>CM021108.1:558463659-558673257 GCA_007115665.2 Sequoiadendron giganteum
CTCTCTCTCTCTCTCTCTCTCTCTCTCTCTCTCTCTCTCTCTCCTTCTTCCCCTCTTCCCATCCCGCTTCCCCTTCCTTCTTCTCTCTCCCTATCTCTTGTCCACCCTACACCTCCTAATTACTCTTGGGTCTATGTGTGCCACAAATCGGATATCCGTTTCAAATCGGATATCAGATTTTTGAAACCAAAATTTTACCGCCACAATACATTTTTAAATGTTTTCAAATATCGGATATCCGATTTGTAAAACTTAGGCTTGGTAATTGCTATGGAGCAATGTATTGACACCCAACCCAAAATAAAGTCAACTCGGGATTTCCGTGTTTTTTCGCGAGTGAAAAATGCTACTTTTTCCTATTGCCACTTTTTGGCCCATCATGATCCTGCACATGCCCAAATAATTCTGGTAAATAATGACCCTCTTATAGTTGCATCGGTGAAAATGGTGTTGGGTAGAGGGCACCTAGAGCAGAATGATTATGGGTGCGATAATGCGCACATCTCTTCACATTTCTTGGCTTCATTGTTGGATAGTCAAGTTTCAAAGGAGATGGTGAAGGAGTTGTTGGTTCAGTTGTTTAGGAAGGACTTGGTAGGAGGTTTAGATGGGGTGCTTAAATTGACATTAATTGGAACTGGGATCCCGCGACCTTTTGACTTGGAGCTTCTGGAAAAGACAAATGAAGTTGTCAAGTTCTATCCCTTCCTTTTGGATTTGAATGGATTAGCCCTTTTGCGCCATAGGATGATCATGGTAGTGGCTAAGGAGTACCTAAAGAAGGTTTTTGGTTTGATGGCAGCTAGTGGTGTCGATTTGGTAAAGGACTTTGAATCTTTTGCAAAATTAAACAGTTTGCTATAATTAGTGGCCTGGGGTTTACAAATTTTGGATGTTAAGTGCGTAGGTTGGTGGTGATAGCTTATATCTAGGGTTTTTTGAGGTTTGGTAAATGGCTCTATAAATCTTGAATTAGGCTTTGTCCTCTATGTTGGTCGTATGAAGTTGGTTGTTTTCTCTTTATGTTGGGCGAATGTAGTAGGTTGCCTCCTCTCTGTGCTGGTTGAATGCAATAGGTTAATTTTTTGGGGGTTTGGTTCGAAATGAAAATCTTGCAATTAAGACGCTTGTATATTTCCTATTTTATCTAATAAAAATATTGCCTTATGTATCAAAAAAAAAAGTATTCCCTAGGTTAAAATAACCCCTAAGCCATATATCTATCACCTTGGGATAACTTAGGACTATTAAACCATAACTTAAATCACATAAGGAGCCTTATAAACCATAAAATTTAATAAAAAAACCAAGAGGCAACCCAATAAATATAAATATAATAAACTTTCCCATATACACATGATCACACAACATATTTATATCCTCTAATATTTATATGCAACTCATTCTCTTTAAGACCTAAGAACTACCCTCTTGAATCCTTATGGACTATCTTTCTTCTTGGAATTGCACTCCCTTTAACTAAGGTCTACAACCTTTTGTGTAATCTGCCATTAATGAATGTCTTCAAACACCTTCAAGTATGCCCTTATAACTCTTATAGTTAAAATTTCATGTCTGACATGAGATTGCAGCCCCTTTTATGACTGTGGTCATGCATAACTCGTAAAAAATAATTGAAGTCAAAGGTACTAATAATACTTATGAGGATGAATAGTACAATTTAGGTTAGCACTATGGATCACTCAAGGGTCCATTTAGTAAGGATATGTCAAAGGCAATCTTACGTAGAAATGTATGGTTAGTAGGATTTCTCCTAGTTAATGAACATTTCACCATATCTTTACAAGCTTTCCTCATATCTACTTAACTCAACATATCCATATGTCCCTAAGCCCAAGGTTGGCTCTCAATACGATATATCAATAGGCAACCATAAAAGTAGGAATCTATCATACTTGTATTTATGCATATAATCCAAGGGTGGGTACAAAATTCATAGTTAACAAAGAAGTTTTCAAACAAGTATCACATACAAAATTCATTAACAAGGATTGCAAGGATTTGAAACTAAGCTCAATATGACCACAAGAGACATTAATAAGCTCATGACATAATACAATGACACACCTAATACTATTACTAATGTACTACGAATGAAAACACTCAAAAAATACTTACCAGACCATAACCTCAACTATCATGATTAAATGAAATATGAACCCCTACACCTCAATCAAAATAATCTAATGTACCTATTGCACCTTTTATTTGATATATAGCAACATGAAATAATACAAAATGAGGCATGAATCACCAACGAGATCATGATATGATTAGACACAAACAAATAAGAATGAATACATAAGAAATCACATTTTTTAAGATAACAAAGCATGACAAAAATTCATACAATATTTTCTATCTATAATGTTTGCAGCTCTCCACTTCTTCAACATGATACAATGGAAGAATAAGTAAATATCAGAATAAAGAATTCAAGTTAGAGAAAATAAGAAGTAGAGCATTGACATAAGTTAAATGTACATGTGAAAGACACATAGCTTGGTCAACACTAGAAGAAATTTGATACATCACCATGAAATTGGCAAGGTAGTTGGATGTTTGAAAAAATGGGTCCAAGAAATGGGGTCATCACCATGAGACCCCATTTCTTGGACCCATTTTTTCAAACAACCCACTACCTTACCAATTTCATCGAATTGGCAAGGTAGCGAGTTGTTTGAAAAAATGGGTCCAAGAAATGGGGTCTCACGGTGTTGTACATCATTGTGAGACCCCATGTCTTGGACCCATTTTTTCAAACAACTCACTACCTTGCCAATTTCACCTACTAACTTGCCAATTTCACTAAATTTACAAGCTAGTGGGTGAAATTGACAAATTAGTGAGTTGTTTGAAAAATGGGTCCAAGAAACGGGGTACGGGCTATTTGAAAAAATGGGTCCAAGAAATGGGGTCTCACGGTGATGTACATCACCATGAGACCCCATTTATTGGACCCATTTTTTCAAACAACCCGTATCCCATTTCTCAGACCCATTTTTCAAACAACCCGTATCCCATTTCTCAGACCCATTTTTCAAACAACCCATACATAACTACGAGACCCCATTTCTTAGACCCATTTTTTCAAACAACCCACTACCTTGCCAATTTAATTGGCAAGCTAGTGGGCCTACTATCTTGTTTATGCTATGCATTGAACCAAAACATATGTACAAACTTGGAACCAAAACATATGTAAACTTGAAATATAAAAATGAAAGGTCTGACTATCAACTAATCTTGATTTGTATACTCTAAATTTTAATACAACTTAATGTGCATACTTACAAATTAATAAGAACCAATGTGCATACCTACAAATTAATCCAATGAACCATATGGGTCTACTCTACTCTTTATTGTGTCAAGTATTGCCTCATGGTCAGACTCATGCACCTTCCACAAGGTCTTGTTCAAAGGTCTACCCCCATATTTGATCAAATAAACATTGGATGCCACGACAAGATTTGAGTAATGAAGAATATTTTGATGCATTTCAAAGTCCTGAACCAGTTTCCAAACATTAATACTCTTATGTGGGTACCTTCTAAGCCACATTCCAATAACAACCACTGATCCTCTAGGGTATTCGATGTTTTCTCCATCTATAATTGGGTCTCCAATTTCTTTTTGGCCTCAACACAATGACATAGGTAATTAGTCAACATTACAAATACACTACAAAGTAAGATAACAATAGGAATTTCAAAAACTATGCAAGTAAATATATTACCTGGTTGAACTAGATCTGATATGTGGTCAAAATCAATCGATGATTCCATTTGTGTCAGTTCCAATGTCATTGGAGGCTAATAAGTGGGCTAAGATAACTTAACCACCATTCGTCAACCCACTCCTTTGACTTGCACTCATTCCATGCTTGAATTGTACATGAAGAAAAAAAACATGCCATCTTCTACGTATGGATACTCCATGAACCTGCATTTAAGCTAAGGAAAGAGTGTAACTCACTTGATCTTTTCAGTTTACAAAAATCCTCATATGATGCAATGTTATTATCATCTATCAACCAAAAAAATCTATGAAAGTTGGAGACTTACCTTCATGAAATGGACCCATCGAAGCATTACACCACTCAATGATTGATTTTGCATCTATCAACTTTGCATTGTCTTATACTTTAACTCTTCTCGTGCTAATGTTCTTTTGAAAAATTCTCCTACACCATCATGTTCCCCCTTTCCATGCATGACCTCACAGAATTTTGACATATGTTGAACACCTATAATAACATGCATCTTGCTCAACCAATAGAACATCTGCTAGTTCTTGAATTATGTTGTATAGTTATCTAACCATATTATATGTTGATTGTATGCTATGCCCCTCTCAGCCAAATCACTGTAGAATAACTGAAAGAAACCTTGCATGAACTTTGGAGAATGTGTGTGATCATCACTAATGTAAAAATAGTACTCCCTCAATACCTTCATGTTATCCTCCGTACTATAAACTGCATGAATGAATGGTATACATACACAAATACAAAAACATGTGTGGAGCTGTAAGATTGTGACTACACCTCACACTATGGTTGTAGAGTGTAGTTCTCTACAAAGTCGACCACTTAAACTATGCTACCAACTAGAATGGTATCCTTGCATATCTTGAATTGTAAGTCCAACCATCGAGCTCTATGGGTACGCCTTGCATATGAATACACTATATTGTCACGAAATGTAGACATAAACTGATACACTAGAATCTTTTGAATAACCAAATCACACCTTTTTTCTTGATTACCATCTTTTGTATTGTATGACACTGTTTTATACTTTCCAAACTCTACTAGTTCCTTTCCAACTACATGTGTGCTTTCCATATGTTCACATATTGGCATACGTTGCAAGCCACCACAATGTTGGCATGTGTCACCCAAGCATAGTTTCATGTAGAATATTTGGCCTTCCTCTCTTTCACATAATTTTTTTTATAAGTCTCTTGAAGATGTTGGTGGGGCATGTTTGCCATAATCCTGCAAAACATTGTTAATATGCAAATCTAAACATATAGAATGATAAAAATCAAAATGGTTAGAAAATTTAATATGTAATCTACAACAACAAGTAGTGTGTGTGTGATTTATCTTGACATAAAAAGGTTTAAGCATTTCAAAATATCTTTAAAAAAAATTAATTTGAGGATAATCCTCTACAAATTAATGAAAAAATTGTGTTTGAGTCAATCCAAAAAATGCTTTGGATGTGGCTCACAGTTTCGACTACCGATTCTCCTTCTTACCACATCCCTTTGATTCAAAGATGGCCTTGTTTTATTCTTCCAATAGTCTTCAATTAGTGATCTCAGTGCTTCAACAACTAGTTTATTTTTTGTGGGAGTCTCCCTGAGAATTCCCATAATTTAGTGGAGTTGATGTCCTCAATTATTTGGTTTCTTTGAACGGCTCTTGATAAAGTTTTTCTATTAATTCTCAATTGTTGACTCATCTTTCTAATGAGATGAAATTTCTTTTTTTGATTACTTACTAAAGCCGATGTAATGACATGTTGGGTGACATTACTATCTTTTTAGCATGAGGTCTTATCCACAATCATAAGCATCCATTAGATTCTTCACAATAGTATTTTCACTTGAAGCATCTGATGTTCGCAACCCAAGAGTCTTCATGATGGACCTATACTTTATACTTTGCATCATTTCAACAAATAGTTGATATCTTGCGATCTCATTTAACTTTTCATAGAACAATCTCCAAATCTTATGAGTATGTACCTTCTACAAGTGCATTGTGGAATCTTACTTTCCATTGGCTACAAAATATTCTCATCAATATTAATCAAAAACTTTGGCTTTCTATGCAAGATTTTAGTTGATGTTCTCATAGGTACATTCATCTCAACATTAGGAATTTGATCAATATTTAAATGAGATGGGCTAGATGGCGCATCTTTGATCGAGGATGGAATAGATGACATACCTTGAGGTTGAGATGGGAATGATGATGTATCTCCTTCCTAAAATGCAAGTGATGATGTACTCTCAACTTGAGATGTGGTAGATGGTGTCCCTCCATATTCACTTGTGGTAGATGGTTTCCCTCCATATTCACTTGTGGTAGATAGTGTCCCTCCATATTCACTTGCGGTAGAGGGTTTGTCTCCAACTATGGTATTCAAATCTCTCTTAGCACGATGCTTTTGCATCCATTCCCTTTGTGCCCCCAATTATATTTCTCTTTTTGATGGTTGAGGTTGCTCTTCAATTGGCATGTCTTCATCAATCATATCCAATTTCTTCTTCTCATGATGTTCCCTCATCCATGTTGCTTTCTTTGCATTCTTAGCTTGGGACTCTCCATGTGTTGGTTTAATCCTTGATCGTTTCCTCAGGATGATGGATAATTTTATCTATAACATGATAAATATACAAATATTAGTTCCTAAAAAATGAATCCATACAAATAAATGAAATATATATCATTCAACCCTTCATACAAAATACTTACAATCATCTAGTAGAAGAGTATTTCTAGCATAGACAAAGCTGACATGAATTTTTTGATAGAATTCCTTAAAGAAATGTGGTCTTGTGGAATGCCATGATTGCAAGATAGGTACAAAATGGAAGCATGGACAAGACATGTGAATTTTTTGACAAAAATTTTTTGGTAGACATGTATGCAAAATATGGTAGATTTGACAAGCTAGTGAGCTCACTAGCTTGTCAATGCGGTAGCATAAACAAGTTAGTGGGTTGTTTTAAAAAATGTCTCATAGAAATGGGGTCTCACGGTGATGTACCCCCATTTCTATGAGGCATTTTTTCAAACAGACCACTACCTTGTATATGTTACCACATTGACAAGCTAGTGATCACTAGCTTGTCAATGTTGTAGCATAGACAAGGTAGTGGGTTGTTTGAAAAAATGCCTCATAGAAATGGGGTCTCATGGTGAGGCATTATTTCAAACATCCCACTACCTTGTTTGTGCTACCGCATTGAAAAGCTAGTACATCACTATGAGACCCCATTTCTATGAGGCATTATTTCAAACAACCCACTACCTTGTCTATGCTACTGCATTGACAAGCTAGTGAACTCTAGGGAAAAATTTAGTGGTGAATCTTCACCAATTGGCAAATAATAGAAATCGGGAGCTCCAAAAATGGTGAATAGTACAAGCTAAAACAAAGACTGAATCACCAGGTTTTTACAAAAAACTAATTTCATTTTGATTAATTCACCATTTAAATGATGTGTCATTGGCACTGATTCGCCAGTAGTTTATTTAGTAAAATTTAAAAAATATTAATAATATTCGCTAGTAATATTATGTAATTCTGGAGAATCAAGAAGGGAATCTAGTATATTCATGCCAAGCTCCTGGAAAGACGTTCGATCAAAGCTCTGTTTGATCTCCACCGTTCACGGTTGCCTATAGTTCATGGCATATGTCATCATCATTGTATTGGTGGGACATCCCTAAGTGTCCCACCGATGATGTTCACTCATGTTGATATTCGCTCATGAAATGAACTTGCAGTCGTCTGATTTAAAAGCTAATCGATGGTAAAATTTTCAAGTTTCATTTAGTCTTACTTTTCAAGTGATATTTTTTAAAAACACTTCATTCGTGGGTGTTCTAATGCATTTTCAATAGTGAATTTATGCTTGGTGGTGAGGGGCTTTGCCCCTTGACCCTGCCTGTATCGCAACAAGAGCGCATCGGGGCTGTTGTCCCCGGACCCCACGAAGGGGCGTTGCCCCCTCGACGCCCACAAGGGGGCTTTTCCCCCTTGACCCCTACAAGGGGTGCTACCCCTTGACCCTACCGATGGTTGCTGCCACCCTCGAGCCCCTACTTCAATATTTTAAAATATATATATATATATATATATGGGGCAATTGCGTCGACCAACTATGTAAATTTTTAAAGAAGAGATTTGCCATTGTAATTAATCTTTTTAGTGATTATTCACTAGGATTCGCCACTGTGATTATTATTTTTACCAATTATTAATGAAGATTCGCTAGGATTTTATAAAAAATTTAATACTGTGCATAAGATTGACCAGGAAAATTAATTTTTTTTTTTTCAAATAAAAGGAAAGATTCGCCAGGATTTTACACCTTTGTCGAGGGGGGGTTTCTTAAAGTTATCCCTAGTGAACTCACTAGCTTGTCAAAGGTTGCATGAATTTTTGGATGGAATGCCTTAAATAAATGTAGTCTCATGGCATGCCATGATTGTAAGATAGGCACAAAATGGAAGCATGGACAAGGCATGTGAATTGTTTGACAATTTTTTTTTGGTAGACATGTATGCAAAATGTGGTACCATAGACAAGCTAGTAAGCTCACTAGCTTGTCAATGTGATAGAATTGACAAGGTAGTGGGCTATTTGAAAAAATGCCTCACAGAAATGGGGTCTCACGGTGATGTACTAGAATTGACAAGATAGTGGGCTATTTAAAAAGTGCATCATAGAAATGGGGTCTCACAATGATGTACATCATCATGAGACCCCATTTTTATGAGGCATTTTTTCAAATATCCCACTACCTTGTCAATACTGCATTGACAAGTGAGACCCCATTTCTATGAGGAACTTTTTCAAATAGCCCACTACCTTGTCAATTCTACCACATTGACAAGCTACATCACTATGAGACCCCATTTCTATGAGGCATTTTTTCAAATAGCCCACTACCTTTTCAATTCTACTGCATTGACAAGCTAGTGAGTACCTCACTAGCTTGCTAATGCAGTAGCATTGACAAGGTAATGGGTTGTTTGGAAGAATGCCTCATAGAAATGGGGTCTCATGGTGATGTCTAAGGAATATTTTTTTTTATAGGAAAGTGCTACATCCAATGTACAACATAGAAAGGATATTTGACCACGCTATAGAGGAAGTGGATTGGTCAAATCCAAAGGATTATTATATTGACAATAGAGTTATAAACATGGTGGTTGGATCAATAAGATGGTTAGAAGCATTGTACCCAATGTTGGAGATACACCCTAAGGCTCAAGAATATTAATATGGGAGGATTACATTCCAATTTTGAAGAGAATGAGGGTCACTCCCTCTATTGAACAAGGTATTTAGGAATCAATCAAATCATTGAAAGAAAGGGGGATTTTTCGAAAAAAAAAATTGATAGACATGTATGGAAAATTTGGTAGCATAGACAAGGTAATCAGCTACTTGGTAGAACTTTTTGACAAAATACCTCAATGAGATATGTTCTCGGGGACTAGAATTATTGTAGGACATGCACAAAATGGATTTGTTGAAAAGGCTTTAGAGAATTTCAAGCAAATGCAATTTCTAGGTGTAAAACCAAATTCCACTACACTTTCCAACATCCCCATGCATATACCAAAATAAAAGCTTTGGAAAGGGGTATGCACATCCATAGAAAAGGATTGAGAAATGATGTATTATATTACATACTTATAACTGCTCTCATATAAATATGTGTATACAAAATGTGGAAGTATACAAAAGGTAGGTCAATTGTTTAACAAAATTCCTCAAAGAGATGTGGTTTAAAAATGTAATTGGCAAGTGTAAAGAATTATGTAGTTTAAACTGTGTCAAGAGGGGCTAAGGTTATAATGACAAAAAAAAATTATGAACATGGAATATGCATAATGACAAAATCAAATCAAGCCAAAATGGAATTAAGGAAAATATAAAGAAAATGTGTAAAAACTTCCCATACCTAAAAAACAAAGATTTGAATGGAGTTCTACCCAATTATGTAGCCTTTGTTTCTTCTTGCATCAAACTCCTCAACAATTTGAGTTTTTCACAAGTTGTTTCCTTTTCAATGTTCAATCGTATATCACTCTTGAATGGAATTTATCAAATTTAAAGTGAAAACTCTATTATTTCATGCAAAGGTGGTGGAAAGTTCATAAAAAGGTGGTAGAATGTGAAAAATTTGCATGCACACTTCACAAAAGCATCAAAAACTTATTTTTTCGGAACACACACATAACTACGAGAATATAGAGAATGTGGGCCTAGATATCATGGGTGTTTGAAATTTTACTGTTTTGAGAGCAAGGAAAAACATGCTCACATTATAACACACTCACATTATAACGTGGTCACATTTTGTCTTGCTATACAAACAACCACATATTAACTTCTTCAAAACATGCTCACATTATGAAAATGTTGATTTTCTATAGGTTTCTTCTCTCTCTCTCTCTCTATCCTTATCCATCTATCCCCCCTTAGCCATCTAGGTCTCTCACTTAACCCTAAACCCTAAACCTTGGACATTATGCCTTAAACCCCAATTCCTCAACCCTATACTATAAAAACCCTTCATATGTCGACACTTAAGTCCTAAATCCTAATCTAACTCTCTCTCTCTCTCAAGTCTCTCCCTCCCACCCTCCCTCTCTTTCTCTCAAGTCTTGCCCTCCCACCCCTCTCTCTCTCTCTCTATCTCACTTCTCCCTCCAGCACTCCCTCCCTACCCTAATCCCTAATCCCTCTCTCTCTCTCTCTCTCTCTCTCTCTCTCTCTCTCTCTCTCTCTCTCTCTCTCTCTCTCTCTCTCTCTCTCTACCCTAATCCCTTTGTCTCTAATCCCTCAAACCCTATACCCTCTACCCTATACATTGGACCCTTAACCCTAATTCTTGAATCCTATACCCTCAACCCTTAAACCCTCTATCCTCAATCCAATACCATCTACCCTCAACCCTTAAACCCTTAAAATCTCTACCCTAATCTCTCAACCCTCAACCCTTAATCCCTCAACCCTAATCCCTTGATGCTTAAACCCTTAAACCCTCAACCCTCTACTCTATACATTAAACCCTCAACCCTCAATTCTCAACCCTCAACACTTAATTCCTCAACCCTCAAACCTTAAACCCTAAACCATCAACCCCTATACTCTCTATCCTATCCATTAGACTCTTAACCCTAATCCCTTAACCCTATACCCTCAACCCTCAACCCTCAACCTTAATCCCTCAACCACCAAACCCTTTACCCTCAACCCTAAACCCTCAACTCTATACTCTCAACCCTCAAACCCTTAAAATATCTGCCCTAATCCCTCAACCCTAGTTCCTCAAACCTTAAACCCTTAAACCCGCAACCCTCTAACCTATACATTAAACCCTCAACCTTCAATTCTCAACCCTTAACCCTTAATCCCTCAACCCTCAACCCTTAAACCTTAAACCCTAAACCCTCAACCTCTATACCCTCTACCCTCTCCATTGGACCCTCAAACCTAATCCCTTAACCCTATACCCTCAACCCTCTATTCTCAACCTTAAACCCTCAAGCATTAAACCTTATACCCTCTACCCTCAACCCTCAACCCTCAAACATATACCCTCAACCCTTAAACTCTCTACCCTAATCCCTCAACCCTCAACCCTTAATCCCTCAACTCTTAAACCTATACCCTCAAATATCAACCCTCTACCATTTACATTGGATCTTCAACCCTCATATCTCTTTTTCCTTCCCTCATCTTCTCTCCTTCTCTATATCTCACTTCTCCCTCCATCTTCCCTCCCTCTCTAACCTAATCCTTGAACACTCAACCCTTAAACCCTAAACCCTCAACCCCTATACCCTCTAACCTATACATTGGACTCTTAACCCTAATCCATCAACCCTATACCCTCAACCCTCAACCATCAACCCTTAAAACCTCTACCATCTACCCTCAACCCTATACCCTCAACTCTTAAACTCTTAACCCTAATCCATCAACCCTCAACGCTTAATCCATCAACCCCAATCCCTCAACCCTAATCTCTCAACCCTTAAAACCTCTACCCTCTACCCTCTACCCTATACATTAAACCCTCAACCCTCAATTCTCAACCGTCAAGCCTTAAACCCTCAACTCTTAACCCTTAAACCCTAAACCCTCAACCTTCTCCATTGGACCCTCAACCCTTAAACCCTATACCCTCTACCCTCTACCCAATTCCATCTATCCTCTACCCTCAACCCTAATCTCTCAACCCTATACCATCAACCAAATACCCTAAACCCTCAACCCTTTACCCTCAATTATCAACCCTCTACCCTATACATTGGATCCTCAACCCTCGTCTCTCTTTGTCCTTCCCTCCTCTTCTCTCCTTCTCTCTATCTCACTTATCCCTCCATCCCTTCCTCTACCTTAAACCCTCAACCCTTAATCGCTCAAACCTCAATCCCTAAACCCTCAACTGTCAACCCTTAATTCCCCAATGCTCAACCCTTAAACCCCTAATCCCTCAACCCTCAACCTTAAACCCTAATCCCTTGACCCTCAAACCCTCAACCTTCTACCCTCTACACTATACATTAAACCATAAACCCTCAATTCTCAACCATCTACCCTATACATTGGATCCTCAACCATAATCCCTCAATCATATACCCTAAAACCTATACACTCAACCCTATACCCTCAACCCTATACTCTCAACCCTAAACCCTTAAACCCTAAACAAACCCTTAAACCCTAAACATCGTCACTTAACTCTTAAACCCTTAAACCATCAACCCTTAAACACTTAAACCCTCAAACCTCTACCCTATACATTAGAACCTCAACCCTATACCATAAACCCCTGTCCCTCTCTCTCCCTACCTAAACTTTTAAACTCTCTACCCTAATCCCTCAACCCTATACCCTCAACTCTTAAACCCTTAAACCATCAAACCTTAACCCACAACCCTCAACACTGTACCCAATATCCAATACCCTAAACCCTCAACCCTAATCCCTCAAATATAATCCCTCAACCCTTAAACCCTTAAACCCTTAAACCCTCAACCCTCTACTCTCTACCCTCAACCCAATACCCTAATCCCTCAAACCTAAGCCCTTAGCCCTTAAACCCTTAAACCCTCTACCCTAAACTCGCAACCCTCAACCTGTAATCCCTAAACCCTTAATCCCTCAACCCTATCCATAAACCCTCAACCCTTAAACCCTAAACCCTCAACACTAATCCCTCAACCCTCAACCCCTATACCCTCTACCCTATACATTAGACCCTCAACCCTATACCCTCAACCTTAAACCCTCAACCCTCAACCCTTAAATCCTAAACCCTTAAACCCTCAACCTTCAACTCTTAAACCCTAAACCCTTAAACCCTCCACCCTCTACCCTCAATCCAATACCCTCTACCCTCAACCCTAATCCCTCAACCCTTAAACCCTTAAACTCTCTACCCTAATCCCTCAACCCTTAATCCCTCAACCTTAATCCCTTAACCCTTAAACCTTATACCCTATACATTAAACCCTCAACCCTCAATTCTCAACCCTCAACCCTTAAATCCTAAACCATCAACCCTTATACCCTCTACCCTATACATTGGACCCTCAACCTTAATCCATCAACCCTATACAATCAACCCTAAACCCTAAACCCTCAACCCTTAAACCCTAAACCCTTAAACCCTAAACCCTCATCCCAATAACCTCTACCCTCAATCCTAATCCCTCAACCCTATACCCTCAACCCAATACCCTAAACCCTCAAACCTATAGTTCTTCAACCCTATACCCTCAATTCTCAACCCTCTACCCTACACATTGGATCCTCAACCATAATCTCTCTTGGTCCTTCCCTCCTCTTCTCTCCTTCTCTCCATCTCACTTTTCCCTCCATCTCTCCCTCCTTCATCCATCCCTCTCTACCCTAATCCCTCAATCCTATACCCTCAACCATTAAACCATTAAACACTCAACCCTAAACCCTTAATATTAGAAACCGAGATCAGACATGCAAACCAAAAAATACCTTCCATAAGAGAAAAACAAAAAAAGAAAGAGCAATTTGCATGAAGATGTGAAAATGAATTGTATTCAGGAATTAAGAAATTACAAGAGATTAATTTCTTTATAAAAGAAATGTATGCATAACCTTAAAGGTAAAACCTAATTTTGAACTAAAATTAGCTCAACTAAATAAAGCTTACTTATTAATTAAGTAAACTAATTATTACCTAAGCAAACTTAATAAAGTGTAATTAAATAATTAATTACACCAATCCCCCCTTTTAAGTTCAACTTAGGGAGACTAAAAAGCATTCACCTAATTCTAGGATGAATGCATGAATGGGTCCCAAAAACTAGTCCATGTTAGGTACCCATGTACAAATGCAATACAAACTAAACCAAACGGGGTAAAGGAGAAAACCATGTTGGACAAAACTCCTCCCCAAAATAGGATGAAAAAACAACTAAGTGATAAAAGATGCAGGACTCCATAAGACCCCCCAAGGACACCATCCATCACGAAGATACATGAATGAACCCCCATAAGAGAGGAATAAAGATACCACATAGCCCCCCCACAATGAAGTAGCTCCAAAACAACTGAAGAAACCGCATCTCCTAAAATAAGTGAGATGGAAGAAACCTCATGAATGCAATATCTGAAGGTGAATTAGGTGTAACCCAAGGTGTCTCCACAAAATTAGGTGTGACCTCAACCAATGACGAATTCAAAGTAGGTGAAGACTGAAGAGAAACCTCCAAAGATGAATGATCAACTAGGTCCTATTGCACTAAAATAGAAGAAACCACATTTGTAGCCATAGAAGTATCAACAAATACAATAGTAGATGGAATGGATGGCTCAAGAATGGGATCTGAAGTGAGAACACCAATGTTCAAGAAGCCAAATATCTCCTCTGAATGATGATTCACACTAGAAGTGTGATGAACAATAGTAGGAACTAAAGCACCATCAAAAGAAAAATATGTAAAGGAATACAACCGAGATGAGTGATCCACCACCCTAGTAGAAATAGCCTCTCTACTCTCCAGGTCTCTGATGATAACTAAATCAAGTGTGAACTCCACATATCTCCCATTGCCTCCATGTGTGATCTGATATATGGAAAGAAGGTTGTTCGTCAAATGAGGAACACACAAGACATCCTGAAAAGTGTTGTCCCCAAAACTAATATACCCCTTCCCTGTAACACTCATGTATGTATTGTTTCCCATCAAAATAGGAGACATAGTGCAACGCTCAAAGGAAGTGAACATAGACTATGAAGATGCCATATGATGAGATGCTCTTAAATCTAGAAGCCATCTCCCTGATCCATGACCTAAATAAGCACAAAGAGCATGTCCCTTCATATCTCATGAAGTATGCAAACCAGATGTGCCCCTATCAAGTTGTTTTGAAGAATAAGAATGAA
This sequence comes from Sequoiadendron giganteum, assembly GCA_007115665.2. Taxonomy (NCBI): domain Eukaryota; kingdom Viridiplantae; phylum Streptophyta; class Pinopsida; order Cupressales; family Cupressaceae; genus Sequoiadendron; species Sequoiadendron giganteum. The sequence goes on from CM021108.1 coordinate 558,478,882, forward strand.
GGGAAGAAGATGATTCAGAAATCCTAGAAGGAAAATCAATCTGATGTTTCTTAAGAATATTCTTTAGCTCATCAATGTCCTTCTTATAGAAACTATGTTCTACATTTCCTTCCCTCTTGTAATATGCACGTGTAACCTTATCCTTCTTAGATGATTTCCCCTTAGAAGAGGAGAATGAATATGAGGATTCCATTTTCTTCTGATGAGATTTGGAATCCTTGTGTTTTTGTTTCTTTCCCTTTCCACTTGAAGATTTTTGATCTGTGTGCCCCTAAGATGCAATAAGTGCCTGTGATGTAGAAGGTTTCAACTTTCCCATGCTAGCCAACTTAGCTTTCTCTCAAGTGAGAGATGAAGCAAAGTCATCAAGAGATGGCATAGTGAATTTGGTACCAAGAGCATCCCTAGTGGCATAGAAGGTAGATATAAAAACTAAATAATCTGGTCCAATTTTGGAAAGAATGGACAATATCAACTGAGAGTCCTACTTCTGAATACCACACTATGTCAACTACAATCTAAGAGACTTGATTTTTGTGAAGAACTCCTAGATGTTGTCAAAATCCATAGGATTTAAGCCAATAAACTCATTCTCCAACTGGAATCCTCTCATAGTATCCTGCTTCCCAAACAAATACTCCAAAGTAGTCCAAATTTGATGGGGTGTAGTGCAAGAATCGACATGAAAGAGAATATTAGAAGAAATAGAGAAACATAATGTACCAAAAGCCTCATCACACCTATTAAACCACTTTCTCTTTTTAGCAGCACTTGTAGGTTCAACTTTTGTACCCATGGTTACTTTGTACAACCCTTTGTGCATCAAATGAATCTCCATTTGTTTTCTCCAACAAAATTAGTTGAATGGAGTAAGGGATGCAATATTATGTGAATCTATGATGATAAATAGCAGTATATACTCCCAATACAAAAAAATAGCATGAATTGCACATTTCCCAAGAAAGTAACCAAGAAAGAAAAAGCTAAGATCTGACAAAAATATCAGGTATCTGGTAAATAATTCTTGAAAATCAGGTCTGAGATCTATGAAGAGGACTGAGTCAGCTTTCCAATGCTGCAAGAATAACGAAAAATGGATACCCGAGTCAAAATTTATGCACTCCAGACTGGAATTAGCTAGTTCTGATTTCAGAGGTCTGCAAAATAAAACTAGAGAAAAATATGGAAAAATGGACTGCACCACTAGATCGATCTCGGAATCAGCTTTCCAAAGGTACCTCGTTTGCAAAAAATGGAGTTCATATGCCCATTTTACACCCAATTTAGTAAAAGTGCTCCAAAAAGACCAATTTGGCCTACAAGCAGCCCTGGGGGCTAAAGAAAAAAGCCCATGGTCACCTAGGTGGACGAAGGGATTGGCGGTTGGGGGCTGGGGCAGAGCCCTTGGTCACCCACGTGACTGCGACTGGGAGTTGGAGGTGCTTGGGGTTGAGCGCTTAAGGCCTGGTCCTCAATAGGACCGACGGTTGGTGTTGAAGGCCGAGCGACAATGGTGGTGGGTTGGTGGTCGCTAGGCGGCACTTTTATTTTATACGGGCGGTGCAAAAAAAGTTCTTTTTTATATTTTAGTTAAAAAAATTTGCCTCATAATGCGTGCTAGGGAGGCTGTATGACTTCCTTGGCCAAGTTTTTTGCCTTTTTTTCAATTGCTCAAAAATCAACCAAACGATAGCCATTCCTAGGGTTTTTGGTTGCTACGAATGTGATGGTGACCTCTGTTTGTGCCCAAAGTGCCCTGAAAATTCTGCTACCCCCAGATCTTGAAAAAAAATCACCAGACTTGAAACTCTTGTTGATCTAGCAAACGGTGATGAAAATCAATGAAACAAAAGCCAATCCTGACTTTTTCCAATGCTCTGAATCCAATGGAGATGCCCGATCTAATCCAAAAAAATCCAAAAATAAGCTCAAGGTATGAAACCATCGAGGATCCCCAAACTTTCCCTATAATGAATTTCTCCAAAAACTAAGAAGGGGTTGCAAATCAAGGTTCTGATACCATGTTAGAAACCAAGATCAAACATGCAAACCAGAAAATACCTTCCATAAGAGAAAAACAGAAAAAGAAAGAGCAATTTGCATGAAGATGTGCAAATGAATTGTATTCAGGAATTAAGAAATCACAAGAGATGAATTGCTTTATAAAAGCAATGTATGCATAACCCTAAAGGTAAAACCTAATTTTGAACTAAAATTAGATCAACTAAATAAAGCTTACTTATTAATTAAGTAAACTAATTATTACCTAAGTAAACTTAATAAAGTGTAATTAAATAATTAATTATACCAACACTTAAACTCTAAACCCTTAAACCCTCTACCCTATAGCCTCAATCCAATACCCTAAACCCTCAACCCTTAAACTCTCTACCCTAAAACTTAAACTCTCAACCCTAATCCCTCAACCCTTAAACCATAAACCCTTAATCCCTCAACCCTCAATCCTTAAACCCTCAACTTTCAAACCTTGATCCCACAACCCTAATCCCTCAACCCTTAAACCCTAATCCCTCAACCCTTAAACCCTCAACCCTTTACCCTCTACAATATACATTAAACCCTGAACCCTCAATTATCAACCATCTACCCTATACATTGGATCCTCAACCATTATCCCTCAACCATATACCCTAAAAACTATATACTCAACCCTATACCCTTAACCCTCAACCCTAATCCATCAACCCTAAACCTCATCCCTCAACTCTTAAACCCTTAAATGCTTAAACCCACAACCCTCTACCCTATAAATTAAACCCTCTACCCTATACATTGGAACCTCAACCCTAATCCCTCAACCCTAATCCTTCAACCCTATACCCTATACCCTATACTCTCAACCCCTATCCCTATCTCTATCTATCCATCGCACCTCTCTCTCCCTCCCTCTCTCCCACCCTCTCTAATTTTCTATATCTACCCTCTCCCTCTTTCTATATACCTCTCACTCAATCAATCCCTACCACTCTCTCTCTCTCTCTTACTCCCTCTATCTCTCTCCCACTCCCCCTCTCTCTCTCTCACTCCCTCTCCATCACTCCCTCTCTCTCCCTATCTCTCAAGTCTCTCCCTCCCACCCCCTCTCTCTCTTAGGTGATCTCTTTCTCTTGAACCCTACCTAGATAACTCTATCTCTCTCCCCTCTCTCTATCCCTCCCACCCTACCTAGATAAGTCCCTCTCTCTCCCTCTCTCTCAGGTCACTCCCTCCCACACTCTCTCCCTCTCTCAGGTCTCTCCCTCTCACTCCCTATCTCTTCTTATCTCTCAATTCTCCCCCCTCACACTCTCAAGTCTCTCCCTCTAGCACCCTACCTGCATAACTCTCTCTTTCTTTCGCTCTCTCTCTCTCCCTCTCTCTCAAGTCTCTCTCCCACCCAGGCTCTCTCCCTCTCTCCCTCTATCATTGCCACCCTACCTATAAGCTATGTCCCTCTCACTCCAACCCCTTCTCTTCCACTCCCTCTCCCTCTCTCAGGTCTCTCCCTCCCTCTCTCCCTTCCACCCTACCTAGAAAACTCTCTCTTAAAATTCTCCATCCCTCTAAAGACATACATACATACAAAGATACATATATACAGACATACATGCATATATGCATACATACATACAACCATACATACATATGTACATACGAGTATGTGTAGGATCATGATGGGTCAAAAAGTGGTGATATGTAAGTGATATGATAGCCCATGTGGTCAACGAATATATTTTACTCAAAATTGATGAAACAAAAAGGGTTTTTAAAGGAGATTCTCAGCTTTCCACCAATACAAATTATGATTTACTTTGAATTTAATAAATAATTATTATTCATTTTCTATTTGAATCACGACTAAAGTCCTTATTGATAGGCTCATTGAGAAACATCTATAGCTTTCAAACGGTATCACATTTTTTGAATCCAAAACATGTGTCACATTCTATGCTTCGCATACTATAGGATTAAAAAAAAAATGAGTTTCATGAAGTTTTGACCAAGTTAGGTGGTTAGACATACAAGTTTTTATATATTTTTTAAGTTGTAATAAAAAATTCATAATTAATTATTTACTTGGAAAGAAATTACAAAAAAATATGCATCACATCGGGACATGATTCCTCTACTTATATATAAAATATTATAAAAAAATATTATCATTTTATTGTGGTTAGGGTGGTCAGACAGACACCTACTTCTTATTTTTTCCTTGAAATTTAAGTACTACTGCATTGAAATTTCAATTTTTCACCAAATAGATTTTTATTTTTTTTAAATAAACCTAGTAGTTTAGAAATTAGATTCAATTTTCTATAGATTCTATTCTTACATATTTTTGTAATAATATGGATAACTTATTCAAATTTTTATGTCAAATTTTCTAAATCTGATTTTTTGAATTTTCATCGCCATTGAAGAGTCTATTTTTTCCATGATGATCCTACACATACCCATACAATCTTACATACATACAAGCATACATATATATATGTACATACAATCTTACATACATACATACATATACATACACTGATACATACATACATACATGCGTACATAGATACATACAAGCATGCATGCATACATACATACATGTCATACAAGAATACATGCATAAAAACATACAAATATATATACATACATTTAATAGACTAGCATTTAACACAAATAAAGACATAACACGAGCACATTATAATGTGCTTGTGTTATGTCTTGCTAGGCAAGTATGGGCACAAATGCAAAAAACATGTCAAAACTATGAAATAATATGATCGCATTATGACATTCTCACATTATTTTTTGCTTTGGGAATCTCCAAGCCTTAGGCTTGGTATTTGCTTTAGAATACCAACCCAAAGGCTTGGAGTTCCTTCCCAACATCCAAAGACATGTTTTTGCAAATTCTACAATATTTCACATAATCACGTTCGTGCTAAGCATCAAGTTTGCATGTGTTTCAAGGTCGAACAAATCGAACACTTGGGTGATGTAAAGCTCTCTCTTAGCTATCTAAAAATAATTTTTTTTTGCATTTTGACAATTTTAAGACTTTGATCTATAATTTATTTTGTTTGTGTCTGTTTTTTGGTAAAAACCAATGTTTGGTGTTTTTTCATTATAAATTAACCGTTCATCAAAATTTCAAAATAAATTACATTTCTAGAAACTAGACTCCATTCTACACATATTAAAAAAAATATTTTCAATTAGTTTTCAAAATTTATAGGGGTAGCACAACCAAAATTTTGTATTTCAGGAAGTGTCCACTTTGAAAATTAGTAAAAAATCAAATATTCATTAAAAAATTATCAAAAAAATCGGGCATAAACTACATATTGTTAGCTAATTTCTCATTTTTCAATAATTTTAAAATGCTAAAAAAAGGTTAACCTTTTGAAGGAGCCACAAAAGTTGCTATGTTATGTTTTTTTGACAAAAACAACACCAATTTCTATGGCCCCCTCTTTTGAACCTCTTAATCTTTACCATTTAAAAAAAAAATAGTAGTTTAGAAAGTAGACTCAGAGCACTATGATCCTTGTTTTTTGTTGCATCTCAAAATTTTGAGTGTAACTATCCTCAATTTCATGTCCAAGGTCAGTATTTTCTGATTTCGGAAAACAAAGTGACCACTTAAGACCCCTTTTCGGCCCCTCATCTTTTTGCATTTACCCATTAATAATATAATGTATTATAATAATATAACATATTTTATATATTATATTATAATAACATAATATATTATAATAATATTATATAATATATATATAATTCCATTAAAAAAGGATATTCGTTTTAAACAAATAACTATTTTGATTTGGTTCTTACCATGGCAACATGTACTTTTTACCCGACCCAAGTAAAAATTCAAAGTAAAATTACACATTTTTGGGCAAATGAAAAATGTCTTTTTTGTCATATCACCACCTTTTGGACCCCCATGATCATGTACTCACCCAGATGATTAGATCAAAGGATGATGATGATTTTAATGATCAAGGATTGGACTAAATGATAATGATTGGAGGATCAATTAGATGAGTGATTGAATGATTAATTTAGCACTCCAGTTTGATTTGAGAACCTAGGTTGATGATGCTGGGATTGATCTATACTTGAGATAGGCTAAGTTCTCAAGCACACAAGATAATGATGATTAAATTGTACTTGAGATAGGCAAAGTTCTCAAGCATAGATGTTTCTGGAAGGAACTAAACCTCTTGCTCAAGGTAAGTTGATTTGGTTGAGGAGGATTACTAGCTTAGAATAGGCTTGACGTTCCTAAGAAAGCATAATGATGATGATGTAGATTGATTGATTGGTTGAATTACGATTCAAAATTTCTCAAGCATGTGTTAGGAGGCTAGATTTTGATGCATGATGATGGGGATGTGGATCTTATGTGTTTAGGGATGTTCTTGTATGGACAATATGTTGATGTGATGGATTTTGATAGGGATGGTGTGACAAAATATGATCGGTATGGAAGATTGAAGGATGTGAAAAAATGTTTCAATTACATGGTTAGACTCGGAACAACTAGGGCTACCTCTAGTCAAGAGGATTTTCTCTTTGGATTTTGTATGGATAATGTATCTGTCCAAGAATAGTGTGGATCCACCTTTCTAGAAATTTATTTGCCTAAGAGCATAATCACCTATCAATAAACCGAAGCAGGGTCACCTATCTATAAATTTTCCTTAGAACATGATGCATCTACCCAAGAGTGTATCCACCTATCCACAAGTCAGAGCCATCCAAGAAGGATGGTTGACTAGGTTGACCAAACAGAATCGCTCGTGAACAGAGTGTGGACTCCTATCTAGAATAGGGCCACTTATCAACAAAACTACCTATGTGAAAATGGATTTCTCCAAGGAAAACATAATCACTCATCGATAAAGTAGATCCACCTATCTAGGATTACAAGGTCAGAAAATAGATCCTCTTATGAACATAGCATATTCACCTAACGATAACTAACTAGACTGGAGGAGGGAAATTACCTATAAATAGAGAAGATCCAATTGTGTAGGAATGTATCCGTCAAAGTATAGAGTGGGATTGCGTATCTAAGGATAATGGCCAAATAGTAAAGGATAACTCAAATAAACAAGTAGACACATATAGGATGGACTAAAGACACACACTGGTATCCACAGTAAGACACAATAAGACACACCAAATTACACAAACCTAGATTAATCAAGTAGGAGTGAGAACCTACCGTATGTGGACACCAGTCATAAGGCTAATATCTCAAGATTGGCACAAGGCACCTCTTGGTCAATATTAAATAGATAGAGATCCAATGGCATAACGGCTCACCTTATCTCTTTCTTTAGAGGTCTTGAGACCTTGCCCAAAGAGCTCCTACATCTACTAAGGGAGAAAGATGGTGAGTAGCTTTGAACATGATATTGTACCCTACGAAAGGTCTTAAGCTAGGCTGATACATGCTCTTTAGTGCATCCTCTAAATACAAGGAGGGTATGTGAGGCATGCCAATGAACACTAGTCTATTACAAGTGTGGGTCGAGAACATTAGTCAATCTACTCGGATCAACCCTACACTCCTAGCTCAGAATTAACCAAGCATCAAAAGTTCACTAAACACAATACAACTAGATTGGAGTACAAATTTTGTTCTCCCCCATTTATATACCTCATTGATTCACATGGTTGAGTTCATCCCTTGGGGTGATGAAATCCCTAAGAAGGCATCTTAAAGGGAAGGATATGCTAGGAATTTTTTTTATCTCTAAGCTCGCATGAAGCGTAAGGAGAGAGCATACGTGCAAGTTAGCACTCTTAGGTGACACAAAAATGGACTTAGGTTGGCTTGTGATTTTGGATCCCTAAGCTCACCAAATGATGCAAGGGGAGAGAATTCATTAATAAGAGACCTCAAACATGGAAAATAAAGGTTAATTGACCCTTTAACAAAAATCTAAATTTGCCTAGATTAGTGATAAAACATAATGTCTTTGATGAGTGTCCTACAAGAAAATATTAGTAGTCTCAAATGTTAGTCTTAGACAAAACAAGGGTGTGGAAAAACATTAGCACGATCATAGACACAAAGATGAGTTAACAGGTTAGTACCAAATGCGCAAAAACTAAAAAATCTGAGAGAAAATCAACAAATGCAGGTTACTAATAGATCTACCCATGTACAAAGCACAATCACCCCTATGGGGGTGGATCTACTTATGTGGATGAAAGAGTCACCTCTATAGAGTGTGTATCCGCCTCTTAAGGTCAAAATATTCCTATGTAATAGCACATCCACCTCTGTAAGATGTATTTGGTCGTGTAGAATCATCTTTGTACCAAGCGTATGTACACCTATGTAGAAGATCCACCTCTGTAGGCAAAGATCCACCTATTCTTCGTGAAGGGTATTTGGATGGTTGGAAGTTGAAGTGGATCTACCTCTATGGGGATGAAGCCACTTGTTTGTAGAATGGATCCACTTGTTTGGAGCGTATCCACCTCTATGTAAAAAAAACTACAAAAAAAAATCCCACGAAAAACTAGGAAATGATGTTAGCAGATCTGTGATGTGGGTCCCACCGAGCGTGCTAGAATGTGTGCGGTAAAAATATGTTTTGAAATGAAAGGAAATACAATGAAAACCCAACAAAAGCACAATATTATGTAATAATCAAGATTAGGGTGAAGAAAACTCAAACCTACTCAAAATTCAACAAAGACTCAATATATCAAAGCTCTCATTGTGTGGATTACAGCGATGTGATTGAATTTGATGTGTGCTTAACAAAAAATTGACAACATAATAGTATCAATTTGCTCAAAATATTATGGATAATAAAAAATGGTTGTGTTTAGTCTTTGATGAGAGGGTAGTTGGATGGAGAGCTAAGATTGCGAATTGGGAGATCAAGGACCAAAAAGAGTTGAGATCTCTCAACTCATGAGGTGATGCCAAGTGGCATCCAGCAAGGAAATGTAGGAGATTTGACCTCTCAAGGCTTAGGATGGTGACACTTGTCACCATGCGATGACTTGAGAGGAAGATGAACTTACTTTGCAAGTACCTTGGGAGACAAGGAAGATCTTTGTCATAAAGGCCTTCCTTGTCCAACACCCCAAGATGGTGATGTGGAGGGGAATAAATGGAATTTAAAATTTCTTAGATGTACTTTGAAGAGAGGATCCATGTGGGGTTACTTCTCTTAAAAGGGAAAGTCTTTAAGGATGAGTAGACAAGGTAAATGATAATAAATAGAAAGGGGATTATCCCTTTCTTAATTAGGAGATTAGGAATGTGCAAATGCTTAAGGAATGGATTAGGTGGGGGTTAAACTTAATGAAGAAATGATTATGAGGCAAGTGAGAAAAGTTGGAGAATGTGACATCTCTTAATCAAGGATTAAGTGTGTACACATCATTAGTTGGTGAATTAGGATTAGGATTAGGGATTATTGAAGAATGGTGGAAGATGTGAAAAGGGGGGGAGGAAATAATATAATTAAATATTTTATTTAATTCTTGCGAGGGAATAAAGGTGATTAAATTAAATAAATACGAGTATTTATTTAATATAAAAAGGAAGGGGGACAAAAGGTAATGTAATCAATTAATTAATTAATTACCTTAAGACTTTAGAGGATTTAGAAAAATTGACGATATTAATTAAACAATTACAATATTATTTAATTAACGTGAATACAAAAAGATTAGATGAAATGATGGGATAAAATTGATCAAACAGAAATGATCAATATTAAATGTCTACAACCTCATTTTAAATCAAATATTAGAATTCTCATTCTAATTATACAACGTTTATAATACAAATCGAATTTTATTACAAAATAAATTATATTATTATAATATTTTAAAAATAAATACTATTAAAAAAAATTACTTTCAATTATTAAAAAAAAAATCTTATTATGTTTTCTATGTTGGTTATGTCTTATTATCCTTCTATGTTAGCACTTAGATATGTTCTAAGTGGCTCCTTTTGAGCCTTTGTTGTGACCATGTATATGGGTCCAATAATAAAAAGTAGTGAAGTGACTTTTAAAATGTTTAAAGAAAATACGTTTTTCACATTCAGCCTTGGTGAAGTGAGGAAAAATTCAAACGTGGAAAATCATTTCGTTGATTTAAAATATGAATGTACCCATTATAGCAACATAAACTAGCAATGGCACCTTGGTGTGCAATAGGTACGCCGAAGAGTTGTGGAAGGTCAATTAGGGAGGGGTGAACGCACGAAGTTGGGTCCACGAAACGTGGAATTTTTTGCCTTAGCCGAAAAAATGAAATCGGCTAAGCAAAAATGGGATCTTGATTTTTTAAAATGGGATCCCGATTTTTAAAAACGGGATCCCGAGTTATACAAATCGGGATCCCATTCTGGTTCGGGATCCTGAGCCTGAATCGCAGATGGGATCCCGGTTTTTAACAAACGGGATCCCATTTGCTAGAGGGTCCCGAACCGGTGAAGTGGAAGCGGGATCCTGGTTTGTAAATAACGGGATCTCGATTTTTAAGAATCGAGATCCCGTTTTTTACAAACCGGGATCCCGTTTTATAAGACTATTTTTTTTTTAAATGAAGAAAAGTTCATTTTCGCCTGCGCGCACGGGATCCTGGTTTGTGAGCGACAGTGCCTGCCAGAAGACCTCCGGGTACCTGTATTCTTCCTCTTTTTTTTTGTTTTTACATTCAAAATTGAATTGTTGTTAAATTCACTGTTTGTAGCATGTTTATTTCAAATTTTATTTCCATTTTAAGCATTTTATTTCATGTTATTTTTGAAATAAGAAATTTTAGAAATAGATTAAAAAATACGTCAAATTGTGAAGATTTTCAATAGAAACAAAAAAATAAAACTTGAATTGTATTTTAGAAACGAAATTTATCTTTTGAAACTTGAATTATTTGATGAAACAAAAAAAATAAAAAATTCAAAACCCTAATTGAAACAAAACAAAAAAATTGCATTTCAAAACCCTAATTGAAACGAAACGAAACAAAAAATTTGCATTTCAAAACCCTAGAAATTGAAATAAACTGAAAATTTTTCCATCAACTATTTTAATTCTTTTGCATTGCTTAAATGTTTTAAATTTGATTTGCATTGTATAAAATGATATGTTAAATTTTAGTTTCAATGTCAAATTATAATTAGATTAGAAAAACTTTCCATTTTTTTTTATATGAGTTAATTATTGCTATATGAATTTTCATTTAGAACTATCTTTTATATGAATTTTGATAATTAATTTTAGGTCAAATCACATAATTTCACCTAAAATAAAATACTTTCAATTCAACATTAACTAATTTTATATTATACATGTTTTATATCATAAAATTCATTTAAGTGAGTTCAATATTAATGAAAAAAATATTAAATAAAATAATCTTATATTCAATTAAAAAAACATCCAATTAAAATATACATCAAACTCAATCTTAATCACACATAATTATGTGTTTCTATTACGGAAATAATCAATCTATTCATAAAATAAAAAAATATTCATAAACTAGGCACTAACTTGCAAGTCCATTATTCCAAGGGCCACCCAAACTTCACCCTAAGTTCGTTAAACCCTAAGCCGTGGACTCTAACATCTAAACCCTCAACACTAAAGCATCCATTTTGTCTTAGGACCTTATAATCAAATTTGGTTGCCTTAGGCAACTCCACCAAATTATATTCCCTTAAGCCATGTCATTTTGTCGTAGAACCTTACTACAAAGATCCCCTTAAGCCAAATTTGATTCCCTTAAGCCATGTCATTTTGTAGTAGAACCTTAGTACAAAGATCCCCTTAAGCCATCGTATTACCGTAAACCTTAAACAGGCTAAAGACATCATTTTTTCACCAAATTTTATTCACTTGAGCCATGTCATTTTGTCCTAGGACCTCACTAGACATAGATTCCCTTAAGCCATCCTATCACCCTAGATCGTAAATCGATGTCCTAAGGGGTCCTAATATGACATTTCTTAATGGGATCAAATAATTTCTTAAAATTTGGTGAAGTTGCCCAAGGCAACCAAATTTAACAATAACAAGATTGTGCAAGATTATAATATGAATGATATTTCATGATCTAGGTTGGTCAGTTGAAACAAGACCTATCTCAATCAACTGTTCCACAAGAAAATGTTCTTCAGTAAAGCATTCATTTTGTCTAAGTTCTTTTAGGTTCTTTCCTAAATTCTTCAAGAAATAGTTATCATAAAATAATAAAAAATTCTAAAAAGAATTATTCTAATAGAATAATAGTTAGAAGATTTGGAAAAAAAATCAGCATCTAACATTTCTAAAGTTTAATAATGGTTTGATCTAAGACCCAACTATTCATCATATTTGATTTAGTATTTCTACTGCACATGAATTTGAGATGATATTATCAATATTGAATACAATTATTAAAGGTTTCTTTCTTTTCACTCTAGTCAATTAACTATAAATATTGTTTACCTTTTGTGTGTTCCCTTCCATCCCTTATAAAACCTTCATGTTTTGCAAGAGTCTTGATTATAATAGTAAAATTTGACATGTACTATTCTTCAACTATGCCAAAATTTCTTATATAATTTATTGCATTAGAAATAATATATTTTTACATGAAAAACTACTTCTTAGAAATGTGAGATCTCAATATAAAAATCATGTCTTTTTTTGAGAATATACCAAATGTTACTTGTAAATAATTTTTCATTATTTTAATGATTGAAAATTTATTTTGATAAAGATTTATTTTAGTCCTTTAGTAATTAGGTCAACCTTAGAATATGTGTTCTCTTAGCTCAAACATGGAAAATGTATGTAGGATACTTTAAGACAAAAGGATCCTAAAATGATATAAGCATTTTTGTTATTCATTTTAATGCACCAAATATAAGTGTTTCATTATTGTTTATTTTTCTAATGTTGAGGATGATAGATAATTCTTTGATATAATGATAAATTAAATTTAATGAATGTCTTTAAATACTTGTATCTAGCATCAAATTCCAAAAGAATATACTTAGTCCATTCAAAGATGGAAAATAAATGAGACTAGTCAACCAAAATTTGAGGTCAAATTTTGAAAAGGTTTAGACAAAGCTTGTGACTACAAGATCAACTCTTCAACCATTGAAATCATCATAGGTAGGAAAGTAGCTTGATCTAGAGAGTAATGACTATATCAAAGTAGACATACAAATTAATATAATAAATATCCATAATAGATAAATATACAAAATGAATGCTTTAGACTACAAAGATCCCCTTAAGCCAAATTTGATTCCCTTAAGCCATGTCATTTTGTAGTAGAACCTTACTACAAAGATCCCCTTAAGCCATTGTATTACTGTAAACCCTAAACTCAAAACTATAAACCCTAAGCAGGCTAAAGACATCATTTTTTCACCAAATTTTATTCACTTGAGCCATGTCATTTTGTCTTAGGACCTCACTAGACATAGATCTCTTTAAGCCATCCTATCACCCTAAATCATAAATCAATGTCTTAAGGGGTCCTAATATGACATTTCTTAATGGGATGAAAGAAGTTTTTAAAATTTGGTGAAGTTGCCCAAGGCAACCAAATTTAACAATAACAAGATTGATCTAGATTACAATATGGATGATATTTGAAACAAGACCTATCTCAATCAATTGTTCCACAAGAAAATGTTCTTCACTAAAGTATTCATTTTGTCTTAGGACCTTAAAATCAAATTTGGTTGCCTTAGGCAACTCCACCAAATTTGATTCCCTTAAGCCATGTTATTTTGTCATGATCTAGGTTGATTAATTTACGGTTTAGGGTGGTAGGATGGCTTAAGAGGATCTATGTTAAACTCTAAACCGTAAACCCTATAAAATTTTGAAATTGTATATTAATAGTTAATTGTATTTTCATTCAAGTAACTTGCCTTAGACATAAATGGGGCTTAAAAGTTTATTTTATCATATGTATTGAATTAGGCCATTTATATTGAATGGTTCGAGGGTATAAATCCTAAACATGTATCTTACATTTTGAAATTACAAATCTAATGCAGGTTCACTCATATCTTCTAGATATCACATGGATCGATTCAATAATATCCATAATCAACCTTCATGCCCTCCATCTCCACCACCTTCACCTCCACCTCCACCCACTCCACCTCATAACCCCCCACCTCCACCACCTGAAATCAATGGTGCTCATTTGCAAGCACAAATCAATTCCAATGTTAGAACCATCCAAGATCAAATCAACATTATTCAAAATGAAGAATTTGTCGCACCACCTGTGAGGATGATTGCATCTAGGATGCAAACCATTGTTGATGTTGTCAGGGCTATGGATGGGATCTTAGATGAGCATCGACAATGGCTAGAGGAGAGGAGAACTTCTGATTCTGAAAAGGAAAAACGCAAATAAATGAAGAGATGCAGTAGAAAGCCACAATAGTTTTTAAATTAAGACAATGCTCTTAAATAGTTATGAATTTATGAATTTGGTGAATGATGGATATTTTGTGTGACATGAATTTATGATTTTGGTTCTAGATGGATATTTTTAGATGGATGGTTCTAGATGGATATATATACATGCGTTAGACATAAAATGAGCTTTTCATGAATGTTTCAATTTTATTGTTTACTATGTACACATGTATTAAAATTGCACATATAGTTGTTAGATTTTGAAATTTGTATGTACATAGTTTACTTTAATGATGTATGCATGCAAATTATGCATGGTATTTTTTATTTTAAATGTATGTACATTTTAAATGTATGTATGTTAAATGAATGGTATTTTTTTATTTTAAATGTATGTACATAGTTTACTTGATCAAGTTCAATCAATGTATATGTGTGTTTCAATTTTATATGATCTTAATATATGTATGCATGTATCATATTTAAACAAATTTGCATGTGTGTTTCAAATTTAACTATTTCTTGTAATTTTTTAAGTTTGTATGTTAATTTATAATAATTTAATGCAGGTGCACACTTATATCTCATATCATGGATGATTTTAATATTGATGATATCATCAATCCACTAGCTCAGCCACCTCCACCTCCACCTCCACCTCCACCTCCCCCTCCACAACCTATTGCATCTGATGAGGCTCACTTACAAGCACACATAAATGATCAGGTTGGATCAATACATAATCAAATCAATGCTATGCAAAGTCAAGCATTGATTCCACCCCATGTTAGATGTTTTGCATCTACAATGCAAAATGTTGTGGATGCCATCAAGACCATTGATTCTAATCTAGATAGGAATAGACGAGACAGAGAACAAATGAGACAATTTTATGCTGATGGTCTCTCTTATAAAGAAATATTAGACCTTAAAATAATGAAATCCCACCTAGCCCCCTACTTTCTCGACCCCGTTACTCAACAGCCCATTCCTGTGAACAAATCTAGAATATCCATGAGGTGGTGCATACATCCACAGATGAGTGCACATTTTTAGGATCGATGGCATATGGTTTTTGATAGTCCCCCACATGCTAATTGGGAGTGCCCATTGTATTTTTTGAGGAAATTATATGTAGAGTTTGTTATGGGGCACAAGCCCAATTATTTTGATTTTAAATCATTTCAAGGTGTTGGTGGTGGCATGCCACAACAGAGGTTAGGGGCAAGGGTTGATCCCCAATGCCCTATGCATGCACAACCCCTTGTTGTTGCTCCTGGTCCTCTCGTTCCTACACCTATGCATCATCGATCTATGGTCTTGACATTAGGTTCCCTTAGTACACTCGCAAGAGACCTTGATCAGCATGCTTTTGCGATAGCGGGTGGGGAGCATAGAGATGATGATGGAGGAGTGTTCTATGGAGCTAGTCCAAGTACCACTCCAGGAGTGTCGAGGCCTGTCCCACATGTATGTACCAGTTGCCATCAACTATGCTATGGACCTGATCAGGCCACACCTAGTTCGGGTGGACGTGGAGATTCTGGTGGTTCATTTGGTCACATCAGTTCATTTGTAGAGTTTCTTACAAGAGGCGAACATCCTGAGGACACCAGTACACATGTATAAATATGCATCTACACGTTCATTTTATAAGAATTTTGATGAATGTATATATCAAAGTAAATTTTGCAATACATTTTAACAATCAAACTGTTTGGTGTACAAACTATAGTAACGATGGGGCAATCATCCATTCCATGAGTACATACATTGACACCAGTCCTAATCAGAAACCCTTATGGGGTATTTTGATTTCAATTTTTTTAATTATAAATGAAACGATTTTTAACTTGAGTTTTAAATTTATAATAGAATAATGTATATGTTTGAAATATTAATGTTGGTTTAGGCGAGTCAATCGGCTTCCACATCGATTCCACCCGAGGGGTTGTCGAGCACTCCTCCACTATCAGCCATCATAGACCAGGGGCAGGTACATTTATATTGTAAATTGTTTAACTTACATTAGTATAGTTACAATTATGAATTTTTAATTCACTATATATATGAAATGTCCATGTTCACTTGAAAATATTATAAGCTTGTGTTACATGTGTCTACATGTCTGTCTAGGTTGATACCACAATCAAAATGGGCATCGAGCAAACATTAGATTCTACGGTTACTCGTGAGGCCTCTAATTTTTAGGTTGTTTAAATAAATTTCTACATAAAATGTGCAAACTTGAATATATATTTACCTAATTCAAGTATGTACATGCTTTAATTTTGATCTTGTAGGACTTTGTTAGTGCGACTTTCAGCCCTGACCCAGACATAGTTACACCTCTAGGAGGGCATGTCGAGTAGGCTCTCGATCAAATGGTAATTTAAATTTTTTATTATATTTAAATTCAATTATAAATTATATATTGTGAATATATAACTAAATAATTTCAAATTTCAAATTGAATATTAATATAATTTGAGCTAATACATGTTTTAAATTCTTTTTCCTTTATAGCATGTGACACATCTAGTAGTTGAGAATGTACAAACATGTCCTGCAGAAGAGGGTGCACAACCTATGGATATGGTACAATTAAAATATGATAAATTATAAATTAATTTCATTTAAATAATTTTTAATTGTAGACTTGTGCATCTAATTTCAACTTTTTTTGTTTTGTTTGTGTAGATTGATTCAAAGAATGTAAAGAATGTAGAGGTTGTTTTAGGTGCAGTAGAGCATCCAAACCCAGATATGACAGTAATTTAATTTTAATTTGATGAACTATAAATTAAATTGTCATTAAACTATTTTTCATTGTCTTACATATGATTTCATATTTCTCTTGTACAGAGTGTTTCAGGTCATCTGCATAGTCTGCATGGCACGAAGAGGTCTCTTGATTATAGAGACAATACATGACCTAGAAACATGATTTTGTGGGTTATATTTGTTTATTTTGTGGACTATATTTTTGGTTTGTCACGTACTCTATTGGACTTTATAATTCATGGTTTTTGAGTACTTAGTTGGACTTTTTTTCATGCACTTAATATATTTACATAAATTATGGACTTTATTATTGTTTGAAATTTTAATTTACACATATACATTTATGCATTTTATGTTCATAGTCAAGATATTAATATAGGACATTAATGTGAAATTAAATATAAATATGAAATTAAAGTTGAAATTAATAGGACATTTTAATATTTATAGTTTACAAATTTAGTGATCTCATACATGATATGTACATTCAATAATTATCTATAATTAGTCAATGAACTTATTCAATTCACGTCAATCAATAATTAGTCAATAGATCATAATTTACAAACCAAAGCAAAGCGTACATTGAAAACAAATAAGGGGACATCTTAAGGGGTCATAATACATCGTCTTAAGGGGACATCTTAAGGGTTCATAATACAATGTCTCAAGGGGATGCCTTAAGGGGTCATAATACAATGTTTTAAGGGGATGTCTTAAGGGGTCATAATACAATGTCTTAAGGGGTCACAATACAATGTCTTAAGGGGTCATAATACAACATCATAAAGATATAATTGATTTAACAATAATGTATGCATGAAATTTAGCGATTTGAAGACATACAAGGACATATATGTACATATATGTCATCTCAAAACAATGTTTACAAAATTTGGATATGCCATCTCAAGAACATCTCAAACTCATGCCCAGAATTTACTAGGTCTTCACATCGCCTAATATCAAAAAGGTACAAGCAATATCAATGCAATCATCAAAACATACATAATTTAATTTATATAAAACTAACTATATGTACACAACTCAAGTACCTGCATTTAAAAGTATTCCACACGTGTGTAGGTTGAATCCATGCATCCTCTCCTTTTTGTTTCAAAGTATGAGATCAATGCAATGATGGCTTAAGGATACAAAAAAAGGATAATAAATCAATTTAAACTATTAATGTACAAGCAATATCAATATGTAATCAAAACATGTATTTAAATATATTTTTACTAATAATTACCTCTATTTAAAAAGACAATATAAAACTTAAACTATATTTACCTGTATTTACTTATTCCATTGTACCATCTGCATCCTCTCTTTTTTGTAATGCATCTATGATTGTCTCATGCTCTTCCATAGAAATTGTCCATAACACTTTATTTGCAGGTTTTCCGCGATACCGATCTAGTTTTATATTTGTTGCCACCACCAAATGTGAACAATGTATAATTTTTTTATGCGGTTCATAATCTTTGAATGCAGGTAGACCATTCTTCCTTGCTAGGTATTTTCGTAGCCAAGTGCCAACAACCACAACCGATCCTATTGGAAAATATGAAAACAATCATCATATAATTTCTCAATTTTTTCTTAATGAGATG
Source organism: Sequoiadendron giganteum (assembly GCA_007115665.2). Lineage (NCBI taxonomy): Eukaryota > Viridiplantae > Streptophyta > Pinopsida > Cupressales > Cupressaceae > Sequoiadendron > Sequoiadendron giganteum. The sequence goes on from CM021108.1 coordinate 558,497,711, forward strand.
AAAAACTTGTTCTAAAATACTGTTTAAGGGGATCAAAAATATTCTTATCAAAATTTTCTTAAGGGGATGTCTTAAGGGGATCATGGTACCTATTGGATAATGATAGCCATCATCATCTTCTCGAGGTGATATTAACTTATGTTTACTCTCCACACAACGAGCCAACCAATATTTTGTTTGCTCTTCATTCCCCTCAGGTGCAACAATAACATACACATGTCTTGCAAACAAAAATTGATTTAATAATTTGCGCATATCAATATAAAAAAATTAGTATTACAAAATAACTTAATAAAGCGAAATTAAATGAAATAAATTGAATTAAATTACCTTCTTGTACAAGGTCTGAAACACGGTCATAGTCTTCAGATGCAAACACTTGATCATTTTCTTCAATAGTTCTTTCATATTGGTCATGTGCTTGTGAAGGTGTCAACGATCTTTGTTCCCACTTTTCAACCCATTCTGTATTTTCACATGCTTCCCAATCTTCTGAGATGCAAAACTAGCAAAAACATGCAAGCTCCCTTGTCCAGATAGTCCATGTGCTTGCTGTCGAACTCCTAAACGAATATCATTTAGTAGATCCACTAATTGTCTCACAGTCAACTCTAGGTACAATGTTATCTTCTTCAACCAACCAAAAGAATCGATGAACTCTAGAGTACTCACTCAAACCAGGTGTAGATAATATTGTATTACACCAATCGACAATCCCACGTGCATCTTTAAATTTTACTGCATCTTCAAATTTTAATTGTTCTTTAGCAAGGATTCTTTTGACACATGCACCAGCTCCATCATGTTCTCCTTTACCATGCCCAGCTTCAAAAAAACTCCATATATGTTGGACATTAAGTTCTTTGTGAATCCTACTTAACCAATAGAACATTTGAGCATTTTTGAACTGCCTCGTACAATTATTTGACCATATGAGGTGTTCTTTCATATGGATTCCTCTTTCTCTTAAATTTTTGTAAAATATACTGAAACAGTATTGAACAAACTCTGATGAGTGTAATTGGTTGTCACTCAAATAAAAATGATACTCCTTCAGAACTTTTCTATCATCCTCAGTGCTATTATTTGCATGTCTATAAACAATATGGACAAACATAGCTACTTGCACTAAATTATAATACTGTGATTGAATTTCCTCTTGCGGAGCTAGAGTATAATTTTCTGCAAAATCAACCACTGAAAGTATAATACCAATTGGAAATGTGTTTCTACATGTGCAAAATTGGCCATCAAGCCATCGAGCATGTTGAGAGTGCATGATATATTTTGGTACTATCTTATTCTTAAATTCAGTCATGAATGCATGCACACTAACTTTTTCTGTAACTAAATCACAACGCTTTCCTATTTTTCCATCTTTTAAAGAATAGTGAACATTCTTAAATCTTTTAACTTCTACTAATTGTTACAATCCAAAATCATTATCAACACTTTCATGCATACAAATTCCTAAGAATGAAAGGTTTCCACAGTCAATGCATTGTCTAGAAATACAAGAACTTAAATAAAACAATTTACCATTAGATCTTTCACAAAACAAACTTGAAATAAACTCCCTTATTGCTTCAAGTGGCATATTAATACCGCATTCTTGTATAATCATGTTAGTATGCAAGGTACAACGTATATATCGAAAAACATCATAAAAATAATGAAATTGAACATGTATTTTACAACAACAAGATATTCGTTGCTTATTAATTTTTACATACCACGGTTTACATTTTTCAAAAGACCTTTGACTTATTTTAATATTACCGGGTAACACTAAATCACCACAAAATTTTCTATAAAATTCAGTTTGTGTTGTATCTAATAAGTGTTTTGGGTGAGGATCATGAACTTTGGACCCCACCCTTAATTTTAAAACATCTCTAGCATTAGATGAAACCCTAGTATTTTCATGCCAATATTTTTCAATCAAAAATTTAATTTCAACATTCAATTTCATATCAGACTTCGGGAGTCGACCACTGAAACTCCAACATTGGTTGATAGGATCATTTTCTATAATTATTCTTCTTTTTTCCATTCTTAGCAATGTTTTAGGATGTATTTTTAAAACTTCACTAATATTTCTTACCATTCTTTTATTCAAAGTTGCTTTATTAACTATAGCAGTTGTTATAGCTTTTCTTGCTGCATTTTTATCTTTAGATCGACTATTTTTTCCAATCGATTGAATGGCACTAGCAACAGTACACATAGCATGTTTCAATGATTGATCTTTTCTTTTTGGTTTAACAAAAAAGCGTAACCTTTTCATTATTTTCCTCATTTTTTGCATTCTCATCAATTGCATCATTAGTTGACATTGAATTGTAAGTTTTTTACGATAAAAGAATTCGTTGTATATTTTATTTGCATGTGTTCTTATCTGCCTCCAAGAAATTTGACCAGGAAGATTATCAAAAACACCACTTTCAATTTAAAAAAAAAGTATTTTCATTAAATTCAACATCACATTCTAGATTTTCATCTTCATCTTCATTTTCATCTTCAATTTCATTTTCATTTTCATTTTCAACTTCAAAACGATTTACATTTTCATCTTCGATTTCATTTTCATTTACATCAACAAAACGGTTTTCATTTTCAGTTACATCAATAAAACGGTTTTTGTTTTCATTTTCAATAACAAGATTATTCTCAATTTCATTTTCAACAAAAGGATCATTCTCACTATCATTTTCAACCAATTCTATAAAAGTTTCATCTATCTGAATATTATCAATGTCAACATCATTAAGTCCAGCATCTTGTAAAATTTCTACATACGAATTTACAAATTCACTAACATGTGGATTTGAAGATGTACCTGGATTTGTGCATATTGAAGCATTATCCATAGCATTGAAAGAGGGATTTGAAGACATAGTAGGACTTGATTGTATAATCATATTCTTCTCCAAATTGACTTCTTGCAAATTTGCTTCATCTACAACCATGGTCTCCTCTATGTTTGCATCTTCAATAGTTGTGGAATTGGATACTCCCCCATCATTCATTGATTTAATTCTCATTCTTCTTTCTCTTTGTCTTTGTCTCTCCTTTTCTTTGTTTGCTTCAATTTCTTCAGGAGTCAATGTCTTCCTCCTCTTATTATGAAATTTATTTCCCATGATTATAAAATTCTCAAACACAAATGAATGTAAATAGTGAAATTCTTCAAAAAATCCGATTCAAATTGGAAGTTGAAGACCTAAAAGGACTAAATTCTTCCTTTTCTATTCCTCAAAACAAGTAGAAAACTAGCACAATTTTACTTTAAAACTAATTTCTTCATGCCTCCTTTGAAAGATTTCATCAAAAAAGCAAGTCACCACCTGTAAAAAAAATGCTCAATGAAAAAAATAGAGCAATTTTATTGTTCTCGACCATACATGTGAAGTTGCAGACATCACAATAAAAAATGACAGTTATTTAAAAAAACACTGTTCACAGAGAAACGAGATCCCGTTTATAAATCGGGATCTCGTATTTAAAGATACGGGATCTCGTTTCTTTTAATTAAACTCGGTGACCATTGACAGAGGAACGGGATCCCGTATCTTTAAATACGGGATCCCGAGTTTAATATGGGATCCCCTTTTTTTTAATTTGAATTTGTTTTGGGCTTGTGGTCAGATTTTTGCTTTGGATTTTGGTTCGGGAAAAGCGTTGGGAGTTCGAACCTAGGCCTTCAAGCTGGTTTGACCTGCAACTTGAAGGTTCTAACAATTTTAGATAAAAAAATTGAGTTTGGACATATGGCTGACGACTTTTTTTGCAGAATTTTTAACGAAATTAAAACCCATTTTAGATGAGACAATGCAGATTTCAAATATGTAATTTTTTTTACAATTGAATTATTTTTTCTATTTTTCAATTAATTTATGATGAAATTGGTCCATAATCTTTAAATATCAATGTTTTTTACTATTTTAATAACTTTTGATCAACATAACATTTTGACGAACGGATTGCACAAGGGCAAACTTTAGACAATTCTTTTTAATTTTTAAAAAAATATGCAAAAAAAGATAACTTTAGGTCATCTTATGCGTGTCGTACACGACGATTTTTCTAAACGTCAAATATGTCTGGTTAAAAGTTAACAAAAAAAAAATATTCAATAAAAAATTATAAAAAAAAATCCGGGGCACGCTTCAGTGAGTCACAAGTCTTTTCCCAAAAGGATTTAGAAAAATATGATAATTTAAATCAAAATATCGTTGTCGTACACATGCGTGGTATGGTAAAAAAGGATGACTTGTTAATAGTGGTTTTTACAAAACCTATTGAAACTCAATTTGTACAATGTGGGTATTGAAATAAATTACATATTTGGAAACTAGACTCCGAGTACTACATTTTATGATCAGTGACTTGTTTGAAGATTTCATCTTTAAGTGCTTCAAATTTTAAGGTCAAATGCGTCAAACTCTGAAAATCAGAGAAAACACGTGGACTCAACTTCTTGCCAGCACCCAAAGAGTTTTTGGTCTTTTTTTTGCAAATCATATCTTTATGTATAGACGTGTTCCTATTTGAGTTTTTCAAACTCCATTTGTCTACCAATGGTTGAAAAGCCCTGAGAGGCTCTAAAAGGTAGTTAAACAAATCTCAACCATTTATCATTTTTTGTCAATTTGTTAGTTGCTTTTAGCCGTTTTTTACTGCTTTCCCCGCCACTATTGGTTTCCGCTCCTCCAAACTCTTCCTCACTGGTAATCAGTCTCCATTGTCAATAAGCATATGCTCAAGGATGGTTGAACCTTGATGAATTAGAGTGTCATTTTTTTTCCATTAAATTATGTGTTGTCTATTAAGGACATGAAAGAAGATTGTGTTGGCATCCTCTTTACACAACAGTTTATACCCTATTGCCAATAGCTTCTCTCATTACTGTGGAGGTCACCCAATTTTGTCAATTAGATCATGTTCTCTGCAGTGTAGTACTGAATCATTATTACTATTTTCTTTTGTATATAGTTAAATAGTTGGTTTTTACATTTTCAAAACTTTGAAATATTGTCAATAGATTTATTTTTCCTTTTCCTCCAGTCTTTAATTTATTATTCAAATAGATAATCTTAATCATGAATGAAAACATGGCATGCCCTTGGATGATGGGTTTATCCCACCATAAAAATCAAGAGGAATTTAAATGGTGATCACCTTTGATATTTTGAACTAACTAGGACAATTACCTAATAAGGTTTAATAAGGTTGAATTGTGTATAGAGACCATATCTTGTCTTCTTGAACCCAACTATTTGATGGGATGTCAAACATATGAAATTTTTAAGAAATCAATCAAATCTTTTTCGGTATAGCTTGACAAGTTGGAAATCAAACATTCTAAAAATGCATGGAAAAATGCATGGTATGGATGATGGTGCCAAAACACCAATAAATACAATTCCTATCTTTCTTTAGACGTGGCTTCAAATTTAAAATAAATGTAATGTACGTTAATCTGAACTTTATCCGTTTTCCTTCCAAAAAATAAGCTTTTGCCTTGACTGTGCTTCCACATTTTCCAAACAACTTACGTGTCTTGTCTCTACTCCACAACTTATGTGTTTTGTCTGTGCTCTCACAGTTGCATGCAAACAACAAAATCATCCACATGCCTTCACTATGTTCAACTTTTTGTATGCTTACTGAATATGAGGATGCGGGGAAGAGAGGAGGAGATAATAATAGAGGTGCGTTTCCTGCAGTTAGTGTATTCTGTCAAACAGTTCGTGTGCCCTGTTAATGTTTCTACCTTTTGCATATGTGCCTAACGTGGAGAACCAACGAGGTGAATGGAATAAGGTGTTACACCTGCCTATTGCATCTAAGAATTGAGGAAAATACCAGTGAGGACGAGTTTGGAGAGGCCTGCTATGTGTTCCTCAACTGCGTGGAAATACTGCCAGGGTCGTGGATCAGATAACTACCGTATGAGGAAGACAGAACGATGATGGAGAAGGTATATTTCTCAGAAAGTAAAGACAAACAATGCAAATGAAACATTGACAGAAAGAGTAGTAGTAATTTGAGAGCTAAAACAGTGGGTGGACAATTGAATGGATCTTGTCCGTCTATTTCATTCCCGGTAGATCCTCGCTGGACACCACAACCATTCAACGAAAGAACGTCAACATCAGAAATTAATAATACCACCAATAGTCGCTGCACACTGTTACAAGGCAGATAGGAGGAAGCATTGGATGGGACTGTTGTGCGGCTAAAACAATCAACGGTTGGCAATTGTTCAACCTTCTTGCCAGCCCTCTACTTTCTTTTCCACCGTCGACAGACAAAATGAGCTCGGCAAGCTCAAATAGGACACGCCTTCGGCGTAATTAAGTGCTTGTACAACTCGAAAGATTTTCAGCACATAAATTTCGAGGAATGGTAAGTTTTGGTAGGTAAGAGCTGATGCGACGCCAAGTAAGTAAAGCCCACTCGATCAGAATTTGCGACTGGGTAAAGTTTAAACATTGGTTTCTTTTACGTAACCTACCACTGCCGACAGTTTAGCTGATCAGATTTTTGTTAAATATTTTAGTGTTTTAAAAGATTTGTAGTTTAATCAATCAATATAATTGATAATGATAATAATATGTTACAGAAAATAATATTTTTTGATCATACCTTCTATGAAAATTCAAATCTTTCATTTTAGTTCAACAAAGATTGAGGTGAAAAAATAATATCATTGCGTATGTTAAGAATTCTTATGAATCACTGTGAGGCCTTTGGATGATCAATTGGGTTCTTCCCATTCCCAGGCGGCTTGTTTCTGAAACCACTCAGTTTCGTTTACGTGATCTATTGGAATTTTCCTTGCTTTGAGTTTCGTTACCGATATGAATGTTACATGGTATTTATTATTGATTACTCTTTACTCTTACAATTCTGTTTCCATATCATTATCGTTATTCATTTGTATTTACTAATTTACTTTATGTTTGCATTTGCTGGTTCAATTTAGTGACAGTTGACTGGTAGTGGTGTGGGTGTAATTGCGCATGAAAGACTGTGTTGTGGGAACATAAAGCTTTCCTGTTATAGATTATTTTCCTCAAGTTTAAGGCGTCTCTGGTATATTAAATTTAGCTGTTTTCTGCAAAGATGGGAGATATAGAAGATTCTTTGGAAGATCCACTTATTCATGACAACAGGAATGGGGATGAAGAAATTTCAAGTAACTTGCAGGGTGGCGATGAAAGTAGGTCAGTGGTATGCTCAAAAGATGTAGGAAGAAGGATTGTAGAAGAATCAAAGAAAATATGGGCGATTTCAGGGCCTGCCATATTCAGCCGCTTAGCTATGTATGGAACAAATGTTGTTACTCAGGCTTTTGCAGGGCATCTAGGCACTCTGGAATTGGCTGCCATTTCCATTGCCAGTACTGTCATTGTGGGTTTCAACTTTGGACTCTTTGTAAGTATCCAGAATCTATTCCGTGCCTTTTAATTTCTATTTTCAGTTTTTTATGCCATTTTTTGAGTTTTTCTTTCTCTGTTTATGTTTGTTGTTGAGGATAACATCTTCAGCTCTCTTTAGCTCAATATTTTCCAGCTGACACCTTTAGACCGTGTTCAAATTGTCAGTTTAGTAATAATTTTGACACTAGAGTAAATGATCAACATCCAGGAATTTATCTCATCCAGAATCCAATCCATCTCATTCCTATGAGTTCAGTATCCGAATATATAGGATTCTTCTGAATGGAGGCTATTGAATTCACAGCTAGGTTACTTGTTTTTAGATGGGGGGAAGGAAATCCCACTTAAGAGTGAGTGGAAATAGAGGCAGACCACCTTTTTACAGATATAAAATCCAACTAAATTTCCATTGATCTTTAAATGTTAAATTTAAGCTCAGAGGAGCCATCGTAACTCTTGTCATGGGATGTTTACTGAGTTCATCCTTCCTTTCATCTTAGCGCCGCTTGTTTCTTTGTGGAAGTTGAATCCATATTGAATATATGGAAAAAGTACAACCACCGATGTTACACGTCAAAGGCCAAAGTTCACAATCCACAAAACTGTAAATTATGAATATAAGCAGATCACTCAAATGTAATTAGGGTTACACAAACATTCAAATTAGAAAAGGGTTGTAAAAGTTAGTATTCATAAAAACTTAGAAAGTGTAATCATGTTAAATATATAATTGAATCTTGGAAAAAATATTAAATGAGGATACTGGATGTTCAGTTCAGCATCCACCTTCTGAGATATTTTAAACCATTTCCCAATTACTTGATGTAGCCCATTATACAAACAGTTTTTACACTTTTCCAACCAATTTACATCAAAATTTTCACCACAAGCCCTATTGTTTTATAAATGATGATATTTTGGTTTTCTCAATTGTCTTTCACTAACAAGTTTTGTAAACTATTTAAATTAATATATAGATGTTCTCAAACATTGTTCTTGGCAAAGACTGTTGCATCTTATCCTTAAATTATTCTTGGTTACACACTTTTATTTTTCATTACCCTGTGTCTACTGCTAGGTTATGTGAATAAACAAATGATGTTTTTTGCACAAAGTTTCTTAATGGGGTAACTTTGATGCCCCAGTGAATATTGGGTTGGTCTCGTTTTTAACCTCGCCAAATTCAATGGCACGCATTTTTCTATGCAAAGTCCTGAAGAGATAACAGTTCTGAAAGCAAACCCACCACATGAATTCCGCAATTCTTATATCATTTCATCCATTCTCTGTTCAAACCGTCTTCTGAATTGCAAACAATGCTTGGTATGGTAATCTGCAGGTATTCATAACTTTATATTCTTTGTTTGTTATAACAATTCCTGTTCTTGTTTTAAGTTTTATTAGCACATATCTATTTCGGCTATAATCAACGAATCATAAAGAAACAAGAAAATTTTAAGGCTGGGATATTCATCTCTACCATTATTGATCTTGTTGAAATTGGAACTGGCCTTGGCAGTTAGGGAAGGGTAGCGCCCTGGAGACCCTGTGCGGCCAAGCTTTTGGGGCTCGGAAATATCATTTGTTGGGATTATATATGCAACGAGCATGGATTGTCCTCTTTGGTATTGCAATTCTTCTTTTACCAATGTATATATTTGCAACCCCCATCTTGAAGATCCTTGGACAGTCAGATGATGTTGCTGAATTAAAGGAAGAGTTTCAATCTGGTTCATTCCCCAACACTTCGCATTTGTATTCCTCTTTCCTGTTCAGAGGTTTCTGCAATGCCAGTTGAAAAACATGGTCATAGCATGGATCTCTGCAGCCACTTTGGTGCTCCACGTTTTTCTAAGCTGACTGTTTATTATTAAATTGGGCATGGGGCTAATTGGTTCAGCAATGACATTGAATTTGGCGTGGTGGTTGCCCCCAGTTGCCCAAATTCTTTATGCCACTTGTGGGGGTTGCCCGTTGACGTGGACAGGTCTGTCCAGAGATGCATTCACAGATTTGTGGTCTTTTCTCAAGCTCTCTGCTGCATCCGGTGTCATGCTATGGTTAGTTGCCAATTCACTTGTAAAGCTGTATGATATACATGTAGATACTATATGTATAATATGTATTTGGGTGTGTCTGAATTAAAAGAATTTTCAAACAGTACTGACATGCTTTAGCTTGTGAACAGTTTAGAGAATTGGTATTACAGAATATTGGTCCTCTTGACAGGAAATCTGCCAGATTCACAAGTTGCAGTTGATTCTCTTTCTATCTGGTAACATTGTAACAAGCGTTTTTTGTGCAATATTTATTTAGAAGCAATGCAGGAATGCATATACTGCAGCAACTATGTTTTTAAAACCTTGATATGCATTTTGCAGCATGAGCATCAATGGGTGGGAGATGATGATACCACTTGGCTTTTTTGCTGCTACCGGGTATGCACTATGTAGTTGTACTGATAAATGTAGAAAGTATTTCCTGTATTGAATTGAAATGTACAAATTACAAATGCCCTGGACAGACCTTGTAAAATATATGAGACGATTGAAATGACATCATTTGTAGCTCTAATGTTTGCAGGTTTATTATTTTCAACTTCAGTATTTTTATCATATTCTTAAATGTTTACATATTTTATAGTAGCTTCCTTGCTGTTTTGAAGGCATGCCCAAGTTCCAACTAAGCTCAATCGAATGGAATGCGTGTACCAGGGACAGGAACATCATTCATTTTTCATCCTTGCATTTCTAGTTGATAGGACCTCATTTTTTCAATTGAAATATGATAGGATCTCATTTTCTCAATTGAAATAAATCCATAAATTTCAAGGCCATTTATTTTCATTCAAATTCTCAATTCATGGCTATTATGGACAAATCCACCTTTTCAATTCCCTGTTTCTTTTCCAAGCATTGCACGATTATTTTAATCTACACATGTCCATCTGTCTTGTATTCATGAAATATGTGAGAAATAGGCATAGAGCTGCTCCTTGTAAAAGAAGCTTCTCATCTCAAAGAAAATGTATTCATTTCGGCTAGCATTATGGTAATGTTCCATTCTTTACATCCTATATTTATGATAAGCTTTTGAACAATTTCAACTTAGTATTAAGATTTTTGTGGAAGACTTGATTCCACACAAGGCAGCCAAATGCTATGAGAAAATCAAATGATTTAGTCCCCATCTTTTCTTTCTATTATCTAGTATAACCCACTTTTGAATGGGTGACTTCTAGTTATAACTACTCTGATACAGAGTTTGGCCTGGGGTGCACCCATACTGGATCCAGGTCGCAGTATGGTATGCATCTGGGTTCATCACAAATTCATATTTCCCTGCAGGTCGTGACTGGATATAGTCTGTGTTTGTCCGAGCAAAGCTGGGCCGCAGCTGATCAAAACAGACATCATCCTGGCAATAGTAGGGCCCAGGGACAAACCCAGGTACTCACAGACACAACAAAATTTGTCAATTAAAAAAGCAGAAAAAAAAAGCGCCTAAAACTGAATCTATCTATGTGGTTCCTTTCTGGTAGTTGCTAAAACAGATTGTCACAGAGTTAGGAACAAACAATATAATGGTTTAATATTTAAACTAATCCGTTCTTACATATTTTCTGCTGAGAAGCTATGTAGAGGAGAGGAACCAGTAGTTGAGCACCCTATGTTGCAGGGTATGCTGTTTTCATTTGGAATCATATCAACCGACCAATTTTTTTATGGCACAATAATCAATTAATAGAATGTGCCAAAGCTACAGATTTTGTTTCAGGCATTTGTATCAAGAGGAAGTCTGATTTTACATTAAGATATGTATTTTTGGTCCACCTTTTTTAACAGCAATCGATATCCACTAGTATTGCTTGATACAATATCATAAAAATAATGAAAGATCTAGACCTGCATCCAAATCACTGCCCTAATTAGAAAACTAGATAGGCACCATTGGCAACAATAAGAGCAGATCTTTTCTTTCCATAACCAATGTAGTTTCTTTTGTTTGGCAAGAAAGTTTGGTTTTGTATATTTTGTGCAAATAATGGATTTTAATATTTGTAATATACATATTTTGTAGGTCATATCCAAGCCCAGTTTAGAAAGAGAATATCACTGTACCCGAACTAAGAACTTGAAACTACAAACCCGAACTAAGAACTTGAAACTACAACTGATTGGAGGCCCAGACATTGCCCCCATTGGATGTAACTATTATGTCTGTCTTTTGTATGATAAAATCCAAATCGAGTTTATCAGGCGCACTGCAGTTTATAGAGCTACAACTGATTGGAGGCCCAGACATTGCCCCCATTGGATGTAACCATTATGTCTGTCTTTTGTATGATAAAATCCAAATCGAGTTTATCAGGCGCACTGCAGTTTATAGAGGGTCGTGCTACCCGATTCCTGCAGTCTTAAAAAAAAAAAAAAAAACTTAACTTGTCTTCTACTCTGCCTTGGATTGATTGTTGTAAAGATTTGTTTGGTTGTAAATGCAGCGTGAGGGTAGCCAATGAGCTGGGCGCTGGAAATGGCAATGGAGCTAGGTTTGCAGTGATCGTTTCTGTAGCTACTTCAACTGTGATAGGCCTTGTTTTTTGTTTGCTCATTATTGTGCTTCGTCAGGAATTTGCTCTGGCTTTCACAAGTAGTTCCACAATTATAGAAGCGGTCTCTAAACTGTCCATTTTGTTGAGCTTTACTGTCCTCTTTAACAGTATTCAGCCAGTCCTGTCAGGTAAAGCAATTCAACTTTCTATTTGTATAAGCTTTGATCAGAAATTCAAAACCCTGTCTTTTTTCTTTCCAACTTATTTGAAGGAAACATGTCTACGAAAAATTGACAATGGTGGAAACGTTGTATGTCAGGAGGAATCTAAAGATTGCAATTGACATGAGTGTCATGAGCACTGAACAAATCACATTTTATTTCTACTCTTATATGACACTTACTCTGCATTCTTCTTTCTTATTCTGTTTCAGGGGTAGCAGTGGGATCAGGGTGGCAAGCTTATGTTGCTTACATCAATATTGGGTGTTACTATGTGATTGGTATCCCTTTTGGAGTGATGCTAGGTTGGGTGTTTAAACAGGGGGTTTGGGTAAGTGCTACTTCTCCCAAGGAGAATAGGCTATTATAAAAAAGAAATGAAATTTTTATTGACTTCCAAAGAAGACTCTCTGGAACTTATAGGACCAGAAAATCATATTTATACAGTACTCATCAGATGTATCTAAAATCACATTCTAGATAATTGTTAATGCTCGTAACAATACTTTCTGGTGCAATGGCTAGGAGCCTTCAACTTAGCTACACAATGGCTGCCTTCATATCTTCGCATCTTTTTCACTCCTTTCAACAGTTGCAATGCTAATTGAATACTTTCCTGTTCAGGTCTGCCTTGAATCTTTCTACGAAATTCTTTGTTTGCCCTCTGGTTCTCAAGGGGAATCACCTAAATGAAATACCCACTGAATCAATAATATTTTACTAATGCTGCACCCAAAAAATGACCAGATCATTGCAGTAGATTTAATTGCTATGGGATGAAAGCAATCCAACAACCAACGATTCTTAGTACTAATTATGGACAAATTTTAAGATCGCCAAAGAATAAGATATGGAAGAATACTAGATAAATCTAGATGGTTTCTTTTACACATTGTTTCAGATCAATTATACGCTACTTCAGACCTTTTTTTTTCCTATAAGAGTTTGATAGATTGTGTAAACTAATTGAGTATTTCAACTTTACTTTCTCAAATTGAACGCATGGCATCCCAAATTTTATATGGCAGGGGATATGGACAGGAATGATATGTGGTACAGCAGTTCAGACGATTGTTCTGGCTATTCTTGTGTATAGATGTGACTGGGACAGAGAGGTAAATACTAGATCTCATTAAATTTGTTTTCTGCACATTCCATGTAGTTGTCAAATAGTTAGTGGTTGTTTTTGGGGTTAAGTTATGTTTTTAAATTATAATTTTTCTATACTATTTGCAGGCTGCCCAAGCCATAGATCAAGTCAGTAGATAACATAGGATATTATATGTCCTAGTACCAAGGCCACAGATGCATCATCATAATTCAACTAAGCTGAATCAGCAACTCAAAACATTTCTTTGATTAGTTGTCATGGCTTGTTATCCTACTGGTACTCCAAAGGGACCTCTTGGGGAAGCATAATTATGGAAGAACTAAAAAATAAAAATAAAAATGTACAATTATCTTGATTTAATTTTGCTTTTAATTGCAGCTGGGATGGAAAAGCAAGGTAGGTAGTTTGAGTTGCTCCTTAAGAGAAAAGTAGGCAGTGGCACCATTTTTGTATGCATTCACGCAAATTGCTCTAGTTTAATCAGAGTATCAGGTGAATTTCCATTTTTTTTTTAGTACAGTAATTTCTATTTCTTATTTCACTTACGCTATTCCAGTAATGAAGTTTCTGGATTTATTCTTAGATTTAGATTAGAGGCTAAACACTCATAAATCTTTGTATTCGTTATTGAAAGAGTTTGTAATAAAATTTCGGTAAGAAATTTTTCATACCTCAAAAATATTGGTTCATGCATGGTATAATCATTTATATTGTTTTTTATTAGGTAAGCAGGGTTTTGAAAGGGCTCTGACCTTTGTACAAATCTTTGGGCTCAGAATTGAAAGTGTTTGCAATAAAACTTCAATAAGAAATTTTTGATACCTCAAAAATATTGGTTCATGCGTGGTATAATCATTTATATTGTTAACTAGCTAATTTGTCTTAGTGTATGCATAGATTTTAGTTAGAAATTAATTATGCATTATGTAGGATTTTGAAATTGCTTTAACTACTACTACTTATAATTTTATATATACAAAAGTATAAGTTGACAATTGTGCATAAATAGAAATTAGTTTTTCATTTTCCTTGGTGTATTATTTATAAGTTCTTTTTTTTGGTTTGTATCTATCTCATCTACGAGTTGTTAATTTTTGTTATTCATTTTTTGGACAATCTAAAATTCTTAAGTATTTTTTTGTTTTGCATTAGAGCTTAGGAGGCACAGATTTGGATTCATGTTTTTTTCAATTTTATTAGGCCTCACCCCCTTCCATGGCATATGGTTCTTCTAAGAGATTGGCCCTACCTTCATTCATTTTTTTTTAGATTAGACATGCTTTTAGGGTGGAGATTTTCTTTAGCATTTGAAAAGAGAGAAAAATTTCTTTCTTTATGAGATGTTTTGTTGATATTCATTTCTTGTTATATACTTAAACTATGATTTGTTCTAATGTGTTCATAAAGATTCGAGTGCAAGCTAATAAAGTTGCACTTGAAGACTATGCAAATGCTTTTAGATTATTAGGGTAATTTTTCTTGCACTTTTGTTGTTGTCACATTATTTTACCATCAATATAACTTGCCACCTCATGGGTGCATGTGTAGACATATCAACTTGCTATAAGGTATCGTGGCTCCCAATCTCATGGTTTTTAGCCTAAAAGAACTATGGAGGATATTGCTATTTGCGGTCAGTCTCAATTTTTTGGTAAATTTTTGTTTCTTCTCATGGGCATGGTGCCTCCACTTGGCCAAATTCTAGCAAGTTTCCTCATATAAATTTAGCTATCTCTCTTGGTCATGCTCAACAATGTGCAAATAAAGAACAAGATGAAAAGGTGCTCTCATTTATTGAGAAATAGTTGATGATGGTTCCATCCTTGTCGGTGTATAGAGAAAACCAAATAACTATGATCCTCATTTTAATGGTTTTTTTTTGCTACTTAGTAACATTTTTTTAATGTTTGGGTTTAGCCTTTGTTTATACTTTTCTTGCTTGTTGTTTTGGACTTGGTCTTGCATAGACTTTGAGGGTGTGCCTTCTACCACCCATTCCATTTTTTTTAATAATGAACTATTATTTTTCTACTCTTTAAAGAATTAATAAAGGTTTATTGTTTATATACAATAAATATTTAGAGGGAATTAAGTTGTTTGAATGAAGAGGAAGAAAAACTCAATTTAGGGGAGGTGCTAACTTAATAGTTTCTAGGTAGTGGTGGCACCTAATTGTCTTCAAATAAAGAAGTAAAAATGTGTTTGTTAGCTATATAGAATAAACTAATCTAAGTAAACTTAACTAAAAGAGATGCAATATACAATGATACACCAATATTGAGCTCTTATGTGTTACTTAAGGAGGATAGAGAAAGAAAGCTAACAAATAAAACATTTGGATAAGTACCCTTTTACAAAAATAAGTGTAGAAAGAAATATTCCCTCTAGAAAAGAGGAAGGAAAGGACTAGTCAAACCCCAAGGAACAACCTCCTTGTCCTCCTAATAAATATTGTAAATGAGCATTCTTTTTGTAAAATGTCTAGTGAAGATTTCTACAATCTACATCTTTGTAGGACACAATTGCAAATCAATGGTTTGATATTAAATTAGTGCTTGCATATAGTGCATATGAGCCTTAGGGTGAAAGTTTAGAATTGTGTCATATTTTTATTATAAAAAATATCAACAAAGATGTATTTTTTTCAATTTAAAAAAATTATTCCAAAAGCCCTTGCTTTGAAAATCCACCACCTTCTACCTCAAGTTGTGTGTCCGGAGCAAACTGGTTTCATTAAATCCATATTTATTTTGGATAACATCATTGTCATGTGGGAAGGTATGGAGTGGGCTAGGCGCTCTAACCAGAAAGTCATTTTCTTCAAAATAGACTTTGCTAAAGCCTACGACCGCATTGAATGGCCTTTTATTCTTGCCATGTTGAAAGCCTTGGGGTTTGGGCCTAATTTCATTCAGGATGTCCAAATGCTTTTCTCATATGCCTTTGCTTGCATCACCATTAATGGCCGCCAGTCCCTTGCCTTCAACTTGTTCTACTCCATCAGGAAGGGTTTCTCGCTTGCCCCCTCTCTCTATGTGCTTGTTGTTGAAGGGTTTGGTTATCTGCTTACTGATGTGGTTTCCCAACAACGGGTTAGAGGCATTTCTCTACCCAACTCGCAGGCTCAGCTTGTCAATGGCCATTTTTTTGATGACTCATTCCTCACTCTTCTAGAGGATGAACACAACATTCAAGCGGTTCTGGAACGCCTTGAAATTTTTTGCCTTGCTTTTGGCTTTGCCATTCAATGGCATAAAACCTTGTGCTACAAGCAGTCTATTCTGCCCACTCCCCACTGGTTTCAATAGTACAACTGGAACTGGATTGAGCCAGGGGAAATCTTTTGAAATTTGGGAATTCCCTTTGCCTTCCAGGCTCCCCTAGTTGAGTTGTGGCAAGTAGGTAAATGCAAGAAGTTGAGTCCACGAAACATGGAAGTTTTTTCTTTAGCCAAAAAAATGAAATCGACATTGCAAAAATGAGATCCCATTTAGGTTCGGGATCCTAAGCCTAAAATCAAAAAACGGGATCCCGTTTTGAAAAAAATCTATTTTTGGAAAATTTTCAAACGGGATCCCATTTTGAAAAAATTCTATTTTTGGAAACTTTTCAAAGGGATCCCGTTTTGAAAAAATCTATTTTGGAGAATTTTCAAATGAGATCCCATTTTGAAAAAAATCATTTTTAGAAACTATCCATTTTAAAAAAATCAAAATAGTATCTCGTTTTGAAAACTTTCCAAAATGGAATTTTCCATTTTTGGCAATTTTCAAAACAGGATCATGTTTCGTAAAAGCATAAAAAATATATTTTTTTACAAAACGGGATCCCGTTTTTTAAAATATGATTTTTTTGTCGGGTTTTTGCTTTGTTTTTTGGTTCAGGAAAAGGTTTGGGGATCCGAACCTAGGCCCTAGACCTGGTTTGACCTGCAAGTTGAAGGTCCTAGCAATGTCACAAGAAAATAGTGACTTTGGGCATACGTCTGAAGACATTTTTTGTAGAACTTTTTGACAAAATTAAAACCCATTATAGATGAGACAGTGTAGATTCCAAATATGTAAAAAAATTTACAATTGGATTTTTTTTTTTAATTTCTAATGAAACAGGTCCATAAACTTGAATTATCAAGGTTTTTTAGTATTTTAATAACTTTTGATTAAAATATTTTTTTTACGAACGAATTGCACAAAAACGTACATCAAACAATTCTTTTCAATTTTTTAAAAAAATCAAAAAATGATAAGTTTAGGTCATCTTATGCGTGACGTACATGAAGATTTTTCAAAACACCAAATATGGCCAATAAAAAATTAACAAAAAAAAAATTCAATAAAAAATTACAAAAAATATGGAAAGCGTGCTTCAGTGAGTTACAAATCTTTTCCCAAAAGGATTTAGAAAAATATGATTATTTAGGTCAAAATATGGATGGTGTACACGTGCATGGTATGGTAAAAAAATTGACTTTTAAACAGTGGTTTTTAGAAACGCCTATTGAAAATCGATTTGTATAATCTGGGTATTGAAATAAATTACATATTTTGAAACTAGACTCCTAGTACTACATTTTAGGATCAGTGAATTTTTTCAAAATTTCATCTCTAAGTGCTTCAAATTTTAAGGTCAAATGTGTCAAACCCTGAAAATTAGGGAAAACACTTCTACTAAATGGCCAAAAAGTGGACTATACTTCTTGCCAACACCCAAGTTGTTCTCTCCAGGATTGACAAAAAGTTGGCTCATTGGATTACTAAGCCCCTCTCTCTAGTTGGGAAATTTTTGGTGTTCTCAAAGACCTTGGCCGCTACACAAATCTATTATTCTTCTTGTTGGGCTCCTTTGAAAGTCGCTTATGCTAACCTTGAAAAACTGTTGCGCAAATTTCTTTGGGCCTCTTTTGAGATCCATTGAGGGTTTCACTGCGTAGCTTGGGAGTTTTTCTACCTGGCCAGAGATTCTGGAGGGCTTGGCCTGCTCTCCACTCAATGACAAGCGACTTCCTTGTGTTTGAAATGGATAATCAGAGCTCTTATTGGTGATGAAGCCTGAAAAATTCTCCTCAGGCATTGCATTCAGTCTGGATTCCCTATTCACAAACCAGCTTGGAAAGGGATTGGCTTTCAAACCCTCCTAGTTATGAAGGAACCAGTTCATATTGTGGAAACTTTTGTGGCCAAAAGTATTTGGAGATCTTGGTAAGCAGTTAAGCCTTGGCTCCATTGGGTCGGCTCTAGTTTCTGTGATGGGCTTTCACTCAATCAATAGAATGTGTGGTGGTCACCTCTTTTTTCCAACAATGATCAACTACTGGCCAAATCACCTATTCTTAAGGCTTTAAGATTCCACAAGAAAGGTATCCATACCTTAAAATATGTGTTTCACAGACCCATGATGCGTATTATTCCATGGAAAGAATTTTGTGCTCTTTATAGTCTTCAAAACCAGGATTGTGATACTTAGGATGGTCTGGTGAATGCTATTCCAGCATATATGCTTAATAAGGTGTGAATTTGTGGTACCAAGCCCTGGTGGAAGGACTAGAAGTGGTACCCAGGCACCCCTTTCAAAAATTACAAGCCTAGGCTTGGGTATATGTGGCTTTTTTTGCACTTTCCTATGATTGAAAATCTAAACCAGATGTGGCATCTTCAATCTTTTGTGTCTATTTGGCAAAAAAGATTCTCAGCCACTTGGCTTGCAAGTGTTGAGCCTAATCTCACCCACTTTGCTTGGTGTATTCTTTTCCAAGGCTTACTAGTGGGGTCTCAGCTTGTTCGAACTTGGGGGTCCAGGACCCTCGGTGCCCATTTTGTGGGCAAGCTGAGTCTTTCAAGCATCTCTTCTAGTTTTGTACTAGAGTCCAACAGTTTTGGAATTGGATTCATGACTTCTTTCAACCTTTATAGCTGAAGTCGTTCTCTTGGCATATGATTTTGTTGGGTGATTCACCCAGGCTTCCCGCTAAGTATACCTAGCTTTGGCACACTTTCAGGGTGGAAATCCTCTTCAATATTTGGAAAGATAGAAATTCCTGTATATTTTCTCACAACCAAATGGATAAAAATGTTTCTTTGTATTCTAAATAAATTATTTTCTCTAATGTGCTTTTGTAGATACAAGTTCAAGCAAATAAAATTTCACTTGAGGTGTCTCACCTTCAGGTGCTTCTGGACCATTAGGGCAATGCCCAGTGTATTGTGTCTCGGGTGCCCTCTTCACCCACCTCCTCCCGCGGTCAATCGCCCTCTTAGGGCCGACGATAAAGTGGTTCTACTTGCCCCCATTCTCAAGCTCCTCCTCTGTGTGAATCCCACCCTCCTCAGCAGTCGTGTTCTCCTCCTCTATGGGTTGACTTGGGGTGGCCCTCTGGAGAGGTGGCGAGGAGCGGCTATGGTGCCTCTAGGTGGCCCTCTGATAATGCTCCTGGTAGCGTCTCTGGTTGTCCAGATACTAGTAAATTTTTCTCGCATCTAGCACTTGCAATCTCACCTCGACGCGAGGAAAAGGAAGAAGATAAAGAAAAAGAAGTTGATGATGGTTGAGGTCCTCCTGATGTCACTCTAGACCTCGTTGATGTATGGGGTAAAATTATGGATTTTTGAGCTAGGCCCAAGTGACTCTGTTTTTTGGTTTTCTAAGCTCTTCCCATGTGACTCTCAGGGTGTGCCTTCTTACCACCCACCCCTTTTTTGTGAATATGTAACTTTATCTTTATTAATAATATAGATAGCTGCCTCTTCATAAAAAAAATGTACTTAGATATAATTTTGTTTATAAATTTTAGAGAATTTTCCATTTTCTTAAAAATTTGAAAAGAGTGAAGTTGATATGACATTACAAAATATATAGCAAACTTAATTTTTTTCTTTTATTTTTTTCTAGTTAGATAACTTAGAAAGTTAATGCATGGAAAAAATTGATTAAAATTTTTTAATACATTTTGAAGTCATACTTAATCACCATCTTTCATTTTTAATAAATATAAATATCTTTTGAGATATAACTTATTAGTAAAACTTTTGGTTTGATAGATATCACCTATACTTTTCCACACTTTGTGGGCAATAGTCTCTTTAAAATATTCAAGAGGAAATAATCTATTATTTGACACAATTGTATGGTTTCTCATGCCTTCGTATTTAGTTTTGATCAATTTCCATCAAACACATTAAATGGCTTCCTTTATTTTGAATTAAGAAACCATTGATCAAGGAGATATTTCATCTTCAAATCCCACATCTTATATTTGATATTGTTGAATTTCTCAATATTCATATAGGAAGTAAAATACATAGCATTTGATTCTTCAATCAAATTTGTAAAACCACACAATACAAAATCTTCCACTACAATAAAAAAAATTTCAACACTTAATAAAGAGGCATCCTTCTCTATGCCAAATCACTAGATATAATACCAAATATTGATAAACAAGGTGGAACTACTACAATAATAATGTCTACAAGTGTATGCAAATCTGAAATTTATTTCTTAGACAAAGATTACCAAAAGATTGAAATAATTTAATTCCAAAATCATAATAAGAGATAAATCAACAAACCACATAAATACAAGATTTTCATGGAGAAAACCTTTTAAAAAATCACATTAGAAAGGACAAGTATGTATTAATCTTCAAAGGAGAGTGTAATGATGAAAATTATATACCCTTGCAATTTTGCAATATATCTTTGACTCATTTTGATGTCCATCTACCCTAGTGTGTTTTAGGTTCATTTCAATCTTTGTTTTAGCATTTGTCTACCCAAAGTGCCAAGGCCTTGCCTCTCATGATCCTTTTGTCAAATTGATGTTACAAATATCTTAACGTTGTTTTGTTCTTGTTTTTTATCCTTTTCAAAGCTCAAATTATTTGGACACTAGTGCAACACATAGACATCATAAGACACATGTTCTATGATAGTTTCTTGTTCATTGACTATTTCTAAATATGTTTCCACCTGATACCTATCTATGGCGGTGGCAACCTCTCAAGATGAATATGAATGGCTCTCTAACTCCATGTTCCATCCTACTCATTTTTATTGGACACTTTTTGGCACATTGAATCTCCTCAAAATAACCCTCAAAATCTACAATATGAGACTCCACAAACAAGGATTATATTTTTTCAAGATAAGAATCCCAAGTAGTTGTGTTTGGAAGAAGATGAATATCATGTTGAACTGAACCAATGGGAGTCAAGGATGTGGTGATGCAAATATGATCAAGAATAATAGAAGATGGAGATTGGGTTTCGATATGAAGAGTGGGAAAATGGAGAGAAGTCTCTAAACCATCAAAAAATGTAAGACATATGATACACTCAAGCTCCTCTAAAGCATCATAATCAAAGGGTATGCAATTTTCATCATCAAGGGGAATAATGCAATCTATAGCAAGACCCTCTTGGAATGGAGAGATATGACGGTCTACATGGATCTTCCAAAGTCTAGTCCAAAGTGTGTGGCGGAAATCAATATCTGATACAACACACATAGTGTTAAGATCAACACTAGAACAAATAATTTCTACAACATGATCATTGATAATACCCCAAGTTGATCTACTCCCTTGCATGTCTAGTGAAGGTATGATTCCATATAGATATGGAAAAAATCAAGTTACTTGAAATGTGTCAGTATGCCATTTCACCAAGATTTATAATTATCCTTTTCCAAAATGACAACAAAAGGATGAACAAAATAATATATAATTCTAAAAAATGGTGCAAGGTGGCAAAGGGGAGCAAAAATTTACAGAGGAATAAAGAAAGTGTTGGGGTGATGTGGTCGACAAATGCCATACAGGAAAGAAGGCAGAAGAGAATGGCAAGTGGGTGTTTGAAAATGACACCTGGGTGGATAAGTGCCATCCAACATATCGTAAGAAGGAAAACCTAGAAAGACAAAATCACATCCAAGGAAGAAGATTCCAAGGAGAAGGCAGATGGAGGGTTCTTGAGAGAGGTAGGAAGGTTGTAGACCTACAGAAGAGAAAATGAAAATGGAGTGAGCGTTACTCAAGACGTGGGTGGTTCTAGGAAAATGGCTAGCAAGAAAACATGGCAGAATCCAATTGCCATTGCAAAAACTGTGGACCTTTGAAGTGCACCAACAAAGTTTAGAAGGTGAAGGGTCTGGGAAACCCTAATCTGAGAAGTGAAGGAAAATTGGAACAACAAAATGTAGAAGAAGTTGAATTTGGGAAAATAATGAACCCAAGAGACCAGGATTTTTTCAAAAGGAAAGAAAATAGGAGGAAATTCTAGAACAGAGGGTTTGGAATGAGTGTGGGTGAAAAACTATGACCTCGAGGAAGTAAATTGTTCTCAATGGCCACCAAAATGATTGAATCAAGAGTTTTCAAACTGAAGGATAGAGCCATGTTCACCAAATGGTGTGGACCAAGATGCCCTACTAAGGAGATCAAGGCATGGTGGCAATCCAATTACAAGGATCGGGTAAGTATTTCCCAACTTCCAAATTCATTCTTTCTCATAGAATGTATAGATCAATAATTAAAGCAGGAGATAATAGAGGGGGCACCTCTATTCTTGAATGGTTACAATTTCCACTACTTAAACTGGAGAACAAACTTTGATCTATGGAACTATGTAATAAAACAAATCCCCACTTGGATCAAACTGGTAGATCTTCCCTCAAAATTTTGGAATGTGGAAGCTATGGTGAGAATTGGAGATGCCCTAGGGGTGTGCCTAGGGGTAGATGAGGACTTCATCAATGGAAAAGATGGTGCAAAGGCCAACATCCTAGTAGAGATAGATGAAGGGGTTAGAATCTCTAAGCATCTAGAAATTTTGACGAAATTTGGAAGTTGGAAGTAGGAAATAGAGGTATGAGAAGGATTTGGACCCAAGAAGTGCCTCTTTAGAGAATCAATCCAAGTTGGCACCTCTAATATGGGAGAAGGGATCAGTGAGAGTGAAAAGTGAATAGAAGAATCAAAGGATAGTCCATCCCAAGGAACTGGATCTCGAGCACCTAAAGTACTAACCCTCGGAGGAGGATTGACATCAGAAAAGAAGGTGGGAGGAACCCAGAAGGGCTGAGAGGCTTTCCAACCAGCAAAGGCACAATTGGTGGAGGTGGCCTCCCAAGCAGAAAATGAGCTCAATTCTCTCCTGGGGGAAGCAAGGTAACTCCAAAATGATATCATGTCACAACTCAAGGAGTTATCTAGTATTGGAGTGGAAGCAATAGAAGGCAATCAAAGCAATGGAAAAGAAGAAGTCCAAGAGGAAGAGGAAAATTATTCGTAGAATGAGGATGATGAGAGTGATTAGTACACAAAAGGAGAAGAAGAAGACCTAGAGGAGGTGGAGGAGGGAGAGTTGATTGAAGAAAGGATGTTGGAACAATCCAAATAAAAAATAAGCAAACCAAATATAAAAAAGAAAACTAGAAGGGGTAGAAAAATAAACAAAGCCAAGCTAGCAATGGAAAACAATATCTCAGGATAGAGGAAACTGAGAGCTAGGAAGGGCATCCTCCTTCCCAAGACAAAATGAGGATAATTTCATGGAATCTCAAGGGAATTAATGCCTGTGACAAATGGTGCATGATCAAGAGCCAAATTGACCAATCAAAAGCACCCATAATCCTAATCCAGGAGACCAAATGGAGGGAGGAGGAGAGCAGAAAGAGAATGAACAACTGGAGATAATGGAAAGGGAAATTCAAGGAGGCTACAGGAGCATCTGGAGGTCTGGGAGTAATATGGAATCCTTTATCAGTAGTTGGGGAAGTGGAAAGAGAAGGTGACAACTGGAAGATGTTAAAATTCAAAGGATTGATGAGACACAAAATCTTCTTTATCATCAATGTATATGGCCCAATAGCTGCTGGGGAGAAGAGGCTGGTGTGGTGCCAGATCTCAAGTGAACTAGAAAATTGAAAGAGGGATTGTAGCAGGAGATTTTAATGCTACCATGAATAATGAGGAGAAACAAGGAGGCCTGGTAAGAGCAACAGTCACACAGAGAGACTTCCAAGAATTTGTAGATGGAAATCAGCTAAAGGATATTCAAACCAAAAATGGAACCTTCACATGGTCAAACCAAAGGAAGGGTTTTACCAACATAGCAGAAAGACCAGATAAATTTTTACTCTGGGGGGAGTGGGGGGAGATGGCAGAAACACAGGAAGCCCACATTTTTCCCTACATAGGATTAGACCATTTCCCTATTTTTGTTTCTTTTGGTCAAGAGGACCCCCACAAAGGAATTCCATTCAAGTTTGAAAATATGTGGTTAAGAGATGAAAATTTTCCAGACTTAGTAAAGGAATGGTGGAATGAGATTAAGTTTGGGGATAAATCAGAGCTATTCAAGATAAACAAGAAGTTGGGACACATCAAGAACAAGCTCAAAGAGTGGAACAAGTCCCACTTCAAGAACATCTTCAAGGAAAAAGAAAGAATAGAGCAAGAGATCAGAACCCTGAATGAGCACATAATAGAAAAAGGAATGGACGCAGAAGTCTTTGAGAATGAGAAAGGCCTAAAAGAAGAAATGGAAGAAATATTGAAGAGGGAAGAGTGCTTATGGCAACAAAAATTAAGAAAAAATTGGTTGAAATAAGGAGATAAAAACACTAAATACTTTCATAGAACAACAATCTCTAATCGAAGCAAGAATAGAATCACATAAATGAAGACCACTAATGGAGAAGTTAAGCAATCTATGGAGAAAGTAAACAAGGAGGCGGTCAGATTTTTTTGAAGACATTCTAAATAAAGAAAGCCAGTAGAACAGAGAAACAAAGGACAAATTGTTGAACCCGATCCCTTCAATCATAAAGGAAGAATATAATAGAAAAATATAATAGAAAATTTCTTTGGAGGAATTCAAATACGCAATTTTCTAGATGAATCCATACAAAGCGTCGGGGCTTGATGGATTCCTAGTTGGCTTTTTTCAAAAAAATTGGGACACAGTGGGGATAGATCTATGGGCGACAATGGAGGAGTCAAGGAAAATAAAGACAATGTTGGGGGCAGTAAATCATACATTTCTAACCTTAATACCCAAGAAAAAAGACCCACAAACGATGAGTGACTTTAGACCTATTGTATTATGCCATACGGTGTATAAGGTAGTCACCAAAATAATAGAAAACAGGTTCAAGGAAGTATTGAATGAGGTCATATCATAAGAACGAAGTGGGTTTTCTCCAGGAAGGTCGATTACAGAAGGAACAATTATAGCTCATGAAACCATTCATTCAACCAGAAAGAAAAAAGAAGCGTGCATGGTACTGAAATTGGATATCTTGAAAGCTTATGATATAGTGGACACACAATTCCTTTTGGAAGTCTTGGGGAAATTTAGATTTGAAGAAAATTGGATAAACTGGGTAAAAATTTGCATCACAACAACCAAGTTCTCAGTATTAGTGAATGGATCAGCTCATGGTTTATTTCCTTCTGTAAGAGGGCTGAGACAAGGTGATCCTCTTTCCCCGTTTTGGTTTATAATCATGGCAGAGGTGTTGGGGAAAGGCATACAAAATTTGAGAAGAGAAGGTAAATGGATGAGAATTCATGTGGCAAATGGAATGGAACCCTCTACTCATCAATAATTTGTGGATGACACCATCCTAATGGGGGAGGCTAGTAGAAAAGAGGCAAGGATGATCAAGAAATTTCTAGAGGACTATTGTAATGCATCAAGGCAGAGCATTAACTGGGGAAAGTCAGAGGTCTTCTTCCTCAACACCCAACCAAGTTTACAAAAGGATCTAGAAAAATATTGAATTTGAAGGTGGCCACTCTACCTGAGCGTTTCTTGGGGATGCCCCTATTTGTAGGAATAAACAAAAATTGCTATTGAGAGAATCTGATAAAAATTTGCAAGAAAAAACTGGGGACTTTGAAAGGTAAGTGGTTGTCCTCAACAGGTAAATTACTATTGGTAAAGTCAATATTGTCAGCCATACTGGTGTATTCAATGTCATGTTTAAAGCTACCTAAAGTAGTGGAAGAAACCCTGACCCAAATCTTTAGGAAATTATTTTGGAGTGGAATAGGGGAACAAAATAAATTCCCTCTATTGGCCTAGGATAAGGTGTGTACACCTAAAGAGGCGGGTGGGGTAGGGATCAAATAACTAATGCTGGTGAATCAAGCTATGGGGGAAAAACTAGTATGGGGCCTATATGTAAAAAGTGATCAAAAGTGGGTCAAAATCATGTGAAGGAAGTACTTAGACTCAGATGAACCAACCAGAATCCTCACCACACTCAATCCATCGAGAGGATCGACAATTTGGAATTTCATCTTGGAATGTAGAGATATCATATCAAAACATGTAACCTAGGAGATTAGAAATGGAAATAGTGTGTCCTTTTGGAATGATTCATGGTGTGGGAAACTCCCCATCACTAGATTATTGGGAATGGAAGAAATCAAAGAAGAAATGACAAGACTATGTGGGAGCAAGGTTTCCAATTATGGGAGGATAATTGACAACTAGAGGACTCCTTGCAGGAAATGGAATGAATTGAACTCCCTTAATGCACCACAAACACATAAAGAGGCATTATTAGGTATTCTCAAAAGAAAACATTTTTTCCCATCCTCTGGTATGGACACAATTAGATGGTGTGGGTCCTCCATAGGCTCATACAAGGTGAAGTTCGGCTATAAGGGTTAAGAACTTTCCATAGCAAGACAAGATTGGCCTTGCAAGTTGATATGGGGGAAAAATGCCTCCCCAAAGCAGGATTTTTTGCATGGATGGCGATCCAAAGAAGAATAATCATGGAGGACAAACTTGAAACTTTTGGGATTCAAGGGATGGGTAGGTGCACAATGTGCAAAGAAAATGAAGAATCTATTGATCATCTACTTTTGGCATGCCCCTTTGCAAATGACTGTTGGGGTATGGTCAGGAATACACTCAACTTACAATGCCCTATGCTAGCAGGCCTACTAACCTGGTTCAAGATGTGGCCTCAAGGAGGTAGTTACAAATCAGTATTCAGTGGGATATGGCAGGTCACCCCATCCATTGTAATATGGGAAATCTGGAAAGAACGAAAAAAAAGGATCTTCCAAGGGAAGGAGATGAATGAAGATAGACTATGGGAGAAAATTGTGAGGGACATAGTAGAACTAATAAATGAAGATGTCAAATGTATCTCATGCAAGCAACGAAAGTTCTCAAATTGGGATGACTGTATAATGAAAAAACTAGTAGGCCTAAAACCACCACTCGTTAGTGGAAGCAACATGCCACAATCATCAAGGTCGAAAAGAGTAGAAATAATGTGGAAGGCACTAGAAGAAGGTTGGATCAAGATAAATTTTGATGGAGCAGCCTGGGGAAATCCAGGCCCAGGAGGAGCAAGATATATCGCAAGAGATATGTATGACAAGTCCCTGGCAAAAAAATTCATACCATTAGGAATTTGCACGAACAATGAGGCAAAATTCAGGGTGGCAACCATTGGACTTCAATTAGGAGTATAACTGGTATAAATCGGATCCATCTAGAAGGGGACTCACTAATCACAATTAATGTCATCCACAGAGGAAACACCCAACATTGGAAATTGAATCATTTATTATAGAACATCAAACTCCTAGTAAGCAGATATGAGGCCTTCCAAATAAGTCACATATACCGGGAAGGAAATGACAGGGTAGACACGTTGGAAAAGAAGGCAGCAGACAATAACATGTAGGTAGAGGGTGGTATAACTCCGCCATCAAAAAAGAGGAATCAGAAGGATAGGAATCAACCGGTGGTAGAGGAAAGATTATAAAAATAAAGGTGAAATTTAAGCGACTAGGACTGAAAAGACACGAGCCATCAATAAAAAGTAAGGAACAAATCTAGCGACCAAGTTCCAAGGCAAGGAAAAGATAGGTCCTCAACCCAATATCATGCATTTAAACCATTTTATGCCAACAACAAGGTGATGATGGTGTAATTACATGCTACAAGGTGCACGATCCCTGAAAAATCATCATGAGGAGGTAAATCCGTCATATTAAAAGGCCAAATATAATAGTATTCTAGAGAAAAAGTGATAAGCGTCTCTTGTAAGCAAATAGAATGTGGTTGAAGCAGAGATAGTCGTCCAAAGTTGTGGTTCAGAAAGGTGTTTTGTAGCATTTGAGCAGTAACAATGGAGTCCCCACTGTTTCTGGACATAGACAAACAACAACAGTCCTTCAAAGGAGAAATCACGGACAAGAGATTACAGGGTTTGTTGGCTTTGTCCCATCCGTTGATCCTTTGGGTGACCAAGAAATTGCTTGGACCATAATTCTTAAGGGCATACCACAGGTATAGATCAAATTCAAAAATCATGGCCATGTTCTTGGTCGTCCTCCTGCACATGGGTGTTTCAAAGAAGATCGGGAAGAAGCTCACATAGATGGTGTTCCTTCATGCCTGGCTAGGAGACATAGATGCAAACCTAGACAATGTGGATGAGAACAAGTGAATTATGATGCCACAAAACTAATACATGATAAGAGTAAGTGGAAGGGAAGTAATGAAATTCCCACTGATACAAACCATTGACCTATAAGGGTTTGAAAAACTATGGGATGAGCGAGAAAGGAACATATTCTTCCTACTTAGAGTAACCAATTTGGTGGGAAATTGTCCCCACGGATGGGCACTACGATTTGTGGAAGATGATGATGATTGGGACCTCAGAACTAGTGAAGAATGGTGCCAGAATGACAAAAGGGATCCAAAGGAGAAAGTGAAAGGCCCGACGCACTTGAATTGTGGAGCAAAATGTCTTGTGGTAGCTGCTTACATCGCGTATATGAAAAGGTCAAAATCAGATGATGATGAGGCTTGATCATGGTTGGTCTTGTTGTGTGTTTATTGTGTTTCCTTTGTTTTAGGAGTATGCAAGTAATCAAGGTTGGTTAAAGAAAATATTGAGTTAGTCCCGAGGTAGGTAGAATTGCCTGTGCTCAAATCCATGTGTTTTGTTTAAGAACATGTAGGAAGGATTGGGGTTGTTGTGAAGACCATTTTGGAGAAAAGGTTTGCAAATTTTGTATGGCTCTCATGTACTCACTTTTTGGAAGAAATACAGGGTGTTTCCCCTTAGTAGTGTTTTAACGAGCAGAAAAAAAAAAGAACAAAAGGATGAACAAAAATCCCATGATACCTCCCCAAATGAAAAAATCAAACTAATAATCTCAATGCATGTAAAGTAGATCAAATGAAGTCATCTCATGCAAACATATCACTTCCAAGTGCCAAGATGTCCAAGTAACTGACCAAAATGTGAAATCACAAGAAATGTACTTGGGGTAGATTTGAAGAACTTTGAAATACACTTCACATGTTGCAAGAATCATGAAAATTAGAGATACAAGTGAAAATTTATGAGATCAAAAGATAAAAATTATGATTTGACTTAAATAGATAATAAATTGTACCAAAAGAGAAATGTGATTATGAAACTTCTACCACTAGAAACTATTTAGAACTGGCTTTCCAATGATATCTTGTTTGCTCCATTTCAACATTATATGCCCAAATTATGGCCAAAAGAAGAAGAAAATAGATCATTTGCATGCAAAATCAGGCTTGGAGAGGCTAGGGCAAGGTATAGTTGCTAACATCATGCTAAAGACATAAAATTCCCCTATGTTGTTAGAAAAAACCTGGTGGCCCAAAAATAAAGATTCATCGGTATATGCCAAAAGTTGCATGAAATATTCGTTATTTTCAAGTTAATTTTTGACCTCCTATTAGAATCCACAAATCAACCAAAATATGGTGTTTATTTAATCAATTTTAATTTTTGAGGTAAATTTTTTTCCAAGGGACGGTAGTAGTGGTCGACATGGCATAAAGGGTGTTGTCGAGCGGGGAAATTGCTATCAATGATCTATAGAACGCTACTAGCTGGTGGAAGGCGATCCACTACTGGATATTAACCTATCATCAATGTGATGTGGGGCCACCATAGGTTAACCTACCATATGGTATGACCCTCTATAGGAAATCTAAAACCTGTGCCCCCTTTTTGCCAATTTTTATGATTTTTTTGGAAAAAAATAAAATTAAAACTAGAATTTTTTTTTGTTTAACCCTTGTACCTATCCAGAAGGAGAATTGATGGTGAAAAGTATGTAAAACCACACAAATTCCTATTCAATATTCCTTTTTGTTAAGTTTTTTTCAACTTCTTCAATTTTGATAAAAACACAAGCAATCTTAAGATTTTTAGTCATTTTGGACTCAATGGTGATGCCCATTTCACTCTAGGAGGAGCTAATTTTTCTCTTAAGGTTGGATCTCTCAAATTTTGGACAAGAGTTCATAGATTTGGTGCTCTAATACCATGTTGGAGTTGATAATGAACTTCATAGATCCTAGGAATCACTTGCAACTAAAATGTCTACTACATTGAGAGAAAAAAACATGATTGTGTGATGTAACCTTGAGAGACAATTGATCCAAAATAGAAACATGATTAAATTATTGTATTGAATGAATTTGAATGAATACAATTTATGAATAAATGCTTATATAAGAAAAAAATCAAACCTAGATGAAACCCTAGGTGAAGATTAAGTTAGATCATGAAAAGTGTCCTCATTTTATTATGAGACAACATGACCTAAAAGTAGTTCAATCTAATAATAAAAAAACACTCTTGAGTTTAGCTTAAGTGAATAAAGCAAAAGGGGTCTAATAATTAACTAATGATTAATTAATTATTAGGTGATTGCTTATTTACTCCAACATTAGATATATTTAGAAAAATAAATCTAGTGATTATTATAAGCATGTTATTTAAGATTGATGATCTAGAAACTATACATTGAATTCATTCAACAAACCACTTCTTTGTCTAGATTATTGTAGGCTTGTCTAAATCTGATGTTGAAATTGATAAAATTAAATGAGGGTATAATAGATCTCTTAACATGTTAAAAACCATAAGAACTTTCCTAGACAAGTTAATGACCTCAATACTTCAATTAGTGGCTTCAATGAATTAAGGAAAATCAATATTCAAGCTTTTCAATATATTACCAATATACACATGATTGAAATTCACATGGTTACTAAATAAGAATGGATCACAACACTTCAACTATTAGTACTTGGCTTTGGACAATACTATTGCAACTAGCATTCCTAACCAGTTATTACTAATTGTACTTTTGAACTAATTATATGTTAGTTCTTTTCTATGTAAATAAGTTTTTGATAAGCAATTGAGAGAGCTTGGAACTCTCCAATAAAGTTAGATTTTATTTATTTTTATGTGATGTTTACTTCATCTAGGTTACTATAATGATAATTTGGATTTATTTATTTTATCAACACTTTGGTCCAAATGCACCCACGAGGAACAACATGAAAAAATTATACTTTAATACCATTTCATCATTTACCTTGTGTGTATTTTTTTATGGAAGATGGGACACAATGATAATCATTATACAATATTATTTAACTAGTTCCTTTTTAGAGACCTTCTTTATATAAATCATTATGTATAAGTACTAATATAAGCAATAATTAAATCTAAATATTAATATTGAAAGGAAGTCAGGTACGTGAAAAATCTTCGTACACCAATCTATTAGAAGAGAGAATGTGCAAATTTATACAACTTCAAATCCTTATTCAGTTACAATAAAAAAGATGCACATAATAAGTAAAGATAAACAACAACACAAGTACACACAAAAAAAAAACTAGATATATGTGCGAAAAACCTTACAGGAAAAATCCACACTCCAAACACACAACTCAATTTTTAGTATTCATCAACAAGGGTTACAATAAAGTGTCAGAGCAATGCCCTTTAGGAGTCTCACTACAATAAGAATCTAAAATAATTTGGGTAGAATAATGACATCTTAGCAATTATTCAACCAATCATACTCAAAATAAACTAGCACCAAGTATCTATAACACTTTAACATGAAGAGAAGGTGTCAAAACTTTCCATAAGAAAATACCATGCCCAAGTGTGAACATGAGTTCATCATGACATGTTGGCATAGTCAAAACCCATAAATTTAGTCTTTTTCTATTTCTAACACCTGTCTCCTCAAAATTAGCTTCCACTCAACATGCAAGGCACCTATACACATGCACCTACAACATGCACACTTGGGAACCCCCATAAAAGTAGCCTGAATATCATAGTGTGACATAGAAATTGTCATAGATGACTCTTACACTTATCATAGCTTGTCATAAAAAGTTGTCCTAGTTTTTCATAGTCATGACATAGAAAATTATGACAAAATTCATCAATTTAACCTCAAATTTAGAACCTCCAAAGTGGGATGCCTACCTCAACAAATTTAGCTTACAAATTGCACATGTCACCTTCCATGTAGGATCCCACCTTACTAGTAGGTCCCAAAAAGTGACAACGAATTTGGTAGGAAATAAACTTAGTGTTTGAAATATGTGCCTCAACCTCGCTGGCTTGTACCGGTCTGGTCCAGGGGACTTCATGTATTCAACCTTTTCCTTGTCGCCGAGACTCTGTCCAGTCGGCGGGACTCCCGGTGGTGTTTCGGTCACGGCCTGATGAGTCTAGCTTGGTGGCATTTCTTATTGGTTGGTGATTGATATCAGTGGGAGTCTTTGTGTTGCTCCACCGATGGGCCAATGCGGCAAGGTGATCTCATATCGGTGGGTAAAATTTCATGTCCCACCGATATGCCGATATGCCGATATGCATTGAGCAATTGAAGTTGGACCAAGTGATGAAGAACCTGATCGATGGTTGTGGAGGCTTTGATCCATCGGTGTCTATCACATTTCATGCCATCCTGATGTAAGTACCGCTGAAAACTTTTTGGCCGAGTGGAATTGCTTGTGCATTTGACGCGTGGCGGTGTACGTAGCAGAAGGATGGTGGGTCCTGAGCATTTATGCTGTGTTGGTGGGTTGTGGACACTTATCAGTGTCTTGGGAGTTCCTTGGGGAATATAGTGGATGTCACTTGAGATTCCCCGAAGGAGCTCCAGTGGCTTACACTTGGCTTGGTGGGACCCGAGTGTGTTCTAAGCGGAGCGAAAGGATGTTGGATGCGTGGCAGCAGTGGAAGCTGGTTTCAGGTAGGCTCAAGGGAATATTGGAGACTCGATGCCCCAAAAGTTCACGAGTGGTGGACACGTGTCTCGATGGGCCCAACTACAACAGTGGTTGTGTTTGCAAAGACGGATGCCTCCTGGCTGTGAAATGTTTGGCTGGCGGTTGCGCGGGGTTAGCTGGTTGTCGGCGGTTGTTTGGCTAACCGCCATACTATGAGTGCTTTGCCCTTGGCTAGCGGTAGAGTTGTTAAGCACTTGACCTCAGAGGTTTGACTGATGGTTAGCGATGGAGCTCAAGTTGACTGATCTACAAGCGAAAAAAAATGGTAGTGTGACACTTGGTGAAATCTCATTGGTTGATTTTACATCATTGTTGAAAATCAACGGCTAGTGGCTGAAAGCTTGTGTTCCCATCTCAAGGGTTTGATCTAAGTGTGAATTGATTGCAGGGCGGCTCGATGTCAGCTGATAGGGTGATGCACACAACTCAAGATGGTGAAGCTTGTCAGTGGGGTATTATGAGACCCTAATGGTCGTTTGGTGGGTATGCGATTTTGACCGAAAGCTGAGAGGTTGGCCTGAGGCTGATGGAATGTCGATTGATGTTGAGCCAGAAGGAAAGGCTGGGTGTTGATTGATAGTAAGCCAAAGCTAAGAATTTGAAGTTGAAAGTAGAGCAAGCCGATAGAGATCAAAGCAAAAGATCGAATGATCAGTGGATCGGCAGATCCATGATCGGTGAGCTTGGTCAGAGATTAGAGAGTGTGTGTTCGAGTGATATGCATAGAGAATTGTAACCGTGAACACTGAGACACTCGAAACCTTGGCAGATGTGAACCTCAAGTGGCTGCTAGGCTATGCCGGCTGAAAGGTTGGCTATGCAAATGGGCTAAAGAGCTGAAGGGAACCTTCACTGTATGTCTTGTGAAGACATTGTAACAGTACAAGGCTGCAAATCTATGTTGTTTCCTATTTTTCTCCAAATGAACAAGATGCAACTCCTATAATAGCTATGAGCCTAATATTGTATTGTAACCATTTAGTTGTTGAATAATACAATGGCTCTATCTTTTGGAGTGTGGGTTTTTTTACCCGAAAGGGTTTTCCCCACATAAATCTTTATGTTCATTTCTTTGTCTGTTCATGGTGTTGAATCTGGTTTTAAGTTTGCATGTGCTTTTATCAAAAGGATCAATGGGGGAGAACTACCGTGCCGATTTCCACTTTATGGCATAGTTGTTAGTACTTCTTGAGTGATTTAGAAATGAAATTCACCGAGGCACTACTATTTTTAGACTTTAAATCTTAAATTTTCTCGTATGGTAACTCCAACAAGTGGTATCAGAGCTGGTTAAAGGTGATCAAGGCTTGTTCATGATACCAACAAGTGGTTTTAGAGCCTTCTCCTAGTTACTGGAGTTCTAGGTTTTTCTCCTAAGAGGAATTATGAACCTGACAAGCTTGAGGAAATATGGAGGAATCAGCTGATGCTTGATCTTTCTGATGAGTAATATTTCCTTCTCTTTTGATTCAACACACAGCATGAAAGACATAGGAGGTTTTGGAGTTGATCATATTGTGGCGATGTGGTCTGAGGCTCCTATTTGGCAGCAAATGATCCTAATGCAAGGGGTGTTAGTTTATGCTTATGGTTGTGTTGCAACAGAGTGTGGTTCATACTGGGTGTTTGTGTGGGAGGCTCCCTAAAGGTATGGAGTTGCTTGGGTTTTAGTTTTTCCATGGAGTATTATGCTTGTATTGGGTGTTCTGACTTAGCACTAAAGGCGTTTTCTTTGTTGCTCTGATTGCATGAAGGCTATGAAGTTGATTTGGGTGGTCTAAAACTTCTGAATAGCCCGACTCTCTCGCATGTGTGTGCATGGTTGTGGTTTTTGGAATTGGTTTGGAGTAGGCATGGAGTTCCTATTTACCTGTACCTTGTACTCACATGTTTCAAATTCATGTCTTTGGTTCTAGAGGGTTTTCTGTAGATTTTCCTAAAAATTCTATGATGCATATTCATGTGCGTTCACTGTTTTGGTTGACCATGATAGTTGTGTGTACACTCCTGAGTCATCCATATGTGCAGTGGATATGGATGTCCATTTGTGTTTTTGAAACATGGTAGTTTTTTAGGTTTTGCATGGTCAAATAAAACTTGTGGTTTGTGGAGTTGTTGTTAAACTATTTTCTAGACCCTAGCTTTTGGGGTGTGACTGGATGAAATAGTTGCAGTTTGACATGTTTGAGCAGGTGCGATGTATTCTCTGCATGGGAGTGTTGGTATGTGTTTTTCATTCAGCATTCTTGTGGTGTTTTCTTGGTAGTTTCCTAGACTATGGTGCTTGGGTTGTGGATGTGATTGGAAAAATCAAATCTGAGCTTGATCTGGTGTTTGAGTCATGTTGTCTACATGGGTTTTCTCTTTGAGATATCAGTTGTACAGTTTCCAGTGCGATGATAGATTTTCAAGGTTTTTTACTGGTTGCATCTATGAGTTGTGCAATGTTTTGGGTTGTCTTTACCTACATTTTTGTTGTGAGTTAGCTCAAAAGTGTACTATCATCTCCACGAGGTTGCTTTAGTGGTGGTGCAGATCTGTTAGCTGGCCTTGTCTGTGGCCACTTATGCATTGGTGTAGCTATTTTGAGATGTGAGGAGGTATGGCATTTGAGTACCTGGATAGTCTGTTATGGGGACTTGTAGCATGTGTATCATGATTTCATGGAAAGCTTGATACACTGGTTAGTGTAAGCTTTTGACAATGATAATGCGATCTACATGGTTCAGAGACCTTGGTACTGCTTGACGTTGTTGTCAGATGGACATGTTGTTGTTTGTACCTGGAGGTTTTCAAATTAGTAGATTGTTGGTCATGGTGCTTGGAAAGATCGGTTCCACGTTCAGTGGGAGCTTTAGCAATGATTGTGTATTCATCACTTGGTGGTGAATGATCTTCTTTGGTGTTGCAAATGTTTCTGGTAGAGCTCTTAGACCCTGTTGCTGCAGAAGAGCTCTTTCGCATTTGCATGGGCACTATTTGAGGATGTGTAGCATCCTGGAGCCATGGAGGACTCTTGCGAGTCTCTGGTTGAGGTGTTGGTGGTGGTTGACAGGTGATGGTTTAGAGTTTGTTTGCTTTATGTCATGGTATACTCTTGTTTGTGCATTAGAGTTTTGGAATGATGCATTGCTCTTGAGACCTTGGTATATTCACTTGGAGCATAGGATATCCTAAGGGGGATGGTAAGATCATGATGTCATGATAAGTTCCTGATTCCTAGGTTGGGAGCTTTGACAATGGTCTAGTGTTTCTCTGTGTTTTGAGTGCATTGGTCATGTGCTTGAGAACTTCATGTTCACTGTAGTAATGCAGATTGGAGTTTAGCATGAGATGATCAGTTGCTGGTGCTCATGGATATATGGAGAAATAGGTGAGGTTGTTGTTACTATTTACAATTGAAATTCTGAGTAGCCTGCACCTTGGTTGAACATGAGTTCAATAGAGATCGATAAGGAGATTGTTCTTGGATAAGTCATGGCGACTGTTATATCCTGGAGGAGCATCTTTTTCCCTTTGGTCTTCTCGGTAGTGAAGTTCTTCTAAGAGGTATTTTCCCATTATATCTTTTAGATGTGTTTTTTATGCTTGGTTTCATGATATGGATCTTGATTTGTTGTTTAAGTTTTTGGAGGATCCATAGTGAAAGGTGGATAGCATAGTTTATCTCCTGGTACTTTTGAGAATTGGTAGGAGATAATAATATGGGCTAGTTTGATCTTCTTTGAGAGGCTTCCCTTTGGGATGTGAAGGAGTTCATACTGGACACAACTAGCATTTAGAAGTGTCTATAGAAGGGCATGTTTGGTTTTCAGGTTTGCATATCATTGTGGATGTTCCTTGGTACTACATGGTTATGCTCTTCTATGTGTCATGATTGGTGGACTTGGTATGCTTGGATCACTTGTGATGGTGCCTTGTTTTCTGGGATGCTAACAAAGAGACGCGTTGAATGCACTCATTCCAGTTCTTTGCATTCATTTGGACATTGCCCATGCAGTGGGAGCTCTTGGATGTGTTTGGTCTTCTAGACTGGTTGGCACATGGTACTTGTATTCTGCAATTCATGGGTGGATATGTGATGGCATGAGTTTACTGATGTGCATACCTTGGAGGTATGGGTGATTGGATGGATTAGCATGAGTTGTGTGTGTTATTTTTAGTTGTGTGGGTTTTGATCAGTTGGATGGGGGTAGTTGGGTTTTTGGTTGTTGTTCTAGCTGGTGTTTTATCTTGTTCTGGAGAATGACTTCACATTTGTGTTCATGATCAGAGAACTTTGAAATTGTTGTATTGTTGCTTCTGTATGGCTAGTGAGCACAGTGGAGTGGTGGCAATCTGATCCCTCTATCGTCTAAAGTATTTGATGCTTGTGTTCTAGAGACTGGTGCAATTTTGCCTTGGCTTGTTCCTTTTTCCTGTGAAGGATGGTTGGAACTGTTGCCTGTGTTGGCGGACATCTTAGATGCTATTGCAGGTGTCTTGTTCGGAGTGCAGAAGCATGGTGGAGAGATTATTTGTGTTTGGGTTCTAGAGGAATCCAGCAAGTCTTCGTCAAGTGGGAGATTGTTGTAAATATGTGTCTCAATCTCATTGGCTTGTACCGCTTTGGTCCGAGGGACTTCATATGTTCAAGCTTTTCCTTATTGTTGAGACTCTGTCCAGTCAACAGAACTCCTGGTGGTGTTTCGGCAATGGCCTGATGGATTTGGCTTGGCAACATTTCTTATCAGCTAGCGATTGCTATCACTAGGAGTCTTTGTGTTGTTCCATCGATGGGCCGATGTTGCGAGGCGATCTCATATCAGCGGGTGACATTTAATGTCCCACCGATATGCATTGAGCGATTGAAGTTGGACCAAGTGGTGAAGAACGTGATCGATGACTGCGGAGGCTTTGATTTGACGATGTCCACCGTGTTCCATGCCATCCTAATGCAAGTATGGATGAGAAATTTTTGGCCAAGTGAAATTGCTTGTGTGTTCGATGCGTGGAGATGAGTTAAGCAGTGTGTGCAGCAGAAGGATGGTGGGTCCGGAGCATTTATGTTTTGTTGGTGGGCCATGGACACTTGTTAGCATCTTGGGAGTCCCCTGGGGAATATAATGGGTGCCACTTGAGATTCCCCAAAGGAGCTCCAATGGTTTACACTTGCCTTGGTGGGACCCGAGTGTGTTCTAAGCGGAGCGAAAGGATGATGGACATGTGGCAGTAGTGGAAGCTGGTTTTGGGTGGGATCAAGGGAATATTGGAGATTCCCTCCTTGATGCCTTGGAAGTCCATGAGTGGTGGACACGTGTCTTGGTGGGCCTGGCTATAGTGGTGGTTGTGTTGGCAAAGGCAGATGCCTCCTAACCACGTAATGTTTGGTTGGAGGTTGCGTGGGGTTAGTTGGTTGTTGGCGGTTGTTTGGCTAACTTCCATACTGTGAGGGATTTTCCCTTGCTAGCGATAGAGTTGTTGATCACATGGCTTCAAAGGTTTGACTGATGGTTAGCAATGGAGCTTAGGCTGACTAATCTGCAAGCGGTGGATGAATGGCAGTGTTTCACGTGGTGAAATATCATTGGTTGATTTTGCATTGTTGTTGAAAATCAATGGCTAGTGGCCAAAATTTTGTGTGTGCATCTTGAGGGTTTGATCTAAGTGTGAATTGATTGCAGGGTGGCTTGATGTCAACTCCTAGGGTGGTGCACACAACCCGAGATGGTGAAGCTTATCGGTGGGGTATTATGAGACCCTAATGGCCATTTGGTGGGTATGTGATTTTGACTGAAAGCTAGGAGGTCGGCCTAAGGCCGATGGAATGTCAATTGATGCTGAGTCGGAAGGCGAGGCCGGGTGTTGATCGATAGTAAGCCAAATCTGAGAAGTTGAAGTTGAAAGCAGAGCAAGATGATAGAGATCAAATCAAAAGATTGAATGATCGGTGAATCAATAGATCCATGATTAGTGAGCTTGGTCAGAGATGAGAGAGTGTGTGTTCGAGCAGTATGCATAGAGCATTGTAACCACAAACACTGAGACACTCGAAACCTAGGCAAATGTGAACTTGAGGTGGCCACTAGGCTGTGTTGGCTGAAAGGTTGGCTGTGCAAATGGGTGGAAGATCTTAAGGGAACCTTCACTGTATGTCTTGTGAAGAAATTGTAATAGTGCAAGGTTGCAGATCTATGTTGTTGCCTATTTTTCTCTGGATGAACATGATGTAACTCTTGTAATGACTATGAGCCTGATATTGTATTGTAACTATTTAGTTGTTGAATAATACAATGGCTCTATCTTTTGGAGTGTGAGGTTTTTTACCCAAAAGGGTTTTCCCCATGTAAATTTGTGTGTTCATTTGTTTGTCTATTCATGGTGTTGAATCTGGTTTTAAGTTTGCATGTGCTTTTCTCAAAGGATCAATGGGGGAGAACTACTATGCCTGTTTCCTCTTTATGGCATAGTTGTTAGTGCTTCTGGAGTGATTTAGAAATGAAAGTCACTGAGGCACTATTGGTTTTAGACTTTAAATCTGAAACTTTCTCGTATGGTAACCCCAACACTTAGGAAATAATTAAATAATCACCGAATAATAATTAAATGCTAAGACTCAAAGGTTGAGACACCTTAATCTTAGCATTCTTCCACTTGTCGAAGACCTGTCAAGAGTCATTTGCAATCAACTGCTCAAGGTCGTGAGACCCATGATGGAAATGAAACACCATTTGAAATTCTCTATGCTCATTGGATTTTTCAATGCATCTACAACATTCATCAAGGTGTCAAACTTCTATAATTTAACCTTCCCATCTTTCAGCATATTACAAATAAAATGAAACTACACATCAATGTGCTTTGTTCTGGAGTGGAAAGTAGGATTTTTTTCTAAAAAAATGGCACTCTGAATATCACAACAAATAGTTTTTTGTCTTGCAACAAGCCCAACATGTGAACACAACCAGTTAAGCCAAATGGATTCCTTACAAGCATAAGTAGCTATCATGTACTTTGATTTTGTTGTGCACAAAGTGATTACAACTTTCTGCTTACTCATCCAACTAATGACACCACCAAACACAATTAATACATATGCACTGGTGGATCTTCCAATGTCAATATCTCTTGCCCAGATATATTCCACAAACCCACAAATACAAACAAATTTTTGAGGTCCAATAGGATAACCATGAAAATATAGGGCATACTCGAATATACTCTAGAAGTATCTAAACACTCTCTTAACTACATACCAACGCACCCATCTAGTATTAGCCATAAAACATCTTAGGAATCCCATTGCTTGGACAATGTTTGACCTCATACAGACCATAGCATACATCAAACTACCTAAAACACTAGCAAAAGGTACTCTAGTCATGTCCTTCATCTCAGAAGAAGACTTTGGACAATATTCCACATAAATATTTATCCCCTACATTACAATAAAAACTAATTGTCTACAAGTTTTCATAATGAATCTCTCCAACATTGAGTTCACATACTTACTCTCGCTTAACCAAAGATTTTTGTTAGCTCTATTTCTTTTGATATCCATCCCCAAGATGTATCATACTACACCTAAATCCTTCATTTCAAACTCTGATGACAACTGAGACTTCAAATTTGAAATTAGACTTTTATCTTTCCCAAAAAACAACATATCAACATATAATGCAATGATGAGAATATAATCATTAATAGTTTTGTAGTTAACACAATGATTAGATTTAGATCTCATAAATCCAAAACTCAACACAAAGGTGTCAAATATTTGGTACCACATCCTAGGAGATTTCTTAAGACCATATAAAGACTTCTTCAACTTGAATAAAAAATGTTCTTTACCTTTAACCACATATTGTTTAGGTTGTGACATATAGATTTCTTCCTCCAAGTCACCTTGAAGGAAATTTGTATTCACATTCATATGTTTCACTTATAAATCATACATTACTACTAGTGATAATAGGAATCAAATATATGCTAGCTTTGCAATAAGAGATAATATGGGTAAGTGCACCAAGATGTGATACAAAAAGGGGGTCTTAAGATGCCACTTTTCTTTTAAATAAAAAAGTTTTGATATTCAACGAGAAAATGAAAATAGTTACACTCAAAATCTGAAGATGCAACAAGAACAAGAGTTGTAGTGCTTTGAATCTACTTTATAAACTACTAATTGTTTTTAAAAAGGTGAATATTAAGGGTTTCAAAAAGGTGGAGCACACAAAGTGGTCCTAGTTTTTTCAGAAAACATAACATAGCATCTGGTGTGCTTCCCCTAAAATTCTAACTTTTTTTAGAATTTCAAAAATTTCTTCAATGATAAATTAGCTAACAGCATGTAATTTATGTCAAAAAAATTAGCTAATTTTTTAATTAATATGTGTTTTTACTCATTTTCAAAGTGGACACATCCTAAAAAATAGAAATTTGAGCTTGCTCCCTCATAAACATTTTGAAAACTAATCGAAAATCATTTTTTTTAATATGTGTAGAATGGAGTCCAGTTTCTAAAATGTAATTTGTTTCAAAATTTGAGGAACAAGTAAAATACTATACCCAAAATACCACATGTTGGTTTTTGTAAAAAAAAGACACTAAAAAAAAAATTAAAGTCTAAAATCTTAACATAATTAAAATGTGAAAAATATATGGTTAGATAGCTAAGAGAGAGCTTAACGTCATCATGATATTTTTATAAATTTGCATTGAAACACTTGCAACCTGATGGAGAGCATGGCCAAAAATGTGTGATTTTTTTTACCTTTTCAAAAACCACATCTTTAGCATGTAATGGTCTTCCAACCCTTTGTGTTGGATGCCTAAGGAAAATCCAAACCAAAGGGTTGGAATTTCCCAATGCAAATCAATTTGGCACTCGCCAAATGAAAATGCACTTTTAGATTGCTAGAGCCAAATTCACTTTCTCTTTCTCTCTCTCCCCAACTTTGATTAATGCTTAGAGTTTAGGGTTTAGGAGTGATGATGGACAGTTGAGGTTTTACCTTTCAATCCCTCTCTACCTCCTTCCCTCTCTATTGATTCTTCCCTTTCTCTCTCCCTCTCTTCTCTCTATCTCTCACCTCTCTCTCCCCTCTCTAGGTCTCTCCCACCCTCTCTCCCTCTCTACCTTGCCTTCCCTCCTTACCTCCATCTCTATCCTTGTCTCCCTACCTCTCTCTTCTTCTCTCTCCATTATCTCAATCACTACCTCTCTCTCCCCATCTCTAGGTCTCTCTCTCTCCTTGTCTCATTACCCACCTCGCACCCCTTTATCTCTCACCTCTATCTTTCCCTATGTATTCCACCCCTCTCTCCCTAGGTTGTAGGTCTCTCATCTCTATATATCTCCCCTCT
This sequence comes from Sequoiadendron giganteum, assembly GCA_007115665.2. Taxonomy (NCBI): domain Eukaryota; kingdom Viridiplantae; phylum Streptophyta; class Pinopsida; order Cupressales; family Cupressaceae; genus Sequoiadendron; species Sequoiadendron giganteum. Next base: position 558,540,528 of record CM021108.1, read on the forward strand.
CTAGTTATTTCCCTCCCTCTCCAGCTCTCTCCCTCCCTCCTTAATCCCCATCTCTCTCCCCCTCCCTTCTTAAACCCCCATCTCACCTCTCTCCCCCTATAGGTCTCTCACCTCTCTTTTCCTCTATCTCCTCTTTCCCTAGGTCTCTCACTCTCTCCATGTCTACCTCTCCCTAGGGTATAGGGTTTACAATTGAGGGTATAAGGTATAAGGTTGAGGGTTGAGGGTTGAGGGTTGAGGGTTGAGGGTTGAGGGTTGGGGGTTGAGGGTTGAGGGTTGAGGGTTGAGGGTTGAGGGATAGTGTTCAGTGTTGAGGGTATAGGGTTAAGTGTATATGGTATAGGGATCAGGGTTGAGGATATTGGGTATAGGGTTGATGGAATTGGATTTATGGTTGAGTGTATAAGGTATCTATTTAGGGTTGAGGTTTTAAGGTATATGAATTAGTTTATAAGGTTTGGGGTATAAGGTTTAGGGTATAGGGTTGAGGGTACATAGGGTATAGGATTGAGGGTTTAAGTATAGGTTTGAGAGTTGAGGGATAGTGTTCAGGGTTGAGGGTACAAGGTTAAGTCTATAGGGTATAAGGCTTAGGGTTAAGGATATTGGGTAAAGTGTTATGGGAGTAAAATGGAGTTCCGAAGAGGAAGCTTGGTGGAGTGTTATAAAAATCAAACTGGTTATGAAGGTGCATGGTTTAAGGGCGTAATCATTGAAGTTGGGCCTCTCAAATCATGTGATGGTTGTAGAATTATTAGTGTAGTAATTGATGTTGGGCCTCTCAAACCATGTGATGGTTGCAAAATTATAACATGAAGGTATTTTGATACCTCTACAAGCACAAACTACATGATCATCAAAAATGCCACTCCCTTTATTTCTAATCTATGCAGTCAAGAAAGTAGAATTACCAACAATTTCATTATTGATTATAGAATTTAATCCACCCTTTCCATTCTATAAGGTATCATGAAATCTTCTAATTCAAGCCAGCCACTATAGAAAATGTTATAATTTTTAGTACTTCCAAAAAAATTCTTGATCCCTAAAAACCCATTATCATTTCCATTGGTATTATAAGAATTTCTATGAAAACCAACTCTAGTTGTAATAATGTCAAGTTTCTCTTGCTCCAATTTGAATTTTGAGTTAAGATCCAGGCTATAGTTTTCTCCCTTTCTTTCCTTTATCACTGAATCTAAGTGTGCTTCTTGTTGTTTGATAAGACATGCATCATTATGAGGAGCTTCATTATTTCTTTCAATATTTTTTCAAAGAGGAGCTTCAACGGTAGTATTTAGAAACAAAATTGTTCTTTTTTCCCTATGAGGACCTAGGTATATTATTTTGTGAGCCCATATCCTCTGAACTAGAAACATGATCTTGAAGCAATACCTCAGAATCAGTGACAACATTATCTATAGTGTTTAACCTGTCATCAGTTAGTTCCTTCATCTTGTGAGATTGTGATGATATAGGTGGCATATGAGGAGTGCTAGCAGCTACCTCATTCATGTCAGAGAAAATTTCCTTAGTATTCAATCTTCATTACCGGTTATCCCTATCCCCCTCTATCTCACCCCTATCTCTCCCTATATAGGTATATGCTATAGGGTGTAGGATATAGGGTTTAGGGTTTAGGGTATCCATATAGGTTTGAGGGTACAAAATTGATGGTACAAGGTTTAGGGTACATAAGGTATAGGGTTTAGGGTTTATGGTATTTGATATTTTTATAGGGTTTAGAGTACAAGATTGGCAGTACAAGGTTTAGGGTACATAGGGTTTAGGGTGTAAGGTTTAGGGTTTAGGATTTAGGGTATTGGTATAGGGTTTAGAGTATACGATTGATGGTATAAGGTTAAGGGTGCATTATAGGGTATAGGGTTTAGGCTTTAGGGTACTGGTTTAGGGTTTAGGGTACAATATTGATGGTACAAGGTTTAGGGTACATTATAGGGTATAGGGTTTAGGGTTTAGGGTATTGGTATAGGGTTTAGGGTACAAGATTGATGGTAGAAGGTTTAAGGTACATAGGTTATAGGGTTTAGGGTATTTTAGGGTTTAGGGTTTAGGGTTTAGGGTATTGACTTTATGGTTGAGGGTATAAGGTATAAGGTATAGGTTTGAGATCTTAGTAAATAGGGTTATAGAGTTGAGGATATTAGTATAGGGTTTAGGGTATAGGGTGTATGATTGAGGGTTAAGGGTACTAATTATACGGTTGAGGGTATTTGAAGTATGGTTGAGGGTATTTTGTTTACAGTTAAGGGTATCAATATAGATTTTAGGGTTTATGACTGAGGGTAAAGGGTTTACGAGTGAGGGTCTTTATGTGTCTCTCTCACTCATTCCCTTTCCTTCTCACTTTCTCTTTTTCTCTTCTATCTCTCTCTCTCTCTCTCTTCTTTCCCAATTTGTTAAGGGTTGAAAAATCTCAATAAAGATTATTTGGCACTTGCCAAATTTGGTGAGCACCAAAAAGTTTGCACAAAAAATGGTAAAAAAGAGGCATGTGACCCATGTTTTAGGCCCAAGTTTTTTTCATTTTTGTTTTTGCACATTATCCAAAAAATAAATCCTTTTTCATGGTGTTGACATCTTTCACAAGCATATTTTGTATACTCCATCACCTTTCCACCACCTTTTTATATGTTTGACAACGTAGAAGATAAAAATTTGAAGTTTTTAGACCGAATTTAATTTTATAAGGTAATATTTTCATGTTTCTTTAGAGTTTTAAAGCTCCTTTTCCATTTTAAAGCGACCTAGGTTTTAATCATGAAGTTGTGTTGAAAATGAATAAAATCTTTGATGACATCATGGTTAATCTAAGCGGAGACGGGATCGGAATTGATCTTGGATTCGAGGGTTTGGTTTTATGAAAGGTATCGGTTCCATGTTTCATCCTGTGTCTGGCTCTGCGCATAATGAGAAAATCTTCCTTCAAAATAATGATGGCCAAGTCAGAAGTGGAAGCGGAATGGAAATAGAATGTGAAAAAATGAAAATTCGAAGGAAACCAAATCCGTTTTTTCATTCCGATCCCGGTTCCGGTAACCTCCCCGACTCCGACTCCGAGCCCGCTCATTGTTAATAAATTTTCTATATCGGTTTTTGCTCCGAGTCCGGCAGTGTTGTAAAAAGAGATTGTTTTACGGGGGTATTTTTGCCTAGTTCCACCTCCAGTCCATATATGAAAGGTATGGTTTTAAAGTAGATTTTATGATGATATCTAAAGATCTAATTAGAGTTTTTTGCTTGCAGGAAAGTTTAAAAGGATGTTAGGAACATCAGGAGAAGCTGCTCGGAGAAATCAACCTGCAGGAACATCAAGGACAACACCAAAGCCAAAGAAGTTGAAGCCGGAACAATTACCTTATACTTTGAGGTATAATCATAAGAGCCTGGTGGTGAAAGTGAGCAAGGTAGAATCGGATTGGTCAGACATCACAGACACGAACTTGGGCCAGTATAGCTTTGAGGAGTTACATGCAAACATCTTTGCAGAATGAGAGAATCTAACAGGAAGGACGCAAAGGATTGTTGATTCAAGCTTGGCACATATTACCATATTTCCATAGTCAATCTAGTGCCTGGAGTTGATCTTGATAGTAGCCAGTACTTATAATCTTGCTACAAGATTATGCATGGATTCACAAAATAATGTGATCATTGATCTTACCCCTCCAATGTTTCAAAATATGTTTGGTGTTCCGGATCACAAGAATTTGGTGCAGCTAACAGAGGTAGAGGCCTTAGAGAAGTATAGCAAGCACAAGGACTTCAATAAATCTCATTTAAATAGAAAGTGGTTGAAGATGGAAAAGAAATCTCTGAGCAAGCTTGCAGACCAGCCAAAGAGAGCAGATTTCTATAATGAGGTATTGGAATTAATCATGATGTTATCAAGAGTCTTCGAGAAGAGGGATGCTTTTCACTTTAAGGAGTGGATGTTTCCTTTCATCCATACCATCTTGAATGGTGAACAACAGTTTGACTGGCCAATGATTGTTTCTGATGCCATATATGATTAGTTAACAAGGATCAAGTGAACCAAGTGTTTCTTCATGACATCTTACATTGTATATGCAGTAGCAAGGTTGGGGATTTTCCCAGGATTGAATAAAGTGGGCATGATGGGAGCCTTGGATGGACAAAAGAAAGTGTGGGAGCACTATGATCAGTTGACTCTTCAGGTGGCTGAGACTCATTTTAGGAGAGTCAATGATGCCTTTTTATATGTGATCATCAATTAGTTGAATTGAGATGCAGGGTATCAATTAAGTCAAGAAGCCATGGCGTTCATTGCTGAATGGGGAAGTTGGTACATCCAATATCCCAAATTTACATACTTCAGGTTGTTTGGTTTTGAAGGTCACCCACATTTGCTTCCAAGATGTTGCAGTAATAGGATGGTGTTAATGGAATTTGTATATCAGGCTATTGGAGTCAATGCTCGGTTTGGAATTAAGCATAAAACTGGATGTCATAAATTTCCCATGAAGTTGGGAGAATATAGCTGTCAACACTTGAAGGGAGAAAACGTGGTTTGTAATGAGTTGATACAATTGACATTGGGATTGTATACAGCTCGTAAGTATTTTGATCCAAAGAAGAAGATGTATACCTTTTTACCTTCAGTGTTCACTATACATTTTAATCTGTTAGAAGACTTTTGGTGTGATCGACAAGATGAGTATGACTTGAGGAAGAAGAATTATGAGAGATTATTAGTCTCACTCATGTCAGAGCTTGGTATTAAAGAAAATATTCCTAACACCTTGGTGGATGATGGAATTGTATTGGATCCCTCATATGAAGCCTTAAACATTGGCACCAAAAGCTTAGATCCAATAGACTGGGATGAGGAAGAAACTATTAATATCAATAGGATAGGAAGGACAATATTGGATAGGAGTGTGCAATGGTTGATGTTGAAAACTCAAGCTCCTCAAGGACCAGTTCTTAAAAAGGGTAAAGGATATAAGAGACCTAAGAGAAAGACACCTCCCAAAGAGTCATTAGAATTCATTCCTTTGGATGTTGAAGAAATAGAACTTGAGGTGGTGGATGAAGAAGAAGAAGCACCAGATGGAGATGTTCCAGTAGGATCTGCTGGTTCAACACCTACATTGGGTGAGTCATCTGCACAAGCCCCACTTACAAAAAAGAAGAGTAAAGAGGTTCAAGAAGGAGCTCTTCATACCATGGATGAAACTACTAAAGGAAAAGAAGTGGAGGAAGAATTTGTAGAAGTTAAGACAGATTCAGATGAAACTCTGTCAAAAAAGGATTTGCAAGAAAACATGTCTTTAGAGGGGACTATTGAGCAGATTCTAACACAAGAAGAGCAATGGAAGATGTTTGAAGATGCTACAAGAGATTCTAATGGAAGGGCTATAGCGGAGAAACAAAAAGAAATGGAGGCAAAGGTATAAGCTGCTTCTCTACTTCACCAGCAACAATTACAGTCAAAACAAGTTGATATTTAGGTAGTAGATGATGAAGTAGAGAAGCAAAGGAAGCAACGAGAACATGAGCTCAAAGTTAAAACAGAAAATGACAAGTTAGAGTTGATACCAAAGATCCATGATCTTGAGGAGGAGAAAGCAAGAGACCAGAGGGAAAAAGAGATCTTGGTTGCCAAACTAAAACTTGCAGAAGAAGCTCGACAAAAAGAGGAAGGAGCAGAAAAGATAAGGAAGGAAAAGGAAGTCGAGGAGCTAATTAAGAAACAACAGGAAGAAGAAGCAGAAGCTGAAAGAATTAAGACTTTGGAAGCAGAAAGATTAGAAAGGGAAAAACTAGAAAAAGAGAAATTGGAAAGGGAGGCTCTAGAAAGGGAAGCTTTGGAAAAGGAAAGAGTAGAGAGAAATCGGCTAGAGGAAGAGAGGTTGAGGAAAGAAGAGGAAGATAAGAAAATACAAGAACAAAAGGATAGAGAAGTGGCTGAAAAGCTTGTACAAATGCATATACTACAAGAACAACAACAGAAAACAAGGGTTGAATCCCAATCTCAAGAGAGTATGCAGCCACCTTCTACAGTTATTGCTCCTTCTTCCTCCATGATGACTACTGCTCCAAGTGCTCCTACATGGTTAAAATTGAACTTGCAGAAAAGGGAAAGAACACATCCACAACCTCTCAATTGGGAGGACATGATGAAGGGAATTGAGTAGGAAAGGCCTAAGAAGAAGGCTAAAATTCTACATTCTACCAGACTCGCAGATGAAGGGGAGATAGTTGCTGAATGTTCCATGCCTATGATAGAAAAGGAGGTAGGGGATATGCAGCTAATAGACTATCAGCTGAGTACAGTCAATTTGGGAAGACCCACTAGAAATCAGCAAATGAATTTGATTGATGTGGTGGCTTCAACAAATAAGTCAAGAATGATCAAGGAAAAGCAAAAGAAGGATGAGCTTAAATCTCAATTGGATCAGTTGCATTCATTCTTGAAGAGTTTCTCCTCTCCAAGGTCACAACAAGTTGTAACCATTGAGACTCCTGCTTTGTTAAGAAAAAAGGAGGTAGATGATTTGGTGCAAGTTAGAGGTAAGGAAGAGATGATAGACAAATGGATAGAAAAATTGAACCGACAGGTAGGAGAGGTGTTAGAAAAAGGATTTGAAGCCTACAAGGAGGCAAAAGGAGTAATAAAAGAGATGCATCAATACATTGAAGCATCAAAAAAACAACAAGAAGAGTCTAAGGAGTATATTGAAAAGTTAGAAAGGTAAATGCATTGCCTCTAACTACTCTTCTAGAATAGTCTATACTTGAAAATGATAACAAAGACTTTATAGAGAAGACTTCTCGCATACTTAAGTTTAGGACTGGCTTTTTGAGCAAACACAAGGATGAGATTCAAGAAGTAGTTAATAATTTGACTGAGCAGTTGGAAGAGTTGGAAGTAGTCATGGCCATAATTGTAGATGTGAATGTAATGAAAAAAGATGGCATGCCTTTGAGTCAGGTTAAAGAGAAATGGGATGAAATATTTCAAGGACTCATGCAGGAGAAGGATGATGGAGGAGACTTGGTAATAGATCGGCTTGTAGAAGTCAAAGAAGAGATAAAAGCTGCAGGGAGATAATTGATAAAGGTAAAAAGTATGAAGGAGTTTGCTGCAGTTGAGTTGGATCAGATCAAATTTGAAGATGACTGGATTGATGGGCCAGATATGGATACTTTACAGCAAGTCTTCACTAGCTATGATGAGTTTACTGCAGATCAAGCTTCACATGCATAAATCCTTGCATGCCAGATTTTTATCTTCCTTGCATGTTGCATGCATGCAACACTGACAGTCTTGGGGGCACATGACTTCTTTTCTTTTCTTCTATCTTCTATTTTTAGTTAAAATGAATATCTAATGTAAGAACTCAAGATCAAATTGATCTGAGTTTCCAAGAAAGTTGTTCCTAAAAAGGTTGAAAGCCTAAAAATAGAAGAGAGGTTTGGACTTTTTGTAGATCTATAAATACCATATGGGTATCATATTGTAAGGGTCGGCTAATTGAGAATTGGATTGGCTTACCTAATGTTAGGAGATAGAATTTTGTAGTGATTTTACAGAGATACATTTTACTTGATCTTTTATAGTTAATAGAATTATAGGTTTACTTGAAATATGGTGTTTGGAATTAAATTGTCTGTTTGATAAAGCTAATAAGTTATGATCTATCTGTATGTAGTGATTGTGCTGAACATAAGAGTTTCTTGAATGATGAAAGTCATTTGAAGGAATCAGATTAAAGGATCATCTTATTAGATTGTCATTGGGTTGAAGTTATCAAAAAAAAAAATTATGTTGATCTATAATCTTTATAATGAATGAATGTGTGTTGTTGGGAAAACCTTGAAGGTATTTGTGAAGAGTGATTGCGAAGTTAATTAAGCACCTAAAATATATGCAGTGGTATAGATTATGCTATAGATTGTGTCATCTTATGGTTTTATGATTTGTTAGGAAACATTCATTGTTGAAGGTCTATGTCCAGATACTAGATAAATTTGATTCATACTTATTGATTTACCCCTTTGTCCTATCTTTTTCTTTTATTTGAAAACCTCATTGATTTACTAGAGCAGTCGGTAAAATGAGTCATTGCTTGAATCTTTTATTACCAGCACAGGCCCCTTGAATATTACAGTTGCATGAACCAATTGAGTGACACCAGATAGTTGAGGACCAACTACCAGGACCTTGGGAGTTAGATTGTTATATGTTATCTTTCTTTTTCAGGAGAAATAGAGTAGAAATATTCTGTTTTAATGTTGTTTGTGTCATTTTCACCCTCAACAAGAGATATGTAATTGGCATGCAATAAGACATTTGAATCCAAAATTTTGGGGCACATCATCTACCACAAGTTAAATTGAAGGCACACCATCTACGACATGTCATGTTTAAATTACATCAACATTCACATCTCAAGTTGGAGAGACTCCATCTTCCACATCTCAATTTGAAGGTACACCATCTTTTACATCTCAATTTCAAGCTACGCCATCCTTTTCATTTTTGATTGAAGGTATTCCATCTATCCCCAATTTTGTTAACATTCACAATGTTGAGGCAACTCTACCTTTGAGAACACCTCCTAGAGTTCTGCATAGAAATCCTAAGTATTTGATTGATATTGATGCTAATATTTTGAAACCAATGGTTGACAAGATTACAAAGCGTTCTTGTCAAAGATATGATAAGAGGATATGGAGATTATTTTTTGAGAAGTTAAAGGGGACCAAATAATGAAGGTAGGTCTTCAGTTCATAGATTTTTTTGGTTGGTAGATGATACTAACATTGCAAAATATGAGGATTTTTGTACATTGACAAGATTGAGTGAGCTACACTCTTTTAGAAGCTATAATGTAGGTTCATGGCGTATCCATATGTGGAAGATGGTATGCTTTTGTTATTCATGTACAAATCAATCTTGGAATGAGTGTGTGTCAAAGTGGTGGGTTGATGAATGGTGCTTAAGAGGTCTATGCCCACTTCAGATGTATCGAATCTCGATGGCACTACAAATCACAAAGATGGAATCATCAGCTAAATTTGATCACATACTAGATCTAGTTCAACCATGTAATATATCTCATTGCATAGTTTAAAAATTCCTAATTTTATCTTACTTTGCAATCTTTTTGTAATGTTGACTAAATTCATCTAATTAGATGCACATATCAATGTAGGTCATGTTTATGTAGTTATTATAGATGAAGACAAAAAAGAGGGAACAAATTATTATGTGTCATTATGTTGAGTCCAAAAAGGAATTGGAGGCCCCTATTATACATGGAGAAAATACTGAATATCCTACAAGGTCGGAGGTTGTTAATGGAACATGGCTTAATTAGAAGGTACCCAATTAAGAAGTTTGATGTTTGGTTGTTTGAGGAATTTGACACACATCAAAATATTCTTCATTACTCAAACCTTTTTGTAGCATACAATGTTCATTTGATCAAATATGGTGATATACAATTGAAAATGAACTTTTGGAAGGTTCATGAGTCTGACCATGAGGTAATATTTGACACAATAAAGATTAGAGAGGACCTTTATGGTTCCTTGGATTGATTATAAATGAAAAAAGTTATTAAAGTCAAGATGATTTGTAACTATGTACATTGTATTTGTAAATTCATGATATTGATCACTTTATTTTTTTATTAAAATTTGTATCATAAAACTAATCTTGATTAGAAAATACCAACATGAGAAATTGGTAAGATTTCAGCCCTTTCCATTAGAAATCAATCTTTTATTAGCCTCAAATGTATGTAGGTTATGAAGTTGGTAATTTGGTGATCTAGAAGCTCCTAGAACATCCTAATTCATTTGTATGCACATACATGATGGTGGTTATGGATTTAGAAGATTTGGTGGCTTGGAATTCCTAAACAACCTCTTCTTTTTAAATGGTATTACTTGCATGTTTTAAATTTATGTTGAATAGATATGTGGGTTTTATAAAATTTTAATTAAAAATATATGGTTATGCTTATCTATAATATTCAATTCTTTTGTTTTAATTTTTAGACTTGTGGATATTCTAGATAGAAAATTGATTCAAATTTACATAAATTTCTTTGACATGGATGGTTTTGTAGGTTTTGCATATTTAATTAATATTTGTGTTTTTGTAGATTTGAATAAAGACTTTTTTTTAGAGTATGAATCCAATAGGGGTTTTTCTAAATGTTCAATAGTTGGAATTTTTCATGTATGGTTTGAGGAGGTTATTTTTAGCCTTCTCAATCTATAGGTGTTAATATGTGTTTGTTCTCTTAACACTTTCATAGTTTTTCTTGATGGTTTCCTAAATATTAGTTACTCTATTATGGGTTTTCAATAAATTGAATATAGGTTTACACATGTCTTTGAGTTATGAAGAATCTACATTATTATCTCTTATTATCTCAATTTATTTATTACTAAATTGGTGTTGATTTTTCTTTCTTTTGGGTGTACATTAATTTGTGTTTCTATGTTGTCTTACTCTAATATCTATAATTTTTATAGTATTATGGATCATATATGCCCTTAGGTGACATGGATAAATTAGATATGGGCTATATATATTGATAGATATTTACAATTCTAATGGTGTCTTGTTGTAGTAGGATTTTGATATAAACTATTTTTATTTCATGGTATTACAAATTCTAGTGTTGGTGGCCCTTTGGCCATCATGCTACATTGGTAAAGTCTATTAGTGAGATAGTGATATGGATATAGTACATTTGATTCATTTTATAGTGGTTTGGGATGATCATTACATTCTTACAAGAGTCATTTAAGTCTCACAATTATCTCTTCTTGGAAATTGTAGCAGTTATCTTCTTTTGAATATCTGGTTTTATTTTTCTCTTCGGAATCTCTTGATGTTATAATTGAGTTATTTGATTTTTTATGGGACACAAATGATATTTAGTTAGAATATGTTCATCATAGTGTCATGGGAGCCAAATATAGGCACCCAACATAAGAACTCTATAACCCTTTTCAACCACTTCCCATCATTATTCTTTCCATTTTTTTGTCCTTTTATTTAGTATAGTTGTACATCTTGTATTAACCTTATAATTCTAAATTGAAAGATTATTTTTAGATATATACGGTTTGATTATAGAAGAGGGATATTCATTGTTTGATTTGCATTCATATTGGTTGTTATATGCTTTTCTTGATCTAACTATATCTTTCAAGTACACTTGATGTGTTAATTTAGGCTACAACTATACGAAACTAATGGTGGTTATTTCAAAGATACATGATTTGCCTAGTTTTATAATTCATTTTGATCCATGTGGGGTAATAAGACTTGATATTTATTTAACCATTTTTCCCTATTTGAATCATTCATGATTCAAGATCCCTATCTATGAAAAAACAACAAGTGCATATTTTCATGTGTTCTTTTAGTTAGTTTGTATCATGCATTTGTGTTTTCTATGAGTTTTAAATGCATTAAGGCCTAAGGGAATGATAAAAATGAACTTCAAATACCAAGGGTGTCATTTAGATTTAGTTTGGCTCATTAGGGCAGCCATAGGTTCATTAAGACATCCATAGGTTTATTAGAGCAATCATAAATTCATTAAGGAAATCATAACTTGATATTGTGACAATTATAGGTTCATTAGGAATATCATAACTTCATTAGAATGGTCTAAGATTCATTAGGAAAGTCATAAATTCATTAGGAAAGTCATAAATTCATTAGAACTGTCATAAATTATTAGGAATGTTATAAATTTATTAGGAAAGTCATAACTTTGCATTTATTGCAGTGTGCAGCCAATTTGATAGTGTCAACACATCCAGATAGATGGGTTTATGATATAGAAAAGGTCCTATTTCACACCCCATTTCACTCAAACTTTTCAGGATACATTGTGTCTACACTTTCTCTTAAGAGCCCTAAGTGCCAAAAAGTGGCAAACTTTGGTAGAATATTTCTCAGAAATTGTGGTACTTATAAATATTTTGGCTGAAGGTGCAGGGTCATGTAGGTTCCCTACATAATAAACGTTATCATTTTTTGAAATATCCAATTCACTTGACCATAGCGACAATTTTTTAAATGTTGCAAAAAGTGTCAGATGTGTTTAGTAAAAACTTGTCAAGAGCCATACTTTTTGTTCTATTCATCATGCGGCCAAAATGATAGTGCCAACACATTTGAGCAGGTGGATTTATGCTAGGCTAGTTCCCATTTCACACCACAACATGCTTGATCGTTCTAGACTACATTGTGTTAGTGCTTTCTCTCAAGAGACCTGAGTGCCAAAAGTGGTTAACTTTGACAATTTTTTTCTCCAAAACCGTAGAACTTAGAAACATTTCATCTAAAGTTACAGGGTCATGTAGGGTCCCTCTATAATAATCTCTCTCAATTTTTATATCTCCAAGTTGTTTGGTCATGGCCACAAGTTTTCACACATTGAAAAAGGTGTCAAATACATTGAAGAGAAAGTTGCAATGTAGCATAATTTTTGTTTTATTTGTCATGGATCCAAAAATGGCAGCGCCAACATGTATGGGTGGGTAGTTTTATGCTAGGAAAGGTCCCATTTCACACCCCAACATGCCCAATTGTTCTAGAATACATTGTGTTGACAAATTCTCTTAAGAGCCCTAAGTGCCAAAAGTGGAAATCTTTGACGGGTTGTTTATCTAAAACCATGACACTCAGAAACATTCCATTTAAAGGTACAAGGTCATGTAGGGTCCCTCTACAGTAACCTCTCTCAGGTTTTCATATCTCCAAGTCGTTTGGCCATAGTGATAAGTTTTTGCACATTGAGAAAAAGGTCAAATGCATTGAAGAGAAAGTTGCAAGGTAGAATAATTTTCATTATGTTCATTGTAGAGACAAACCGACAGTGCCAAAACATTTGTTTGGGTGGGTTTATGTTATGCAAGGTCTCATTTTGCACCCCAACATGCTTTGTCATTCCATACTACATTGTGTTGATTCTTTCTCTTAAGAGCCCCAAGTGCCAAAAGTGGAGAGCTTTGGTGAGTTGTTTCTCCAAAATCATGGCACTTAGAAACATTATGTTTAAATTTACAAGGTCACATAGGGTCCCTCTACAATAACCTCTCTTAGTTTTTCATATCTCCAAGATGTTTGGCTATGGTAACAAGTTTTCACACGTTGAAAAATCAAATGTATTGATGAGAAAGTTGAAAGGTACCATAATTTTCATTATGTTCATCATGGAACCAAATTGATAGTTCCAACATGTCTGATTAGGTATTTTTATGCTAGGAAAGGTCCCATTTCATACCCCAAAATGCTCAATCATTCTAGACTACATTGCATCAGTACTTTCTCTCAAGAGCCCTAAGTGCCAAAAGTGGAAAAAATTGAGAAGTTGTTTCTCCAAAACCATGGCACTTAGAAAAATTTCATATAAATTTACAAGGTAATGTAAGGTCCCTCTACAATAACCTTTCTCATTTTTTCATTCTCCAATCCATTTGGTCATGGTGACAAGTTTTTGCACATTGAAAAAAGTGTCAAATGCATAAAAGAGAAAGTTACAAGGTAAGACAATTTTGTTTTGTTTGTAATGGAGAAAAACGGATAGTGCCAAAAAATCTAGGTGGGTGGGTTTATGTTATTAAAGGTCCCATTTGCACCCCAACATTCTCAATCGTTCCAAAATATATTGTACTGACGCTTTCTCTTAAGAGTCTAAATACCAAAAATTGGTGAACTTTGATGAGATATTTCTCCAAAATAATGGAGCTTGGAAAATTTTCATTTGAATGTACAAGGTGATGTATTATCCCTCTACAATAACCTCTCTTATTTTTTCATATCTCCAGGTCATTTGGACATGGCGACAAGTTTTTGCATGTTGAAAAACATCAAATGTATTGAAGATAAAGTTGCAAGGTAGCATAATTTTCATTTTTTTCATCATGGTGCCAAATTGAAAGTGCCAACACATCTGGGTGGGTGAGTTTATGATAGGAAAGGTCCCATTTCACACCCCAACATGCCCAATCGTTCCAAACTATATTGTGTCAATGCTTTCTCTTGAGATCCCTAAATTCCAAAAACTAGAAATCTTTGATGAGTTTTTTAACCCAAATCATGGCACGTAGAAAAATTATGTCTAAATTTTCAAGGTCATATAGGGTCCTTCTACAATAATCTCTCTCAATTTTTCATATCTCCAAGTTTTCTGGTCATGGTGAATTTTTTTGCTGGCCCAAAAATCATCATATGCATGCAATGTGAAGTTGCAAGGTAGCCTAATTTTTGTTTTGTTCATTTTGGGACCAAATTATCAATGCCAATATGTTTGGGTGGGTACGTCTACACTAGACATGGTATTTTTTGCACACCAACTCTCCCAAACATTCTAGGCTACATTATGTTGGTGCTTTCTCTTAAGATCCCTAAGTGCACAAAATATCAAACTTTGATGTGTTATATCTTAGAGCTGGTGGCACATAAAAATATTCTATATGAACCTATAGGTGCACATGAGGCCCCTCTACAACAACCTCCCTCAAATTTTGAAGACTCGAAACCATTTGGTCATGGCAAAAGTTTTTCTACTGCCCCAAAAATCGTCAGATGCATGCAATGTGAAGTTGCAAGGTAGCCTATTTTTTGTTCTATGTGTCATGGGGTTGAACCATCAACCCAAACATGTATGAATGGGCATGTATACTTTAGGCATGGTCCTATTTTTCACCCCAACTCTCCTGAACGTTTCATGCTACACTATGTTGACGCTTTCTCTTAAGATCCGTGTTGTTCATTTTTCAATAGTTTTTGGCATTATTAAAGGTTTGGTTTAGTTATTTTTTATCTTCAGTCTATAAAGAACCTTAATATTTAAAAAATGAAACATTTTATTTTGCATATTGTGTGTCAATATTCCATTGTATATGTTAAGTAATTATTACCTAGGTTTGTGTCACTAAGCCTCTTTTAGTTGAGACCCCTAGTGTAAATTATATAAAAGGTTCATATCTAGCATTATGACAAGGTATTTGTAGTAGTGGGAGAGGTAAGGTTACAAATTAAGGTGAAATCTATAAGTAGTAATTCATAGAGGAAATCGAAGAGAGAAAGAGATAGTGAATGGATTTAAATATGGGAGGAGGCTCTAGATAAACCAATATTCAATCAATCTAATGATTTCAGAGTGGAGTTAAGAGGTGAGGTTGTTGACAAAAATGTATTTTTTATAGCTAGTCAAATACAAATCTATAGAATCATCAAAGAAATAATGGAGGAATGCAAAAGTGGAAGGATGTTTTAGATAATGGAAGATTCAAGTCTAGTCTAATGATTGAAGGTTGAAGTTACAAAGTGAGGGTTCTTAAAAAATATTGATATGATATATTCAAATATAAATTCTCTGGTAAGTTCTCCATAAAGGATGTTGGGTGGAATGGGTATAGGACTCTAGTAGACTATTTTTTAAATTTATGGTTTTCGGTAGAAAATAATGGGAATATATTATATCATACATGTTTTGGGGTAGAGGTGCATATGATTTTTTTCTCCAATATGAATATATGGTTAGAGAACATGACATGAAGAAGGTCGATTAGAAAGCAAGGTGAAGATCATGAATATGAAGGCTAGAATAATCAAGATATAAATGTTTTTTTATAGGAGGAGGAAACAAGAATGTAGCAATAGGAGGATTTCATGTCTAAGCACATATAATCTTGGATGAACAATATCTTGAGGAGCTAGTATAGTGAGTGTTAGTGATTATAAAGTGTGAATTTACATAAAAGAAGCTTGAAGACATGTAGAATGCATATTCTATAGAGAGGGGGCTATATGATAGTGAAATAGAATGATAATTTTATCTCTAGGGGTGGAGATAGCACAAGGGTAGGGCATGGGTACATGAGAGGAACAAGAAGGTTGCTAAATTACTAGCTTATATGGTGCGCCCATAAATACAGTTAGAGTGGTTAAAATTGATAGATACAAAGAAACATGATTATTCATGCAATGGAATCAAAGGGGTTAAGAAAAGGAAAAATACTACTTATAAAAATTGGATGCATCAATAATATAAGGGTCAAGCCACTAGGTGAATGGAATACATAAAAGGAATCACAATTTATAGCTATAAGAGAGTCCAATAAACTCTAATATTATTGAAGAAATAAGGAAGCTCTTCTAAGAAACTAAAGGTGGAAAAATCTAATGTTTTATAACTATAAATAGAAATATTTTTGGTGGAGGTAAGGAATTTGGGGAAGGATGATACCTATAGTGGAACATGGAGGATATTTTGGAATGTTGGAGAGCTAGCTAAGCCACATCAATGAAAGAAATACCATGAGGTAGTTAGAAATACAATAAGATACACACAAGGAGTCATTGATAGATATGTATGGGGATAATTTTAAAGCCACACCTAAGAAAGATATCCTAGAGGAAGAGGGTGGAGAAATGAAGGAGTAGATGGTGCTACTATAACCACCAATAAAATTTAGGTGCATCATGGAAGAGGGAACAAGGAGAGGTCACATGGTTGTCTTATATAATACATAAAGGAGGAGAAGGAATGAGTGAATCATGCACCTTGGGAAGAGGGATTGAGAAAAGGATGGTATTGAGGCTAAGGACTTAGGAGAATGCATATAACAATTTTAAATAAACTATAGAAATGTTAGGCATAGTAGGGTCAAAAAGAGGAAGAAGTAGAAAGGAAATAGTTTAGGCATGCTAAATCATAGATACCAAGTGAGAAAATTAGTGACCATACCATTATATTTTTAGAAGAGGGGTTCTGAAACTTCTTTTTGTAATGGCATAAATTTGCACCTAGGAAAATTTTCCATTAATTTACCCTTACCTTAGCTTTACAAGTTCAATGATGCAAAAACCTACCACTTTCATCCCAATTTTCCCATGTGTCCCTACCATTTTGTGTTGGTGGAGGAATTTTTTTTGGGGAGCATGTGTGCCACGTGGACATCTACCCACTATGTTGTCATCCTGATAGGATTCCTACGTCTAGAATCTATAGGGATGTTACAATTCTTGAGTGCTTGTGAATGTACCATTTCCTGTTGACTCTTGATTGACGAAAAACAACTATTTTTCCTCCTTTCATCAATTTTGAACAAGAATCTAACTCATTCTTTCACTCTCTCAAGAACTTCTATCAACCTCTCTCATTATTTCAACACTTCTTGATCATTCTTGCAACATTCTTTATCTACTCTCACTCGATCTTGTTGCTACTAGCTTTCTACTTGGTTTCTATAATATCTTTGTGCTTCAACACCATCATCATTGTAGGTTTATGAAGCTCTATCTCCTTGGCATGGTGGTGTCATCTTTCTCCTTCCTCTATTGGCCTTGAGTGCTTATAGCAGGGAAGGTAACATTGTGCCTTTTCATTTATTTGCATCTATCATCTTGTAGAGTAGCATCTAGGTTGTCATTTCTCTCTACTTTAGTGTGTCATTTCCATTCTCTCCTTTATGTTTGTATCCATATAATTTCATACTGGTTGTCTGTGGAGGTGAAAACACCAAAACGAGGGTCTAACTGAGGTAGACCTCAAAACATAGCCCAACACTTTTCATGTTTCTATGTGTGTAGGTGTAGGTTCATCTGCTTGCAGCTATAGCTGGAGAACTAGACCACATGTGATTCCTCTCTCTCTCTCTCTTCATCATTTCATCATTAGAGTAGATCTTTAAGTATTCTTCTTTTTGTACTATTTATTTTTGGATTTTCATATTAAGTTGTTAAATTGTAAAACTCCAATAGTCGGGTTGTAAGTAGAACCTAAGTGACAGTCAATCATTTGATCCTTTGTCTATACAGGATGCCAATGTGTCCTTGAGAATCTAGAACAATGCATTGGAGTTTGATTCCCACACTTTCATCCTCAAACAAAGAGTTGTTTGATTCACAATCTGAGACCCTTGCAGTCTGCTCACCTAGTTTCTAAAAACACTTATCATTAGCAAAAGAGAAACATAGTTTTGTTTACCCTTCATTTTCAATCTGTTAGTCGATCTGAGGTAGTTTAGGGTAATTCATTCCTTGAGGCTCTCCCATGACCTAGATCCTTGGGAGTGACAAATTTCCCTACTCTACATTTTTGGTGAACCCGACATGAAAGTTTTGTTTTCATTTCTAGGTTGTCCAAGATCATGAGGGGCCAAACAATGGTGATGCAAAAAAAATGCGACATGAGAAAGTGAAAAGCATGAAAATCACATTTTTCTATGGTAAAACCGAAGAAAAATAGATATCCATTATTAATGGATATCTACTTTTTAAAAATTGGATATTCGTTAATAATGAATATCTGATACAAAAAAAAAAATCATATTGACTTGAAACAGATATCCAATATCAATATCAAATAGCCATTACTAGTTATATTTTAAATAATATAATCTCACTAATAAAATATCAATTTTTCATATTAATATATGATATATATATACTAATCTATATTAATATATTAATCATATATTAATATATTAATATATATATCATATACTAATATTAATATGTATTTTTATATATTAATATACAATATATAATATATGTAATATATATAATATAATATACAATATAATATATAATTTATATAATATATATCATATATTAATATTAATATATGATATATATTAATATATTAATATAATATATATATATATATATATATATATATATAGTAATATACACCATATTTAAAAAAATTAAAGTGTTCTCCAAAACAGATATCCATTTTGAAGAGGTGCAGATAGCTCTTTGAAATGGATATCCATTTTGGAGAACACTTTGATTTTTTAAAATATGATGTATATTAATATATATATATAATAAATGTAATTTTTAATATATATTATATAATATATATATTAATAAATGTCATATTTTAAAATGTTAACGTGCTCTCTAAAACACATATCCAGTGTTTGATATTATAAATAAAGGATTAAAGGTTGTGAACATTCATTTTAAAAGTAACTGTTTGCAGTCGAGAAGCAAGGAACATATATCAGATATATTTGATATCCATTTTTTATGCCATTTTCACCTCCTCCAACCTCTCTTTACGAATTCCCGTCGATTTTGGTATTGTCAAAATGCAAATTTTAAATTATTCTAATTGTTTTATATGAGTTTTTAAAAAAGTATTAGTTTTTTTTGTTGAAATTTTAGGAATTATTTGAAAACAATGTTAATGTATAAATTTCTAATCTACAACATGGTTAAAATGGAACAAGGTTTATCAAACCCTCCAGCAAACCCTCCTACAATTCAAGACTTAATTGAAATAAATATAACTAAATTGACAAACATAGCTAAGAGATACCGTACCCATGAGCATTTATGACCAGTGAACCCAAGTGTAGAAGCCATAATCTCTCATGTTAGGGACATCACCCAACAACATGTTGCATTTCAAAATTGGAGAGATTAAAAGAGGCTAGAATATGCAAATAGTTTGTCATATGAGGACATCAAAAGATTAGAAATATCCAAAGTCGATTTAGCCCAACATTTTGTGGATCGAAGAATAGGACAAAATATACCATTATGCAAACCTAAATTTTCCATAAAATGGTGCAACCATCCAGGCATAGTTGCAAAATTTTGGAGTCTTTGGTGGATGTTTTTTGATAAACCACCCAACAACAACCTCAATGTCCCTCCATACTTTCTCCACAAATTATATGCAGAATTTATTTTAGGAAGACATGTAAACTATTTTGATTTCAGGAATTTTTAGGGAGTGGGTATGGGCATCCCCCAAGATAGACATGGGGAAATGAATATTATGCAAGGTTTATATGTTCCCCCTCCTAGTATTTTTTCCCCACCTCCAACACCCCATCTAGACCTTTTTGTTGATGCAACCCAGCATAGTCTCTTGGCCCTACACTCTTTGACTGGCCATTTGATTACATAGTCATCATAGTGTGCTCAGCTTCCAAAGGGTGGCACTCCTCATGATTCAGTTGATACTGGTGTAGCATCATCATTGAGGCATACTTGTGTTCCTCATCAGTGCACTACATGTGGGCATACATGTTTGTGTCCTATGGGAGATACAAAGGAGGCTCCCCTAGACACATCTGAGTATGAGGTACATGATACGTCACTTAGAGGAGATGGTGCACTAGTGCATACTATAGGTGTAGGAGAGATGTGTGAGGGAGTAATAGGCACAGTGCCCTCCCCTAATGCAGATGAGGAGCAATAACCTCAATCTTTTGTATAGGTAAAACTTAAATATATTCATAGTGCATTTCATTTAAAATTATTATAACAAACAATACATGTTACTAATATATCTTTAAGTGGGTTTGAACAGTTGATGATGGAAGAGCAGATTAGAGATGTACAACATGGCACTCTTTTGGCCATTGAATTTGGCCTATACACATTGGTATAATTCTTTCTACATGCAATTTTTTTTTATTGTATGTGCATATCCTTTAAATCATGATTAAAATTAAATACATACTAACTTATATCTTGATCTTATTTTTACTTTTGCAATGTACTCCAGATGTGATTGATGCCACAACTTTTACCATGATGAGTTCCTCTCAATCAATTATCTCAGTTGCATCACCTATTTAGGTATATGGTTTTTTATATCTAGTAGATTTATATAAGTTTGTAGATATATGTTAGTTTATGTTTTTTGGTCAGCAATTATATATTAATTTTGTAAATTTCATTTTTCCTCTTGTAGAGTATGCCACCATCTATGTCCGTGGATCTAGGACCAAGACAATACGGTAGGACTCCTGAGCATCCTAAGGGACCATCATTTGTTAAACGTATGGTAGCAAAAGAAAAAATGCTTGAGGTAATGAATAATTGAATTAAACTTTAATTTATAGTTTAGTATAGTGATTAGATGTGATTTTGAAAGTTATAAAAAATAGTAGATAACTTTCTTTATAGTATTTTAAGTTATTTACCATTAAGATCTAATTAATATAATTTGTGTTTCAAAACAATTTTGTGTAGACATTTTCTCAGCCATTAGGTAGCTCGAAGAGGCTACATTTTGGTGATCCCCCAGAAGATTAGGATTTTGTTGACATGGCATAGCCACTTGACATATACAATGTATATATATAGACTGGATGAGATGACATATGCCACATTTTGTAGATATTGTTTTGATTTGGCATATATGCCAATTTTTTATATCTTGATACATAATTACTTTACACTTCTATATATAAAAAATTGATTTTTGCCATATTTTGTTCATTTCCTACATGGTTTCCTATTTTGAAAATTAAAATTTGAATTTATAATCACTTTATAACGATGGAGCTATAATGGAAAATATGTTATATCTAAATATTGATTTCTTTCAATCTTGCACTTTAATAGTTTATGAATTACATTTATCATTGTTACTCATGTTATAGCACTATTAAATTTGGTTGCCTTGGGAAACTTCACCAAATTTGATCCCTTTATCATTAGTTTCTATAGTTGCAACCATAACAACAAAATTGAAATGCATTTCCATAGCATAGAGATATAGAGAGAAAAAAAATAAAGAGTTCAAGGAATGAATTATAGAAAATAGATTGTTGTAGTTTATATTCATATCATTGATTACATTGCATTGCACATCTTTCAAACTCAAAGCATTTCTTCACATTGCATAAATAATAACTAGATGCTTATAGATGACAAAATTTAAATTACGATAGTTTTTATAAATTCAACCCATTTCTAATAACTAGGAGCAGCTACAAATTGCATTTTCTTATCATGGAATTCCATGAGACCACATTTCTTTGAGGAATTGTAGAAAATAGTTCACTGCATTGTCTATGCTACCATAATTTCCATACATGTCTACCAACACAGTTTTCATAGGGATATAGAGAGAAAAAAAATAAAAAATTCAAGTAATGAATTATAGAAAATAGATTTTTGTAGTTTATATTCATATCTCTGATTACATTGCATTGCACATCTTTCAAACTCAAAGCATTACTTCACATTGCATAGCTAATAACTAGATGCTAATAGATGACAAAATTTCAATTACGAAATAGTTTTTTACAAATTCAACCCATATCTAATCACTAGAAGCAGCAACCAAACACATTTTCTTGTCATGGCATTCCATGAGACCACATTTCTTTAAGGCATTTTAGAAAATAGTTCACTTTATTGTCTATGCTACCACAATTTTCATACATGTCTACCAAAGCATTTTTCATAGGGATATAGAGAGAAAAAAAATAAAGAGTTCAAGTAATGAATTGCAGAAAATAGATTGTTGTAATTTATATTCTTATCATTGATTATATTTCTTTGCACATCTTTGAAACTCAAAGAATTTCTTCACATTGGATAACTAATAACTAGATTTTAATAGATGACAAAATTTAAATTATGATATAGTTTGTACAAAGTAAAACCCATATATAATAACTAGGAATGGTTGTCAATTGCATTTGCTTGTCATGGCATTCCATGAGACCACATTTCTTTGAGGCATTTTGGCAAACAGTTCACTATATTGTCTATGCTACCACATTTTTCATACATTTCTACCAAAACATTTTTCATAGGGATATAGAGAGGAGAAAAATAGAGTTCAAGTAATGAATTGTAGAAAATAGATTGTTGTAGTTTATATTCATATCACTGATTACATTGCATTGCACATCTTTCAAACTCAAAGCATTACTTCATATTGCATAACTAATAACTAGATGCTAATAGATGACAAAATTTCAATTACGATATATCTTTTAGAAATTCAACACATATCTAATAACTAGGAGTAGCTGCCAATTGCATTTGCTTGCCATGGCATTCCATGAGACCATATTTCTTTGAGGCATTTTGGAAAATAGTTCACTACATTTTCTATGCTACCACATTTCATAACCAATAACTAGATGCTAATAGATGACAAAATTTCAATTACAATATAGTTTTTACAATGGTAATGGAGAAATGGAAAAACTCAATAGGTTTTGTATTCGCTAAGAATTTGTGCAGGAAAAGAAAGTGAGAGATGATGCTATAGGTGGATTTGAACAAATGAAGTCAAATATTCTTGAACTTATGAATTTCATGGAGTAAATAAAAATTTAAATAGATGATAAGGAAGAAGAAATATCAAATATAAGTGCAAGACAAGAGAATTGGTGCGGTGGACACATGAAAGTATTCAAGACATTGAAAAATCTATCAAACAAAGGGATGTTGTTGTCCTAAGCGTTGATGATAGAGAAGCTGATCTAAAGCTCAAAGTAAAATATATGAAAAAGAAGTTAAAAGATCATGAAAAGGAATAACAGGGTGTATTAACAAGTAATACTAGTAGAGATGAGGAAAAATGTGTGGATGGTCAAGTTGCAGATGCAAAAGAAATAGTTGGAAGTGTTGAAATTGAAGCAAAACAGCTGAACATTAAAACTAACCACTTAGAAAAGGAATTAAAAGATAAGAAGAATATTTTATCATCAATGAAAAGGAGGTTAGTCTGCTGTAAAAATACTTGAAAAAGAAGCAGACCAAAATGAATGAGATAGATAATGTATTCAATGAAGAGATTTCTCTTGCTCTTGAGAAGTTGAGGAAGGTGCGTATGTAGATTCTTCTATGTTTGTTGTGTGACCAAACTGACCATTCCAACACATTCATATGGGTATGTTTAGACTAGGGATGGTCCTGTTTCATACCCATACATGCCAAAATAGTCTGAGCTACATTATATCGATGATATCCCTTAAGATTCCAAAGTGAAAAAAGGAAACAATCTTTGATGAGATATTAATCAAAAAATGTGTCACTTAGAAACATTATTTATGAGGTTACAGGATCACGTAGGGCCCCTCTACAATGAATTGTCTTTTTTTTTTGATATCTCTAAGGTGTTTGTCCATGGTGTCGAGTTTTCAATAGATGAAAAAAGGGTTAGATGCATGTAGTGTAAAGTTGCAAAGGGGTGTAACTTTTGTTTTTCTCCTCGTGCAACTAAATTGACAGTTCTAACATGTCTGTATGGGTGGGTTTATGGTAGGAAAGGTCTTGTTTCACACCCAAACATGTTGGAATAGTTTGAGCTACATTGTACTGACAAAGTCTCTTAAGAGACCAAAGTGCAAAGGGTCCAAAAAATTTGATGAGCAATTACTCAGAAATTGTGGCACTTAATAAAAATTCATCAAAGGCTATCGGATCATGTAGGGCCCCTCTACAATAACCACTCTCAATTTTTGATAGCTCTAAGTTGTTTTCTTGTGGTGAAGATTTTTCAGTTGATGGAAAACAAGTCAATTGCATGTAGTGTAAATTTGCAAAGTGGTGTAACTTTCGATCTGTTCATCATACAATCAAACTGACAGTTCCAACATTTTTGAATGGGTGGGTTTATGCTAGGAAAGGTCTTTTTTCGCACCCAAACATGCCAGAACAGTCTGAGCTACATTGTACTAGTGAAGTCTCTTAAGAGACCAAAGTGCAAAGGGGCACAAAACTTCAATGAGCGATTACTCAAAAATAGTGGCACTTAGAAAAATTATGCTTGAGGCTACAAGATCATGTAGGGACCCTCTACAATAACCTCTCTTGGTTTTTGATAGCTCCAAGTCATTTTCCCGTGGTTCAAAGTTTTCAGTTGATGGAAAATGGGTTAGTTGCATGTAGTGTAAAGTTGCAAAGTGGTGTAACTTTTTTTTAGTCTAGCATACGACCAAACTGATAGTTCCAACACATTCAGATGGGTGGGTTTATGCTAGGAAAGGTCTTTTTTTTCACCCAAACATGTCAGAACAACCTGAGCTACATTGTATCGATGAAGTCTCTTAAGAGACCAAAGTGCAAAGGGGAAAAAAAATTCAATGAGTGATTACTCGAAAAATTTGGCACTTAGAAAAAATTTGTCTGAGGCTATAGGACCTACATTACCTTTTTGCACTTTGGACTCTTAAGGGATATAAACATTACCAGTGATAGCTACAAGTTTTTTTCTTGTGGTGAAGAGTTTTCCATCAATTGAAAAATTCTTCACCATGGGCAAACGAGTTGGAGCTATCCCTTAAGAGTCCAAAGTGCAAAAAGATAATGAAATGGTAATGGAAACTAGAAAATATGCTTAGAATAACAAATCTATATTATTTTACTATGGAGAGGTCGCAAGGCGGGAAAGGGCGCAGAGGAGGAGTTTTGATTTTTGAGGAGGATTCTAGTGATGTAGGTGAGGATGACAATATTGATGGGATTTTTGTGCTAGCTAATGAAGCTACCCCCTGTGATGTCACAATTTCATGTTGAGTGGGGTGATCTTGGTGCTTTTTCTATTGTGGCTTCTCTTTTGTGGGGTCTTTTTGGTGCTTGATCTGATGTCACTTATCTTGTGAGTATGGAGGAGTGCTTGGATGTTGTCCTTTCTTCTATCCACCTTTCAAATGCTTTCTTGAGTTTGGAGACGAGAGGGAGAGGTGGGTTGTCGAGAGATGGTTCCCATTGGTTATTTGTTATCGTTGTTGTTGGTGTTTTGGACTTAGATGTTGCATTTGGTGTATGGGGGTTTGTGTCTTGGCCCTTTCCTTTTTTGAGGCACTTTTGTGGGGAGTGCATGGGATGTGTGTCCATTCTCTTCTATGTTTTGTAGCTGCTTCTTGGGTGTTTCTCCATTGCAAGATTTTTTTCTTCGGTCTATCTTCTTTGCTATGCGGTGCCTTCTATGGTGTTGTGGCTGGTTGCTTTTGGGGGCTCATCACAACCTATTTTGTGTCTTTTCACTAATATGGTAAGTGTGATCTAGAGAGTTGTGGGTGGGAGTGTTGGAGGCTTTGGGTCTTTTGTGTGTTCTTGGAGTCTTTCTTGGGGTTTTCTATTTGTCTCAAAGGACTGCCTCTCAGTGGTTCTATGTTGGGAGTTTGGAGCTCTCAAAGAGGAAATTTTGGGAGTTGTTTCAATCCATTTTCTCATATGGAGTATTATTGATTTGAAGCGATTTAGTTCTTGTCTCTTGCAAAGGATTATTATTTGGTGGTGGCTTCTACCTGGGTTATTTCTTTTGACCCATTATTCTCTATGGTTTATGGAATTTTCTTTGGCCTCCCTTGTGTTTATAAAGCTTATGAGGAAAATAGGGGGAAATATTTTTTATTGGCAGAAGGATTTCAACTTTTTTTAATTAATGATCTATGTTCTAAATGGTTTTGGCTTATTGGTGGTTGGGATACACTTATGGACCTAATTTTGTGAGCTGGTTGTGCTTTCAACTTCTTCTTGTTAGTACCTGAAGCTTGTGTTGCTAAGGAATGTTGGGTTTTTGCTTCCTTATGAAGTTAATTTTTGTCTTGATTCTCAGTTGGTGTCTCCTATTGAGGGGGATATTGTTCCTCTTGAGGTGGAACCATTTTCTATTGAGGTGGAGATGAAATTTTTAGGGTTGGTTGAAAGATCTCCTCTCTTATTTTGGTTCCTTTTGAGGAGGGGCTTGTATGGGTTGGAGAGATGTGGCTTTGGTAGTAATGGGTTTCTCTTCATCCCCTCCTATAGAGGGGAACCCTCAACTCTTGAGGTGGAGGTTGGGTTGGTTATCCGAGTGAGATGGTATTGTAGGGAAGATGATACTTTGCGGGTGAAATGTTGCTGCAAGAATGTTGATGCCTTGCAGATTTTTATTGTTTTTCTAAAAACCCCTATTAAGGCGGGGTTGTTGGATTTGCAAGTGTTTTTGTTTTGGGGTTTGATGATGTTCTACACCATTAATTTTTTTGTCTCTCTTGGCTCAGTGGTGTCTTCCCTAAGTGGTTGGTTTGCTAATGTCTCGTTGATGCAAGTGATGTTTTTATTAACCTAAGGTTTTCAAGTCTCGTTGGTTGTTTAGGTTTAAGAACTTGTCTCTTCTTGTTTGTAGTTTGTAGCTTGAGTTGTCTTTCTAATCTTTGATGGCTACTATCATTTTTCTGCTGATGATTTGCTAATTTTTATTGTTTGTAGATTATTTTCCTTGGATAGGGTTTCATATCCCTTCAAAGTTGTATGTTCTAGGTTTTGAAATATATATTATTATAAACAACCTAAATGATGATGAAATGGTAATGCAAACTAAAAAATATGTTTAGAATAAAAAATCTATATTAGTCTAAACAAGCTAAATGATGAACCTTAGCAGATCAAGCAATTCAATTATTATGAACATTAATCAAAATAAGATGAACAATATCATACCTATCGCATACAAAAAATGATCCACTACTCAAGTGTTCCTAAAGGGTCATCTCTTACCTCCAAAGTATCCAATAATGCTTCATGATGTCGCAATAACTTAACATTTATTGCTATAACAAGGTACAAATACATGAGAATAGTTTTGTGTTTCTCATAGTCTTCAAATGTAGGTATGCCATTCTTTCTAATCATATACATTTGAAACCAAGTTCCAACAACAACAACTAAACCTGTAGGATACATGAACCCATCATCAAAATAACTAATAACTAATAACTAGATGCTAATAGATGGAAAAATTTCAATTACGATATAGTTTTTACAAAGTCAACAACAATTGAACCTATAGGATACATGAACCCATCATCATATGTCAATGATTTTCTTAGTGGCTAATACTCACCAATTGGCTAATAGTTCAAGCTACAATGTGACTTGAATCACCATATTTTTACAAAAAAATATTATAGTCTTATTTAAATTGCCAAAGAATTTATTTTATTAAAAAAAAAAAACTCAAAAATTTGCCACAATATTCGATACATGATTAGATTAGATTTGCCTAAATTTTATAAATTATAATAAAAATCTATATTAATTCACCAATAGTATATCATGATTATTAGTTGCTTTAGGACTATATTTCTAATATTTAGTTTCCACTGTTGATTTATAATATAATCTAATGGCCCTTGTTGTGTTCCATGAGATAAAATTTACCCACAATCTATAATGCTCATGGGGCCCACAATTTTGGATCTCATGAGCATTATAGATTGTGGGTACATTTTACCTCATAAAGTACAATGAGGGTCATTAGATCAATGATCTAAAATAAATTTTGAGCCCCATGAGAATTACATATCATGGGTACATTTTACCTTGTAGAATACAATGAGGGCCATTATATTATATTTTAAAATAATGGTGGCAAGTAAATATTATAGTCTACCCTTTAAACCCATCAATAATTTCCACTCTTAGGCCCCTACTTTTCCATTAGAATTATTTTTAGATTGGATGGATTCACCATCATAATTAATGCATTTTCCTTTTATTTTTCAAGATTCGCCAAAATTTTCTACAAAATTTTAGTGATGCAAAAAAAATCGCCAATGAAATTTATATTTTTTCCAAAAAAAAGGAAAGATTCACCAATAGAAATTAATATTTTTTCCTAAAAAAATGAAATATTCACTAGGATTTTATATCTTTTTTTGAGGGGGGTTTCTTAAAGTTATCACTATCATTTTTTATCAGTTGTGTTAGCTTCTTCTTTCCCTGTACACATTGTGCCAACCAATAGTTTGATCCCTCTTCATTCCCCTGTGGTGTAACGACTGCATAGACATGTACTGGTTGTACAAGATTTGAAAGATGGTCATAGTCAAGTGAACTTTACATTTCATCTTCTAAAGAGGATTGTGTTGTAAATAAAGGGGTTAGATATTGTGGAATCCATGTATATACCCACTCACTTGACTCACCTTGATCCCAATCACACTGAATACAATTCTGACAAAAACAAGCCAACTCTCATGTCCATATGGTCCATGCACCTAAATTTGAGCTTTGAAATGAATGCATCTTTGAAGAATCTCTAATTGTTTGACATTCCAATTTGTCTCCCACTGTGCCCTCCTCAACCAACCAAAATAGCTTGCACACTTGTGAATCAAGTGTCTCTCCTTGTGATAATGCATTACTACACCAATCAATAATAGAACGTGCATCACTTAATGTTGCACCACCTCTGATATTCAAATGTTCCTTAACCAAAGCTCTCTTCATGCATGCACCTACGCCATCATGCTCACCTTTTCCTTTCCTAGCTTAAAAAAAACTCCAACTATGTGGTACACCCTTTGTACATGCATCCTACTCAACCAATAAAATATATGAGCATTCTTGAATTGCCCTGTGCAATTATCTAACCAAATGAGATGTCGACACATTGCAATACCTTTTTCTTGCAAGAACTCAAGAATTTTTTCAAAACAATGTTGCACAAACTCAAATGAATGAGATCTATCATCACTCATGTAAAAATGGTACTATCTGATTATTTTCCTGTCCTCTTTTGTACTATCAGAGGCATGTCTATATGTTATGTGGACAAAAATAATAATTTGAATAGAATTGTAATAATGTGATTGTACCTCATTCTATGGTTGTAATGTGTAATTTTCAACAAAATCAACTACAAATACAACAGTTCCAATCTGTTGATGTAAATAAAGTCTTGTACCTAGTTAATTCATTACTGGGGGACTTAGGGGACTTATTTACATGTTAAGTTTACTTAGGTCCTAGGAATCTTTCTAGTAGGTGATAGTTGCCATTAGTTGTTATCTTATATTTTGACTCGTAACACATGTGACCTAGATAGTTGTGATAAGTTGTCTCATGACATATGATTAAGAAACTTGTCATAATCTTGTATTATCTTATGTCTCACCTTAGCTATATAACCAAAGGTTCTCTCATACATTGTAAATAACATTGAATCATAATTTATAAGAATATAGTGTATTCTTGTCATATTCATCTTCTTTTTGTGCTTTCCATTTGGCCTCTAGATCTTGGTAGGCTATCTCCATAGCCAATTCTAACATGGTATTAGAGCAGGTTGGGTTCCATTGGATATCATTTTTTGAGAGACCTTGGTAAATCTTGAATAGTTGAGTATGCTTTTCTCTTGCATTGTACGATGATCTGGAGAATCAGAAAAACTTGATAGAAATACCATATTTGGGGGGGTTCATTTTTGTGGCTCTTTATTGTAGATTCAAAGAAGAGCTTGTTGGTACAAATTTGAGCTCAACATTGAGATTAGAAGGTTTGTGAATTTTTTTGAAGTTGAAGTGTAGTTTCCAAATCCAGAAGGTAGCTGCAATTTTGGAGCATTTTGGGTCAAGTTTGACCCTGCCATCACATCTAGAAGGGCAAAAAACACTAATATCAACTATCAAATCATGAAAATATAAGCACTTCACCTCGAGCTTGAGGAAAAAATATTCCATCCTTAGCTATACGAATTGCCATTATTGTAGGTCGACGGTATAATTTTTTTACAAAAAATTATTATTTATCTATCAAATTTTTTTTTGTAAAAAAATATTATATGGTTGATTAAAAATATTATTTGAATTTTTTATTTAAAAATTATATTAAAAAAAATATTACACAGTACCTTTGAGTACTACTTTGTGGTCTCGTAGAGTAGCTTCCTACAGAATCACACCACGTGGCACTACTGGATTAAGCGAATGTGGGTTCACTCCCCCACCAACCGGTTTATTAAATTCCGAAAAAAAATAAAAATGGTGATGAATTATTTCAAATCAGCGGTGAGACATTTTAAATCCCAGCAACTAATATTCCCCAACATTTATGAAGATTTCAGTCGGTCAAGCCAGGCGGGCGACGGTCAAAAGGCCGTCATTTTTAATCACTCAGATGAAGAAATATTTTTTTTTTACAGGTGATAGAACATCAATTTTAATCAATTGTTTTTCAGACATCATCATAGCATCAGTGATCACATTAGCATTCTTTTGAAAAATTGGACCCCGTCTTCGTTGGAGTTTCTGAATTTGTAGTCCAACTTTGAAGCCCCGTAACTTGCTCATTTTGACTCCTTTCTTCGAGATTTTTTTTTTATTTGGGCCAATGTTTTGTGCTCTTTAGAGTGCTGAAATAATTTTTTAATTTTGGTGTTTATATTTTCAAGAAATTTCAGATTCTCAAAAGTGTTGTTGCTTCGTCCTCATTTTGGGAACTTCAGGAGCTCCTATCTTGCTCCTACGGTAACATTTTTGGGTGCAATTTTTTTTAAAGTGCATAATTTTGTGTGTACTTTTTAATGGTATGATCATATTGATCTTAGTTTGTACCAAAAATTTTACTTTATTCTATGGCTATTTTTGGCATTTCCATGTACCAAGACCAAGTCCGCTTCGCTATTTTTGGCAAGTGGCATTTGTAAACGCACTAAATATAAAGTGCCAAATCATATATTTCTGGGGGGTTTTCCTAATTGAGTGATTTGGGCAGAGTCTCTTGGTGCATTCTTTTGATCTATTTTCTTATGCTCTCTCATTTTCATGGATCATTCTAAGGTTCCTTTGCTCATATCATATAATTGTTCAACATGGCATCAAAATGTGTTGAGTATTATAATGACTGAAGGTAAATCTCTATATGTTGAAAATAATGTACATGAACCTATAGATGTAGATAAAAAGATAAAATGGATGATTGAGCATACCAAAGCTCTTGGATATCTTCATAGACTAGTTTCTCAAAAAAAATTATTTCAAATTGAATCATGTAACAATTCTCATGAAGCTTGGGAAAATTTGAAAAAATTGTATGGTACTACAGATGAAGTAAGAGGCTATGAAATTGATAATGAACTGATGAGCCTTGATCCTAAGAACTTTGACAACATCCAAGACTACATCACTAAGGTTAAAGATCTAAGAGAGCAATGTAAAGCATGTGGAATTGATAAGAAGGATATTCATTTGGTCTACAATACAATAAAAAAACTTGGTCCTGATTATGCTTCTTTTGTTTCTAGCTTTCATACTCATAGATTGACCATGGGGTCTGCATATACTACACCTTCATTTGCATCATTTTCTAATATGTTGATACATGAGCAAAAAAAGCTTATCTCAATGGGTCTCATCAAGACTTCTAAATCTCACGCATTGTTGGTTAGTTAGGTGAAAGAATCAGAATTAGATAAGAAATAGAAGAAAGGAAATAATAATCCACATTTAGATCAAGCAAAGAAAAAATACTATTCCAAAGAGAATTCATCTAAGAAGGAGAAGAAAACTTGTGCATATTGCAAGAAATATGGACATGAAGAACACTATTGTTAGAAGAAGGATATTGATGAGTTGAAACATATTCTCAAAAATAATCACATTGATTTTCCTTCTAGAATGTCTGAATCTCCTCCTCCTCCTTCTTCAAAATAGTCTAAAAAGGACAAAGGTCATGTTGGTTTGGCTTCTACATCAAGATATAAAGGACATGCTCTTTGTGCTTTTTCAGGTCATGGATCAGGGAGATCGCTTCTAAATTCAAGAGAGTCTCATCATATATTATCTTCACAGTCTATATTCTCTTCTTTTCAACCTTGTAGTATGTCTCATATCTTCATGGGAAAAAATACATACATGAGTGTAATTGGGAAGGGGTCTATTAGTTTTGGGTACAAGAGTTTCCAAGATGTTTTTTGTGTTCCTCATTTGATGAACAATCTTCTTTCCATCTATCAGATTACACATGGTGGAGATGGGATGACTGTGGAGTTCACACCTAATTTAATCATCATTAAAGAGTTGGAGAGTAGAGAGATCATTGCTACTAGGATGGTTGATCATTCATCTCGGTTGTATACCTTTGCAGATTTTGCTTCTAATGGTGACATTGTTCCATTGACTATTGATCACACTTCTAGTGTGAACCACGATTCAGAGGAGACATTTGGCTTCTTAAACTTGGAAATACTCACATCATATCTAGTTCTTGAGTCATACATTTCCTTTCCTCCATCTACTATTGCAGTTGATGATGCTTGTATTACTACAGATATGGATTCTTGTGATTTAGTGCAACTTGATTTTCATTATCTTTCAAATTTGGTTACTTTGGATGGCTTCTTGATAGGTGTTTCAGACTTGTTTGTGGAGTCTCATATTTCAGATTTGGGAGACATCATTGATGGCATTCATCTTCTCTTTGATGGAGAAGGTCCTTCTTCAATTGTTGTGAGGGAGCACCTTGACCCTCTTGTTCATTCTCTACATGACCATTCTTTGCAGTTTGACATGACTATGGATAATTTTGGACATCATTTGGAGGAGGCTTATTTTTCTTCATAGGGGATATATTTCTCTTTGAATCATGTTCTACATTCATCTCTACTAGATTCTTGATTGTCTTCTTCAACAGTGTGGCCTAGAATGCCTGTTTGGAGTGTGTCATCTTTCGACATTGACATGGAGACACTTGAGCATGCTTCAGAGACATCATTATACATCATCTATCTTCCCACATCTTCTTTTCAGGAATGCAAATACATCCTATATATCATCTTTGTTTTGTTTCTGAGGGGGGAACATTGTTCGACAAGATTGGATCATCTTCAGCATTCAATGTCGAGATTTTACCATCATTGTAGGAGACTCAACATTGAGGGGGGGCTGCATTGTCTCTCTTCTTCTTCTCTCTTATGGGGGGATCTTTTTCTTCACATTGGGTTTTGGCCTTCTCATGCATCATTAAGAGAATTTCATTTATTATATTTCATCTCTCTTTTGGGGAGGATTTTTGTCCCACTAGGTTTTCTCTTTTTGTGAGAGATTTCTTTTCATTTGTACATGGGTACCTAATATGGCCTCGCAGTTGGGACCCATCTTTGTGTCATTTGCATAATAATCTACCACTCCCTAAGTTGTACTTAAGGGGGGTGTTGGTGTAGATAAAGTCTTATACCTAGTTAATTCATTACTAGGGGACTTATTTACATGTTAAGTTTACTTAGGTCCTAGGAATCTTTCTAGCAAGTGTTACTTGTCATTAGTTGTTATCTTATCTTTTGACTTGTAACACATGTGAATTAGGTAGTTGTGATAAGTTATCTCATTTCATATGATTAAGACACTTTTCATAATCTTATGTTATCGTATGTATCACCTTGGCTATATAACCAAGGGGTCTCTCATACATTGTAAATAATATTGAATGATAATTGATAAGAATACAATTTGTTCTTGACATATTCATCTTCTCTATTTGTGCTTTCCATTTGGCCTCTAGATCTTGGTTGGATATCTCCATATCCAATTATAACACAATCGAGAAAGAGTCCTTACACATCCTAAATTGTCGATCCAACCACTGCGACCTGTGGTTATGCCTTGCATACTTATAGAAAATATTTTTCTTAAAATCAGAAATAAAATTAGCAATAATTACCTCTCTTGTAACCAACTCGCATCTAGAACCTTCACCTCCACTTTTCAAATTGTATTTAACTGTCTTGATTTTTTTTTTCTCAATAATCTTTTCATCAAAATTGGGTTCTCTGCCCTCATGAAAATATGTTACAAACTTCGATAAACCACCACATTGCAAACATGTTTCATTTAAACAACCGTTTCTATAAAAAGGGACACCATCACCTCTAATACATAAAAATGATTCTAACAAGTCCCTAGATGACTTGGGGAGTTGCATTGCATGACATTCCTACAAAATTTTGTTAGTATGCATAGTAGAATGAATATAGCATAAAAATTTGTGATACATTAAAAACTCAACATGGTATTTACATGTATTACTAATATTAATAAGTACACAATAAAATGGCATACATGACTCAAAATCCCTTTGTGAGATTTGTAAATTTGGATGTGCTTCAAAAAATTGTTTGTACAATATTGTTTGGCTACATTCCAAGAAATTTTTAGGGTGCGGTGTGCGATCTTGATTTCCAATTCTTAACTTTAAAACATCCTTTACATTTGGTGATACTATAGAGTGAGAGCTCCAATTTTTTTGATTTGCATCTTTACATTATCAATCAGCTTCTTATCAACACATGGAAGCCTCCCACTAAAATCCCACACATCATTTTGAAGAGGACTATCGAGTCTTCCTCTTCTTGAGAGTGCTCTAGATAGTTTTTTACGATATTGATTTAAATCAATACAAGTTTGTCTCATTAAATGAGCCTTTCTCAAATGATGGCTTAGTAGTTATGTTGTGATCACTCTATGAGTAGCTCTTTTATATTTCTCCTTACTAGTCTTTCCAATAGAAGTTAGAGCATTACAAATATTTTTTACAATAATACTATTTTTTTTACTTTTTGGTGACACAAATCTTTAATTTCTTTAATAATGGTCTCATCTTGTAAGACTTTAGCAATTGCATAAAAATTTGACATTGTTTGATTAATGTCTTATCAAAAAATTATTCATGGAACATAATGTTATCCCACAATCAAACCATTTGTGATGACCTTTTTCCATCAAGATTATGTATTATGTTCTCATCTATTTGAAGTAACCATTTAGGGTCCTTGAATGTTGGGAATTTTCATTGGGTTCATTAAAAATAGATGGATCTAGGATTTCATTTTCTTCTTCATAAATATCATCTCTTCTTGAAAAATTAGGAGATACATTGACATTCATTGTTTCATTTTCACCTGTTTCATGTTCAACATTAATATTTTCAATTGAGAGTTCAACATTTTGAATTTTATTTTCATGCTCAACATTTACAATTTCATGTTCAACATTTTGGATATCATTTTCATGTTGTAAAGTTTCAATTTCAATTTCTTCTTCAATATTTTCAAATTCAATATCATGGTCACTTTGAATTTCACTTAAAGGTAAAGAGGAGCCTTCCCCTTTAAGAGAATTTTACATACCATTTCTTTGCAACCTCTTCATTTCTCTATCTTTTGCTCCACTTGCCTCAATTTTCTCCGCTTAACAATTCATTTTGTGAAAAAGAGTGCTCCAAAATTGATTTCTTGTCTGTAATGCACAAAAATCATGATATTCCTGACATATCAAAGAATGTGGGGGCTTTTCAAATGAACAAAATTGAATTTTATCCATTTCATCCACTCTCACAAAACATATATCCTTTTTTTCAAAACGGATATCCATTTTGTAAAAGAAATGGATAACCATTATTTCTAGCGTGTTATATTAATATAAAATATATAATGTAATTTTATTCATATTATCTATTAATAGTAACATATAATACTATAATATTATATATAATATAGTATATATAATATTATTTATATTATATTATATATATTGATAAAAAGATTAAAGATTGGATGGCGCTTGGGTCTGATTTTTTGGTCCGAGCTAGGGCGCCCGAGCCCTAGTTCATGATTCGCAGGTGTTGCTTCCTGCATAGGTTGGTGTGGGGCTGCTGGTGCGTACGGGGGGGTGAGTGTGGTTCGGTGTCTCCGCTTTGTGCCTATTTTTTGCAACCTTTCCTGGTGTTGAGGCTGCATTTCGGTGGGTGCTCGAAGTTCTCCTGGTGCTCTGTGTTGGGCGCCAGCTTTGGGGGCCCATGTAGTGGAGTGTGCCTGTGATTGCTTGGGCTATGTCGGTGGAGGTTTGGATTCTCTTGGAGGTGTGGAGGATACGAGGGCTACTGGTTTTCCCTCCGCGTGGTTGAGTGGGGTGGGCTATGTGCAGAGTGTGGGAGAGTGTGTTAGGTGGGGTTGGTGGCCTTCATTGCAGGGACAATATGGGTTTTGGAGCCTCAATGTCTCTAGGTGGGACTTCGGTGGGCCACTCAGGCATGGAATTTCATTCCGCGATCGGCTCAAAGGCGTCATTGCATGCAAAAAATATTATTGACAATAGTTTATTCTTGTCAAAACCAAAGGACAGTGGGGTACGCAGGTCGGGTGGATCTCGTATAACCAAAGTTAATGGTTGTCTTGAGTGGTGCAAGGAGAGACCCAAGCTGGTCATCCCACCTAAAATGATAGCTGAAGATATTGAATACTATTCCCGACATTCCTTATACTGCAAATTTTTGGGGATGAGGGTTTCTCCTCAATTTTTGGTGTCTTGGGCTTGACGGACTTGGTTGCTAGAGGGTGAAATGGATATTATGTTATTGGCTAAAAATTACTTCATGGTAACCTTTGATTGCATGGCTAATAGGAATAGGTTTTTTGAGGGTGGACCCTATTTTCATAACCAAGTGGGGTTGTTTATCAAACCCTAGCATGCGGGTTTCAATCCTTCAGAGGAGTTTCTGAATCATGTTTCGGTTTGGGTCAAGTTGCCTCGACTTCTGGTGGAATGTTGTTGTGAATATTTTTTGCATTTGATAGCATCGATGCTTGGAAAACCAATTGGCTCCTCGCAACAAACTTTGGATAAAAAAGTAATGATGTATGCTCTTATTTGTGTTGAAATTGATTTGGGAAAACCCTTGCCACATTCTGTAGATATGTGTGCGGGCTCTTACTCTTGGGTGCAACAGTTGGATTGTGAGACTCTTCCATTTTGATGTCATCTTTTTCATGAATTTGGTCACTTGTTGGGGCATTTCCCAAAGGCTAGGCATGTGGATCCACCATCCTCCCAGCCTCCATGCAACACACCTATGGCTGATAAGGGGAAGTTTCCTATCCTCGGTGAGAGGACTGATGTAGATGGCTTCGTCCCTGTCAGGGATTGCAATAGGAATAGGGGTCAGAAGAGGACTTTGAAGGAGAGACAAGATGAGGATACTTTTAACAGATCCGAGGTGTTGGACGACCTCAGCCAACAAGAGGTGAACCTAGGTTTGGTAAATCTTGATCTGGGAGCTCCGAGTACAGGTCAGACAGGTCTCCTCTATGAGGCTTCCCAGGATGTACATGAGGCTGGTACTTCTCATATGGTCACGGATCTTCCCATGGGTGCCCTGGTGGAGTCGGTTCTTGTGGCTGAGTTGAAGATGGGAAGGGGTGAGGGGCCTCCTCTGATTTCGATTGTTATTATTGATGTTGGGCGGAATGTCAAGTCTCTCTGCCCATTGGGTATTCATCAAAAGGATATAAAAAAAGGTGTGGGGGAGAAATCTTCCAAGCTTGGCCATAAGGACTTGGAAAAGATTAAGTTAACATGGGAAAATTTGGTGGAGTTAGGGTCGGTCAAGACTCTGGATTCTCATTTCTTGAATCCCTTGAAATGATTGTCCTCTCTTGGAATGTGAGGGGCTTGAACATTGGCTCTCAACAAAAATTTGTTCACGATTTGATTAGAAGTAATGCTCCTAATGTTCTTTTCCTATAGGAGACTAAGGTTTCGGTTGAGTGTATGTTTGGTATAATGCCCAAGCTATGGGGAAGTGTTGAATGCCAGTGCATAGGTGCCCTTGGTTCAGCTAGGGGTGTGGCTTGTCTATGGAACCCTTGAAAGATTCACCCTATCTGGTGGGTGTCCTTTAAGTCCTCCATATCTAT
This sequence comes from Sequoiadendron giganteum, assembly GCA_007115665.2. Lineage (NCBI taxonomy): Eukaryota > Viridiplantae > Streptophyta > Pinopsida > Cupressales > Cupressaceae > Sequoiadendron > Sequoiadendron giganteum. The sequence goes on from CM021108.1 coordinate 558,578,798, forward strand.
GGTGGTCTCTTGTTTTAATCGAGAGAGGCTATTCTTTTCTCTAATATGTATGTGCCTATTGATTTTATTGGCAAGCAATTATTATGGCCACATATCAGGTATGCCCGTAGCATGGTTCCTCTTCACTCGTGGATCCTGGTTGGTGACTTCAATGCCATTGTTGAGTTGGCAGAGAAGAGGGGAGGCAATGCAAGGATAGATCCCTCTGTGCTTCTTCTTCAGGACAACATCTTTTCATTCAATCTGGTTGACATCAAGCCTAGTAATGGTCGGTTCACCTGGAATAATCAGAGGATGAGAGCTAATTGAATTGCAGAAAGGTTAGATCACTTCCTGGTTTCCTGCTATTCGATTGGTGGTTTGTGGTCATCTTGCTCAGAAATTTTGGATTGGAGGGGATCGGATCATTGGCCTATCAAGCTCTTCATTTCTTCTACTCATGTGCCTCGAGCTCCTACCTTTAAGTTTCAACTCATGTGGCTATGGGACCCATCTTTACATGTCCATATGGCTGAGTGGTGGAAGGCTGGCAGACCGATATATGGTACTGCGATGTATACCTTTGCTAAGTTGCTCCAATTTACCAAATATCAGCTAAAGAAATGGAATAGACAGTGCTTTGGAAATATTTTCCATGCTAAGACTTGTGCTCAGGCTGATTTTGATGGTATCACTAGGGTGATCAGGGAGGAGGGAGTGACAGATGACTTGCATCGGGATGAGGCTAGGGCCCTTAAGATGCTGGAGGAGTGTGAATTAAGAGAGGAAGTCTTTTGGAAACAAAAGGCCAAAATTGATTGGCTTTAGGAAGGAAATAAAAATATTGCTTTCTTCTTTAACTTAGTGAAAACCTGGAGGCATGGTAATTCTATTTCAGTTTTGGTTAATGATAGAGGTGAGAGGCTTTCCTCTACTCAAGAAATCTCAAATGAAGTTGTTCAATATTTTGAATCTTTATTCAGGGAGAATGCTCATGGAGGCTCTAATGAGGAGGTGCAAGTTCTATCTTGTATCCCTTCTATGGTCACAAGGGAAATGAATGAGTATCTCATGGCTGACATCTCTTTGGATGAGCTGGAGGTGATTGTCTTTCAAATGAAGAAAGGGAAGGCCCCTAGCCCAGATGGCTTCCCGATTGAATTTTTTCAAGAATTTTGGGACATTATCAAGTTGGACCTACTGGTTGTGGTTCAGGAGTCTCAGATGAACAAGCAGATGTTACGGGTTTTGAATGCTACCTTCCTGGCTCTCATACCCAAGTGTGATGGGGCGGATAAGCTAAGCCAATTTCGGCCTATTTCCTTGTGCAATGTGATTTACAAAATTATTTCTAAATTGATTGCAAAAAGATTAAAAAGGTGGTTGGGATTGTTGATCTCAAAGGAGCGGAGTGGTTTTGTGGAAGGTAGGAAGATTTTGGATGGGGTTTTTATAGCCTTGGAAACCATTCACTCGATGGCTAGCTCTAAAGATAAGGTGATGTTCATCAAGCTGGATATGGCTAAGGCTTATGACAGGGTTCGGTGGTATTTCCTCCAATGGATGCTTGGGGATTTTGGCTTTGGTAATGAGTGGATTTAGTGGGTTATGAGCTGTATTACCTCTATTTCCTTTTCGGTGTTGACTAATGGGGAGCACTCTGAGCTTTTTGGAGCCTCAAGTGGTTTGAGGCAGGGAGATCCCCTTTCCTTGTATTTGTTTATTCTGCTTGTGGAGGGTCTGGGACGCCTGATAAGAAAGAATGTGGATTTGGGTCTCATTCAAGGGTGGAGGTGGGGAGTGGTTTTTCCTCTGTAGTCTCACTTATAGTTTGTGGATGACACGACTCTGATGGGTATGGCTACTATTAGGGAAGCTTCTAATTTGTGCAGGGTCTTGGATGTGTATCTTGCTACTTCAGGTCAATAGATTAATGAAGAAAAGTACTCCATCTTCTTTTTTAATACCTTGGAGCCCATTCAGTGGAGGATCTCTCATATCTTTAGATTTCAGATTGGGGCCCTTCCTCTGGCCTATCTGGGTTATCCTATCTTTGTTTATAGGCTGCCTAAGTCTGCTTGGCAGAACATTTTGGATAAACTTTGTGTGAAAGTTACTCAATGGACCCATAGGTGGTTGTCCTTTGTTAGTCGGGTTTAGTTGCTCAAGTCGGTGGTGCAGACTATCCCCATCTATAGATTTATGCTTCAGGTGGATCCAATGGGCTTTGTGAAGGATTTAGACTCTTTAGCTAGGGAGTTTATTTGGGCTGGTAACTTGATGTCTTCTAAGTGGAGTCTAGTTAACTGGGATATTGTTTGCAACCCGCGAAAGGTTGGTGGCCTTGGGTTAAGGAAGTCGTCCTTGTTTGGGGAGGCTCTGGAAGCCAAATTGTATTGGAGGTGGTGTGTGGAGCAAGACCAAATATGGGCTAGGATTCTTTCTCATAAATACTTCCCTAGTGTTGCTCGGCATGATATTCCCTGTCTTCCCTTGAAGGGGAGAGGTTAGATGATTTGGAGTACGCTTAAGAAAGGTGTGACGCTTGTCAAGGAAGTCCTTTTCTAGATCTGCAGAGGGGGGACAAAGGCCCACTTCTTGACTGATTTGTGGGATGGCTTTCCTCCCATTACTTTAGAGTTCCCTAATCTATTGACTTTGTGCCAGAGGTTTATTACAGTTGGTTGGTCTAGGGTGAGTGATTTTATAAGCTATCATGTTCAGGATCAATGGGTGATTGCTAGATGGAAGTGTCCTAATGAATGGCCAGATGTTGGTTTGATCAAAGATTGCACGGAGCTCAACAATATCCTCTCTAGTAGACATTGTAGTCCCCTCCAGGATGGGGATATTCTCTCTTGGTCTCCTAACCCGAAGGGGGTTTATTCTATTGCTTTTGGATATCAGGTGTTGTTGTCTCGCAGGCTTGTGGGGGTGGAGGTTCCCTGGTGGAAGAAAGTGTGGAATAAATTTTCTTGACCAAAGTGTAATTGTTTTGTTTGGACTCTGACCCAGAATATATGTTTGACTTGGGATAATATCCAAAAACGGGGATTCTAGGGTTCCTCTGTCTGTGTTTTGTGTGGGGCAGGGGAGGAAGAGTCTACTCATTTGTTCTTTCTATGCCCCTTTGCTTTGCACTTGTGGAATTTTTGGTGGGGAGTGTGGAAAAGCTCGTGTGTTCATGCCTCCTCTCTAGTTGAGTTTTGGAGTAGTTTGGGTAGGCCTCCTTTTGTGATCTCCTTCCTGTAGGATGTGTGGTTTACGGGGCCTACCTTTATCCCGTGGAAAATTTGGTTAGAGAAAAATTGTAGAATTTTTTGTGGTGAGAGGATGGTGGTTCAATAGATATGGTAAAGAATTTTGGGTATGATTCAGGAAACGGTGGCTGCTAAGTGTGATGTTGGGTTTCCCCTAGAGAAAGGGGATGCAAAGGTGGTGGATAGAATAGGGATTCAGGATTCATCTTCGGTTTCTGCTTGCCTCAGGAAAATTCAGCATTTTCGGTAGAGGGTTCATAGAGTGGGCAGATGGATGCCTCCCCCAGTTGTCATTCTGAAGATCAATACTGATGGTTCTTCACGGGGAAATCCTAGGCCTGATGGGGTTGGGGGGATTGGTAGGGATTTTATGGGATCGATTGTTTTCTTCTTTTCGGTTCATGAGGGGGTGCATCCCATTAATTTTATGGAAATTTTGGCGATCTTATATGCTTTTGAGCGAGCGTTTGCTTTGGGCTGGCACAAGGTTATATGCGAATCTGATTCGCAAGTCATGATAAATTTCTTGAAGGACTGGAAGTTGTCTGGTGTTCACTGGAAGTTGGCTAGGTTGGTTGAGCAAATTTTGCAGATTAGTTCTTTGATGGAGCTCGTTTCCTTCATCCACATCCCAAGGGAGTGGAACGGAGTTCTTGATTGCTTGGCTCATTGGGCTTCTGAGCATACTGATGGTTGGGAAGTTGAGGAGCTAGGGCAGGTTTCTCCTGGGCTTCGCCAGGATTTGGAGAGGATTCTTGCTGAAGATGGAAATGCTAATAATGTTGAATGATGTGGTCTCTTGTTTCTATGTGGTCTGGTGTTTCTAGGGCGTGGGCCTGTTGAGGTTTTGTAATGTCCTTTTCTAATTATTAATAAAGTTTTAACCCCTTTTTTAAAAAAAAATATTATATATAATATAATATATTTAATATTATATAGTTTATATATATAATAATATATAAATTTTAATGTGAAGGGGAAATATATATTTGTCAATAACAAATATGTGTTACTTAAAGCTCACAGCAAACCATGCTTGGCTCCATAGAAGCATGATGCCAAAAAATGGATATCCGCTATATCAAATTAAAAATTATATAATATATTGAATGTTATATTATATAATATGTGTTATATGACATACAATATATATTACATATTATTATTTTTAATATATATTATATATTATATTTATAATGTATTTTAATATCCCTCCTATATTATATTTATATATTGTATTATTATATATTATATTTTAATATATAATATATATTGTATTATGTGCTTTAGTTTCTCCCCCTCTCTCTCTCGGGTCTCTCCATCTCTCTCTCAAGCCTCTCCCTCTCAAATCTCTCTCACTCCAAACCCCTCTTAGGTCTCCCTCCCTCTATCCCTCCCACCCCCCTCTCTCTCATGTCTCTTCCTCTATATATCCCTCCTACTCCCTCTCTCTTAGGTATCTTGCTCCCTCTATCCCTCCCACCCTCTCTCTCTCTCGTTTCTCCATCCCTCCCTACCTAAATAACTCTCTTTATCTCTCTCCCTCCCTCTCTCTCATTTCTCTCCCTCTCAAGTCCCTCTCTTTGGTTTCTCCCTCCCTCCCTACCTAGATAACTCTCTCTATCTCTCTCCCACTACCTCTCTCTCCCTCCCTCTCTATCAAGTCTCTCCCTCTCAAGTCTCTCTCTCTCTCTCATATCTCTCTCCATCTCAAGTTGCTCTCTATCTATCCCTCTCAGGTCTATCTATCTATCTATCTATCTATCTATCTATCTATCTATTTGTCTGTCTGTCTATCATGTCTCTCCCTCCCTCTATCCCTCCCACCCTACCTAGACAACTCTCTCACACACTCTGTCTCTCCCTCTCAACACACACTTCATCTCTCTCCCTCCCACACCCCCTTCTCTCTCGAATTCATATAATTATGTATTATTAAAATATAATAAATGTATTATATATTATATATTATATATTATATTGTATGCATAGGGAAAAGCTTCAACATATTTGAATTTCTTAAAAGCGGATATTCCTTATCGACAGAACACGTACCCATTTTATTCTATGTAAATTATAAATATTTACACATTATACATACTATATATAAAATAATATAAATAATTTAGTATTATAATATTATATAAATAATATTATATATAAATATTATATTATTAGATATAATATATAAATATTTTATATTATATTATATAAATATTATATATTATATCTTATATATATAAACAATATATTATATTATTAATACATAAATATACATTAATATATTATATAACCTTATATATATAAATAATATATTATATTATTTATATATAGATATATATTAATATATTATATAACATAATATAAAATATACATAAATATTAATAAGAATGTGTCAATAAATGGATATCGATTACAGAATAATAGATATCCATTATTTTGCTAGCATTAACGGATATTTGTTTCATATCAGATATCCAATTTGGTCAAAGCAAATATCCATTTATATCAGATATTTGTTTTGCTTTGGTACTTAGCTTGGGGACTACCAAGCCTAAAAGTCAACAACCTCAACGTGTTTACAAGGGTTCTAAGATTTTTTTAGATTTGACCCTTCGCTGACGACTTTTTTTCATTTGATTTTGATGAAATGAAAAGGGTTTGTTTAACAAATTGTTAGCATTCTATCGATATAAGATATGCTTTATTTTGAATTTAATAGCTAATTATTATCAGTTTTCTACATGCACTATGTGTAAAGTCCTAATTGATAGGCTGATTGAAAACCATCTATAATTTTCAAATAGTTATAGATTTTTTGAATCCTAAAGATGCACCACACACCATGCTTCACAAATTGTTGTTAAAAAAAATATTGAATTTCATAATTTTTTGACCAAGTAAAAAATAAAAAGCAAGTGTTTGTCCGGCCACCCTAATTATGAAATTCAATATTTTTTTTTAACAACAATTTGTGAAGCATGGTGTGTGGTGCATCTTTAGGATTCAAAAAATCTATAACTGTTTGAAAATTATAGATGTTTTTCAATCAACCTATCAATTAGGACTTTACACATAGTGCATGTAGAAAACTGATAATAATTATCTATTAAATTCAAAATAAAGCATATCTTATATCGATAGAATGCTAACAATTTGTTAAACAAACCCTTTTCATTTCATCAAAATCAAATGAAAAAAAGTCGTCAGCATGAAGGGTGAAATCTAAAAAAATCTTAGAACCCCTGTAAACACGTTGAGGTTGTTGACTTTTAGGTTTGGTAGTCCCCAAGCTATGTGCCAAAGTAAAACAAATATCTGATATAAACAGATATTTGCTTTGACCAAATTGGATATCTAATATGAAACAAATATCCGTTAATGCTAGCAAAATAATGGATATCTATTATTTTGTAATCGATATCCATTTATTGACACATTCTTATTAATATTCATGTATATTTTATATTATGTTATATAATATATTTATATATAAATAATATAATATATAATATTATTTATATAATATTATAATACTAAATTATTTATATTATTTTATATATAATATGTATAATGTGTAAATATTTATAATTTACATAGAATAAAATGGGTACACGTTCTGTCGATAATAGATATCCACTTTTAAGAAATTCAAATATGTTGAAGCTTTTCCCTATGCATACAATATAATATATAATATAATTTATATACTATATATAACATAGTATATATTATATAATATATATAGTATATATATAACATATAATATATAATATATAATATATAATACATTTATTATATTTTAATAATACATAATTATATGAATTCGAGAGAGAAGGGGGTGTGGGAGGGAGAGAGACGAACTGTGTGTTGAGAGGGAGAGACAGAGTGTGTGAGAGAGTTGTCTAGGTAGGGTGGGAGGGATAGAGGGAGGGAGAGACATGAGAGAGAGATAGATAGATAGATAGAGAGCAACTTGAGATGGAGAGAGATATGAGAGAGAGAGAGAGAGAGAGAGAGAGAGAGAGAGAGAGAGAGAGAGAGAGAGAGAGAGAGAGAGAGAGAGAGAGAGAGAGACAAAATTCATAGCTAATTATTTACTTGTAAAAAAATACAAAAAAATATGTGTCACATATGGGCATGTGTCTACTTATATTGAAAGATTCAGAAATTTTTTTTTTTTTTCTCATCATTAGGGTCGGACAAACACTTGCTTTTTATTTTTTTCCTAAAAATTTAGTACTACTCATTGAAATTGTAAATTTTAACCAAATAGATTTACTTTTTTTCCAAAAAAGGACTAGTAGCTTAGAAATTACATTCAATTTGCTACAAATTATATTCTTACATATTTTTCAAATTATGTTAATAACCTATTCAATTTTTTATATCAAGTTGTGTAACTCTATTTTTCTAAATTTTTATTGCCACTTATAGGCCTAGTTTGGCCCCTCATTATCCTACACTAACTCTTCTTTGTGTCGGATATCTTTCTCTCATGTCTTGGGTGCATTACACATTCACATTTCATGAACCTTTATGAGCTTTATGGTTTAGTCTACAACCTTCAGGCACATTAGAATGAGTTTACGACATATAGAGATGGATTCTAAGAAGGCCACTACTAGTCCTACCTTTGAGGAAGTAATTTTAGAAATGTCTACATGGTTCTCCAGTCCCTTTGGAGAAACTACTACAAATATTTCTACCCCTTCTATTTTTTCTTTGGAGGAAAATGATGCTCTGGAGGTTCTCATAGAGAAAATTATTTCCCTAGATAGAAGACTCAAGGAGTTTGAGAAGTATCTTGAGAAAGAAAAAACTCGTACCAAAGCCGCTACGGTTGTTAACAAATTGAGAGCTATATTGGAAAAGGACTAGAGAGGTCTATAATTTATTTTGGGCCTTGCAAACATTGTGGACACTCACATCCTGGCCTACAATACCTTAGCTCTGAGACCATTGAGAGATAGCTATAAGTCTTGATGCCTAAGGTGATATGTATGGCCAAGACTAGCCCTTCTATTAACACCACATTTGGTCCTCAGTTGATCTCCACTATTAAAGTAAGAAAGGTACCCTTGGGTTTCAGTTTCACCACTCCTAATTCTAGTGTCAATAATTTTGAGTCCCATACTGGTCCTGGTGGTGGGATCTCTGTTGGAATGGGGTTTAGTGGCTTTCGTGGTGGTTACACTAGTCCTGTTTCATCCTCTGACCCAATCGTAGAATATGGGATAGATACAAAAGTAGTTAGCAAACCTTTCCACGTCTTCTTCTCAACCAATGTTTCAATCTTTCTTTCATTGTAGTCCTCTATCCATTACTATTATAAACACTCCCATCCCTTAGGGGATGGAGATTCAAAATTTGAAAAGTATGGTGGTCGTGTAGACTCTTAGATGCATTTTTTTGCATATAATGCTATGTGCATTGACTTCTTCCACCATGATGCTTTGATGGAAAATATTTTTTCGTGGTCCCTTAAGGACACTACCCTTGAGTGGTATTGCAATTTGTAGGACAATTTTATCTTTTCGTTTGATTAGTTGGTGAATCATTTTTTGAGGAAATTCCAAGCTAGCATCGGACCGAAGATGGCCTTCTCTGATCTCATATGATGCAAGAAAGGGGACCAAAAAAAGGTAACTAACTTCCTCACTTTTTATCAAGTGTTATTTTTATAAATCTCTTATCCTTTACCTGATTCCAATGTTCAAAAGGTCTTCATTGGTAACTTACAGAAGTCGCAAGAAAAATTTTCCTTGATGAAGTATCCTTCCTTTGCACATCTATGTGCATCACTGCATGAACATAAACAGATGGTCGCTTAGTTTGAGGGTTCATCCTCATGGTCCCATCCTGATACCCAGTCTATAGTGTTAGTTTCTAGCAAGAACAAATTTATTGCAAACATGGTCTCTACATCTAAAGATAAGGGCCTAGAGTGTAATAGGCATTTTACAAAACTATCTGAATCTTATACTATCATTTTTTAAAAAATGTTAAAAGACAAAGTTCTGACATTGCTAAAACCCTGATCTCTGACCAAGCCATATCTTTAGCGGTGTGATGCACAATAATTTTGTCGATTCCATCGAGTGCATAGACATTGTTGCAACTGTGCGCCATTGGTTATTCAGCGTTGTTGTGTCTCAAAAATGCAGGTTTCAACCAAAAGAGTTTGCCAACTTCTTACTACACTTTTGGCCAACGTACAAGGCCAATTACACAATTGAACGTTCAGCTCTTTAGGTTCTTCTAGACCTAGGTGGGTGAACCTATATGAAAAATGCAAATTTTAAATACATTTCCTGCTCAAAAAATCTATTCACAATGACAAATGGAAGTGAATAGATGAAATACCAACTACTACCCCTACTGCATAAAAGAAAGGATTTGAAAATGTTATTCTATATGAAATTTGTTTTCTAGGTTTTGATAGATCAGTACCTTCTATCCACATGGGCAATGGAGTCAAAATCAAAACGGTATATGTTTTCCTCTCTGGCTTAAATCTAGTTGTCAAGCACTTTGAAATTTCTATGACTGGCATAAAACCTTACTGAATTTATGACTAGGCAGCAAAAGCTTTCAGACCTTATCTTGTTGGAGCTAAGATAATTGCTTATTTCCGACATGTAGCAGTGAAAGATATCTTGGTATAGACATAAGTGACAAGGAAAAGATGCAGATGGATTAATAAAATTGAAGAGTTCAATATGGAGATTCAAATTACCAAACTGGTAAGAGGATAGGGTCTGGCAAAGCTGATGGCAAAAACAAATATTGAAGCAAACCAAATCTGCAATGTAGAAGATGCAGAAGAGGTTGTTACAAGTATTGAACATACTCCATGGTATATAGATGTGATGTATTATCTCAAACACATGAAGTGTCCTAAAGGGCTGAATGATAATAAAAGGACAACTTTGAAGTTGTAGGCCTCTAAGTATGTTTTTATAGAAGGGGACTTGTTCTAGAAGAATAGGGATGGTATACTGCTATTATGTTTAGATGAGTCTTAGGTAGAACATGTCTTGAGTGAAATGCATGAAGGGGTGTGTGGAGGCCATTATTTTGCTAATACCACTACACATAAAATTCTCAGGTTTGGTTATTATTGGCCTAAGGTGTTCAATGACTCTTTTGCACACGTGAGGAAATGTGAGTTTTGTCAGAAGTTTTTAGGGAAGTTGAAGTATCAAGGAGCCTTGCCACTGAGACCTTTGTAGATGCTCCATTTCACCAGTGGGGAATTGAATTCATTGGAGAAATACAAGAGAGATCAAGTGGAGGACACAAATGGATATTAGTGGCAAATTATTTTACAAAATGGGTGGAGGCTATCCCAACTAAGCAAGCAACTAGCAAGGTGGTGGTGAACTTTCTGATTGAAAACATCATAACCAGATTTGGCACCCTAGTCAAATTAATCACAGATAATGGAATGTGTTTTAGATCTGATGAGTTTAGATATTTTTGCAAAACATATGGCATTAATGTTTCTTATTCTGCTCCATATCATCCACAAGCCAATGGTCAGGCAGAGTCATGTAATAAAAGTCTTTTGAAGATAGTAAGGAGGATGCTTGATGCAAATAAAAGGGCATGGGATTCAAAGTTAAGATTGGATGTATGGGAAGATATGATTAAAGTGAAGAAGGCAATTGGAAAATCTCCCTTTGAACTGGTGTATGGGACACAAGCCAAGATGCCACTACAAAACCTTTTGCCAGTCTATAATTTTATTCTACAAGAAGACTTGGATGTTTCTGAACCAATGGAGGAAAGAATGGAGCAACTTGCAGAACTTGATGAAATAAGAAGAATGGCTCAGAAGCAGAATGTGAAATTGCAGTCACAGATGAAATATCTTTTTGATAAAAGGCTAAGGAGTGAAAATTTGAAGAAAATGACCTAGTATTAATGTGGAATGCTCGGTGTCAGGAGAAGGGGAAGCATGACAAGTTTGAAGCTTTATGGTTCTGTCCTTTTGTGATAACTTGTAAAGGAGGTGAAGATTCTTATTTCCTACAGATAATGTCTAGAGAGGAGTAGGAGTTGCCTCTACATGGGCAGTTCCTGAAGCATTTCTTCTCTTGAGGAATTACAAAGGGTTAAGGATTTCCAGTGCATGGACAATTCTTAGTAAACCTCTTTAAGATTTCTTTTCCATGCACAGTAGTTTAGGAGTTCTATTGGGTTTGGGACTTTCCAGTACATGGAAAACCTCAGAAGTGCCCTTATTGAAAACATTGTTTTCTTTCCATGTACAGTAGTGTAGGGTCATCTTCCACTCTTCATTCTCCATTTTTTATTTCCCATCCCTCTCGGCTTCCATTGTCCATTTTCATCTTCCATTGCTTCATTTTTCTGGTCTGTTCATGTCTTGGTCTGCTCTCCTAGTTGCATTCTGGATTCTTGTAGTGATTGCATAACCACTCATCCCCAACAAGAGCCACTGTTAGCACCCAAATTTTACATAAAAAACCTAGGGTCATTTGCCCACTTGAGCTTTTGTTTTCACTATTCTTCTTTAAAAACTCTTTTCATTCTCCCTCCACATCACTAAAGTATCTTATGTTGCCAACGTTTACCCTTCATGGCCTTCACCGCTTTATTGTGGCCTTTTGCAAAGTGGCTCACGATATAGCGGTGATGGTTGAGAGCAGTCACAATAAATGTTTACGGCTACACCATGATAGTCAAAAGTAGGTCGGTGGTTACATGGTGGAAGCAGCTAGTGATGAGATAACCAGCGTGACAGCAATGAAGACAATCACCGCATTGCCATGGGGGGTTCAAATAGAGACCGCGGTGACTGCGGTAACGACGGGGGGAGGCAGTAGGCATAACCGTTACCACTACATTGTGGTCGATTAGAAAGCAGCCCGCGATGGTATGGTGGGTAGTAGGTAACCGGTGAGGAAGCGGTTAGAAGATAGTCACCACGATACTGCATGCGGTGAGAATGGAGACCGCAGTAGCGTGGGTAACGGTGAAGTTGACTGTGAATCCTAGGCACCGCAGGAGAGAAAACAATGAGCCCGCGGTAAGGGAGCAGTCACCGCTATACCATGGTCAGTCAATAGGATGACCGTGGTAGAGCGGTAAGAATAAAGGTAGCATATAAAGCAAAAATTAATGAGCGGTCAAAGTATAAAGTGAAAAATTAAGGCAAGAACTATGTAATCAAAATATTTCATTTGCCAATAAGGCAACTCAATTAAATATTTTAATTCATGTCAATGAATTCAAATGGTTATAACAGGAAAGTGAAGGGTTACAACCCTTGGGATATATTGTATAAATATTTTGAAAAATCAGTTAGGGAGGGGGGACAGTAGTTAGAATAGTCAAAATTTTGCAGAAGATGAGAACTGGGAAGTGGAAATAATGTATAGATTTTTCTTGAAGCAGATCAATGGAGAAAATGTTTTAAACTGGTGAATTCTTTTTGGTGTTCAGTTGTTATGTATTAATTCATGTTCTTTATCTAGTTGTCTCCAACTTGAAGTCTTTTATCATTTAAATTAGTATTATCAAGTATATTTCTGATTTGTCAAAATGTATTCCCATTTTGTGTGATTTAATTAACTGGTGTCTACAAGTCAGAATTAAGTTCTTTTAAATAAGTCACTGTGATTTAAGGTTTTCTTTTGGATGGTTAAAGAAGAATCAAGTTAAGAAACATTCTAGCACAATTTATGCAAGTCCAATGCATAAGCCTATTTTTCCATATTATCATAGTTCAATTCTGACCCCTGCAAAGATTTGCTAAAAAAGGAAACAGGTTGTTCATGGCCTTCATTATTCTTTTGTAACATGATAGTAGCTATTGTCTGAAATGAAGCAAAAGAAAAAATATAAAATGGCTTAGTAAAATCAGGGGATTTTAGGACAGGGGCTTCTTTGATAGCCTTTTTGATAAATATGAAGGCATCCATGGATTCAACAGTCCAATCTAACTTCTCTTCTTTTTTCAACATCTTAGATATAGGTTTATCAATCTCAGCAAAATTGGACACAAACCTTCTAACAAAGTTAATTTGGCCAAAAAATGATTGGATTGCTTTGACAGTTTTGGGAATTGGGATTTTATCTATGGCCTCTATTCTCTCAAGGTCTATCCTAATCCCATCCTTTGATACAATATGTCCCAAAATTTTACCCTCTATAACAGCAAAATGCCATTTTTTAGGATTAAGACTAATACCATATTCCAAAGCTTTGATGAAAATATTTTCTAGATCTCCCACATGATTCTCTGCCTTTTTGGAGTAAGCAGTGAGATCATCTTGATACACCACCATTATAGCATTAATTAAATCTACAAATTCCACATCCATAGCCCTCTAAAAGGTTGCTCCTTCATTTGTGAGACCAAATGGCATTCTTACATAGACATACGTTCCCCATGGTGTAGTGAATGTTGTCTTATATTGCTCAGATTCTTTGACTTTGACCTAATTATATCTAGAAAATCCATCCATCATTGACAATAGCTCACATCATGTTACTTTGTGCAATATCGCCTCCATGTTTGGGAGAGGATAATTATCTTTTAGGGAAGCAACATTAAGATTTCTGAAATCTACACACAATCTTATGTCCCCATTCTTCTTCCTGACTGGAACCAAATTTGAGACCCATGTTGAATGTCTAATGGGTTTAATAATACCTCCAGCCCTAAGCTTTGCTAGCTCCTCTTGCATCTTAGGTTCCAGAGTTGGGTTAATAGGCCTCTGCTTTTGTCTGAATGGCTTTGTGTCTGGCTTAAGTGGAATCTCATGCTGAAAAAGATCTTCTCTATATGCCTTCAAATCCTCATAGGACCAATCAAACACATGCTTGTACTTTCTCAGCAATGCAATCAACATTCTCCTGATGGTTGGGCTTATTTTCTTTCCAATATAAACCCTTTTCGATGCTAATTCAGTTCCCAGATTTATTTCTTCAATATCTTCTTTCTTAACAGGTGTCTGCTTCATGAGAGAACGATCACTCCCATCATACACTCTTTCCAATGCTACAATCCCTATGGGAAGCTTGTTGGTTTTTAGCTACAAAACTTCCTTCCCAAACATAATCTGTTTCCCATCCACTTCTTCCACAAAAGCATTGAAATCAATCTCATGTGCTTCATACTGATCTATATAATGAAGAAACTTCAAAAGGTCAATATCATCATTAAAAACTTTCCAACTATAAATTTTTTCAGGGACAGCATGCCTTGTTTTGAATTCAACCTGGGACATCCCTGCCAAAGTGATATCATCTCTTTTTAAGGCTACACTAGTCAAAAAATCAGCCATCAAATTTTTAGACCTATCTATCCAACCAATTGAAAATGTGTCAAATAGTTCCACTGTATCCCGCACAACATTTCTATATTTTTTCATCCTTTTGTTCTTTGCAGCATACTTTGATCTAACTTGTGACACAACTAGCTCAGAATCTCCCAAGACAGTCAGCAATTTAATCTTATGCTTGGCTGCCATGTTCAAACCAATCAGCAAGGCTTCATATTCTGCCACATTGTTTGTACATTCAAAAGCCAACAAAAATGAATATTTAAACAATGTACCTTTAGGTGATATGAAAACTACCCCAGCTCCATTACCTTCTTGAATGCAATCCCCATCAAAATAAATTTTCCACACACCTTGCTGATTTCTAGAAACAAGCCTATCAATTGGGTTAGTATTCACTAATTCTGGTTTAGACAACTCTACTCTAAAACTCCCTAAATCCACATCATAGAAGCAAATAAGTTGTTCTTGAGAAACACACTCAACAATCTGATTCACCCTTGGTTCTCTATACAATTTTACTTCTTCGCCATTAATTGGTATTGTGGCATATGATAAATCAAACTGCACATTACCTCCAACTAATGTAGTCCATTGTCTTGACAAAAGCATTCCAAACTAAGGAGGTGTATCAATCACAGTTGTATCAATATTACAAGTTTCCTCTGGGTAGGTTGCTAATTTCACTTCTACATCTTTCGTAATCCCCACAACTAGGACATGCCTACTATCCACATACCAAGTTGTTTCATTACCCCTACTGGCATAATATCCATAGAAGCAGTTGAATCTATCATGCAATTTCTTACCAATTTACCATTTATGCGTAAGGTAGTAAAAATGGATCAACTTGTGGTGTATTCATCAATGCAACATTTAGGCAAACTTCTGAAACTTTTATCTTTCCTTTCTTATCAACAATTCCAAGATTCTCCTTTTTTTCACATTTTATATTTTGATTTCTCCCACTAGATATTAATTGAATAGAACTTTCCCTATGCTCTTTAATTTTCATCATTTCAAGCAATGGGATAGACATTTTTACCTGGGATAAAGCTTGCATGAAATCAAAAGATGCACTTTCAGTTCTGATCGCCTTCTTTTTTTCTGTTGATTCTCCTTTGTTCTCCTCTTTCTCCTTCTTGGATGTCTGATCTATCTTTTGTTTGTCCATGGGAAATTCTTCATTTTATTCTTTGGGGACATAATCTTTCTCTTTTTTATCAGAGTGTTCATCATTTGTCTTTTTTGATATTTGATGGGACATCTTTTTATTTTTCAAGAATATTCCTCTTGGAACACCTTCATTCTCATTCACTGTTCTATTTCTCAACCAATACTTGCTTTTGGCTTGTTCAACTACTGCAATAGTCAATCTTTTAATTTCTTCCTCAGTTGGTCTCTTCACATTTCTCCTATGAGTCTGATATGATGCAGTAGAAGGACTCTGTTCATCATCACTTTTTTCATAGTTAGAAATTTTTTGTTGTTCTGCCATGTGAAAATTATATTTCTGATGATCAACATTATATTCATATCCTCCTTCTTCTAAAGATGAATACCCTTGCTCTGCAGAGTGAATAGTATGGGAAGTTAAATAGATATTATGGTCTTCTTCATTATTATTTTCTGCTATGTCCTTCCCTGACATTGATTGAGCTACAACACAATGCTCTGAAGAATGTGGCAAGACACAAACTAAACACCAAGGACTATTATCAACCATGTATGTCGCTCTCCTTTTCAAAGGATCAGGTGTCTCTTTATTTCTCATCCTATCCATCACTGGCTTTCCGTCTCTCCAATTTGTATTATATGGCATGTCGCGTAATCTTGGCCTTTCATTTCTATATGTGTTTTCCCGTTTATTTGGAGGAGCATATTGGGGAACCCTTGGGTTATCCCTCTTTTCAATCATCCCTGCAGCCTTCCTATTATTTTCAATAGTGAGTGCTATCCTTTGAGCTTCAGCTAAATTCTCGGGACACCTGTTCCTAAGCTCATATCCATTCTTCGGATCAAAAGATTTTAAATAAATACTCAATGCAGTAGAATCAACTAATTTGGATCCAGGAGGTATCTTATTATGCAACTTAGAAAACCTCTGGTTGAAGTCATAAGCTGACTCATTTTGATGTTTCTGAATAGTCACCAATTCAAGCAAAGCAAATTCTGGTGCATATCGATTCCCATATTGCTGAAGAAAATGTTCATAAAACACATGAATAGAATCAATAGAGGCTGTTGGCAAACCATTAAACCAGTATTTGGCATCTTGAATTAGTGACATCATAAACAACCTCATATGCATATCTTCATATTGCATATCCAGATCTTGCATAAAAGCATTTAAGCTCCTTAAATGTTCTTCAGTTGTAATCGCACTACTTCCTGTGAACTTAGGAACTAGGCTTCTCCAACTGTTGTCCATAGGATAAGGACATATTTGAAATCCAGCCAAATCAAACTGCCTAATCATGGTTGTGTATTGTGGAGGAAGTGGATTTTGGTAATTTTGATGCTGGTACAATGGATTATTATTTGCCACATATTGCTGACCTTGTAGGGGTACATGTTGCTGATAAGGAGGCGGTTGAACACCTTGATGTTGTGGTGGATCATTTTGATGTTTGTATTGATTCCTTTGCTGATTTTGTTGGGCTTGTAAAGAATTCGATGGACCTGCATTATTGTTCCCCTGCCTATGAGGTGGCACATATTTATGCAAATTAGCCATTTGAGTATTGAACTGATCTCTCCTCAATTTCAACTCTTCAAGTTCTCTAACTTCTTGGAGCCTCTACTCATATTCTATTTTTTCTCTCCACTTCTTGTCTCTCATGTTCCAGTCTTGCATTTATTTCATCTCGAGCCATATCTTCATAGTTCTCCTCAGAGGCAACCTATAGCCAAGTCCATCTTGATTCTCTTCAAGAAATGCCATTTTCTTATCATATTCATGTTGTCTCTTTTCCATTTCAGCATCACATTCAGCCATGAATTCCTTAACCTTCTTAGGGTCTGGTCAATAGAAAGGATTCCTCTGTTCCTTAGGAGTACGAGGTTCTCTAGAAGGACTGTTTTCATTTTCAAGTGTGCCATATGAACTATGTGTCTCTAATGGTGCTTTTAATGTTTTGTTTTTATTTGTTGGGCCCATATCATCGGTCACCTTCTTACCCTTATCATTCTTTTGAGTCCATTTATTTTTGTCATTAGGACCATCACCATCTTTTTATAAATACCTTCTTCCCTACATGTTGTGAGAAATTTTGATAGTCTGAACTCTAGGATGATTCCTTTCTGATGTATATTTCACTTTATTAGTTTCAATGCACTTGTTCATTTATAGTCGCCACTCACTTTCTCCAAAAGTGAGAAAATTTTGTAATTTATTGTTCCCAACAGAGTCCTCTATAAAATATTGACTCTATGATGAAGGCTCAGGTTCAGTTTAATGCTCCCTAGCGGAGTCGCCAAACTGTTGTGTCTCAAAAATGCAGGATTCAACCAGAAGAGTTTGCCAAGTTCTTACTACACTTTTGGCCAATGTACAAGGCCAATTACACAATTGAACCTTCAGCTCTTTAGGTTCTGCTAGATCGGGGTGGGTGAACCTATATGAAAAATGAGATTTGAAATACATTTCCTGCTCAAACACTCTATTCACAATGGGAAATGGAAGTGAATAGATGAAATACCGATTCTACCCCTACCGCATAAAAGAAAGGATTTGAAAATTTTATTTTATATGAAATTTTTTTTCTGGGTTGTGATAGATCAGTGCCTTCTATCCACATGGGCAATGGAGTCAAAATCAAAAGTGTATATGTTTCCCTCTCTAGCTTAACTCTAGTTGTCAAGCACTTTGAAATTTCTATGACTGGCATAAAACCTTACTGAATTTATGACTTGCATAAATTGTGCTAGAATGTTTCTTAACCTGATTCTTCTTTAACCATCCAAAAGAAAACCTTAAATCACTGTGACTTATTTAAAAGAACTTAATTTTGACTTTCAGACACTAGTTAATTAAATCAAACAAAATGGGAATACATTTTGACAAATCAGAATTATACTTGATATATCGATTTAAATGATAAAAGACTTCAAGCTGGAGACAATCGGATAAAGAATATGAATTAATACAACATAACAACTGAACATCAGAAAGAATTCACCAGTTTAAAACATTTTCTCCATTGATCTGCTTCAAGAAAAATCTGTACATTATTTCCACTTCCCAGTTCTCATCTTCTGCAAAATTTTGACTATTCTTACTACTGTCCCCCCTCCCTAACTGATTTTTCAAAATATTTAAACAGTATATCCCAAGGGTCATAACCCTTCACTTTCCTGTTACAACCATTTGAATTCATTGACATGAATTAAAATATTTAATTGAGTTGCCTTATACGCAAATTAAATATTTCGATTACATAGTTTTGCCCTTAATTTTTCACTTTATGCTTTGACCGCTCATTAATTTTCGCTTTATATGCTGCTTTATATGTTGACCAACCGCGGTATAGTGGTGATTGCTCCCTTACTGCGGGCTCATTGTTTTGTCTCCCGTGGTGCCTGGGATTCATGGTCAACTTCATTGTTACCCGCACTACCGCGGTCTCCATTCTCACCAAGTGCGGTATCACGGTGACTGTCTTCTAACCACTTCCTCGCCGGTTACCTACTGCCCACCGTGCCACTGCGGGCCACTTTCTAACCAGTCATGGTGTAGCAGTAACTGTTATGCCTGCCGCCTCCCCCCGTCATTACCATAGTCACCGTGGTCTCTGTTTGAACCCCCTGTGGCAATGCGATAACTATCTTCACTGCTGTCGCACTGGTTATCTCACCGCCAGCTGCTTCCACCACGTAACTGTTGGCCTGCTTTTGACTGACCATGGTGTAGCGGTAAACATTTATCGTGACTGCTCTCAATCTTCACCGCTATACCATGAGCCACTTTGCAAAAGGCCGTGGTAAAGCGATGAAGTCCATGAAGGGTAAACGCTAGTGGAATAAGATACTTTAGCAATGTGGAGGGAGAATGAAAAGATTTTTTAAAGAAGAATAGTGAAAACACAAGCTCAAGTGGGCAAAAGACCCTAGGATTTTTATGTAAAATTTGGGTTCTAACAAGCACCACCCTCCAAGATTTGTGACATGGTTTAACTGCCTCCTATGGATCTTATTTGATGCTTGTATCGTGCATTGACAGGTTGACCTTTTGGTGCAACGAAAAGACCAACAATTGATATTAGATTTGGTTCATGGGTTCAAATCCCGCAATTGCGCTGGGGGGCATTGTTGCAAGTGTGTTCCCTTGGTCCCCTTGGTTGTTCAATGCCACCCTCCAGGATTCATGACATGGTTTAACCGCCTCCCGTGGATCTTATTTGATGCTTGTATCAGGCATTGGTAGGTTGACCTTTTGGTGCAACGGCAAGGCCAACATACATAACATCAAGCGATGCATGCACTTTCATCACAAGAATCAGGACCACATCGATGACACAACTATCTGTCTTAATTGGAAGAAATAAAATTCTAATAAATTTATGGCCAAGGCTAACAGTGAGTTGCAAATTTACATTGATCCATTTCCCTCTCATTCTGCAAACTTAGTAACACAATCTTCATCTTTTGAGCTAGTTCCATATGAGTACATGAACATGGTCTTGTTCACATGTATCTCTCCTCTTAAAAATGTGATTCCAATGTTTGATATAAATTTCACCTCACATGATGATCCAATAAATAAGTAGCTCCTTCCCCATTATACATTCTTACCCAAATTAATGGCAATGTCTGAATTGGCATCTTAGTTGACCTGATGAGTGGGGTAAATGTGATAGCAAAGGAAACTTTTACACAAGGAGAGATATGAAGAGTCACAAACCACTCTCTGTATCCATGATGGACTCTCTATTTCCCATATGGGTACTATTTATTTATCGCTCTTATTATTACCTAAGGCTATTGACGTGTCATTTGTTGTGATCCTAGAGTTCAACCTATTTAGAGTCAGGCTAGGCATTCCTTGGCTATCCTATGTGAACGGTATCACCTTTGTAGTCCATAAATTTTTAGAGTTCCCCGATGAAGGCACTATGCACGAGGTGCATGACATTGGCTATAAACCACTAGTGTTGCATGGGGACTTCTCACTCGATCGCTTTTGGCCTACCCTTGTTAGACCTCTCCCTCTTAGGAGAGATATATTATATAAGGCTTATGTTAAATAAAGACTGGGGGCTTACCATCAAAGGTTAGATATCCAGTGTCTCCTTATGCTATTTATGTAAAAGCCTCCATGGTAGCGCAGTAGCAAGCTGCCTCTTTGACCCCACCCAAGGGAAAGGGGAAGCTTGATCATGCTCTAGAGCCTTCTCCTTTTGTGTCTTTTGTTCCATTTGCTTCTGCTTCTCATCCTGTTGCGGCATCTTTGACTCCTGCTCCTGTGCCTCGCATGGAAAGTGTGATGGTGCCCACATGACAGAAAGAAAAGTGTCAAGTTTTTGAGCTTCCCTTTTTTCCCACGGTTCCCTAACCCACTATCTATGGCAATGGGAAGCCTCCCCGTGGGGTTCTTCCAAATTATTAGCCTCTATAGCCTCCTACTATTCCTCCACCTACTCCTAAGGCAGAGAATGGGAAGAGGCACATCATCGAGGTGCTTGTGTGTGTTTATCCTTTTGTGGTTGTTTTTTGCTCCTATGCTTCATCCTTCTTCTCCTACCTAGGAGACCATCCTTCCACTAGAAACAGTTGTGAAGGATACTCTGGGGATTGAGAAGTGATGTAGAGAATCTTTACAAAATCATGCTTTCATAATGTAACTTCAGAAGGTGATTCAAAATTTGATGTTTACACATTGTAACAAGGTTGCTTGGGTCATTTTTCATGTGTCTAGATCACTAGGATGGTCAATATCTAAGTTTTGTATCAAATTTTCAAAAAATGCAAAGTGTATTAAAAAACTGTCATAAAAGTTATAAAGCTGCACAAATAATGCAAATGTAAGGAAGATGAAAGGTCATCCTATTGTAGGTCATTCCAAAATCAGTTGGAAGTTAGGGATTCATCTTGTATTTCCTTTATAAAGGCCTTGAAGATGGTTGAGAACTCATGGGTGGTTGAAGTTTATTGAATAGAAGGATTAAAAGCACTATTTTTCTGTGTTTTCTTCAGAATTTCACTATGTTCTGATGTGGTACAGACCTGTACGGTCAGTAATTCAAGTCTAATTGGTTTTAAGTGATATTAGGATCAATCATCTTCTAGTATCTTTTTGTCTCATGCAAAATGGTTTTGTTTTGAGTAAGATATTTAATTTTTTGTGAAATCAGTTAGGAACCCTTCGTAGGGTAAACAGTGGATGATAAATTTGTATTTCTCCCATTTTAGACATGGAAATTTGTTAATATTTGGTGAAAATAGTTTATTTGGCATGTATTTTAATATTTCTAAGGTCTCAACCCATAATCTCAAGGTTAAGGTGTGAAAAATGGAAGTTTAGGACTGTATTCCTATGCACAGTTTGTTAAAACAGAGTTTAGAGAGGAACAACGCCTAGGGTTTGTATAAATGCTTAAGGGAATGGCCATCTAGTGGATTTTTAAGCTTTTGCAAATCAAATAATGAATGTTGGCAGCATTGGTTAAGTAAAATGGTGATTGGAGTTAGCATAATCAATAACCCCTATTGCAATCAAGCCTATTTTGGCCATTTAAGAACCCGGTATAGTCATGGTTTGAGTATCTCTTTCCAAAATAGCATATATTGAATTGTAGATATGATTTAGAGAACTTTAAGGGGAATCCAAAAAAGGTGATTACAGTCTTGATATGAGGTTTGCGCTAAAAGGTATTTCTGAAAGTATGTGAAAGGAGTGCTATAAGAAAGGGAGCAGTCAATGAAGGTATGTTCACCAATTTTGGGGAATCTTTGTCCTAAATTGTTGAATCATTTTTTCATGTTGTATCAACCTAGTAAAGGTGTCTCAAGCATCGGATGGATTGTTTGTGTCTTGGAAGGCCAAAATGTGTATGTGTAGACATTGAGTGCCATGGTTGTATGATTAAGGCAGTTGTACAAGAGGAGGCCTGTGGTTGATGTTTTGAGGAATCTAAATAATTTGAGCTAGCCATTTTCAAGATTTCAAAGGTGTCTTGAAGGTCATTGATAGTATTTTGAAAAGTTGAGTGTTTATGTTGAGTTTTGTGAAGGGAAATATAGTTGAATAAGTGTGTCAAGGAAGGTGGGATAGAGATGTTTGTTGAAGATTGATTGAAGGTGTTTATTTCTTCCTTTGTACTACATCAAGTGGTATCAGAGCTCAGCAAGATCTGGGCTAGAGAGTCAGTTGTGGTTTTGTGTTGTATGGTTGTTTGTAGGTTAAGAAGGTAACCTGGTGGCTGTCATTGAGAAGGTAGAGAGAAAGTTGAGGAATTGAAGCAAGGAGGAAGCTTACTTGTGAAGATGGAAAATTTGAAGAGGCATTTGTAGGTAGAGGAAGAGAGAAAGAATAGAAAGAGACAAGCAAAGATGGATAGATAAATTGTTGATTTAAGGCAAGAGTTGAAGAGGTTTGAAGAAGAGTTCCAAGAATCTAGGATGAAGATGGAGCAAATGATAAAGGAGATGACAAGTTGGCACTTGAAGGTAAACAAGAAGGTTTCATGGCCTATAAAGCAGATAGTCAAGAGAAGGAGGAGAATGAAGGTAAAGGAGAGAGAAGTCTTTGAAGATGTTGAGGAAGCATTCATTGATGAAGAGAAAAAAGAGGTTGCAGACATTCCCAAGCATGATAATGAAGGTATGTCAGAGACAAAGAACATAATTTTAGAGGTTGAAGCCATTGAGTTGATTAAAGGAATGATTATGGATGAGTTGGCCTTGGAAATCTACAAAGAATTGATGAATGATGGAGGTATGATGCTAGAAATGATGTTTCATTTCATTTTGTTACTAATCTTTTGGACAAGGATCAAGTTGTAGGTTAGAGGGCAAAGGGAGAAATAGGACATTGAGATGAATCAAAGCATAATGATTCTGAATTTAGAGGAAGAGCAAGGTATGAAGCTAATTTGCATGGACAAAATCAAGCCCAAGGTGAAAATGAAGGTGATAAGGAGTAGTTGCAAGGTGAACCAGAGCTAGAGCTTACATTAGACAAAAGGGAATGAAGACTTATTGACTTCCAAGAGGACTTGGAACTTTTCTTGGCCAGGAGTATGATGCAGAGCATCTTTACAAAATCATGCTTTCATAATGTAACTTCAGAAGTTGATTCAAAATATGATGTTTACACATTGTAACAAGGTTTCTTGGGTCATTTTCCATGTGTCTAGATCACTAGGATGGTCAATATCTAAGTTTTGTATCAAATTTTCAAAAAATGCAAAGTGTATTAAAAAACTATCATAAAAGTTATAAAGTTGCACAAATAATGCAGATGTAAGGAAGATGAAAGGTCATCCTATTGTAGGTCGTTCCAAAAGTAGTTGGAAGTTAGGGAGTCATCTTGTATTTCCTTTATAAATTCCTTGAAGATGGTTGAGAACTCGTGGGTGGTTGAAGTTTATTGAATAGAAGGATTTTTATAAAAGGGGTAAAAACTTTATTAATAATCAGAGAAAAGTGTTATAGAGCATCAACAAGCTAGCGCCCAAACCAACAAGAACCAAAGGAACACAAGAAACCAAGTCACCCAATATTGTTGATATTTCCATCTTCGGCTAGAATCCCCTCCAAGTCGTGGTGGAGCTCCAGAGAAACCTGACCCAGCTCCTCTACCCTCCAACCCTCCATATACTCAGAGGCCTAGTGAGCCAAACAATCAGTAGCTCTGTTCCATTCCCTCGGGATGTGGACAAAACATGCCATCTCCATCAAAGAACTAATCCTCAAAATTTGTTGAACCAACCTAGCCAGCTGCCAGTGAACACCCGACGACTTCCCATCCTTAAGAAAATTTATCATGACTTGTGAGTCAGACTCACAAATAACCTTATGCCAGCCCAAGGCAAAATCCCACTTGAACGCGTATAAGATAGCCAAACCCTCAATAATATTAATGGGTTGTAGCCCCTCATAAATAGAAAAGAACAAGATAGACGATCCCGAAGAATCCCTGCCAATCCCCCCCACCCCAGCCGACCCAAGGATTACCTCAGGAAGAGCCATCAGTGTTGAGCTTTAGAATGCCAGTTGGGGGGGCAACTGTCTACTAATCCTATTAATCCTTTGTCGCTGGTGCCGACAATTCCTGAGGCCAATAGCAGCCAGAGATGATCCATGAATCCCCAATCTGTCCACCACCACAACATCACCTTTTCCCAAGGGGAACCCGACATCACATTTAGTAGTCACTGTTTCCTGGATCATACCCAGAATTCTATGCCAGACTTGTTGCACATCCAACTTCTCCCCCCAAAAAATCCTACGATTTCTCTTTAACCAAATCTACCAAAGGATGAAAGTAGGCCCTACAAACCAAACATCCTGCAAGAAAGAGGCCATTGAAGGAGGCCTACCCAAACTGCTCCAAAAATCAATCCAAGAGGAGGCATGAACACGGGAACTATTCCACACTCCCCACCAGAAATGCCATAATTGAGAAGCAAAGGAGCAGCGAAAGAACAGGTGAGACGAATCCTCCTCTCGACCACCACAAAGAACACACATAGAGGGACCTTGAAAGCCTCTCTTCCGAATATTGTCCCACATCAAAAATCTATTTCGAGCCAAGGTCCAAGCAAAAAAATTGCACTTTGGCCAAGAGAACTTATTCCACACTTTCCTCCACCATGGCACCTCCACCCCTTCCAACCTATGGGATAACAACACCTGATACCCAGAAGCAATGGAATAAACCCCTTTCGGATTAGGAGACCAAGAGAGAACATCCCCATCTAGGAGAGAGCTACAATGTCTACCAGAGACGATGTTGTGAAGTTCCACACAGTCTTCATTCAATCCCACAACAGGCCATTCATCGGGAAGCTTCCATCTCATCGACACCAACCGGTCATGGACAGAGAAAGCCATAAAATCACTCACCCTAGACTAGCCAACCTCAAGAAACCTTTGACTCAAAGTTATCAGGTTAGGGAACTGGGAAGTAATGGGAGGAAAACCATCCCAAGAATCGGACCAGAACTGAACCTTTGACCCCCCCTGCAAATCCAAAAAAGGCCATCCTTAACAAGCGCTGCACCTTTCTTAAGCGTACTCCAGATTATCGATCCCCTCCCCTCCAGGGGGAATCGAGTAATATCTTGCCAAGCAACACCAGGAAGGTACTTATGGGATAAAATCCTGGCCCAAATCTGATCCTGCTCCACACACCACCTCCAATATAGCTTAGCCGCCAACGCCTCCCCAGTCAAAGGCGCCTTCCTTAGCCCAAGACCACCAAACTTACAAGGGCTACAAACAATATCCCAGTTAACAAGGCTCCACTTCAAAGACACCAAGCTACCAGCCCACAAAAATTTCCTGGCTAAAGAGTCTAAATCCTTAACAAACCCCATTGGGGCCACCTGAAGCATACATCTGTAGATGGGAAGAGACTGCACCATAGACTTGAGTAACTGAACATGGCCAGCAAAGGACAACCACCTGTGGGTCCAATGATTAACTTTCACCTAGAATTTGTCTAGAATATTCTGCCAAGAAGCCTTAGGCAGCTTACCAACATAAATAGGCATGACAAGATAGGTCAAAGGAAGAGCCCCAATTTGAAATCTCAAGGTATGGGCAATTCTCTGTTGAATGGGCACCAGAGTGTTAAAGAAATAGATAGAGGACTTATCTTCATTAATTTGTTGACTAGAAGCAGAAAGATACACATCCAACACCTTACGCAAGTTGGAAGCTTCCCTAATAGTGGCCATGCCCATTAGAGTTGTGTCGTCCACAAATTGCAGATGAGATTGCGGTGACAAACCACCTCCCCAACACCATCCTTGAATATATCCCAGATCAACATCCCTTCTGATCAAATGGCCCAAACCTTCCACCAACAGAGTGAACAAGTATGGTGAAAGGGGATCTCCCTATCGTAAACCACGAGAGGCTCCAAAAATCTCGAAGTGCTCGCCATTGGTTAACACAAAGAAAGAAACCGAAGTAACACAACTCATAACCCACTGGATCCATTTAGGTCCAAACCCAAAAGCACCCAACATCCACTGGAGAAAAGACCATCGGACACGATCATAAGCCTTAGCCATATCAAGTTTGATGAACATTGCCTTGTCTTTCGAGCCATCCATCGAGTGAATAGTTTCTGAAGCAATGACAACCCCATCCAAAATTTGCCTACCCTCCACAAAGCCACTTTGTTCTTCAGACATCAGTATTCTCAACCACTTCTTTAACCTGTCAACAATCAATTTGGAAATAATTTTGTAAATCATGTTGCATAAGGAGATCGGCCAAAATTGACTTAACCTATCCACCCCATCACACTTGGGAATGAGAGCAAGGAAAGTAGTGTTCAAAGCTCGTAACATCTACTTATTCTTTTGAGACTCCTGAACCACAGCCAATAGGTCCAAATTAATAATATCCCAGAACTCTTGAAAGAACTCAATCGGGAAGCCATCGAGACCGGGCGCTTTCCCTTTCTTCATCTGGAAAACAATTCCCTCCAATTCCTCCAAAGAAATGTCACCCATTAGGTGCTCATTCATTTCCCTCGTGACCAAGGAGGGAATATAGGAGAGAACCTGAGCCTTCTCCACCGAGCCTCCTTGCACATCCTCCCTGAATAAAGACTCAAAATACTGCACCACTTCGTTTGAGAACTCTTGAGAAGAAGAGAGTTGTTCACCTCTTTCATTAACCAGAATCGAGATAGAATTACCATGTCTTCTAGCTTTTACCAAGTTAAAGAAGAAAGCAGTGTTTTTATCTCCTTCCTGAAGCCACTCAATTTTGGCCTTTTGCTTCCAAAAAACTTCCTCTCTCAATTCACACTCTTCCAACATCTTTAGGGCCCTAGCCTCATCCTGAAGCAAGTTAGCTGTCACTCCCTCTTCCTGGATCACCCTAGTGATACCATCCAAGTCAGGTTGAGCACGAGCTTTATCATGGAAAATATTTCCAAAGCACTGTTTATTCCAATGTTTAAACTGGTATTTGGTAAATTGGAGCAATTTAGCAAAAGTATACATCGTCGTGCCAAACGACGGCCTGCCAATCTTCCACCAATCTTCCATAAGGACATGTAAAGATGGATCCCACAACCACATGAGTTGAAACTTGAAGGGAGGAGATCGAGGCACTCGAGCAAAAGAAATGACAAGCTTGATAGGCCAATGATCCGAGCCCCTCCAATCCAGAATTTCAGAATAAGAGGTCCACATGCCTCCAATCCAAAAGCAAGAGACCAGGAAATGGTCCAACCTTTCAGCAATGCAATTATCTCCCATCCTTTGATTGTTCCAAGTGAATCGACCATTACTAGGCACGATATCAACTAGATTCAAAGCAAAGATGTTGTCCTGGAGAAGAAGCGCTGAGGGATCCAGCCTTACAATACCTCCCCTCTTCTCAGCCAACTCAGCAATGGCATTGAAGTCTCTAGCCAAAATCCACGGGTGAAGAGGAGCCATACTACGCACATACCTAATATGGGTCCAAAGCAACTGCTTGCCAAGAAGGTCAATAGGTGCATAAATATTAGAGAACAAAATAGAATCTCCAGTTTCAAACTAGGAGGCCACCATAGAAATGGAAGACCTATAGGACATCCACTAGAGAGGGTGAACCTTCTGAGGGTTCCACAAATAGGCCACTCCCCCAGCTAAACCAAGGGCCCCAATGCACTGACACCCACCATTTCCCCATAACTTGGGCATCATACCAACCATACCCTCGACTAATAACTTAGTCTCCTGAAGGAAAAGAACATCAGGAGCATTACCCCTAATCAAATTGTGAACAACTTTTTGTCGAGGACCACTATTCAAGCCCCTCACATTCCATGATAGCACTATCATTTCGAAGGATTTGAGAAATGAGCATCCAGAGTCCTGACCAACCCTGACTCCACCAAAATTTCCCCTGTTGACTTGATCTTCTCCAAATCCTTTTTACGACAAGGCTTGGAAGATTTCTCCTTTTCATGAATACCCAAGGAAGAAAGAGACTTGGCCCCCTCCTAGAATCAATACCAGCATTCTGACCTGGGTGAGTCCCATCCCCACCATCCTTCTTCAAATCAACTATAGGAATCGAGTCCACCATGACACCCATATGAAGGTTAGTGACCATCTCAGAGACACTAGCATCATGAGCATTGGGGGAATCCTCAGAATGGGGACCTGTCTGGCATGTATTCAAAATTCCTTGATCCAGGTTAACCAATCCCGAATTCACTTCCTATTGGCTAAGGTCATCTAACACCTCAAATCTATTAAAAGTATCTTCATCCTGTCTCTCTTTGAAAGTCCTCTTTTGACCCCTATTCTTGTTATGGTCTCTGACAGGGAAGAAAACATTTGCATCAGCCCCAGCGACAGGAATAGGATCCTTCCCCCTATTCGCCATAGGAGGGTTGCATGGAGGCTGAGAGGGTGAGGGCTCCACATGCCTTGCCTTAGGACATTGATGCAACAAGTGACCATATTCATGACACAAATGACATCAGAAAGGGAGAGTCTCATAATCCAATTGTTGCACCCAAGAGTAAGAGCCCATACACATATCCACAGAATCTGGCAAGGGTTTACACAAATCAATCTCAACACAAATACGGGCATAAGTCATTACCTTTCTATCCAAAGTTTACTGCGATGAGCCAATAGGTTTTCCAAGAAAATATGCTATCAACCGCAAGACATCATCACAACAACATTCCATCGGAAGACGAGGCAACCTGACCCAAACCAGAACCCGATTTGGAAGCTCCTCCGAGGAGTTGAAACCTGCATGTCAGGGTTTGATAAACAACCCCACTTGGTTATGAAAATAGGGACCTCCCTCAGAAACCCTATTTCGATCAGCCATGCAGCCAAAGGTGACCATGAATTAATTGTTAGCCAATAACATAATGTCCATTTCACCTTCCGGTGACCAAGTCCTTTGAGCCCAAGACACCAAAAAGTGAGGAGAAACCCTCATCCTCAAAAATTTGCAATACAAGGAGTGCCTGGAATAATATTCAATATGATCCTTAGCTACCATCTTCGAGGGAATGACCAATTTGGGTCTCTCTTTACACTGCTCCAGAGAGCCATTAACTTTAGTGATGCGAGGTCCCCCGGACCTGCAAGCTCTGTCTTCTGTTGAATCCTGAGAGAAAAGGCTATTGTCAATCATTTTTATTGCATGCAATCGTGACTTTGATCCAAACACGAACTGAAAGTCCATTCCCATCAGGCCCTGCGAAGACTCCCCCATAGGCATTGAACCTCAAGATCCAGCGGCGACCATACAAAACCAACCACCAACCCTTCCAAACCCTACCCACACAGCTCCACCCTTCAAGAAAATGGGGAGTCAGTGAGTCCTTCCCACCGCACACCCCAAAGCCCACACTCTCCCAGCAGTTCGAGCCAAGCATGCACCAGTAAGCCCCACCACTGAGGCCTCACTAGCACACAGACTGTACCACACAGCAGGGAATCCCCACGCGCCCAAAAGCCTTGGCCAATGAAGATCGTTGGCCACACACCAAACAACACACAACAACCGCCAGGGAAGAACGTGGGCCAGCACCCAGGCGACCAACAGGAACTGCAGCCAATAAACAACCCCCTCAAATAGAAAAATAGACCCCACCCTCCACGCGCAAGCACAGTCACTGTTCGTTCACGGGCTAGGGCGCGAATGCCCTAGCTCAGCTCCTGGAAGCGCAGGCACGCCATCTCCATCGAATAGAAGGATTAAAAGCACTATTTTTCTGTGTTTTCTTCAAAATTTCACTGTGTTCTGATGATGTATGGCCCTGTATAGGAATTAATTCAAGTCTAATTGGTTGTAAGTGATATTAGGATCAATCACCTTCTAATATCTTTTTGTCTCATGCAAAATGGTTTTGTTTTGAGTAAGATATGAAGAAAAACAAATGAAAAATATTATGTGAATTGTATCGTTCTATGGTTTTAATTGGTTAAACAAAATGTTCATTGTGAAGTTTATATGTCTGAATTAAAAGGAATTTACGTTTATGTTTGTTGTCTTGAGCTCTGTTCTATCTTTTGATATTTATTTACACCTCCCAAACATTAGATTAAAAACAAATGATTAAGAGAGAAAAATAAAATTAAAAAATAAAAATAATACAATAACAAAACCAACCAAAATAATAAACAAGTGGAAGAATGCAAAAAATGCAAAAAATAACCAAGAAAGCCATTAAATTTCAAAAATAAGTAAACAAATAGACAAATGCAATAAAAACAAAAACATATATATTTAAATTTATATATATGTGTTAAGCACCAAATAAATAAGAAACAAAGAATTAAATAACAACACAAAATAAGAGAGAGCATACAAGAATAAATAATTATAAAAGAATTAGAACAATAAAATAAAGGAATAAGAAAAAAATATTTAATTTTTTGTGAAATCAGTCAGGAACCCTTACTAGGGTAAATAGTGAATAATAAATATGCATTTCTCCCATTTTAGACATGGAAATTTGTTAATATTTGGTGAAAAGAGTTTAGTTGGCATTTATTTTAATATTTCTAAGGTCTCAACCCAGAATCTCAAGGTTAAGGTGTGAAAAATGGAAGTTTAGGACTGTATTCCTGTGCACAGTCTGTTAAAACATAGTTTAGAGAGGAACAACGCCTAGGGTTTGTATAAATGCTTAAGGGAATGGCCATCTAGTGGATTTTTAAGCTTGTAAAAATCAAATAATGAATGTTGGCAGCATTGGTTAAGTAAAATGGTGATTGGAGTTAGCATAATCAATAACCCTTGTTGCAATCAAGCCTATTTTGGCCATTTAAGAACCGGGTACAGTCATGGTTTGAGTATCTCTTTCCAAAATAACATATATTGATTTTTAGATATGATTTAAAGCACTTTAAGGGGAATCCAAAAAAGGTGATTACAGTCTTGATATGAGGTTTGTGCTAAAAGATATTTCTGACAGTATGTGAAAGGAGTGCTACAAGAAAGGGAGCAGTCAATGAAGGTATGTTCACCAATTTTGGGGAATCTCTGTCTTAAAGTGTTGAATCAGTTTTTCATGTTGTATCAACCTAGTAAAGGTGTCTCAAGCATTGGATGGACAAGCCACAAGTTGGCATTTGAAAGTGAAAAGGAGAGTTGAATGGCCCATTCAAAAGATTGTCAAGAGAAGAAGAATACAAGCAAAATTAGCAGCAAGAAGGCAAAAAGAAGATGAAGAAGAGTTTCAAGATGCTAAAGAAAGATTCTTTGATGAAGAAAAATATAGTGCAGTCATTTCCAAGCATGAAGAAATAGAGACAAAGGACCTGATTTCAGATAGGGAAGAGCAGATTATGGATGAATTGCTTTTGGAGGTTTACAAAGAATTAAGGAGAGATGGAGGTATTGTGGTAAATCTAATATGTCATTTCTTTGTTGTGTTAATTCTTTGGATAGGGAAAAAGATAAAGTTCAAAGGACAAGGAGAGAAACAAGGTATTGAGAAGCATCAAAGCATAAGGAACCTAATTTCAGTTGGCAAGCAAGATAGGAAGCTGATTTGCATGGACAAGTCCAAGCCTAAGGTGAAGATGAAGAATAATAGGAGATGTTTCAAGGTGGCAACCTACAAGGCATCAAATAGAAGGTCATTTTGATATTTTTTCACATGTATGAGTCAATAGGAGGTCAATATGTCATATCTTGGAAAAAAATGTAAAAAGAGGTCAAAAGTTGTCATAAAATTGTAAAGTTACAAAAAAAGAGGCAAAATTTGGAAGATGAAGGGTCATTTTAGTTTCTAGGCATTGATAGGTAGTTGGAAATTAGTTGGAATGTGAAAAATAAATTTTAAATTCCTTTAAAAAGGCCATTATACATTTGTATTTGGGTGGTTGATTGAAAATTTGAAAAAGAATAAAGAGAAGCTTTGTTTTTCTATTATTTCTTTTGATTTCTGAAGATTCCTTGTAGGGTACGTCCCTGTACAGGAAAGAGTACATGACCTTTTTATTTCATGTTGAAGTATATCAACAACCTCCCATGTGCTTCTTGTTTCATGCAATTTGGTTTAGTTTCTAATCTGATATTGCAGTTTTCCTCTAAACTGTCAAAACCCTTTGTTAGGGTAAATAGTGAAAAGATTAATTTGTGTTCCTCTTTTATTTGGCAATGTAACTCCTTGGTTTTTGGTGAGATTTTCCTTTTATACATGCTATTTAATATTCCAATGGTTGTGAGTCAAAGGCATAAGGTTTAAGGCATTGTAAGATGGAAAATTGTTTGCAATTTCTGAGTATACAGTCTAATAACACAAAATTGTGAAGTATGAATGCTAGGGTTTTGTAAAATTCTTATGAGAATGCAATTTTAATGATCTAATAAGAATTTACAGGTAAAATACCAAATTTTTGAAGCACTGGTTTAGTTTATTTTGGTGTGGAGTTAGGAGAATCAATAAGCCCCTGGTTGAATAAAGCCTAATGAGGCCTAATATGAAATGGTACAGACACTTTTGAACCCTGTTTCCTCAAACAACCTTTGGTGATATTTTTATATGATCAAAGAACCCTTAAAGGGTATCCAAAAAACTTATTACAGTCTAAAAAGGAGTCCTATACCTTGAGATATCTTTGACAGTTCCATAAGGCATGGTTACAAAGAATGTAAGCAGTCAATGGAGGAATGTTAGCCAGATCAAGAAACCTATGTTCTCGAAGGATAAGGGGAGTTTATTCATGTTATTTAAAGCCTAGTAGAACTGTTCCAAGTGTTAAATCAGTTATTTGGAGCACATAAAGCATATTTGGGTTTTGTGGCTCATGAATGCCATAGTTGCACATTGAAAGCAAATTGTGAGTAATGGACCTGAGTTGATGACTAAAGGTATTGAAAATGATTGATTTGAGTCTCTAAATAATTTTAGGATGATGGTTAATTTTGTTGGGTCAGTGATTTGATAAATCCAAGAGTGGCCATATGAATGTAATATACCTTGAAAGGGTGAATTGTCTTGTAAAATGGGTTGATTGAAACCCATTGTTGTGAAATATGTCCTAATTAAAGAGAGTTTGAGATTGAATGATTCCTAATTAATTTTATCCTTCCTTTGTACTACATCAAGAAGCAACCTCTGACATCTTCTCGATTTGTGTCTTTCGGTGCTCATAACTGGTGTAACTGGATTGCACGTGAGCGTAAGCGTAAGCAAAAGGCTTTGGCTATGGAGCACACCGCCTTGCAGAAGACAGAGGGGGATCTAGCGACATCTATCTCTGCATCCTTTATTGTTTTTCTACTTTCTTCTATTGTTTCTACCTTGGTTCCCATTGCCTCTATCTTGCTTTCGACTCCTCTGGCGGGTCTTGATGATGCTCATCCCAAAAGGGTGCAAGTTTTCATCGCTCCCTCCATCAAGCCCCCTCTCTTGATGTCCCTCTTGAATATTCCTCCTTTATCACACCCCATATAAATTTTGAATACAATGGTGGTATCTACTATGAATTTCTCGTCTTCCTCCTCTACTTTCACGAAAGCTAGAGGATGACCTCGTTGTGAGTGGAGGTCGAGAGAAGGGTTCACCTTCTTCAAAAGTTGGTTCGGTTTTGGATTACGCCATCCTTGTGACAAAGGTAGCACTTGCATCCCTATAGTTTATCACTGCCCATTTTAATGTAATTAGTAGTGACTCTTAGGTTCCTCGCTCTTCTCCCACCCGGTTGACACAATGCACTCTAGTAAAGTACATGTTCAATTTGGTGGATGATGTCTTGACTCTATCTTCAATATTTGCAAGATCGATGACTTTCTTTACAAGATCTCAATGAAGAAGATTTTGATGGGCCTTCTTCCTTAGCCCTCATTTTAGGTGAATTAGAGGGTACTTCCTTCACTATCCTGCCCTTGCAGTCCAATCTTCCCTCCCCTTACAATGATCTAGATTGGGAGCAAGATGACTTGTTGGTCGATGAGGACTAGGGTGGTACATCTTCTTTAACTATAGAGTAGATTTGTTTGTGTGTTTTTTTCCCTTGTTCTTGTCTTTTTGTGTTTGTGATCTTTCCTAGAGGACACTTGCTACCCTTGTAGGTACTTGGATACAGGTGTGGAAAATTTATCATACACTTCTTCTATTTGTATCATCATTCTTCTATATGTCATGAAATTAATTTTCGATATTGGGGACGATGCAAAGTGTTGGGGACATTTGTACATTCTTCCATGTTGACTCATTTTTTATTTTTTATTTTATCTTCATGTACTCTTTTTCACATTCTGGGAACTTTGAGAATCGATGATCATTCATATGTATACCATATTATATCTACCTATTTGTATCTATGAAATAATTGAGAATTCTTTTAAAAAGGAGTAATTAATGTAAAATCTTCTTTAAAATGAATTCCTTTATGAAAGAATCCCTTATTGAAATCTCTCATTTTCTAAAATATTGTATTCTCTCAAGACTCTTGGATGGAATTTTCTTTCAAAAAGGGTCCAGTAAATGAAAGAGTCTGAAAACTTTTTGTTGAAAAAGGAACATTCTTTCCAATGAGTTCCTTGATGGAAGGTCTTTCAAAGGGATTCCTTGATGATAGAATAACTTAAAAAAAATGTGGTGTCTTTCAATTTGATTGTTCCTTTGAATGGGCCCCTTGGTGTCTTGAAGGGTTTCCTGCCAAAGGAACCCCCTTTGAAAGCTTTTTTCTCAAAATATTTCTTTGGTGTCTTGAAATGTATGTCTTTTATCTGATATTTGATATCATTTTTCTTGGTTTCAAACATCTTATATCTTGTTGTCTAGCTTGGGGGCAACCTGACTAGACCCGTCTCTTATGTCACAATCTTGCAACGTAGTTTGCAGTAACTGCAAGCTTATCTATCTAATGAGTGTGTGTCTTGTGTCTATCTAATTATCTAGACTGTGTCTTATCGTGTCAGATTGTGTCTTCTTGTGTCTTATGGATGTGTGTATTATGATTATATTTTTCACCTAACATGTTTTGTCTACAGCCTAACATGTTTATGGTTAGATTGTAGCTAGCTTTGTAGGATTGAAGATGTGTGTCATCTCTACATCTTCGTGGAGCTCCCTCTTTCACATCTAGGTATGTTGGATCGAAGATCTGCTTCCTTGATGTTATTAGTATATCCTCTACAACCTCTTTCTACTTTAGCTCACATATGTTTTGACATGTATGCTCGCTAAAGTGGGGGAAAAATTTAATGGCATAAACTTGCACCTGGGAAAATTTCCCATTGATTTACCCTTACCTTAGCTTTACAAGTTTGATGATGCAAAAACTCACCGCCTTGATCTCGATTTTCCCATGTGTCCTTATCATTTTGTGTCAATGGAGGAATTTTTTAGGGGATGCATGCATGTTGCACGGATGTCTACACGTCATGCTACCATTCTAACATGATTCATGCATCTAGAATTTGTAGAGATGTTATGATTCTTGAGTGCCTACAAATGTAACATTTCTTGTTGACTCTTGATCGATGAAAAATGACTATTTTTCCTCCATTCATCCATTTTGAATAAGGCTCTAAATCATTCTTTCACTCTCTCAAGAACTTCTATCAACCTCTCTCCTTCATGCAACACTTCTTGATCATTCTTGCAACATTCTTGCTTTACTCTCACTCTATCTTGCTACTACTAGCTTTCTACTTGGTTTCTACAACATCTCCTTTCTTCAACACCATCGTCATTGTAGGTTTACAAAGATCTACCTCCTTGGTTTGGTGGTTTCATCTTTCTCCTTCGTCTATCGGCCTTGAGTGCTTATATCAGGGAAGGTAACATTTTTTCTTTTCATTTATTTGCATCTATCATCTTATAGCGTAGTATCTAGGTTGTCATTTTCCTCTACTTTATTATGTCATTTTTATTCTCTCCTTTATCATTTTTCTCCATATCATTGCATTTTTTTTTTCTATGGAGGTGAAAACACAAAAATGAGGGTTTGACTAAGACATACGTCAAAACACAACCCAACACTTTTCCTTTTTCTGTGTGTGTAGGTGCAGGTCCGTCTGCTTGGAGCTATAGCTAGAGAACTAGATTGTGTGTGAGTTGAATATCTCCCTCTCTCTCTTTATTTTTCATTTCATCATTAGAATAGCTCTTTAAGTATTCTTCTTGTTATACTGTTTATTTCTATATTTTCATATTAAACTATTAAATTATAAAACTCTAATATATGGATCATAAGTAGACCATGAGTGTATTTGTCTATCATTTGACCCTCTATCTGTATAGGACACCAATGCATCCCTGAGACTGAAGTGTGGAATGCTAAATTCCGGTTACCATACTGCCATCCTCAGATAGAGAGTTGTCTGATTCACAATTTGAGACCCTTGTAGTCTACTCACTTGGTTTTTGAAAACACATGTCATTAGTAGAAGAGAAGTAGAGTTTTTTTTGCCCTTCCTTTTCAGTCTATTAGTCGATTTGAGTAGGAAATTTCATTCCTTGAGGCTCTCCCATGACTTGGATCCTTGGGGGTGATGAATCCCCCTACTCTACACTTCCCAAGTAATGAGTAGGGGCTCATTTAATTAACAAGTACCCAAGGTGTTAGATACAAAAAAATCCTAGGTTAACCCAAACATCTTATAGATGCTATAAACTAAGGAAAATTATTATTGATTCTCAAGTGTGTGCCACTAAGAAAGAGAGTGAAAATTATTTTTGGTGCAAAGGAAATATGAGACAATAGTTACATAGTCAAGAACTTGGATATTAAAGGTGTAGAGGCAATTTGCAATTATTATGCTTATGACCATGGATAGGAAAATTTCAAAGTCAAGAATGTGCATATTAAAGGTGTAGGGATAGTTTGGAATGGATTAACACTTAGGGTAGTATTATGGATAGCAAGAGTCAAAGATGTAGTCTCCAAAAAAGGAAAGCATAAGACATCACACTCTTTTATGGTTGCATTATAATATTGTTTAGTTTCATTATGTTACTAATTCTTGTGATCTCAAATTCATCCATAATATGTCTGACAAAGACTTCAAAAAATCACATGCTTGTGCTACCAATATTATTTAAACTAAAGGGGGCTACCCCCTTAAAGAGGCCTAGGATATTTGTAACAATTTTATAGTTACTAATAATGAACTTTGTGTAATTATTTATTTATTCAATTAATCATTTGTAGTGCAAATATGGATAAGAGTGGTAAAAAATATCTGCATTAACCAAAAATCCATAAGGCTATACAACCTTATATTCCAATAAAAGTATAAAATATATCCAATAAAGTCATATAGACTTGCAAAAAAATTATATGGACATAAAATGTCATATATTTGTAATACAAAACATAATTCCACAAAGGCATACAACAAAGGAATCTAATGTAGTCATTTCCCACTAGGGGAAGGAAATAGATCATGAGTTGCCTTTGACTATCGACTAGATGGATATGCATGTGATGTTGGTGTCTATCGAGTGTGCTCGCTTGTCCTCCTCTCTAGACTTCTTTCGAGGTCCATCTAATACAATACAAATTATGGATATTAATATATAAATTGAATTGTAGAATGACATATAATAGAATAATCACTTACTACATACAAATACATGTTCATCCATAATAGGGGCACATTCACAATCTAGAGTCACAAGCCCCTGTAGAAAGCATCAAGATAACAATTAAACTACATACAAGTAGATCATTAAAATTTTCAATAATAGACCGATAAAAGAACGAATATAAAGTGAAATTTACTAATTTGTCTCATACCTGAGTCAAAGGAGCATAACTTTCTACTATTGTAGCAACACCATGGTCCAATGTGGCACAAACATTAGGAAGAGTATCTGATGTCAACATCTAAAAATGAAACAAAAAATGTTGTTCAATTACCAAAACTACCTAACATTGTTTTACAACACCATTAATGAATAAAGGTTACCTGGGTGAAAGTTCATCGACAACGATAAGTGTGAGGTGTCAATTTCAAAGGTCTACCATCAAACTATTTGACATCGAAAGTGAGTTATAAGAAAACCATTCATATAATGTTCAACTTATCAAATGTAATAATTATATTTCTATACCGATTACATACCTATGGACTCGATGGCTTCATGAAACAGGGTCATGGGGGAACGTTGCAAGTAGCATGAACACTCTGACCCTGAGTTTTCATCATAATCATTCTACTAATTTAGTTATTCTTACATTTCATAATAAAATTTAATAAACAAAATTAAATGAACTTGCTGAAATTTACTTGAGTATCAATGTTGAATGTTTCATTCAATAAAGATTTTTCATATAACCATCCCCTGTGCAGCTGATGTATCTTGCACAGTTGTATCTTGACTACTCTAAGGATCATAAGTGCAAAAAAAACTACAAGATTGACAAAAATGGACTAGAACTCAAGGCCTAGAAGACTCATCCACATCACCCTATATTAGAGGTCTGACATACTATATAAGGATTTGAAAAAGCGAGCTAATGGAGTCTAAGTTGTCCACCTCAAAACTATCCTTCATAATGAAAGGAACAATCACATGATCCACCATAGGTCTAACAAAGGGTCTCGGTGCCAGGTGTGGGTTATGTTGTGCCTCCACTCAGTCATTTTTGGAGCCCCCACCTCTACCCTAGAAATCTAGAAATTCAAAATAGTTTGGAATCTCATTGAGGATAAACTCACAATAGAGTTTCCTCAAAAACTATTGTCACACCTTTTAATTATTGCACAGAAGCTAGTAAAAAACCATCCACCACCTATCTCAAAAATTATTCATTATCCCTTCATGGTGGCACCAATGGATGGGGAACCTACTGCATCCAATTTCTAAGGTTTGATTGGTTTGTGGGTTAGTGAAGAGGGCACACAAGTCAGATTTGTTAATTTTATTTTTCTTTACTTGCTCATACGAAAGTTTTTTTGCATAATTATTTTTTTGTTATCCCCTCTTATTGGACAAAAAATCAAATTATGCACTCATTGATCCTACATGAGATACAATAGATTCCAAGGATTCAACAAGGCCTCTCTTATGAGGGTTTGTTGCATCAACATATTTTGGCCCTGTAATCAATTCCTCAAGTTATTTTTTATTGTCTTATATTTTCCCTAATATGTTTTCTTGTGTTCTTGGGGTATTTCTAGGAATTGATGGAGGTGTTTCATGTGGTTCTTATTCAGGAGGGTCTTCATGAGGAAGTGATGGAGGATTCTCAACATTTGGGGCTGGAATATCATTTCTTGGAAATTAAAACAAAATATAATTAAAAACCTAACTCAATCTACAATTTAATCAAAATTAAAACTAAAGAAGTAGAGATACTTACCTCTTTGACCTCCTTGGCATCTTGGAAAAATTTTAATGAATATTTCACAACCTCAAAGTCAAAAATGGTAATGTATCTTGGCAAGCATGGGTTGAGGAGTAGAAAAACATAGGGGTCGCGGGTTACACAATGGAAAAATAAAAACAAAGTTTTTTGTTTTTTGTTTTTATAACATGTTTCCAATTTGGAAAGCACCAAATTTGGCACTCACCAAACTTGATTTGGGATGATCAAGCCTCCAAACCATTTGGAAAGTTCCAAATTTGACGCTGGAATTTTCATTTCGGGTATAAAAATTAAAGTAGCATCTTTTTTGTGTCACATATTTTTGTGTATACCCATATCTCACCATAATCTATTCCCTCCACTTTGTTGGCAACACAAAGGCAGCCAACTAAGAGGGGGGGTGAATCAGTTGTCTTGAAGATTATACAGATTTTAAACTTATTCTCATATTTCATAATTAAACATGAAAAGATAAACCATCAACACATCAAAAACACACATAACACCAAGATTTTTGCGTGGAAAACCCTGTTAGAGGAAAAACCACGGTGGAGGTTAATCCACAAGTTTATAATTTGTTAAAAGTATAGAAAATGGGGAATGTACTTGCATTCAGGCACACTACCTAGAGCTCACTGCTCAAATATAAAAAGGCTTACTGCCCAAAGGAAGACACACTGTATTACAGTTACACTCAGATTAAATCCATTTGAAGATTTTGAACTGAGAAAATAGCATCTGCTAATGCCTGATTATAGTTCTGGTTAAGCACACAAACTCTACTCACTCTTCTTCACACTTAACTTCTGCCTTCGAATGATCTAAACTTTATTCATACATAATAGTCGCACTTCGCACACTTCGCATCATACATGTCTCACATGAGATAAAAAATTGCTCATATATATCCACAACCAAGAATAACATCATCTACATGTCAACTTCAATAAACTATAAAGTGAATACAAATTGTTGGCCCAAAACATAAATAATTATCAATGTGAATCAACCAAAATCGGCCACAACATAGTGAAGACCCAAAATAACATCCTCAAACATGAAACACCTTCAAAAATTATTCCTTGAAGATCCACAACACACTACAATCACCTTGTCGGCCATGAACATGAAAAACATGAACACGCAAGAGAAAATATTCAATCGTGAGCACACCGATCAATGTGAACCAACAAAATAGATAGAGCATGATCTAGAAACATCCACAAGCATCATGAATCACCATAGAAGCATTCATATCAACTCAGATTACTAGAATCGCATTATCTTCTTCTAGGAACACCAATTGAAGCAACAAAAAAACTGTCAGAACACAGATACTCATAACTCAATCAAATATTTATGTGAACCTATGAAAATTTTGATGGATAAACTAGATAGGCTTGTCAAAAAACCCTTTAATCCATAACTTCTGATCATCAATATACTGAACTATCCAACATACTGAACTTCACTGCTTCACGACAACCTGTAACTTATTTTATTACAATTTTCTCAATATCCTTAACATATACAGTCTTAAAGACATTAATGCTAATAATGTTGACATCAATGAAAACCACATATCAGCAATCTCCAAGAATCTCCCCCTTTGGCATTGATGGAAACACATGATGTGAAAAACACCATCAGTGCAACTTTCTCTTAGCACTTTATACCCCTTAGATTTTGACTCTACTCCCCAGATAATTCATAGTTTTTCACATGAATCTTCTCCCCCTTTGACATAAATGAAAAAGGTACACACAAGTTCTGAACCACATATCTAAACATCTGACTACTCCCCCTGAGTATCAGCCACCACAACATCAATCCGGATCAAGATATGACTATGAAATGCATGGACCGATACAAATCATTGCATCTTAGTTCTAATTAGGGGGGGTAATCACCCCTAGCTTCCCTCTGAGATACTCAAAAGTATCTTTAGGTAAAGGCTTAGTAAAGATGTCTACAATCTATTCCTTAGTAGGCACATACTCCAGTCTGACTTCCTTATCACTCACCTTGTCTCTCAAAAAGTGAAACTTGATAGATATAGGTTTTTGAATGCAGTACTGGATTCTTAGAAATGTTTATAACACTTGAATTATCACATATTATGGCAATAGATTCATCATACACAACTATGATATCTTTCAACATCTGCTTCATCCACAATACTTGAGTACAATTGTTAGTAGCAACAATGTATTCTTCCTCTATAGTGGATAAAGAAATGGTATTATGCTTCTTACTTAACCATGAAATCAACTTCTTTCCCAAGAAAAATGCACCACCACTAGTACTCTTTTTGTCATTCACATCTCCTGCCCAATCAACATCAGTAAAAGCACTCAAAGAAAGGTCATCATCTTTAGGATACCATAGGCCAAAATCAATTGTCCCCTTCAAGTACCTAAAAATCCTCTTCACAACAGTCACATGGGATTCCTTAGGATCAGCTTGAAATCTTGCAACAATTTAGATGATATTCATGATATCAGGTCTAGTTCGAGTCAAATAAAGTAATTCACCAATTATGGATCTATATCTAGTCTGATTTTCCTTAGGAGAATTATCATTTGTTTTCAACTTACATCCAGTCACCATAGGTGTACCAACTATCTTTGAATCATCCATACCAAATTTCTTTAGCAATTATTTCACATACTTGGACTGAGATATAAAAATCCCTTTGTCTAACTGAGTAGTTTGCAATCCCAAAAATATTTTCATTTCTCCAATCATGGACATCTCAAACTCACTTTGCATCTCATTAGAAAACTCCATGCACAAACTATCATCTCCTCCAAAAATGATATCATCAACAAAGACTACAGCAATCAAATCTTTATCATGATCAATCTTGAAATAAAAGTTACTATCAACTGTACCTTTACTAAATCCAAGCTTCAACAAATACTTGTCCAATCTAGAATACCATGCTCTTGGGGATTTCTTAAGTCCATACAATGATTTCTTCAGTCGGTAAACCATGTCTACCTAATCAATCAATTGAAATCCATCAGGTTGCTCAATATATACTTCTTCATT
Source organism: Sequoiadendron giganteum (assembly GCA_007115665.2). Classification (NCBI taxonomy): domain Eukaryota; kingdom Viridiplantae; phylum Streptophyta; class Pinopsida; order Cupressales; family Cupressaceae; genus Sequoiadendron; species Sequoiadendron giganteum. Next base: position 558,621,890 of record CM021108.1, read on the forward strand.
GAATTCACCATTTATAAATGCTAACTTGACATTCATCTGATAAACCTTGAAGTTTTTGTAAGCAGCATAGGAAAGAAATAGTCTCGCAGCTTCAATCCTAGCAATTGGGGAAATTTTTTATTCAAATTCAATTCCTTCCATCTGAGAATACCCTTTACATACCAGTCTTGCTTTGTTTATGATAACTTCACCTTGCTCATTCAGTTTATTCCGAAAGACCCATTTAGTTCCAATTACATTTTTGTCCTTGGGTCAAGGAACAAGAATCCATGTATCATTCTTCTCAATTTGTTGTAACTCTTCTTTCATTGCTTCCACCCAATGTTCATGTTTGCATGCTTCATTTACATTAATAGGCTCGGTCTTTGAAATCAAGTAGTACTCTTCTACAATTCTTCTCCTAGTTTGAACACCTTTGTTCATATCACCTATAATCTAATCTTCTAAATGATTTATTCTTACATATCTTGGAGTCTTAAGATGTTCTTGAACTTCAAGCTCTTGTGATATTTCTTCTACACTTTTACTACTTCCTTCCTCTTAGCTTTCTTGATTCACCAGAATGATCTGGACCTTATTCTGAGTCTGATCCGAACTGACATTTTGATCATCTGAATCATATCCATAGTTTTTGGATGGTCTAACTATGTCTTCATCAACTTTTGCATTAGCTCTTTCAACTAATTTCCTCAATCTCTTTTTGAAGCACCGGCAGGCTTTACTTTTAGTAGAATAATCAAGAAATATTCCTTCATCACTTCTAGCATCAAACTTTCCTATATCTTCATCTCTTTTTATATAACATTTTCTTCCAGAGCTTTTTAAGTATCTAACCGTAGGCTTATGACCAAACCATAGCTCACAAGGGGTCTTACTAGTATCACCTTTGACATGTACCCTGTTGAGAGTATAAACAACAATACTCATAGCTTCTCTCCAGTAGATATGTGGGACATTTCCCTCCAACATCATAGACCTAGCAGCATCTAGAACTGTCATGTTCTTCCTTTCCACAACTCCATTTTGTTGACGGGTTCGTGGGGAAGATAATTGTCTCTTTATCCCATGCTCTTCACAGAAGGAATTAAACTCACAGAAAGTGAATTCGCCACCTCTATCTGATCTTAGACACTTAATCTTCAGACCTGTCTCTATCTCAACCTTAGCCTTAAAATTCTTAATTTCTCTAGAGCTTCAGATTTTTCCCTTAGGAAAGTAACCCACATCAATCTAGAATAATCATCAATGAGTAACATGAAATACCTATCTCCTTATGAACTTCTGATTCTAGAAGGACCACACAAGTCAATATGCACAAGCTCCAACACTTCATTTGAACAATGTTGTTTGCTCTTAAATGAAACTCTAGTTTGCTTCCCCAATTGAAATTCCTTGCATATGGTATTAGTAGGCTTTACCAACTTAGGAAGATCTCTCACAACCTGGGTAGAAAGTATCTTGATAATATTGTCAAAGTTTTCATGACATAATCTTCTATGCCACAACCAAATTTCATCGACTTGAGCAATCAAACAACTTTTACTAGCAGTACTCAGGTGAAAAATATTACCTTTTATTTTTGTACCTGATGCAATCACATTTCTAGAGTTCCCCAATATTTTACACTTTTCATCCTTGAATTTAATATTATATCTCTTGTCAACCATTTTTCCAACACTCAAGAGATTATTCTTCAAACCTTCAACATATAGGACATCATCAGTATTATGCTTACCATCAAAATAAATAGATCCTCTACCACGGATTACACCAGCTTTATCATCACCAAATCTTACAACACCACCATCATACTTTTCCAAGCTAAAAAATTTACTTTTATCACCTGTCATGTGATGAGAGCATCCACTGTCGATCACCCATTCATCTTTTTCTTCAATTCTAGCTGCTAAAGCTTTCTCAACATTCATGCAACTAGTAGAATCAACAGGTGCAAGATTACTTTCCTTGATATCAATAAACACAAACTCATCTTCACTTACATTCCCTTTATCAGATTCATCATCTATCACACCTTCATCAGCAGCATAATAACATTTTCTTTAGAATCTAGGCTTGTTAGATCTCGGCTTAGGAACTCTTTTTGGACACCTTGAGGAAAAATGACCTATCTTATTGCAAGAAAAACATTTAAGAGGAAATTTCCCTATATACTTACCTTCTCATTTGGCTACTCTTTTGACAGGAAGTGCTTCAAGCTCATCTAGCTTTCTCTCTTCTTCTTCAATCTCTCTCATTTCTTCCTCATACTCGAACACCTTTCTAGAAGAACTTTCTCCTAGATCATGCCTCTTCTTATCTTCCCAAGAGGTAGTAGCTTTATGCGGATTCTGTTTTAGGAAGATCATCACCAAACTCGCTTAACTCAAAAGTAGCAAGCTTACCAATCAACATGTCTCTGGTTACATTTGTCACAGTTCGGATCTCCTCAATAGCAATAGCTTTGTGTTTGTATGCAGAAGGCAAGGATCTAAGCACTTTAGCAACAATCTTTGATTCTTCCAATGTTCCACTAGCACATCTAATGTTACACACAAGTTCATTCACTCTTTGAATGAAAGCAATAATGTTCTCATCTTCACCCATTTTCAATACATTTCATATTTCCCTTTTAGACTTTACAGCTTAGCAATCTTCACATGAGCATCACCTTCATACAAATTTTCCAACTTTTTCCAGATTCCATGAGCAGTCTTCAAATACATTACATTTGTCATCTCACAATTAGTCAAAGCACTCAACAATGCTTCCTTAGCCCTGATATTGTACTCAGCATCTTTAATCTCAGTAGAAGTAGAAGGACCATTATGTGGGATCATATACCTATTATTTGTAATGTTCTAGTAATATTCACCAATGCATCTCAGATGACACTCCATTCGATTCTTCCACAAAGAATAATTTGTTCCATCAAATCTCAGACTATCCTTCTTGTATGTCACCATCCCAGATCACCTAAATCTATCAAACTTCTTCCAAGGAACTTGCTTTGATACCAATTGTTGGCAACACAAGGGTAGAAAACTAAGAGGGTGGGTGAATCAGTTGTCTTGGAGATTATACAGATTTTAAACTTATCCTTAGATTTGGTAATTAAACATGAAATCATAAACCATCAACACATCAGAAACACACATAACACCAATATTTTTGTGTGGAAAACCTCGTTAGGGGAAAAACCACGATGGAGGTTAATCCACAAGTTTATTCTATTAAAAGTATAGAAAATGGGGAATGCACTTTCATTCAGGCACACTTCCTAGAGCTCACTACTCAAATACAAAAAGGATTATTGCCCAACAAAAGACACATTATCTTACAGTTACATTTAGATTAAATCCATTTGAAGATTTTGAACTAAGAAAATAGTATCTACTAATGCTTGATTATAGTTTCGGTTAAGCACATAAACTCTGCTCACTCTTCTTCACACTTAACTTCTGCCTTCGAATGATCTAAACTTTATTCGCACATAGCACTTGCACTTCGCACACTTCACATCATACACGTCTCAAATGAGATAAACAATCACTCATATCTATCTGCAACCAAGAATAACATCATCTACATGTCAACTTTAATAAAATATAAAGTGAATACAAACTATCGGCCCAAAACATAACTTTATCAATGCGAATCAACCAAAGTTGGCCACAACATAGTGAAGACCCAAAATAGCATCCTTGAACATGAAACACCTTCAAAAATTATTCCTCAAAAATCCACAACACGCTACAATCACCCTGTCGGCCATGAACCTGAAAAAACATGAACACACAAGAGAAAAATTTCAATCGTGAGCACACTGATCAATGCAAACCAACAACACAAATAGAGAACAATATAAAAACATCCACAAGAACCATGAATCACCATAGAAGCATTCACATAAACTTAGATTACTAGAATCATGTTATCTTCTTCCAGGAACACCAACTGAAGCAACAGAAAAATTGTCAAAACACAAATACTCATAACTCAATCAAATCTTTATGCGAACCTCTAAAAATTTATATGGATAAAATAGATAGGCTTTGCAACAAACCCTTTAATCTCCAACTTTTGATTATCAATATACTAAACTATCCAACACACTGAACTTCACTACTTCACGACAACCTGCAACTTATTTTATTACAATTTTCTCAATATCCTCGACATATACAATCTTAAAGATATTAATGCTAATAGTGTTGACATCAATGATAACCACATATCAAAAATCTCCAAAAATATCCAACACACTTATGAGTAACCATTCATGACCAACCTTGTTTTATGCTTCTCAACACTACCATCAAGATCAAATTTCTTCTTGAACACCCATTTGTAACCAAGGGGTTTACATCCTTCATGCAAAGGTACTAGATCCCATGTGTTATTTTTCTTCAATGCAACCATCTCCTGATGCATGGATTTCATCCAGGAATTTACAGCAATCATAGCCATTGCCTCTTGCATAGTCCTTGGCTCATCAACATTAGAAATAAAAGAAAAAATACAATTAGAATCTAATAGTGAATATCCAAACCTTTTATATTATCACCTAATATGGGTGGATCTTCTCAGTGGCTAAGATTGAGGTTCTTCTTCTAAAATTTTTGAGCTACTAGAGATCTCCTCCTCATCAGGTCCATTCTAAGCTTCTAGTTTTAATTTCTTAAGTTCAAGAGGAAACTAAACCATGTCTTCTTTTTTATGTTCTTCTATAGGCTGCAAAACAATGGAAGAATGTTTCATCTCTCTAAATATAACACTTCAATTGTAGATAATATTTTTGGCCACTAGATCCCAAATCTTGTACCCTTTAACACCAATACCATAACCATTGAAGATACATTTAACAACCTTGTTTTCCAACTTCAACCTTTTCTCCTTTGGTACATGAGCATATTCCTCACAACCAAACACATGAAGATATCTCAATTAGGGATTTTTTCTTGACTACACCTCCATAAGTGTCTACTCAACAAGAGCTAATATAGGAGATCTATTAAACAGATAACACACAGTGGTAACAACTTCAACCCAAAATATTTATTCAAGGCCAACTCCACTTAGCATACTCCTAGCCCTCTCCATAAACATCATGTTCATCCTCTTTGTAACTACATTTTGGTGAGGGTTATATGGAGTTGTCTTATGATTTTCAATCACGTGTTCTTTATAAAACTTACCAAAAAATTTGAAATGAAAATAACCAGTGCCTTTACACTATCTTTTGATTATGAATATGATGTTGTAACTTTGTCATTGTCACTTATGTTTTCCTCCTTTTTCCCTATTATTTATAGAAAAGATTATATTCCATACAACTGCATAAGAAGGCTCTCCCACTCTCTTATATCCATGTTACTAAAGTGCGGGTCTTGGTTTGTCCCTAAACTGAAAGAGCAAACACATACATATATTGTTGCAATAGCCTCCTTGATAGTTTCTTGTTGGTAAGGTTTACACAATAATCATAGGTTTATGGAAGCTTCTACCAACTGATTGTCATTCATGGTATTTTTCACATCTTTTAACATTGTCTCTTTTAACAAAATCTATGGCTGTCTTTTCATTCTCCCTATCAACCATTTAAATCTTCTCAATCTTTCCATAAATAGGCGTCCTTCATAATGACTATCCTCCATACATAATCAAGCAAAAACTCAACACTTCTAGGAGAGACAAGGTTAAGAGTAACTAAAAATCTAATTCTTCAGCAAACCGTGGTGTTTCCATAAGAATACCTGGCAGAGAAACTTCAACGTGCCCCAATCTCCTTGATCTTTGCAACATGGTGAACCTCTCAAGAACATGAGTTCTTCTTTGAAGTGTTAGATATTGATCTCACATGCCAAATATGTTAAATGGCTCCCTAAAATTCCTACAACTTCCCTCCCTTCAAAACTTTGCAACGTGCCACTTTTCTTTCCTGAAACTTCTACAACATGGATTCAACATGCCATATTTTCTGGCTAATCTTTGTAACATGCCTTAACAGGGCAGAAATATAGCATCCATGTATTGAATGATACCAATACTTCCTCAATGTCTTCAATGAAAACCCTATAACTTTTAGGCTTTTCTGACCATTTTCAACTCTAGAACTTCCCTCTCTTTTACATGCATAAATATTTTTCCAAAATATTAAGTTTTTCCATTTTGACAAAACAAAGCCTTTTGTAATATGATATTTGGAAATATTAACAAATACTAAGACCTTTCTAAAAGATAAAACATGACCTAAAGCCCCCTAAAACAAACCGAGGATAATTTATACATTTTACCTTTTCGCAACATTTTACACCTCTTTATTTCAAATATGCTACTTGGTGTAACTATTTAGACTATTTTTCAAAATAAATTAACACTTTTGGCAACCTTTGCAAAAATGCTTGCCTTCTAAGCATCTAAGACTAGCTGCTTTATATGGTCCATTAGGCATAGGAGTCACAAAACAATTTGAAATCATACTAAAGCTAGACCTTATACTCTATTGTAGCACTTCAAAAACAATGCTTGACACCTTCAAACTCACCCAAACTAACTAACAGACTCAAATCATGACTGAAAAAAATTGATTGATAATGTGCAACAACACTTGGAAGAATGAAAAGAAACCTAGAACCTGTGTGCAATAGTACTTATTGACTCAAAAAAAACCTACCTAGAACTTATACTAACCAATAGTTGTGGTATTCAAACAAATCCATTAACTAGTTTTGCAAAATAACTTCCCTTTCTGACTAGCATAAGATGCTTTACATGATCATAAACTATTGAGAGGATATGAAACACAAATAGATATTCAATAAACTGTTGCAATGTTTTGTGAATGATGTATACAAACTCACCCATCCCTTCATGTTTATCATATATATTGTTATCTTGAACTAGATAAGTGAGCTGAAAGCATCCTTCCTCGGTTGCAACTTCATGCTTGGGTGCAAACATGACTTATGATGCTTTGTTGGCCTCCATCCTTGCTATATGTCTGATAGGAAACCCTCTTGAATGAAAAAACTTCAAACTCTCATTATTGTCTTCTCATTTTTGGACTGCTTCCTTAATGCCATGTACCTTGAAATGATTTGGTTCATGTTGTTCAAATGGAAACATGGTTGCTCTCTCCTCTATTTTGTGTTGCTCATAATTTTTTGATTGCAGAAATGCTATCTTGGCATTAAGATTTGAACAAAAGTTTTCTATGATGCTAGAGAAAATGTCTTCATCAATTTCTAGCTTGTTCTCCCCATGTTTTTTAATATTCACACTCTTCAAAATAATGCTATCCTCAATTTTCTCTTGGTATACCAACATCTTATCAAGATTATTTGTATCTTCTAGCTATCCCAAAGTTGATGTTGATGTTGGTATGATCATGTCTTCCTCATCTTGTTCAATAAAAGAAGGCATCTCATCAAACCAAAATGTAGATCCTTTTCCTTCACCACCCCCTTCTTGCTTATTATCATGTTGTCCCAGCTGATTTGTTGACATGGGCATTAGCACATTCTCCTCATCTTCAACAAAATATGGGAGTTCATCAAACAAGTCAATCAAAGCTTCATGTTCAACACCTCCTACTTGTCTTTCAACCTACTGTCATGAACTTCTTGCAACAAGTCTATTTTTTCATTTTGTTTATCATGGGGTGATCCAATAAAATTGGCTTACAATTCTGTTGAGGAAGCAAAATTGCAAAAAACGCCCCCATGATGAAAATTTTGGGTTTTGGGGGGTTCGAATGAACCCAAAGAGGCTTTTCTCGAACACACCTTTGCGCGAACCCTATTAAATGATGGGTCCCTCCTTTTTCATGTTTTTTGAAATAAAAACAAAGAGAAGTTTTGAAAAAAGGGGGGTTCACTCGAACCCCCCTTCGAGCGAATCCCCATTCATTCGAAAGGTGAAAGGGGGTTCAAGCAAACCCCCCTTTTTCCCCCTTCTCCCTCTCTTGCACCAAATTTCTACGAAATTTTTCCCTTCGAAGCTTAGGTTGAGGATGAAAATGGAAGAGACTTCACAGACCCAACTAGATGATGGTAGTCCTCAGAACGAGCTATCCATCGAATATAATTTTAATATGTTTTGGTTTTATTGTGTATTTTATTTTTTATTTTGATTAAACATAGGGTTTTCACCGAAAAAATCAAGCTCTTTGTTATGTGCATGTGGAAAAATAGTAGATTATCAAAAAAAATTGAAAAATATCAATGCACTAGATATTGATGTCCATGATCCAACAAAAAAAATTTAAATTTCGATGCATACAAAAAATTTATGCTTTAGCCAGTGAATCATGTCTAAATTGTAAAAGGTTTGACTTTGAAACTTAATTAAGAAAAAAATATTCAATGAAATGCTATGAAACCAATTCCATGCACTAGATATTATAGTTATGAATCTAAATTCGAAAAAATTAGAATTTTATCCTTCATAAAAAAAAAGTTGTGTTAACTAGTGACATCACTCTTTAAAAATGGTATTTACTATTAAAAACTAGTTTTCGAAGGAGATGGAAAAAGAAGTGTAATCTGATTCCAAATTTTTTGAAAAAAATATATTTAGAATCTACAGACAAAATGTCACAAATCACTAGTTTGCATTATCTTTAAATTCCTCATGGTTTAGCCACTATAGGTGCCTGAAAGTGAAGATTTAGTTAAAAAAATTCAGTTCAATGTCTTGTTTGGCCAAAAATTGTAAACCAGTATTGTGAGATCACCCCATGTGTAGGTTCATCAATTGTAGGTTTCTCTTCTTTTGCTTCATAAAACTCCTCCTCTTTCCCACTAAACCAGCTATCTTGATAAACAATAGGCCCCACTTTGTAAAGATAATTGGTGCTAAGACAAGGAGGCTGATCATAAAGGTCTTTTTGAGTTTCTTGAGGATGTGTAAGTTTTGGAGAAGGTTGCTCTTGCTTATGTTTCAACTCTTGCATAGGATGTAGATCCCTAAAAATTATAATTTCAAGCTCGAAATATTGACTTGAAGACCTAGGAGGCATACCTTGGCTCATTATTTGGTGCATCAACATCAATTAATGCTAGCCAAGTGGCCATCAATGTCAAGCATAACCCACACAACATGATGGTTTAGATTTTATCCCAAAGATATAATGGAAGAATATAAATGTGGGAAAAGTAAAATGCATGAGTTATCATGGCCATTGTTATGCAAGGTGGTGAATTTCATAGTATGAGGCTATAATTAAACCCTTTAAGGGTATTTTATGTTTAGAACAAGAGGCTTCACTTCTCCAAAGGAAAATTATATCAAAAGGGTCAAGATATTTGCATGTGAAATTATTAGAAAACTTGTGATAAGTTTTTGCATAGTTAGAACATCACGTGAACTTATGCCCACATGGGTGTGTGTCATGATTTTACTTTTAACCCACCAATGTGGGGCAAATAAAGGCTCTCCAAGAAGGAATGTTGGGTCCCCAATGCTTGGGATACTCACAAATGTGTTTATTAAGTTTCAAATCATGCTCCATAAGTGACTACTTCTAGTTATATTGGTCAAATAGAGTAAAAAAGATTAATTCATAAAAAAATATGATATTGCTTCTCTAAAAGATATCATAAAAGATAATTAGAATATAATGACAAAATCTTAGAGAATTGTCCTTTTAAAACATAACTCTAATGAAAATTATCCTAATCTAGACTAATTAGAGAGAGAGAGAGAGAGAGAGAGCTCGATGTATATATTACAAACTACAAAGGAACAAAAGTAAAATTATTTTTGCTAGACAAAGTTCATATAAACTTAAACATAACTATCGTAATAAATAAATTAAAAAATATTATTGGGGAGAAAAAAGATAATAAGAGAAGATTTGGAACTCTCTATCTTGACAACAATGAAAAAAGAACTTGCAATAGGGAGGCAAAGTAAAAATATGTTTTTTTTTAGATAAATTCACCATGACAATTATATTTTCACCATAGTCAAAATGTTTTTTTCATAAATATAGAAACCAAGGAATTCGTCATAATGTAAAATCACTCCCTTATTTTACCTACACATTTATCCTTTGATTTCCATAAAAGGATCCATAGCATCCTAACATGTTAAATAACCTATATAAAAGCATTTGAATTTTTAAAAGTGACGATCATTGATATACCCATGAAGATAGGTCATGTAAATGACTCTTTTGACTAGAAATGATCATATAACTAATCAACTCATCACAAAACAATGACCCATTTTAGGGATCAAACCTCCCCAAATAGAGATTATATTAGTCCCCAAAAGCTCAAGGAATCATTAAATAAGGAAATTTCTTCACCAAATCCTCTTTTGGATACCAGTTTCCTTTCTTGGAGGCTGACCTTTTGAACCAATCAACAAGGTTCATGAACCCCTCTTTGAGGCCACGTCTCCTTTCTTTGAAGAACTGCCTCACTTTACAATTCCTCTTACACATTTAGATAAATATCCTCAACTACAAGCAAGAAGACTTCCTCTTATAACATGGAAGGCTTAAATAGACAAAGATTCTCAACATTCAACAACAAATATATTTTCATGTGAGGTAATAAATCAAGATTAAAAACATTCTCTCCTACATGTTCTTGAATGGGAAATGATCCATGAAATATATCACAAATTATTTAGATTCCTAGCTTGACCTCAAAGTCTTTCCTTTCTTAATTTCAACCATAGTTTATCTCCCACCTTAAACTTGTGTTGAACACAATGTTGGTCATGGCATTTTAGATTGTCAAACTTGTCTTAGCTCTCAAATTTTCTTGTAGATGAAGATTTATTTGTTAGATTCTCTTAATGATTTTTTATCCTATTGAACCTCTAATTCAATATTTTATTCACGCCTTGATGTGATTGCTTTGAAACGACATCTAAATACCTAGAGGTAGGTATTCAAATAAAATATTGAATGTCCATAGTCCATATATACTCACCCTCCTAGCTTGTTTTTACTCATTAATGTATTCATGCTTTTGAGCTTTCTTAATGCTATTTTACCTTTTGGAACATTTGTATTTCTCTCATTAGATTCTAACTATATAATGTCATTTTGATCTTAGATCATTTGTATTTTTATAGTTTCTATTTCTTTCACTAGATTTTGGGTTATCATCTAGTTTGTAGATTCTATTGAATAAAAAATTTGTGTGATACAATAGAAATGTCTAGTTATAGATCCAAGTTAATAGGTTGTCCTAGGTTGCAACAAGCATGCAAAAAACATCACAAACTTATTGGTTAAATTTCAAAATTCATTCAACATATGATGTGTAACATCAAGATCTAGGTATTTTATAAACTTTATTAGTCAAACATGAAAGAGACCTAGTTATGATGGTGCCATCAACCATCAAGGAGACTAGCCCAAATTTTTTTACATCATGTAACGGTTAATAAGTCCTTGTGATTGAATCATATTTTCATACATATATAGTTGCATCTCTCTATTTTTATGGACTTGGTAAACTTAATACATTATTAAATATCTATAACTACTTTAAAAATTGATAGATAATGTGTTTTGGTGCCATGAACAACATTCTGTTCAACACAAGTTTAAGGTGGGAAATAAATAGTGGTTGAAATTAAGAAAGAAAAAGTCCTTTGAGGTCAAGTTAGAAATCCAAATAATTTGTGTTATATTTCATGGATAATTTCCCATGCAAGAACATGTAGGAGATAAGGTTTTTTTATCTTGATTTACACATCACTTAAAATATATTTTTTGTTGAATATTGGGAATCTTTGTCTTTTTAAGCCTTCCACATGTCATAAGAGGAGGTCTTGTTTGTAGTTGAGGATATTTCTCTAAACGTTTAAGAGGAATTGCAAAGTGAGGTGGTTCTTCAAAGAAATGAGAGGTAAACTCACAGAGGGGTTCATGAACCTTGTTGATTGGTTTAAAAGGTCGACCTCCAAGAAAGGAAAGTAGTATCTAAAAGAGGATGCGATGAAGAAATTTTCTTATTTAATGAGTCCTTGAGATTTTGGTGACAAATATACTCCCTATTTGGGGAGATTTGATCCCTAAAATGGGTCATTGTTCTATGATCATTTGATTGGTTGTATGAACATTTCTAATCAAAAGAGTCATTATATGACCTATCTTCATGAGTAGACCAATGATTGTCATTTTCAAAAATTCAAAAGTTTTTATATAGGTTATTTAGCATAGTAGGATGTTGTGAAGAATTTTATGGAAGTCAAAGGATAAGTGTGAAGGTAAAAGAAGGGAGTGATTTTTTATTACAAAATAAATTCTTGGTTTCTATATTGATGAAGAAAATATTTGACTATGGTGAAAATGTAATAGCGAGGGAAAATTTATCTTTAAAAAAAGCATATTTTATTTTGCCTTCCTACTACAAGTTATGTTTTCATTGTTGTCAAGATAGAGAGTTCCAAATCTTCTCTTCTTATTTTTTCTCCCCAATAATATTTTTTAATGTGTTTATTAAAATAATAACGTTGTAGGTTATATGAACTTTATCTAGCAAAGTAATTTTCTTTTGTTCCTTTAAAGTTTGTATTATATTTGTTTCAAATAATGTCAAGTTTAGTTGTTATAGAGATGGTTGCATATGCTTGCATGAGGGTGTTAGTAATATATGCCTGTGTGTGTGTGTGTGTGATTAGTTTAGATTAGAATATTCATTCTAAGAATTCTATTTTAAAAGGACAGTTCTCTAAGATTTCATCATTATATTCTAATCATCTTTGTGATATCTATTAGAGAAGCAAGATAATTATATATGAATTAATATATTTTTTACCTATTTGACCAATATAACTAGTATTACTTGTGGGGTATCAATTTGCAACTTAATAAACATATTTGTGAGTCTCCCAAGCATTGGCGACCCAACAGTCCTTTCTAGAGAGAACTTATTTTCCCCACACATTGGTGGGTTAAAAGGAAAATCAAGAGATACACCCACATGGGTGTAAGTTCATGCAATGCTCTAACAATACAATTTCCAGAGAGCACATTTTTGCCTCACACATTGGTGGGTTAAAAGGAAAATCGAGAGATACACCCACATGTGCATAAGTTCATGTGATGTTCTAATGATACAAACACCTATCGTAAGTTTTCTAATAGGTTCACATGTAAAAAGCTTGACTCTTTTAATAGAATTTACCTTCAATAAGTGAAGCTTCTTGTTTTAAACTTAAAATAGCTATAATATGGCCTCATAATTTGCAATTCACCACCTTGCATAAGGATATTCATGATAACTCATGCATTTTACTTTCTCCACATTTATGTTCTTCCATTATTTCTTTGGGAGAGATTTAAACGATCATGCTATGTGGATTATGCTTGGCATTGATGGCCACTTGACTAGAATTATTGATGTTGGTGCACCAAATAATGAGCCAAAAAGATGATAGTATGGAGATGGCTATTTCACAACCTAGCACCCCTTTCTAATTGACCAATCTATGATATTTTTAATTTTATGGATTCAATTGAAGATAATGAGGGAGATCTATTGAAGAAATGGTTAATTAGTGAGTAGGAAGCTTGACATTATTTTAATAATCATTGAATGTTCTCAAACCCAATTTTTTGTTGGTGGTGTGCCAAAGTGGATCCTTTATTTATGTGGTATAACCTTCATTCTTGCCTTGATAGGGTCCTTATGTGGCTAGATCACATCATGACTCATGGGAAGTACATGTTCAACTCTATGCATATGATGGAAATTTGTTTCTTCGTACAAGGGGAGAACTTGGGATTCATTGCTATACCAATTTTAACCCAGCTAAGAAGACAGTTTTTGTACGGAAAAATATACAAGTGTAGAAAATTGTAGAGAAGAACAAAGTCGCATAACACTCAAATTTACGTGGAAAAACCTAGTAAAATTATACCAGTAAAAAACCATAGGCAAAATATCTTTCGTATTGATTCTAATGAATTACAGAGTTACAACAACCTCAAATGAGATCTAGCCCTTTCTTCAAAAAAGAGGGAAAGAATACCTCTCAAAACTATTCTAGCCTTTAGCCTTCTTTCTACTACTTACAAATGAGGGAATGCTCCTCTATTTATATACAAATTTGAGAAACTTAATGCTATAATTAAGTTCTCAAATTTGCCACCTTTAATCCTTCCAATGCCACCACTATAGTCATATTATTGACTAAGCCTATATGTGGCTCTCAATCATCTACAAGATTGACACATATAGAGTCCAATTTGATTCTACTATGAATCACTTAATAATTTACTAAGTCAACACAATATGACTCACTCAACTACATGTATGACACATATAGGAGTAGAGTCCTAATTGAAGACAGCTTGTATGACACATACAAAATTAGAATCCTAATTGACTTTATATTCTAACAGTTTCATCATGGACGTTAGTGAGTACCTTTTGTAATATCACATAATGGAATATTTTGATCTTTCCCCGATCTAATTAAATTCAACTTATGAATTACACCAATTAATTTTACAAATCAGAAATGAAGTCAGGTCCAGATTTGACTGCAATTGTAATATTGATGGCAAGTCGCACAATCATGCATATGAAAGCTAATTACTCCTTATGCATATAACTTCCGGAATCTATCATTAATGAAACATAACTGCTGTAATGATATAAGAAAACTTCTGTTATTATCAACAATGTCAATACACATGAGCAGCCCACACCAGCAGTAAATTCTTATTTCAATGAATGTTTGCTGATCGGCCAACTTATGTGATGATACAGCACTGTAAGGCAGAATATCAGATTTGTAGAGGATCCGCCCTAGGTTGAGCAATGATTATGTCACAACCTCACTGCATACAGAATGTAAATGTGTGCAGATGATCTATCCTTACAAAACCAGACTTATGACAAAATTTTCATAATGATTATTGCCGGCAGTTCTACGCAATATCGACCCTTAAAGAGCAGCTGATGAAAATCTATTTCCAGATCGATCCTATGTGAACAATCAACATATCAACAGCAGTAAGCATAGACCCAAAAGTGCTTCCAAGTTATATATCAACGGTAGCAGTGACAGTCACCTCTGAAGTGTGAGAGGAGTGCAACTGTTACTCTGAAGTGTCAGAGGAGTGCTACTGAAAATGAAACGGGAACGAAAGGTTTAAGTGGGCCCACACCAGCCACCTTGCTGGTTAAGCCCAGCCATGTTCTATGTGGCTAGTTTGATTGAGCCTTTGTTGAAACCATGTTTGTACGTCCTTCAATAATAATAATAATAATAGAAGTCATGACTATGGAGCTTTAAAATGTTCAAAGGAAGTGGCTTTTCACAAAGGAGTAACATTCAGACTTGGTGAAGTGAAAGGAAATTTCAGACGTGGAAAATCATTTCGTAGATTTAATATATGAAAACTCTTTGTAGGAATTAAGATCTAACATAGATATGAGTGTTCGTACAATTTCAAAGAAATTTCAGCACTTATTATTGTCTATTCAGTTTTATTTATATTAATTGAAAATTATAATATAATTTATTTTTATTTTCAATTAATTAATAAATATTATCAATATTATCAAAAATTCAGACTTTTTTTGGTAAGTTTTGATAAGTAAGAATTCATGTGATAGTCAGTAAAGTCCATTCAATCAGATTCACGTTTAAACATTAGATTCTTTTATGTCACCTACCATTTCAATCTTATTCTTTTAATTAATTATATATTTGTTGAATATTTTAATGTTTAAAAAAGTTGTAATTTAATTAATTGAATATAATTGATAATATACTTTTTGATAAAATAAAAAACAATATATTTTATGATTATAACATCCACCAACATTTAAATTTTCCAGAATGTGAATCTTGAAAATATAATATTTCAATATTTTTGACTCTGAACCGAGTCAAAGCAATATCATCAGAGATTCATGTGAACGCAAAAATGTATGATTGTGGGGCCTTTGCATAATCGTGTCTGGTATATCTTCCCATTCCTAGACGGCTTCTCTCTGAACCCACTCAGTTTCGTTTACGTGATCTATTGGAATTGTAATTGCTTTTAGTTTCGTTACCAATACAAATGTTGTATCTTTGTTACATGTGAATGAATGATTACTCTTACAATTCTGTTTCCATATTATGATCGTTATTAGTTTGTATTTGCTAATTTACTTTATGTTTGCATTTGCTGGTTCAATTTAGCAACAGTTGACAGGTAGTGGTGTGCCTATAATGGCACATGTTCATTTTATTTTATTTTAACAACACCATTGATGGAATACTGTGTTGCGAGAATATAAAGCTTTCTAGTTATAAACTAACTGTTTGCGAGAATATAAAACTTTCCAGTTATAAGCTAACTGTTCAGCAGATAGGTTATTTTCCTCAGGTTTAAGGCGTGTCTGGTATATTAAATTTAGCTGCTTTCCGCAAAGATGGGAGATACAACAGATCCTTTACAAGTTCCACTTATTCAGGATAAGAGGGATAGGGATGTAGAAATTTCATGTAATTTGCAGGGAGGCAATGAAAGTGGGTCAGTGGTATGCTCAAAAGATGTAGGAAGAAGGATTGTAGAAGAATCAAATAAAATATGGGCGGTTGCAGGGCCTGCCATATTCAGCCGCATAGCTATGTATGGAACAAATGTTGTTACTCAGGCTTTTGCAGGACATCTGGGCGATTTGGAATTGGCTGCCATTTCCATCGCCAGCACTGTCATTGTGGGTTTCAACTTTGGACTCTTTGTAAGTATCCAGAATCTATTCCGTGCCTTTTTCTTTCTATTTTTCAGTTTTTATGCCTTTTTTGTGTGTTTCTCTTTCCCTGCTTCTGTTTGTTGTTGAGGATAACATCCTCGGCTCTCTTTAGCGCAGATCTTTCTCCAGCTGACATCTTTAGACCGTCTTCATATTGACAGTTTTAGTAATAGTTTTGACACTACAGTAAATGATCAACATCTAAGAATCTATCTCATCCAGAATCCAGTCCATCTCATTTCTATGAGTTTAGTATCTGAATATATAGGACGACTTCTGAATGGAAGCTATTGAATTCACAGCTAGGATACTTGTTTTTTAGATGTGGGGAGGAAATCCCACTTAAGAGTGATTGGAAATGGAGGCAGATCACCTTTTCACAGATATGTCCAAAATCCAACTAAATTTCCATTGATCTTTAAAAGTTAAATTTAAACTCAGAGGAGCCATTGTAACTCTTGTCATGGGATGTTTGCTAAGTTCATCCTACCTTTCATTTTGGCGCCGCTTGTTTTCTTTGTTTTCTTTATGGAAAAGGGACAACCGCGGACTTTACACGTCAATACTTATCAAGAGATAGGCTCACCTGCAAGAGCTAATTGGTTGTCTTTTTCTTGAATTTAGGTTGGGATGTTCTTGAATTTAGGATTTAGATGGTTTTGGTTGTGGATATGCTGTTGTGAAGATTTAGTATGTTTTAAAAATTAATTTTTTAAAGTATTTTTATGATGTTTTGTAATTTATTGTTAGGATGAAGAAAAATAGATTAGAAGATGTTTGAAAATATTGAAAAAAATTATATATATATATATATATATTTTTAAAATATATTAAATTATAATTTTAATTATTAATATCTTAAATAAAATAATCAATTTTATAAATTAAATATAAATATAAATATAAATTAATATTTTCCAAAGGTTAAAAATTTATAGTTTACAAAAGACATGAATAAAAGATATAATCAATGTTTAACTTATTTTGAATAAATCATTCAAACTAACTCATGAAAAAGAGGGTTTAAAAGCTAGTATTTATAAAGACTAAGAAAGTGTAATTATGTTAATATATAATTGATTTGTGAAAACAGTATTATATGATTAATACAATATGAAGATGTAATTGCTTGATAAACACTATTATACAAACATGCTTTTACAGTTTGTCTTCCAATTTACTTTTGATTTTCTCAATTGTCTGTAATCTATTTAAATTAACATTCAGGTGTTTTCAAAATTATTCTTCACAAAGAGTGCTGCATATCGGATGCCTCTAATCCTTAAATTATTCTTGGCTACACACTATTTTTACTCTTCAAATTCAATGACACGCATTTTTCTATGCAAAGTCCCGAATAGCTATCAGCTCTGAAAGCAAACCCACCACATGAATACCCCAACTTTAATATCATTTCATCCATTCTCTGTGCCACTGCCAACCCGTCTACTGAATTGTAAACAGTGCTTGGTATGGTAATCTGCAGGTGTTCATAGTCATACCTGATATTCCTTGTTTGTTATAATCATTCCTGTTCTTGTTTTAACTTTTAATAGTACATATCTATTTCGGCTATAATCAACGAATCATAAAGGAACGAAATTTTTTTAAGAATGGAATATTCATCTCTACTATCATATATCTCGCTGAACTTGGAACTGGTCATGGCAGTTAGGCATGGGTAGCGCCCTGGAGACCCTGTGCGGCCAAGCTTTTGGGGCTCGGAAATATCATTTGTTGGGATTATATATGCAACGAGCATGGATTGTCCTCTTTGGTGTTGCAATTCTTCTTTTACCAATGTATATATTTGCAACCCCCATCTTGAAGATCCTTGGACAGTCAGATGATGTTGCTGAATTAACAGGAAGAGTTTCAATCTGGTTCATTCCCCAACACTTCGCATTTGTATTCCTCTTTCCTGTTCAGAGGTTTTTACAATGCCAGTTGAAAAACATGGTCATTGCATGGATCTCTGCAGCCACTTTGGTGCTCCACGTTTTTCTAAGCTGGCTATTTATTGTTAAATTGGACATGGGGCTAATTGGTTCAGCAATGACATTGAATTTGGCGTGGTGGTTGCCCCCTGTTGCCCAAATTATTTATGCCACTTGTGGGGGTTGCCCGTTGACGTGGACAGGTCTGTCCAGAGATGCATTCAGAGACTTGTGGTCTTTTCTCAAGCTCTCCGCTGCATCCGGTGTCATGCTATGGTTAGTTGCCAATTCACTTGTAAAGATGTATGATATACTTGTATATACTATATGTATAATATGTATTTGGGTGTGTCTCAATTAAAAAGTTGTTCAAACAGTGCTGACATGCTTTAGCTTGTGAACAGTTTAGAGAATTGGTATTACAGAGTATTGGTCCTCTTGACAGGAAATCTGCAAGATTCACAAGTTGCAGTTGATTCTCTTTCTATCTGGTAACATTGTAACAAGCTTTTTTTTGTGCAGTATTTATTTTGAAGCAATGCAGGAGTGCATATAATGCTGCAACTATGTTTTTAAACCTTGATATGCATTTTGCAGCATGAGCATCAATGGGTTGGAGATGATGATTCCACTTGGTTTTTTTGCTGCTACTGGGTATGTAGTTGTACTGATAAATGTAGAAAGTATTTCCTGTATTGAAATGAAATTCAAAAAATATAAATGCCCTGGAGAGACCTTGTTAAATGTATGAGATGATTGAAATGACATCATTTGTAGCCCTAATGTTTGCAGGTTTATTATTTTCAACTTCAGATTTATTTATATCACATTCTTAAGATTGATTACATATTTTATAGTAACTTCCTAGCTGTTTTGAAGGCATGCTCAAGTTCCAACTAAGCCCAATCGAATTGAATGCGTGTACCAGGGACAGGAACATCATCTATTTTCATCCTTCATTTCTAGTTCATAGGACCTCATTTTCTCAATTGAAATATATCCATTAATTTCAAGTACATTGATTTTCATTCAAATTCTCAACTCATGGTCATTATGGACAAATCAACCTTTTCAATTCCCGGTTTCTTTTGCAAGCATTGCACGCTTATATTAATCTACACATGTCCATCTGTCTTGTCTTCATTGAAATATGTGAGAAATAGGCATAGCTGCTCCTTGTAAAAGAAGCTTTTTATCTTAAAGAAAACATATTCATTTCAACTAGCATTATGGAAATGTTCCGTTCTTTATATCCGATATTTATTACAAGCTTTTGAACAATTTCAACTTAGTATTAAGATTGCTTTGAAAGACTTGGCTCGACATAAGGCAACCAAATACCTAACTCATATGATTTAGTCCCCATCTTTGCTTTCTGTATCTTGTATAACCCACTTTTCAATGGGTGACTTCTAGTTATAACTACTCTGATACAGAGTTTGGCCTGGGGTGTACCTATACTGGATCCAGGTCCCAGTATGGTATGCATCTGGGTTCATCACAAATTCATCTTTCCCTGCACGTCGTGACTGGATATAGTCTGTGCTTGTCTGAGCAAAGCTGGGCCACACCTGATCACAACAGAAATCATCCTGGCCATATTAGGGCCCAGGGACAAACCCAGCCACTCACAGACACAAAACAAATTTTGTCAATATAAAAACAAGAAGAAAAAAAACCTAAAACCTAATCTACGTGGTTCCTTTCTAGTAGCTGCTAAAACAGATTATCGGAGTTTGAAATGTAACAAAGCAGGAACAAACAATATAATGATTGAATTTTTAAACTGACCTGTTCTTACAAACTTTCTGCTGAGAAACTATGTAAGAAAGAGGAACCAGTAGTTGAGCACCCTATGTTGCAGGAGCTAACCAAATTTTTATGGCACAATAGTCAATTAATAGAATGTGCCACAGCTTCACTTTTTATTTTAGGCATTTGTATCAAGAGGAAGGCTGTTGTACATTATGTATTTTTAGCCCATTTTTTTTTGACATCAATCGATATCCAGAAGCATTGATTGAGAAAATATGATAAAAATAATGAAAGATCTAGACCTGCATCCAAATCACTGCTCTAAATAGAAAACTAGATAGGCACCATTAGCAACAATATGAGCAAATCTTGTCTTTCCATAGCTAATGTAATTGCTTTTGTTTGGCAAGAAAGTTTGGTTTTGTATATCTTGTGCAAATAATGACTCTTTTACTTTTTGTAATATATATATTTTGAATGGTAATACCCAAGAAAAGAAAAAATCAATGTGTCCAAACAAAAAACTTGAACCTGAAACATAGAATAACTACAATTGATTGCAGGTCCAGACATTTTAGAATATACCATCTCTAGACATTGTCCCCGTTGGGTGTAACCATTATGTCTGTCTCGTGTATGATAAAATCCAAATCGTAATTGATAATGAATTCTTCTTTTAAGTGAGTCAATGTTAGGCTTAAGAGGGGCAGAGTAGAAATATATTATTATTGCATTCATTGGGTGTTACGTATGATAGTTTACGTTCTTATTTTATAGGTAAAGGAATTGTTTACTAGCCACATAACTATCTAAACTGAAAAATAGTTTACAAAATTTACAAATGTGTTAATCTTGTTGATTAACATCCCCACTTAGTTTGAAAAGGTTATAATGAAACCATGCAGTATTTTGAACTACTCAAACTTCTCTCAGTTAAGCACTTTGGTGAGAATATTTGTTGGCTGAACTGAAGCTTCCTAAAAAAGATTGTTACTATAATAGATCTTAAATTTGTTTGAACTAAGCCAGTTATCTTGACAGGATTCAAACTTTGATACTGAGCTCGTTGTCTGGATAGGTCTCAAATTTGATAATGAACATGTTACTTTGACAGGTCTCAACTTTTGATAATGAGCCTATTGCTTTGATAGGTCTTGAATTTGATAGTGAGCTTGTTACTTCAACAAGTCTCAAATTGGGACTTGTTTTGTCCATGCTGCAATTTGAAAAAAATGACGAAACTTTAGTGGGCAATATGAGTAGTCACCAACTATCAATATAGGAAAACTCTGCACTATCACTAAAAATAATATCTGAAATAGCACACTTAAGTGCAATTAATACATTGTGGAGGAACATATACACATCAACTATCTGCCAATAATATTTGAACTAGCATGCATTGGGTGCAACATAATATTGTAGTGCAATTGCCACACCAATCACAAGGTGTCAACTATCTATGAAGTCTCCACTCAATTTTGACATATACACAAGATTCCCCCCTGGCAAATGAGAGGAAAATGGCAACAATTTGGTCTCCTGATGGAGTAAGAGTAGAGAGCATATACCATATTGAATCAACAAGAGACAACATCTTAATCTCTATAGCTTCATAATTATAATACAATAGTAAGGACCAACATCATCATAATCATCATAAACTGCATATCTAACATACTCAACACAATTATATTGCTCAGCAAAATCATTCTTATCATCAGCAATAAAATTGTCACCACCAACAACATTACCAACATCATTATCATCACCAATAGTACCTTCAACAACACTCAACAGTAGCCTTGTTTGGAGCATCTAGCTCAATCTCTATGAAAGATGTCACAACTGCAATATTTAAAGAAGCATTTGATATCTTCCTTGAGATTGGTTCAAACAAAGGATTAACAACAAATAACATAGATTTTTGCACTTTCTTTTGAAAGCAATAAAACGAATCATGAGTAAGTTGACCACATGAAGAACAAGGGTGTAGATCAAAGAAAGAACTAAAAAATGACCTTGATCCACAATGAGAACAAATTTGAACATTATTTAACTTAGTAAGTATTGCTTTTAGTTGCTTAGATTTTTGAAGCGCACAAGAATCACCAGCAAGAATCTGTACAGGCTTCGACCAACATCAGCATTAGCAAACGTTGTCTGCAAATTTTGATTGCGTTCAGCATATTTGGTAGACCTTCAAACAGCCAATCAGATTTTAGGCAGAAATAAAATAGAACTCTGTACACTCCTTTAGGCTGGTATGGGCAAAAAGAAAGATGAACCCTTTGTAAGGGCCACAGCAAGAAGATTAGCCAACAAAACAGTTAACATAGTCATGGGTTCACAACTTTCTATGGGGACATTAACAAAGATAATAATTTTTTCCTATTGTGCTCAATCTCCTTTTACAGCTTTCATTCTCTATCAACTTTAACTTCACACAAGATAAACGATGAGCAGATGGACTGATACCACTGTTAGGCCCAGGAGGGGCAGAATATAAATATGTTATTATTGCATCTCATTGTGTGTTACATAGGAATGTTTACTTTCTTATTTTATAGGCAGAAGAACTGTTTAACTGCCACATAACTATCTTTTACAAAATTTACAAACATGTTAACCCTGATGATTAACACACTAACAGTTAATACCATAATGTCAAAAAACTTGTATGTCTTCTACTCTGCCTTTGATTGACATTTGTATAGATTTGTTTGGTTGTAAATGCAGCGTGAGGGTGGCCAATGAGCTGGGCGCTGGAAATGGCAAAGGAGCTAGGTTTTCAGTGATCGTTTCTGCAACTACTTCGACTGTGATAGGCCTTGTTTTTTGTTTGCTCATTATTGTGCTTCGCCAGGAATTTGCTCTGGCCTTCACAAGTAGTTCCACAATTATAGAAGCGGTCTCTAAACTGTCCATTTTGTTGAGCTTTACTGTCCTCTTTAACAGTATTCAGCCAGTCCTGTCAGGTAAAGCAATTCAACTTTCTAATTGTATAAGCATTGGTCAGAAATTCAAAGCCCTGTCTTTTTTTCCTTTCAACTTATTTGAATGGAACATATCTATGAAATATTGACAGTGGTTGAAACGTTTTATTTCAGAAGGAACCAAAAGATTGCGATCGCCATAAGAGTTATGAGCACTGAACAAATCAAACTTAATATCTACTCTTATATGACACTAACTCTGCACTCTTCTTCCTTATTCTGTTTCAGGGGTAGCAGTGGGATCAGGGTGGCAATCTTATGTTGCTTACATCAATATCGGGTGTTACTATGTGATTGGTGTCCCTTTTGGAGTGATGCTTGGTTGGGTGTTTAAACAGGGTGTTTTGGTGAGTGCTACTTCTTCCAAGGAGAATAGGTTATTATTAAAACGAAATGAAATTTTTATTGACTTACAAGAAAGACTCTGCAACTTATGGGACCAGAAAATCATATTTATACAGTACTCATCAGATGTATCTAAAATCATATTCTACATAATAGTTAATAATCGTAACAACACTTTCTGTTGCAATGGGTAGGAGCCTTCAACTTAGCTGCCCTCATATCTTCGCATCTTTTTCACTCCTTACATTGACAATGCGAATTGAATACGTTCCTGTTCAGATATGCATTGAATCTTTCTACGAAATTCTTTGTTTGCCCTCTGGTTCTCAAGGGGAATCAACTAAGTGAAATACTCACTGAATCAATAATATTTTACAATTACTGCACCCAAAAAATGACCAGATCGTTGTAGTAGAGTTAACTGCTGTAGAATGAAAGCAATCCAACAACCAACGATTCTTAGTTGGAATGGCAGAGAGCAAATAACATTGAAGTTACATTAGTACTAACTATGAATAAGTTTTAAGGTCTCCAAAGAATAATGCATGGAAGAATACTAGATAAATCTATATGGTTTCTTTTAAAGCCTTACTTAAATCAATATGCACCTTTTCCATGAATAGTTTGGTTCTTTCTATTGGTTAAAAAATTGTTAAAATGGATCCATCTAGTAGTTGTCGGTTAAATGTTATATATTTTGCATGTTTCGTGGTTAAATTTTTTATTTTTGTTTTTGTTTTTGTTTTTAGGTGTTATTTTGGATTTTTTTAATTTTGTTTTTGATGTTTCTAGTTACATCCTATTTGTTAAAGGGTGAAGTAGGAGATTCATTATTGTATTGGAGAATAGTTGAGTTTTATGCAATAAAGAATTTTTTTACCACCCTGAGTATATTTTACCTGAAAAGATCTTCTCAACTGAAAATAATACATATAATATTTGCTTTTTATTTATTCTGTTAGTGTTTCAAATCCATTAAGCATTATTTTTATTATACAATTTATTGGACTTCTTTTTCTCTACAAGAGTTTGATAGATTGTGTAAATTAATTGAATATTTCAACCATACTTTCTCAAATTGAATGCATGACATCCCAAATTCTATATGGCAGGGGATATGGACAGGAATGATATGTGGGACAGCCGTTCAGACAATTGTTCTGGCTTTTATTGTATATAGATGTGACTGGGACAGAGAGGTAAATACTAGATCTCATTAAATTTGTTATCTGCTCATTTCATGCAATTGTCAAATTGTTAGTGATTGTTTTTGGGGATAAGTTATGTTTTTTAATTTATTGTTTTCCTATATTAATTGCAGGCTACCCAAGCCATAGATCGAGTCAATAGATGACATGGGATATTATGTGTCCTATACCAAGGCGACGAATGCATCATTATGATTTAATTCAACTAAGTTGAATCAGCATCTCGAAACATTTTTTTGATTAGCTGCCATGGCTTTTTATTCTACTACCTCTCGGGGAAGCATAATTATGGGAGAATTTTTGTTTATTTTTAAAAATGTACAATTATCTTGATTTAATTTTGCTTTTAATTCCATCAGCTAGTTCTGAGATGGAAATAGAAAGGTAGTTAGTCCGAGTTGCTTCTTAAGAGCAAAGTAGGTAGCATTTTTGCAGGTGATTTTCCATTTTTTAAGTACAGCAATTTATATTTCTTACGCTATTCTAGTAAGGAAGTTTTTGGATTTATTCTTAGATTTAGATTAATATGACTATGCTGATAAACTAGTGTATTGAAGAACATGGGCATGAGTGTGAAATCAGAGTGTAAAATGTAAGGAAATTAGAGTAGTGGAAACAATTTTCTACATCAATTTTTAGAAGAAATATTATGCAAACTTTAAAACTGATCTAACAATCACAGAAAATTTAGGAACACATTCATAATAGAAAATAAACAATGAACATAAGATATATGTGGGGAAAACCCTTTCGGAAAAATAAACCCCACACTCCAAAGCCTGCTGAATGTATTCCAAATCCAACAACAAGATTACACACATTTGCAGAGCAAGTCTTTTATAGGAGTATCCCTAGTAAACAATTATGAAAGAAATCCAGCAACATAACAGTATCTCAACACAACTTCATACTCCTCCAAACTACACAAGTGCTCAATATATAAGAGTTTTATAATGCATAAAATAAACATTTCTAAAAAAACTACCAAAGGCTAAACGTGCAACATGGAAAGCACCAAAAACACCGCAAACGCACAACGGTAAGTTTCCAATTGTCACCACATGCCAATTTGCAAAATCTGCACTTGCCAAAATAACTGCTCTTCAAAAACTCACATTCCATGTAAACTCAACATAGAAATAGAAAAAACTTTTATGCACAACTCCACCTTTAAATATCAAATTTCTAACTTGACTTCTCATTCGAATAGAAACTGCAAGTTGTAACTCACAAAGACAAAGTGAGAAAAATTAGCAACATTTAATATTTAGAAAAATCAAATCTTTGGAAAAATCAAAGGTTGAGACACTTTCTTTTTCCTAACATAAACACCATCAACACATATTTAGAAAAATGTTTGGTTGCGAGTTTTCAATGCCAATGCAAAGGCTAAACACTCACAAATCTTTGGACTCAGAATTGAAAGAGTTTGTAATAGAACTTTGGTAAGAAATTTTTGGTACCTCAAAAATATTGGTTCAGGTGTAGTAGAATTATCTATATTGTTACCTAGCTAATTTGTCTTAGTGTATGCATAGCTTTTAGTTAGCATTTAATTAGCTAATTTAATTTTACATATGTGGTCACAACCAACTTGGTATAAGGTATCGTGGTTCCTAGTCTCATAGTTCTTAGTCTAGAAGAACTCTAGATCTTGTTGTTTGTGGTTGGTCTCAATCTTTTTGGCTTATTTTTGGTTCCTTTCATGAGAATGGTGCCTCCACCTACCCAAATTTTGGTAAGTTTTCTCACCTAGATTTAGTTATTTCTCTTCTTCATGCTCAACAACCTACAAATGAAGACCGAGAGGAAAAATATCTCTATCTTTCCCTCTCTCTATCTCTATATATCTCTCTCTCCCTCTCTCTCCCTCTTCCCCTCTCCCTTCCCCCTCCTAATTCTCTCTCCCTCTCTCTCTCCCCTTCTTCCCTTCTTCCCCTCTCCCTTCCCCCTCCTAATTATCTCTCCCTCTCTCTCTCTCCTTCCCCTCTCCCCTCTCTCTCTCTCTCTCTCTCTCTCTCTCTCTCTCTCTATGTCTCTCCCTTTCCCTCTCTATGTCTCTCTCTTGTCCACCCTCCACCTCCTAATTACTCTTGGGTCTATGTGTGCAAAAATCGTATATTCGATTTGTGGCACCAAAATCTTACCATTACAATACATTTTTAAATGTTTTTCAAATCACATATCGGATTTTATCCGATATTGGATTTGTGGGCCATAGAAAAACATTAAGTGGGCCATTTTGGGCATCCCAACGGACCCTACATTTTGTTTGCACGCTTTGCAGGTGACAAAAACGCAATTTCAGATAGGAAAAGACAAAGATCAACTTTTTGGAGCATCTTCTATTCAAATTTGTCATAAGCAATCATCTTTTTAGCATATTTTTGGAGGTATAATGGGGAGCAGTAGTCATCGGAAGTAAAAACGTAAGAGAAAGCTTACAAAAGAAGAAATTGAAGCATATAGACAAAGAGATAGAGAAAGTCATAGGAAGAGAAGAGAAGGTATGTCAAATATTGGTGAACCTGAGCCCTTTGGTCTTTCAAGTGAAGAGGAAATTGAATATGTTCAAGGTGAAAATGTTGAACATGATATTGAAATTGGGAATCCTAATGTTGAAATTGATATTGAAAATGTTTAAGGTGAAAATGTTGGAATTGAAGATGTTGACCATGATATTGAAATTGGGAATGAAATTATTGAAATTGATATTGAAAATGTTCAAACTGAAAATGTTGGAATTGAAGATGTTGAACATAATATTGAAATTGGGAATTAAATTATTGAAAATGTTCACGTTGAAAATGTTGGAATTGAAGATGTTGAACATAATATTTAACCAAGTGTAAATTATGTTTCACCAAATTACATGGGAAATGAAGAAAGACATATTGCAAATTCAAGATTTTCAAGAACCCCTAAATGGTTACTTGAAATTGATGAGAACATTATAAACAATTTTAAAGGCAACAAGTCAACACGAACCATTTGGTTGTGGGCTACGCAATTTTTCAACCAATATTTTAGCAATAAGACATTGATTGAGCAATGCCAACTTTTTGTACAATTGCTAAAGATACAAAAGATGAGACCTTTGCTAGCCAAATTGAAGATTTGTGTGAACAAGAAGACCCAAAAAAATGATATTATTGTCAAAAATCTTTTTAATGCTCTCAAGTCTATTGGAAAAAATAACAAGGAAAAAGATAAGAGAGTTGCTCAGAGAGTCATTACAACCACCCTAGTAAGCCATCAATTGAAAAAGGCTCACTTTATGAGACAAACTTGTATTGATTTTGACATAAATCATAAAACTTTGGATAGAGCACTTGCAAGAAGAGAAACAATAGATGATCCTCTTCAAAATGATATGGGCTTTTGTCGGGAGGCTTCTACGTGCTGATAAGAAGCTAACCGATAATGTAAAGTAGGTAATTCAACAATTTTGGCATGATAACTCTAGAGTATCACCCAATGCAAAGGATGTTTTAAAGTTAAGAATTGGCAATCGAGACCGTACACTGGATCCTAAACATTTCTTGGAATCAAGCCAAACAATGTTGTTCAAATTTTTGATTGAAACACATCCAAATATGGAAATATCACAAAGGACTTTTGAAGGTTTGAAGCCATTTTATTGTGTGCCTCTTAAAATTCATAATACTTGTTGTTGCAAATACCATGTGGAGTTTTCAATGTACCATGAACTATTATGCTATATCCATTCTACTTTGCATACTAATAAAATGTTGCAGGAGTGTGGTGCAATGCATCTTCTGAAATCATCAAGGGAATTGCTAGATCTATTTTTATGTTCTAGAGATGATGGTTGCTTTCTCTATAGAAATGATTGTTTAAATGTGAAGTGCTCACAATGTGGTGGCTTGTCAAAGTTTGTTCAATGTTTTCATGAGGGTTCTGAACATGAATTTGGAAAGAAGCTTGTTGAGAAAAAGAGATATGAGATAGTCAAATATACTTTGCAGAGTAGAGGTGAAGGTTCTAGATGCGAGTTGGTTACAAAAGAATGCAGTGTTGCTAATTTAATTTCAGATTTTAAGGACAATATTTTCTATAAGTATGCAAGGAACAGCCATAGATCTCAGTGGCTAGATCAACAATTCAGGATGTGTAAGGACTCTTTTCCGATTGGCACTATTATATCAATGGTTGATTTTATAGAAAACTACACATTGCAACCACAAAATGAGGTACAATCTCAGTATTACAATTCCATTCATATTGCTATTTTTGTCCACATAACATATAGACATGCACCTGATAGTATAGAAGATGATCGAAAGATAATTAGAGAGTATCATTTTTATATGAGTGATGATAGGTCTCACTTGTCTGAGTATGTCCAACATTGTTTTGATAATTTTATTGAGTTCTTGCATAAGCATGATATAGTAGTTGGACGACATCTCAGTTGGTCAGATAACTGCACAGGTCAATTCAAGAATGCTCGTATGTTTTATTGGTTGAGTAGAATGCATGTAGAGAAGGGTGTACCTCATATTTGGAGTTTTTTTGAAGTTGGGCATGGGAAAGAGGAGCATAATGGAGCAGGTGCATGTGTAAAGAGAGCTCTAGTTAAGGAGAAATTGAAGATTTCAGAAGAAAAATTTAGTGATGCACTTTCTATTGTTGATTGGTGTAGTTCAACACTATCACAGGGAGGGACACTTGATTCAACAGTGCATAGATTATTTTGGTTGGTTGAGGAGGGTACAATGGGAGGTAGATTGGATTGTCATACAATCAAATATTCTTCAAAGATGTATTCATTTTGAAGCTCAGAGGCAAACACATGGACCATTTAGACACAAGAGTTGGCTTGTTTTTGTCAAAGTTGTATTCAGTGCGAGTGGGATCAATGTGAGTCAAGTGAGTGGGTGGATACATGGGTTCCAAAGTATTTAACTCATTTATCTCAAACAATATCCATGACAAATGACACAATGGAAAGTTCAGTTGATTACGACCATCTTTCAGCTCTACTACAGCCAGGACATGTTTTTTGCAGTTGTTGCACCATAGGGGAATGAAGAGAGATCAAACAATTGGTTGGCTTGATGTGTGCGGGTAAGGCATAAGCTAACACAACCGATGGAAGATGATGATGGGTTCATGTATCCTATAGGTTCAGTTGTGGTTGTAGGAACTTGGTTGCTAACATGATACATGATTAGAAAGAATGGCATACCTACATTTGAAGACTACGAGAAGCACAAAACCATTGTCATGTATTTGCACCTTGTTATAGCATCAAATGTTAAGTTGTTAAATCATCATGCCAAACCAAAGACAAAACAACTATGGACACTTAGTAATGTTGATCATGAAGAAATATTGGATACTCTTAAGCAAAGAGATGACCCTTCAGGCACACTTGAATAGCATATTAAAAAATGGAAGGTACAATGCTTAGGTTCATTATGCTTAAGTTTATTAGTGTTCTTTATTTAATACTTGCAAAAGTAATTGGTTGGCTGATGGGACAGTTAGGATAGAGTTGAAGAAGCTGAAGTTAAGGTAATGCTCTAATATAACTGTCGAAGAAGCTAAAGTTAAGGTAATGCTCTGATATGGATATAATATTTTCAAAGCTTTTAGTTCCATATGCATCTTTTTGCACTTTTTCTATCTATAATCCAAACAAAGAATTCTTTTCAATCTTTTTTCATTTAGTCTTATTAATGACACATTCTGCTACTATGGTAAACTATATTTTCAATGTCCAGAGTGAAGAGAAGAGGACTAGCGAGCATGTTCGAAAGACAACAGAACCAACCGCCACTTCATCCAACCGAATTTTGAAGGCAACACAGGATCTATTTCCCTCCCCTAGAGGGAAATATGTTTTGTACTATCGATATATACATGAAATTTTTTATGTCCATATGGCTCCTTTGTACTAAGCCTGTATGGATTTTTTGGATATATTGTATATACTTTTATCAATATATATCATTCTATAGCCTTACGACTTTTTGATTAAAAAAACTTATTTTTGCTACTGCCATTCTTGAATCTCCTTTATGATGTGTAATGTGTAAATTGTATGCTTGAATATTGTAGGCATGGATTCTTGGTGCAAGCACACCATGAAAGTTTGAATTTGCAAGTTTTGGAATTAGGTATGTTACTATTTGAGTCTTTTTTGAGGTCTAAGAACATAAAGGGTGTCTAAAAATGTATTTGAGTAGTTGGTTTGAAACTGGATTAGGGAGTTGAGGTCAAGAAACCTCTATTGGACACCTACAAGAGAAACTAGGTGAAGTTGTAAAGTGGTGCAAGAGCACCAAGCCAATGAACATTTCTCTAGGAGGGTTTAGTATGTTAGATCTAGGTGTGGTGAGTCTTTTGTGTTCAATTTAAGGTCTTATTAGACCATTTACATGTATTAGGGGTGGTCTGGAGTCATCTTGAGTCATTTTGTGTCAATATGTCAAAAATTGCAAAATAATGCAAAGTTGTAATGCAAAATTGCCAAATGTTGCAAAATCGCATATGAAGAGTCAAATTGTCAAATTTGTGTTAGGAATCAAGTGATTTATGTGTTGTAGGGTCCATTGGGACTATTTAATGGCATTTGAATTGTTTGGAGGGTCATTGGAGTCAAAAATGCAAAAATTGCATATTTTGTAAAAATTGTCATATTGAAAATGCAAAAGGTGGAACACCAATGGTCATGTTGGTTTAAAAGGTTGTTGATTCAGTTTATGAGGTTGGATCTGGTGGGAAAAGTGTTAATTTTTTTGTAGAAACTTGAATGCAGGTTTGATTCATACTTTTGTGAAGGGAAATCAAATAAAGTTATTTGTTTAAATTGCCAATTTTCTATGTTTTTCCAGAAATTTTCCAATTTCAAGGCTCTGTATGCTAAGTTATTGATTTATAATGATGTAAATTTGGTGGGTAGCAGAGCTATATCCATTTTGGCTTTAGAGTGAAGAGTTTTTGTTGAGTTTGGTGCATTTGGTGGCAAAATTACTATAGGCGGCTAAAACTTGTGTTTAGAGGGTTTAAAAATGCTTAAATAAGCCATCTCATCTATTATACATATTGTGGCTTGATGGGATGGACCGGATAGGTTGGAGTAGGTATAAATAGGGTGAATAATGAGTTTTGTGTGCAAGGAATGTCTTTTGGTTGGTTTGGCATGATGCCCTAGGTAGCAAATAGTGCATTTTTGGGTGAAATTGGGTGGTTTGAGTGAGCAAATGATATAATTCTTGGTGGTAGCAAAGATCTCTTGATCTTTTGAGTTTTTTCAGGTCTTTTATGAAGTGTTGGAGGCATTTCTTGGGTTAGATATTCCCTGGAAGGTTGTTTTACAATAAACCCCCCATGTAAAGTACAAGAAATGAGGATTTCATGGTAGGGTGCTTTGGGAAACATTTCTCCACAAAATAATTATGGAATTTGGGGTTATGTTGGCTGGTGAGTTCTGCCCAATCAAAATTTGGGTGAAAAAGAAATTTTAAGGCATAGATCCTAATGGCACTCTCAAATTTTGCAAATTTGAGATGCCCATTTCAAAATTTTGCCTCTGCTCTTTCTAAAGTGCACCAAATGAATCTGCCTAAGTCACCCACTTTGGAGGCTCGTAATTTAGGGCCAGTTGGTTTTCATGCAAAACCCCTTGGTGGAAATTTTCAATTGACATATGTGAACGGGCGTGTCAATTTTTAGCTTCCCACAATGAGTTTTGTTAGGGTCTTGAAAAGCGAAGTTGAAGGGTTTTGACACTTTTCTGTTGTTTGCAAACATTCAGTTTTGCAAAGTTGCATCCCGTTTAAGCTTGCATTTTATAACCAGTTGACTGTCATTAGAAAAAAAATGTTGTTTTATATTCTTCATATCTAAATGAGCCCACATATCAGTTTTCAGAGCTTCATGACATCATTTTTTATTTTTAACAGATCAAAACCAAATGCAGTTTCTTCTATTTTGCATCTACATTTTCAGAAACCTTTCTGAGAGGTCAACTTTGAGCTTCAATATCTTTTGATGGATGATGGTTCAAACAAATCCTTCTTGCACACGTACTCAGTATACCTAAATGTGATTATGTTTCTATTGGAGCTCACTAGGAGTTGATTTGGTATTTTTGAAAAATGGTGATTTGGTGCCCGAATTGATTCTGAACAGGTGCAATTGCAAAAAAGTCTAAGTAAGCAACTTTGGAATTTAATATCTTTCACCTCAGGATCTATTTTTATAAACTGTCTTTTGCACTCCATTCTTGGATAGAATGTGTGCATGCTTGCTCATCTTAAGGGTTTCAAGATGAGTTCGGATGGATAATTAATTGTTTTCTGGTCGCGACAGGGCCAGAAATGGTGTTCTGGAAATTTTCAAATTTTGCAATTCTAATGACAACCCATTTCTTTTTTTGGTTTGAAACCTCTACATCTCCATTTTAATCAAGATCGAAGGTCATTTGATACATTATTTTAATGTATTTCGGTCGTGGCTAACACGTCCCAGGGCCAGTTTACAAAGGAGGTACCTGAATTTTAATGCTTGGGCAAACTTTGAGAAAATGGGTTTTCTCTAACTAATTGATTATGCTCCGGCACAAAATTTCATGGCTTCAGGTGCTCTAGTTTGTTCGCAGTGAAATTTCTCGTTTGCTTACAGGTAGAGCACGACTTCTTTCTAAAAATGAAAATCCCCAACCAGCAAATGCAAAGAGGTCCAAGAAACTTTTAAATGAATGCAATTAGCCACCGTGCCAGCTGAATGGAGGAAGCACATCTCAAAAATGCCCAATATGTGAATTGCTTGATTTCAAAAAATCTCTATAAATGAAGCTTTGTGGAATATCACTACAGTCAAAACACAAAATGAATATGTTAAAAAGAAGCTTTTGAAACTCTCAGGCAAATGAGGAAGGGCGACCAACGCCTACAACAAAAATTTGCAGAGAAGAGGCTCATGAGAAATTCAAAAGCATGAGGCAGCCACCTTGCTCCATGAGAGAACAC
Source organism: Sequoiadendron giganteum (assembly GCA_007115665.2). Classification (NCBI taxonomy): domain Eukaryota; kingdom Viridiplantae; phylum Streptophyta; class Pinopsida; order Cupressales; family Cupressaceae; genus Sequoiadendron; species Sequoiadendron giganteum. Next base: position 558,655,860 of record CM021108.1, read on the forward strand.
CACAGGGGTTTTACCCAAGGATGATTTGCACTAGCAATGAACGGCCATGATTCCCGAGTTGAAGAAGCAGATGAATACAAATTTGGGAAAAATGTGGAGAAATAGGCAAAAACAACATCAACGGTGGAGATTAAGAGTTGAATGCAGCAACATCCTGTCCACACCCCGCTAACTCACGGTTTTAAAATTCTCACATGATAATTCATGCGGGGTCAGCGAGATCCTGACACGTGGCAGGTATGGGCCCAGGTAAATGAAGGTACAGAATGAAGTTTTGTTTTCCCGTTTAATTCTTGAAAAGCCTCTAATGAAAGAGTAAAACATTTAAAATTAAAATGATGCTTGCATAGGGAAGTGTTTCCCAAGAATGCAAGGTAAAAGTGGGCCCAGTAATAATATTATTTTTTAAATGGAAAATCATCTAAAGAGTGAAATGTGGCAAATGAAATAAAGGTAAAGTGGATTTGGGTAAATCCTCATCACTCCAGTGCTCACTCGTTATTCTCTGCGGGGTGAGCGAGAAAGGCTTATGGTGGGAATATTTAAAATGCAAATTTTAAATGGTGAAGTAAAAGTGCACGAGAAAAGACTTTGGTGCCCAATGAGGGAAGTGATTAGTTTATTATCTGAAGACAAGCTTCATATATGTGGGTAAATATTTTATTTGTCCATATGAGATAAAATTGAATTTATTATTCACTTTATAAAACAAATCATTTTATTTATTCGAGGTGGATAATGCAAAAGCACACTAAAAATTAAATTGAAGGCTCCATTGTAAAGTTGAATACTTTATATTGGTTGGAAATTGCAAATGTAATGTGCACCTCCAGCACATAAAAGGCAAGCAAGTTGATGAAGCATAAAGAAAATCAAGGTCAAATGACTTTATTATAAAGTCAGAATATTTCATTTGATAGTGGCAAATATTAAAATGCAAAGCTAGAATATTTTATTCACTGGAAGTAAATAAAGTAAAAAGCAACTCCAAATATAAAGTGCAGTGTTATAAAATAACATAAAAGAGGATTTTCACGGGCAAAGAGGTATTTTCACACAATAAGTAAAATGAGTGAATTTATCACATGGGCATATTTTCAGTTGTAAAACAGCTTGAAACAAACGCAATTTTGGAGGTAGAATAAGTTTGTTGCAAAGAGAGGAGAGAGGCTTTGCAAATTGATGATCAACGGTGAATGAAGTTTTCAGATGGCATTTCCAGATCAGTTTTAGGGCTGCTCTTGGTTTCTTCTATTTTCTATATCTTCTTTTTTCTCTCATTGTAAGGGGTTCCAAACAGTTTATGAAAGCTCTGCAAGTCAAGCAGAAGCTATGGGTAGATTGTAAAGCTAGGGGGAAATGTGACTGTTAGTCATTTAATCTGAAAGTGTGTGTTCTAAATTATTTTGTTATGTTTATTTTAGCTGATAATTGTCTCTATGGCTGAACTATAATGCTATTTTGGATTCAATAATAAAATTATTTGAGTCTTTTCATTCACATTTGTTGCATTTGAGGTACATATGTTGTTGCCTTATGTTCTATGAATGATGTAATTGCTTTAATAAAGCACAAGCTACATTTATTATTGTCTATTGTTCAGGTATAGTGTAATTGCTTTAACAAATGTGACAAGAATGTTATGTTTCAGGTAGATTTATAAGAAGAGTTATCAGAGAAAGTTTTAGTGGTCTGGTTGTCATAATGTGACAACATTTGCAAGACCTTCAGAGCATATTCAACACTGAAAGATGAATGCTAGTTATATGACTCCAAAGCCCATTTTTATGGCACTAGTCCATTATCATGTTTCTGTTGTTTTCAGTTTGGTCCCAACTCTTTGAATCAAAAACCATTTCAAATTTGTTTTGCTGAGTTGTGTATTTGATATGTTCTCCATGTTGGTTAGTGAAATTCACTTAAGGTGTTAGCCAATTTTGAGTGATATTTTAGGTTTCTCGGTAATTCTGTGAGAGCATTATCTACTAAGCAATATCCTATTACTTGTGTGTCTAGATTTTTAGATGTTGCTAAAGGGTCACCCCCCTAGGTTTTATAGAGCCTGAAGTGCAGGGGAAATGTGTGTCAATTCCATTTCCTGTCAGTTGGCCACTAGCCTTTGTGATTCTTGGATATTGAGGTTGGCTACCTCTTAGAGAGTTTCAAAACCTAGATGGAAAATTAAAACACCAACAAGTCCTTTGTAAAAGTGACCCAATTGGGGGTCTAAAAAGATGAAAAATCCTAATTTCATGGTGTTGGTCCAAAGGAGTGATATGTCCATTTGAGATATGTTTGAATTGAGCCAAATGGGTATCTGAAACCCTAAATAGTTTATGGGTTTGTTAAGTGGTCTAGACGTTATGCCCTGGTTTTGGTGTTTGGACACCTACAAGGAAGGCTAGTCAAATTGGTGAAGTTTGACAAGATAGGGTTATAAGCCTTGAAACCTTGGTTGATTTGGAGTAAATTGTGATTGTGGTTGCATTGATCCCCTGCTCATTACATCATAAAGGGTTGGTGCAATAGGTTATTGAGAGTTGCAAAGCTGGTTCACATCTTTCAAAGTCAAAGCATTACTTCACATTGCATAACTAATAACTAGATGCTGATAGATGAAAAAATTAAAATTACATTATAGTTTCTACAAAGTCAACCTAAGTAGTTATGCAATTACTTCACATTGCATAACTAATAACTAGGAGCATTTTTCAATTGCATTTTCTTATCATGGCATTCTATGAGACCAAATTTCTTTGAGGTATTTTTTTCAAATAGTTCATTGCCTTATCTATGTTACCACATTTTTCATGCATGTCTACAAAAGCATCTTGTCAAATAGTTCATTGCCTTGTTGCTATGGCCAAAATCCTAAAACAAGTTCTTTCGAACAAGCTATGGATGCTTGGAAAAAATATATCAAAAGCATAATAGTAAGCAATAGCATAGACAAGGCAGTGAATTGTTTGAAAAAATGCATCAAATAAATGTGGTGATGGAATGCCATGACAAGTCGTAGACAAGGCCGTGAACTATTTGAAAATATGCCTCAAAGAAATATGGTCTCATGGTGATGGAATTCCATGACAATCAAATTTCTTTTGATTGTCATGGCATTCCATCACCATGAGACCTCATTTTTTTGAGGCATTTTTTCAAAGAGTTCACTGCCTTTTCTATGCTACCACATTTTTCATACATGTCTATCAAAGAATTATATCAAACAGTATGATTCCTTGTTTCTATGGATAAAACCCTAAAACATGTGCTTTTGAACAAGCTATGGATGCTTGGAAAAAATCTAGCAAAGCATAATAGCAAGCAATAACATAGACAAGGCAATGAACTGCTTAAAAAAAATGCTTCAAAGAAATGTTGTATCATGGTGATGGAATGCCATGACAAAAAATTGCTATGGATTGTCATGGCATTCCATCACCATCAAACCACATTTCTTTGAGGCATTTTTTCAAACAATTCACTACCTTATCTATGCTACCACATTTTTTCGTGCATGTTTACCAAAGCATTTTATCAAACAGTTCACTACCTTGTTGCTATGGCTAAAAACCTAAAATGGGTGCTTCCAAACAAGCTATGGATTTTTTTAAGCCTTCAAAAATATATCACAAAAACACACCAGGTCACTTTGGACCAACACCAACAAAACAGGGTTACTACACTGTCATAATTGGCCAATTAGGCCACATTTTCAAAGAAAATGTACTCCAAACTATCTTCCCATCCCAAATAAACATAGACAATCATTTTCCAGACCACAAAACCTCCAAATCCACAATCTTTAACCTGAGAACCACTCCTTTAAACCCACTTTTACAAAACCATCATTTTTAGCAAGTTTAGGGTGGGTTTATTGAAAATCCCATTCCCACAACTCATTAAACTTTTCCAAAACATCAAAAATTCTTAAAAGAACCTAAACATGCTTAAAAGTCCCTCACAAACTACTGCTCCAAAGGGTTTCAACCATTTCCACTCTTAAACCACTCAATTTCACCAAAACTCATCAAATTGCCAACTAGCGCATCACACCAAACCACTCAACTCACCTCCCCTGATCTAGAAACCATGAAAATATGTTCCCTACCCCTAATTATTCCATTCCACCGAGTTACAGTAGGATACAATGGGTGGAATGGCTAAAACGTCATTTTTACACACTCAACTACTTGCATTTGACAACTTTTTCCCCAAGAGAGAATTCGCCACCACAAAAAAAGGCCTCTGAGATAGAAAAAACCAAGAGAGGTTATTGTAGAGGGACCCAACATGATCCCATAGGGTTAGATGATAAGTTTCTAAGCATCATGATGTCTGAATACGAGCATGTTGAAGTTTGTAGTCATTTTGTGCTTTAGACTCTTAAGGGACTCTGTCAGTTGAATGTAGCTCAAAGTGATTTTGCGTGTTTTGATGCAAAAGAATACCATTCCTAGTGTAAATGTACCCACTTGGATGCATCAGAATAATCTGTTTGGTCACACGAGTTGCAGAATGAAAGTTGCACCACTTTGCAACTTTTAACTACTTGCATTTGACAACTTTTTCCCCAAGCGAGAATTCACCACCACGGGAAAAGGCCTTTGAGATAGTGAAAACTGAGAGAGGTTATTGTAGAGGGGCCCAAAATGATACCATATGGTTAGATGAAAAGTTTCTAAGTGTCACGGTGTCTGAATACGAGCATACTGAAGTTTGCAACCATTTTGCACTTTGGACTCTTAAGGGATTTTGTCGGTTGAATGTAGCTCGGAATGATTCTGCATGTTTCGGTGCAAAATAGGACCATGCCTAGTGTAAACGTACCCACGCAGATGCATCAAAATAGTCTGTTTGGTTATAGGAGTTGCAGAACGAAAGTTGCACCACTTTGCAACTTTCAACTACTTGTATTTGACAACTTTCTCCCCAAGAGAGAATTCACTACCATGGGAAAAAGCCTCTGAGATAGAAAAAACTGAGAGAGGTTATTGTAGAGGGGCCCAACACAATCCCATAGGGTTAGATGAGAAGTTTCTAAGCATCACAGTGTCCAAATACGAGCATGTTGAAGTTTGTAGTTATTTTGCACTTTGGACTTTTAAGGGATTCTCTCGGTTGAATGTAGCTCAGAGCAATTCTGCATGTTGAGGTACGTAAGAGGACCATTCCTAGCATAAAAATACCCACCTAGATACATCCCAACCATTTACAACCACTTTTTAAACAATTTGTTAATAAAACATTTTTGCACTTTCTTGCAAAAGTTGCTTGACAACATTTTAGCAACTTGACAACATTTTTTGACAAATGACCCTAAATCACTTCAAAATGACTCAAATTGACTCCAAATGGTCATGGATGACCTTATTACACCCAAGAAACAAATCACATGTACTTACTTTGGAACCATACCATCAAACTAACCTTGAACGCTAGAAAAGGGGCTCCAATTAGCCCACTTTAACAAAGTAACTCTCCTTCAATCTTGCTTCCCACTCAAAATACCATTAGATATTCCTCAAAATACCTCCAAAACCACAAATTCTTTAGCCATAGAGTCAAAACTCACTTGCTAAGACCCTCTTTCATGAAATCCCCATTTTTCACCAAATAAGCAGGGGTTTATTGAAAAACCCATCTCCAGACCTCATTCAACCCCAAAATCTTTTCAAACATTCTTATTTCACCCTACACAAACTTAATTCACCTTCAAAATATGCTGCCCTAAAATTTCTCACACATTTCCTTCTTAAAACCTCTCAATTTCACCCATTTTCACTTTTTGTTCAACTAGGGTTTCAAGCCCAAACATCCAAATGACCTACCCTACCTTTGTAGACCTTCTATCACATCAAAATCTACTTGATAACACTAAAACAACCAGATTCTAACCTTCTTCCAAATTATTTCTTTAATATGCTACTTCAAGTTATGCCTCCTAGGCCTAAATTCATGTTTTTTCCACAGGGGCAGCATGGAAATCTCCACCAAATGTCTTTGCCACAACTAGATATCTATTCCTACACATAATCTTATTCTAACTAGGCCCATTCCACCAAATCACAACATGAACAGTAGGTGGAATGCAGTGATTTTTTTAGTGGCTAATATTCACCAATTGGCTAATAGTTGAAATTTGGGAATCCAAAATTGGCTAATAGTTCGAGCTACAATGTGACTTGAATCGCCACATTTTAAAAAAAAATTATTATAGTCTTATTTAAATCGCCAAATAATATATTTTAATAAAAAAATTAACTCAAAAATTTGCCACAATATTCGATAAATGATTAGATTAGATTCGACTTAATTTTATAAATTATTGGAGAAATCTATATTAATTTGCCAATAGTATATCATAAATATTAGTTGCTTTAGGACCATATTTCCAATCTTTAGTTTCCACCATTTATTTAAATATAATCTAATGTACCTTGTTGTATTCCACAAGGTAAAATATACACATGATCTGTAGTGCTCATGGGGCCCACAATTTTGGGTATCACGAGCATTGTAGATTGTGGGTAAATTTCACCTTATAGTGTACAACAAGGGTTGTTAGACCAATGATCTAAAAGCAGTTTTGAGCCCCCATGAGAATTATACATCATGGTTACATTTTACCTTGTAGAATATAATGAGGGCCATTATATTATATTATAAAACAATGGTAGAAAGTAAATATTATAGTCTACCCCTTCAACTCATCGATAATTTCCACCCTTGGGCCCCTACTTTTCCATTAGAATTATTTTTAGATTGGATAGATTTGCCATCATAATTAATTCATTTTCCTATTATTTTTCAAGATTCGCCAAAATTTTCCACAAAATTTTAGTGATGTAAAAAAATTGCCAATAAAACATATTTTTTTCGAAAAAAAGGAAAGTTTCGCCAATAGAAATTAAAACCTTTTCCTCAAAAAATGAAAGATTCACTAGGATTTTATATCTTTTTTTGAGGGGGGTTTCTTAAAGTTATCACTGGTGGAATGACCTCTTAATACATTCTAACCCTCAAACCCTTAACTACAACCTTAAACAAGTAACTTCAAAGAATGCACTCAACCTTCCTTCAAAGGAAATGTCTACTGAAAGTATGGTGTCAAGTGTGATGGTTAGTTTGAAGTTTGAAAATACTCCGACAATAGGTGTGAAGGTTGACACAAGTTTGAAGACTGAGTTGGTAGTAAATTGGTATGCTAATGTCATGATAGGGTCCATTGTGTGTCCATTGGTTGGGAATAATGTTGCAAAGCATGAAGGTTTTGCAGGTACAGTAGGTACAAAGGTACTTGTTGCTGGTAAGATAAGAGGATTGATGGCATTGGTTTTGTGAGTTTATCTGGACCATTTAGAGTTTGTTGGTGCCATTGGTTGAGTGCTTTAAGCCCAAGTGATGTGAGTTTCAATAAACCCTTGGTGTTTTGCATGAAAGGTGAGGGTTTGCTGGATCAATGCCCCAGAAGTCTTGAATCTGAGAATAAATAGTGGAATTTAGTGTTTTGTCACATGATTAGTGACAGTCCATTGAGTTTTGGTGAAAGCAAGGAGTTTAGGAGGGACCTCCTTTGTAAAAGAGGATTAATTGAGTAGCCTAAAACAGGGGTAGACTAAAGGTTTACAAATTTGTTTCAAATAAACCTTATTGGATCTTTTGGTATGTTGTGTCAGGAGTTGAAGTGTCTTTCAAATGATGTTTTGTAGAGATTTGTATGGCCTTCAAAAAAAATCTTCAAAAGTTGTGTTTTGAGGCTACAAGCCTTTAGGATGTGTTTTGGGGATAAGTTGAATTTGTAAGAGCATCTTAATCTTTTTAGATGCCTCTTAAAGTCCATGTGAAAGGTCCTAATCTCTTGGTGTAGTTGGGAACCCCCTTTCTTACATTAGGGCAACACTTTGTAAGATTTAATTAAGCAAGGGAAGACATATTTGAAGGTGTTGGAGGCATTGAAACAATGAGGAAAGGTTTGGAGGTGACGTTTTCAATAAACCCTCCTTGAAACTTGTCAAAAGTGAGGGTTTGAGTTTTGGAGTGTTGGTGAGTGTTTCTAATAGCAACCTAGGTTTACAAACCCATCAATTTATCAACTCAAAAGGTTACAAATCACCTTTTTACTTACAAACTCAATCTTGGCTTATTTTCCCTTTCTCACCTAGACACCCTTGTAGGTCTGCAGACCCAATTTTCCCAACTTAAATCTTAGTTTTCCTTAACAAAATATACAAGTGACCATCATTCTAGGCACCCATTAAATCCTTCTACAACATACATCAACCCCACATATGACTCTTTTGGGAAAACTTCCACAAATCATTCAAACTGCGTTGCTCAACCTAGCCAAATAGGCCTAATTTTCAAAGCAACCACCCTTGAATTAATTCACAAACCCAAAAACTCAATGGTGAAGCACTCACCAGGTGACAAAAACACAAATTTTCCAACTTATCTTCAGGAACTCACCCTCTAAGACCCTATTCAATATAACCCTCAAATTGCTCAATTTAGGCAAGGGTTTATTGAAAAACTTACTTGCAGACTTCACCAGACCATCCCAATACATCCAACACATTCCAAAAACCCTACACAAACTTAAAAGGACATAAAAAGTGTCTGTCCTCAAACATTTCTCACATTTACCCCCTCTAACCTCTCCTTTTCATGCAAAAACACCCAAAATGCCATCTAGGGCACCATCAAAATCATGATCTTGACCTCCCCTGCACATGAAAAAATGCAAACATGTTTATTAACCCTAACTAAGCCTATCCACTAAGTTACATATGCATACAGTGGGTGGAAGGCTTAATATGCCATTTTAGATGCACTTAAAACCCTTAAACGGGGTATACAAATCAACCCTTAGTAAATTGACTCTCAAATGCACAAAAACAAATGAAAATTATTCAAACCAAGTTTTTGGTGAGGTTAACCCTTCTGCCCACCGAATTCAATCCATTGGAGTTCAAGATTACCCTGTACGGAACTGTAAAACACAAAGAAACTTCAGAAATTCTGGAAACACTCAGGAAATTGCAAGGAAACAATGAAATTTTATTGCTTTTTCTCAATGAAAAACTTCTCCAACCATCCCTTCAAGTTCACTTGCCTATTTAAAGGTTTTCCCACCAAATTCAATAGTTACAACTACTTTTCAAACCCAAATGACTGTTGGGCTTCCTCTTTACAACCTTTTGACATTCTTAATGACAACTTTTCATAATTTGCAATATTTTGCAACTTCCTCATTGTAATGCACAAAATGACACCAATGACTCCCTAATGACCCTAAAACATCATGTAGTGTGAGACAATGAAATTTTTCTATTTAAACTTTAAACTTAAAATGTTAAGCTTTACCATTGTTCTTGTCTTCAAAGTTGTTTAAACTATATAATATAACTAAGCAATATATGATATAATTTAACCATTATTCATTATTTTTTATTGTGAACTATATAATATAACCATTATTTTTTATGCTATTGTACATTGATATTTAACCATTGCTCAAGATTAAATTTTTGAATAGTTTAAACATGCACATGAGGAACAAATTATTTTGATTCTCAACTTCTATATATCAAATTATCCAGTAATCAAGTGTATGTCCATACACAAAATTGGCATCAACGCCAACTCAAATAAATTTTTACAAAATGTGGCATATCTCATCTTGATATCTATTCAAAATATACATGGGGTAAGTGCACAAAGATAGTTCTCAAAAAGGGGACTTAAGTGGACAACTTTTTTCTGAAATCAGGAAATACTGACCTTGGACGTGAAATTGAGGATAGTTACACTCAAAATTTTGAGATGGAATGAAAACAAGGATCAAAGTGCTTCGAGTCTACTTTCTAAACTACTAATTTATTTTTAAAATGGTTGAGATTAAGGGGTTCAAAAGAGGGACGTACACAAATTGGTGTTGTTTTTGTCAGAAAAACATAACATAGCAACTCTTGTATGACCCTTGTATGGTGAACACTTTTTTAGTATTTTTAAAATCGCAATGGTCAAAAGTTAGCTAACAGTATGTAGTTGATGCACGATTTTTCTGATAATTTTTTAATGAATATTTGATTTTTTAGTAATTTTTAAAGTGGGCACTTCTTGAAAAATAGAATTTTGGCCGTGCTACCCCTACAAATTATGGAAAATAATTCTTTTTTTTTTTAAATTGTTAGAATGGAGTCTAGTTTCTAAATATTTAATTTATTTTAAATTTTGAGGAGCGGTTAATTTATAACAAAAAAAACACCAAACACTAATTTTTTTCCAAAAAAAAGAAATACAAACAAAAGAAATTATGGATGAAAGCCTTAACATTGTTAGAAAATGAAAAAAATTACATCATTGGATAGCTAAGAGAGAACATAAGATTACCCAAATGTTTGATTTGTTTGATATTGAACCACATGCAATCCTGACGGTGAGCACGAACTCGATTATGTGAAATATTGTAGAATTTGCAAAAACACGTCTCTGGTCATTGGGAATGTCTTCCAAGCCTTTGGGTTGGTATTCCAAGGAAAATACCAATCCTAAGGCTTGGGGATTTTCAAAGCAAGATATAACGCGAGCGCATTTTAACGTGCTCGCGTTATATCTCAGTTTTGACATGGTTTTTTGCTTCTGCGAGAAACATGTCAACCAAGACATAACACGAGTGTGTTATAACACGCTCGTGTTATGTCCTCCTTTATGTTAAATTCTACTCTGTTGAATGTATGTTGATATACTTGTATGTTTGTATGTACATGTATGCTTGTATGCATGTATATTGTACATATGCCTATATGTATGTAAGATTGTATCTACACATGTATGTATGTATGTATGCTTGTATGGATGTAGGATTGTATGTACATATGTATTATGCTTGTATGTATGTAATTATGTATGTATTTGCGTATGTCTTTAGAGGGAGGGAGAATTTTAAGATAGAGAGAGAGAGAGTTTGGAGAGAGGGAGAGGGGGTGGAAGTGAGATTTTAAGGGAGAGGGAGTGGGAGAGAAGGGGTTGGAGTGAGAGGGACTTAGCTAGGTAGGGTGGGAGGTGTTGGAAAAACAAGGATAGACAACTGAGAGGGGGGGTGAATCAGTTGTTTCCAAAATCAAACTTATTCAACATTAATCAACCTTAAATCTTTGATCTAGTAATTAACAGTGCAAGCATAAATCAATAACACATCAAAGACACATGAACACCAAGATTTTATATGTGGAAACCTTGTTAGGGGAAAAACCACGGTGGATGTTAGTCCACAAGATTATACCCTATTAGAAGTATAATGAAGAATGAAAAATTAATGCACTTGCATTCAGGCACACTACCTAGAGCTTACTGCTCAAGGGAAGGCTCACTGCCTTACATACAATAATCAAATTAAATCCATCTGATGAAGTTGAAATGAGAAATTAGCTTCTACAAAAGCTTGATTACAATTCTTGTTAGGCACAAAAAAAATTCTAAACACTCTTCCACACTCTGCTCAATCTTTTTCACACTCTTCTCTTCTCTTGAATGATTTGACCCTTATTCGCAAATGTACATCACTTGCACACACTGAGCATTACCTCTAAATGAGGAAAACAATCACTTATATATATCCTCTACACGGATTTACATCCACTATTGAGTCGGCCACAAATAAAGAATAAATTACAACTGTCAGCCTCAATAAATGAATTAATTTTAATGCGCACCAACACAAGTCAGTCACAACATAGTGAGGACCCAAAAAACACCTTAGAACATGCCAAACAATAAAATATTAATCTTCATGGATCTACAACACACTACCACAATCATGTCGGCCAAGAATATGAAAACTCTGGCACACATCAGAAAAATCTTCGATCACAAACACTCCGATCAATGCAAACGTACAAGGATAGGGTATGATCTATACTAATCCATGAACGTCACAGATACATGTGCAACAACTGAAATCACCATAATTTCATCCTCTTCATCCAAGAACACCTGCTACAGTAATTAAATCACTATAGGAACACAAATCTTCATAACTTCCACAAATCTTGATGCGAACTTCTTGACACTTTCAGACAACATACTAGAAAGTTTCAGCAAAAAATCCTTTGAAGCACACCTTCAGATTAGCAACTTACAACTCTTTCCACCATTCTAACCTTCTTAGCTTCACTAGCTTCCTACAATATCTTTTTTACAGTTTTCTCAATATCCTCGACATATACAACCTTCAGAATCACCAATGCTAATAGTGATGACATCAATGACAACCACATATCAACAATGCAACCACAACATCCAATAGGAGGGATAGAGGGAGGGAGATAGAGAGGGGGGGTGGGAGAGAGAGAGGGAGAGAGAGAGGGGAGAGAGAGAGAGACAAAGAGAAAGAGAGAGTTATGTAGGTAGGGTGCCAAAGGGAGAGACTTGAGAGTGTGAGGGGGGGCGAGAGGGAGATACTTGAGAGATAGGTAGTGAGAGGGAGTACGAGAGAGAGGGAGTGGGAGAGAGAGGGAGTGTGAGTGAGAGACCTAAGAGAGGGAGAGGGTGTGGGAGGGAGTGACCTGATAGAGGTAGAGAAAGAGGGGGGTGGAGTGAGAGGGACTTATCTAGATAGGGTGGGAGGGATAGATAGAGAGAGGGGGAGAGACAGAGAGAGTTACCTAGGTAGGTTTCTAGAGGGAGAGACCTAAGAGAGAGAGGGGGTGGGAGGGAGAGACATGAGAGAGAGGGAGAGGGAGTGGGAGAGAGTGGGAGAGACATAGAGAGAGATGGATAGAGGGAGCAAGAGAGGGTGATAGGGATTGATTGGGTGAGAGGTACGTAGAAAAAGGGAGAGGGTAGATAAAGACAATTAGAGAGGGTAGGAGAGAGGGAGGGAGGGAGTGAGAGGTGAGATGTATATATAGAGAGAAATTGATAGGGGTTGAGGTTATAGGGTTGAGAGATTAGGGTGGAGGACCTATAGGGTTGATGGTTTCTAGGGTATTAGGGTTTAAGGGTTTAGGGTTGAGGGAATAGGGTCGATGGTAGAGGGTATTGGGTTGAAGGTATAGGGTATAAGGTTTAAGGGTGTAGGGTTGAAGGGTTTAGGGTTGAGGGTAGAGGGTTTAGGGTATAGGTTTGAGGGTATATGGTTGAAGGATTAGTTCAGGGTCCAATGTAAAGGGTAGAGGGTTTAGGGTTGAAGGATTGAGGGTTGAGGGATTAAGGGTTGGGGGTTGAGAGTTGAGGGTTGAGGGTTTAATGTATAGGGTAGAGGGTAGAGGGTTGAAGGGTTGAGGGTTGAAGGTTGAGGGTTGAGGGTTTAAGGTTGAGGGTTGAGGGTTGAGGGATTAGGGTTGAGGGGTCCAATGTATAGGGTAGAGGTTATAGGGGTTGAGGGATTAGGGTTTAAGGGTTGAGGGTAGAGGGTTGAGGGTTTAAGGGTTGAGGGATTAATGGTTTAGGGGTTTAGGGATTAGGGTAGAGAGTTTTCTTGGATTTAAGGGTGTAAGGGTTGAGGGATTAGGGTTTAGAGGTAGAGGGTATTAGGTTGAGGGTTGAGGGTGGAGGGTTTAAGCATTTAAGGTTTAAGGGTTGAGGGTTGACGGTTGACGGTTGAGGCTTTAGGGTTGAGTGTTTAAGGGTTTAGGGTTTAGGGTTGATGGATTAGGGTATAGAGGGATGGATAGAGAGAAGGAGATAAAAGGAGAGAGGGACATATATATGAGGGTTGAGGATCCAATGTATAGGGTAGAGGGTTGAGAATAGAGGGTATAGGGTTGACGACCTGTAGGGTTGAGGGATTAGGGTATTGGGTTGAAGGTATATGGTTAATAGATTAGGGTTGTGGGTACATATGGTTGAAGGATTGGGGTTAAGAGTCCAATGTATAGGGTAGAGGGTATTGGGGTTGAGGGTTGAGGGTTTGAGGGTTGAGGATTGAGGGAGTAAGGGTTGAGGGCTGAGAATTGAGGGTTGGGTGTTTAATGTATAGGGTAGAGGGTAGAGGATAGAGGGTGGACAATTGAGGGTATAGGGTTGGGGGATTAGGTTTGAGGGTCCAATTTATATGGTAGAGGGTATAGGGTTGAGGGATTAGGGTAGATAGTTTACTAAGTGGGTTTAAGGGTTGAGGGATTAGGGTTGAGGGTAGAGGGTAGATGATTGAGGGTAGAGGGTAGAGGGTTTAAGGGTTTAGGGTTTAACGGATGAGGGTTTAGGGTTTAGGGTTTAGGGTCAAGTGTTTAAGGGTTTATAGGGAAGTTGGTAGAGGGTTGAGAGTTTAAGGGTTGAGGGTTGAGGGTTGAGGGTATAGGGTTGGGGGATTAGGGTTGAGGGTCCAATGTATAGGGTAGAGGGTATAGGGGTTGACAGTTTAGTGTTTAAGGGTTGAGGGATTAAGGGTCAAGAGGGTTGAGGGATTAGGGTGGAGATTTTACTAAGAGGGTTTAAGGTTTTAAGGGTTGGGGTATTAGGGTTGAGGATTGAGGGTAGAGGGCAGAGGGTAGACGGTAGGGTTTAAGGGTTTAGGGTTGAGTGTAAGGGTTTATAGGGTAGATGGTAGAGGGTAAAGGGTTTAAGGGTTGAGGTTTTAAGGTTGACGGTAGAGTATTGAGGGTATAAGGTTAGGGGATTAGGGCTAAGGATCCAATGTATAGGGTAGAGGGTATAGGGGTTGAGGGAATAGGGTTTAAGGGTTGAGGGATTAAGGGTCAAGAGGGTTGACGGATTAGGGTAGAGAGTTTACTAAGTAGGTTTAAGGGTTTAAGGGTTGGGGGATTAGGGTAGAGGGTAGAGGGTAGAGGGTAGAGGGTAGAGGATTGAGGATAAAGGGTAGATGGTTTAAGGGTATAGGGTTTAAGGTTTGAGGGTTTAGGGTTTAGATTTGAGTGTTTAAGGGTTTATAGGGTAGAGGGTAGAGGGTAGAGGGTAGAGGGTTGAGTGTTTAAGGCTGAGGGCAGGGAATTGAGGGTCTAGGGTTAGGGGATTAGGGTTGAGGGTCCAATGTATAGGGTAGAGGGTATAGGGGTTGAGGGAATAGGGTTTAAGGGTTGAGGGATTAAGAGGGTATAGGGGTTGAAAGTTAGGGTTTAAGGTTTAGGGTTTAGGGTTGAGGGTTGAGGGATTAAGAAGGGTATAGGGAGTTCATTTGAGGATTAGGAGTTTAAGGTTTGAGGGTTGAGGAGTTGAGGATTAAAGTGTATAGGGTTGAGAATTAGGGTTTAAGGGTTGAGGTTGAAAATTATTAAAAGATGGTATAGGGAATGAGGGATTAGGGTTTAAGGGTTGAGGGTTGATGGATTAAGAGGGTATAGGGGTTGAGGGATTAGAGTTTAAGGGTTGAGGTTTGAGGGTTGAGGAATTAAGAGGTTATAAAGGTTGAGAGATTAGGGTTTAAGGGTTGAGGGTTGAGGGTTGAGGGATTAAGAGGTTATAGGTGTTGATGGATTAGGGTTTAAGGGTTGAGGGTTGAGGGTTGTGGGATTAAGAGGTTATAGGTGTTGAGGGATTAGGATGTAAGGGTTGAGGGTTGAGGGTTGAGGGTATAGGGGTTGAGGGATTAGTGTTTAAGGGTTGAGGGTTGAGGGATTAAGAGGGTATAGGGGTTGAGGGATTAGGGTTTAAGGGTTGAGGGTTGAGGGGTGAGGGATTAAGAAGGTATAGGGGTTGATGGATTAGGGTTTAAGGGTTGAGGGTTGAGGTTTGAGGGATTAAGAGGTTATAGGTGTTGAGGGATTACGGTTTAAGGGTTGAGGGTTGAGGGATTAAGAGGGTATAGGGGTTGAGGGATTAGGGTTTAGGGGTTGAGGATTGAGGGTTGAGGTATTAAGAGGGTATAGAGGTTGAGAGATTGAGGTTTAGGGGTTGAGGATTGAGGGTTGAGGGATTAAGAGGGTTGAGGGATTGAGGGATTAGGGTTTAAGGGTTGAGGGATTAAGAGGGTATAGGGGTTGAGCGATTAGGAGTTTTAGGAGGTTGAAGGTTGAGGGTTGAGAGATTAAGGTAGTATAGGGGTTGAGGATTAGGGTTGAAGGTTGAGGTTTAGGGTTGAGGGTTGAGTGTTAGTATTAAGAGGTATAAAGGTTGAGAGTTTAAAGGATTAAGAGAATTATAGGGTTGAGGGATGAGGGTTTAAGGGTTGAGGGTTGAGCGTTAAGGTTTGAGGGATTAAGAGGGTATAGAGGTTGAGGGATTAGGGTTTAAGGGTTGAGGGTTGAGGGTTGAGGGATTAAGAGGGTATAGGGGTTGAGGGATTAGGTTTTAAGGGTTGAGGGTTGAGGGATTAAGAGGTTATAGGTGTTGAGGGACTAGGGTTTAAGGGTTGAGGGCTGAGGGTTGAGTGTTGAGGGATTAAGAGGGTATAGGGGTTGAGGGATTAGGGTTTAAGGGTTGAGGGTTGAGGAATTAAGAGGTTATAAGTGTCGATGGATTATTCTTTAAGGGTTGAGGGTTGAGGGTTTAAGGGTTGAGACTCTCCCTCCTACTCCCCCTCTCTCTCTCTCACTCCTCTCTCTCTCCCCTATATCCTTAACCCTTAACCCTTTAAACCCTTAACCCTTAACCCTTAAACCCTTAACTCTTAACCCTCTACCCTCTATCTCTCTCCCACTCCCTCTCTCTCTCTCAAATCTCTCCCTCCTACCCCCTCTCCCTCTCTTAGGTATCTCTCTCATTGTTCAATCACTCCCACTCTCTCTTTCTCCCACTCTCCCTCTCCCTCCCTCTCTCCCTCTTTCTCCATTTCTCTCTCTCTCCCTCTCTTAACCCTCTACCCTCTATCTCTCTCCTCCCTCCTCTCTCTCGTCTCTCCCTCCTACCCTCTCCCTCTCTTAGGTCTCTCTCTCAAATCTCTCCCTTCTACCCCCTCTCCCTCTCTTAGGTCTCTCTCTCGTTGTTCAATCTCTCCCACTCTCCCTCTCCCTCCCTCTCTCCCTCTTTCTCCCTCTCCCTCTCTTAACCCTCTACCCTCTATCTCTCTCCCACTCCCTCTCTCTCTCTCAAATCTCTCCCTCCTACCCCCTCTCCCTCTCTTAGGTCTCTCTCTCATTGTTCAATCACTCCCACTCTCTCTTTCTCTCACTCTCCATCTCCCTCCATCTCTCCCTCTCTCTCCCTCTTTCTCCCCTCTCTCACTCTCTCCCTCTCTCCTCTCTCTCTATCTCTCTCCTCCGTCATAACCCTTAACCCCAGCTGAAGCCCATAACCCCTAAGCCCATAACCCTTTAGGCCATAACCCCTTAAACCCTTAACTCTTAACTCTCCAGCCTATATCTCTCTCCCATTCCCTCTCTCTCTCCCCTCTATCCTTAACCCTTAAAACTTTAAACCCTTAACCATTAACCCTTTAAACCCTTAACTCTTAACCCTCTACCCTCTATCTCTCTCCCACTCCCTCTCTCTCCCATCTATT
>CM021108.1:558673357-559009018 GCA_007115665.2 Sequoiadendron giganteum
CCTCTCCCCCTCTCCCACTCTCCCACTCTCTCCCACTCCCACTCTCCCCCTCTCTCCCTCCCTCTCTATATCCATCTCTCCCACTATCTCTTTCTCCCACTCTCCCTCTCCCTCCCTCTCTCTAGTTCCCTCTTTATCTCTATCTCTCTCCCTCTAACTCTTAACCCTCTATCTCTCTCCCTCTCTCCCACTCTCTCTTTCTCCCACTCTCCCCTCTCCCACTCTCTCCCACTCTCTCTTTCTCTCACTCTCCACATCTCTCCCTCCCTCTCCCACTCTCTCTTTCTCCCACTCTCCCCATCTCTCTCTCTCTCTCTCTCTCTCTCTCTCTCTCTCTCTCTCTCTCTCTTTCACACACACACACACACTCACCTCTATCTCCTCTACTATAAGGGTACAAGGGAGAGATATAGAATTAGGGTAGAGGGTATAGACAAAGAGGGAGAAAATAAATCTATTAAAAAAAACATATTTCATATAACGTGAGCGCGTTTTGAAGAAGTAGAGATATGGTTGTTTTAGCAAGAAATAATGTGCTCGCGTTATAACGCAAGCGTGTTATAACATGAGCGCGTTTTGTCTTCCGCTAAAAATAGTAAAAAATATCAATATAACAGTGATCTCAAGGCCCACATTTTTCCATCAAAGAGGATCTTAGCCAAAAATGCATATTTATGAGCCATCCAAGAGAATGTCAACCAGAAAAACAATGCAACATCCTTATTTTGATGATCTTGACAAATCTCAATCATGATTTTAAGCCATTACAAAAGTGTGTGCAAAGATTGGTGAGGGAATTTCAAGTTATTAATTTGAAGTTTACCTTATCATGAGTAGCTATGATGTAGACATTATAAGAGCATCTCAAATTTCATCTTACTCTATTCATGAGAGGTATTTTGTGTAATAGGTATGTTGGAATTCCTAGTGAAAATGTATGACTGGGAGTGACTAAGTTGTGAGACCTACATGCCTATCTATAAGTTCCTTCCATCTATTTTTATTTCATTTCCATTTTGGATGCTCTTTCTTTTTCTCTTTTAATTTGTTTATTTGTAAGTAAACTACTAAAAAATGATTGGTCTCTCATTGGAAAAAATGTTGATTTATGAGCCATCAAAGAGAATCTCAGCCAAAAAAGAAATGAAACATCCTTATTTTGATGATCTTGAAAAATCTCAATTCTGATTTCAAGCCATTATAAAAGAGCGTGTGAAGCTTAGCGAGGGAATCTCAAGTTACTCAATTGAAGTTAACCTCATAATGAGCACCTATGATGTAGACATTTAAAGAGAATATTGAATGTATGAGTGACATTGTAAAAGATCTGTGAGAACGAAGTACCTAAAGAATTGTAATGAGATTTACTCAAATACTGTAATTTTGGAGTTCATGTTTGGTGCAATAGCACCTTGTTCTCTAAATGCCTTCAATAGGAAAATTTGCAAAATTTGAATTTTGAAATGTAAACAATGTAAAAAATGTCATGTGAAGGTCATATGTAATGTATTCAAAGTCTCAAAGAGGTCGTTAGGTGATTAGAGAAGTGATATAAAGTATGTAAGGTCGAGCAAAACAAATATCTTCTGTATACTTAAAGATTTACAATCAATAAAGTCCCTATTTTAGTGATTTTATGAGTTTTTTCAATTGTTCATTAACTTGTATGGCCTATACAATAGTTTAAGGCCTTGAATCTTGTTTTTTAAGGTAGAATAGTGAAGTAGCTTTCATTTGAATCTATTTAGGAGGGTATCCATTGAGTTTATCATTAGTTTGAACTGATTTCTCTCAACTCGGTCTGTAAACCCTCAAGATTGGGGTTTTGAGAGTCTAGATAACCAATAATGACTACTCTGCTGAATTTGATAATTTAGATCAGTGGAGTAAGTTAGTACTAGGATGTTTTAGGTGTGTGTGTGTGTTTATCTGTGCAGGGGAATTCAAGAAACAAAGGTGGAGTTGTTGCTACACGGTTTTATGATGAATTTCCAAGTGAAAAGTGTGGCTCCAAGTGGTGTTTTGAAGAAAAATTCTCAAATGAATGATCTAGATAGCTATTATTGAGTTACAACACATACTTCAAAATCAATAGTGACTGTCTTGGAACATGTGCATCAAAATCTACCTTCGCTATCCTCATTAAGCTAACTGGGCCTAATTTACAAAGGAACATACCTTTAAACATTCAACAACCCCCTAAACTTGTTGGGGAAGAAATTATCATGTATCCAAACCCTCATATCCACAATTTTTCTCAGGAGAAACTCACTCCACCATGCCAAACCACAAAACCCTTATTTTATGCTAGTATGAGGAGAGTTTATTGAAAGGAATGGTTCCACACCTTACCAAAAAATGCCACCACCTCAGAACTTCTTAAAAACACTTGCAAAAACTCAAAATACAATCACCCAATCTCTACATGCAATATTTTATCAAACCCTAGGGTGAAACCTCATTTTTCATGCCCTTTTCCATAAAAATCTACAGGGGCAACAACACAAACCCCATCAAACTTATTCCATTTCACCAAATAAGCACCCTAACATAAAATTGGGTTTCTAAATATGTATTGGGTCTATGGAAACACAAAGATATTGAGAAAGAGAACACAATCACCCTGTACGAAACCGCACAGTTCAAGGAAACATCAGATTTCTAGTAAAAATATAAAAAAATGCAAGGAAACAATGAATTTTATTGATCTTCTTCTAAGTAAATGGTACATTTATTCTAGGAATGGTACATTTACGCTAGGAATGGTCCTCTTTCACACCCAAACATGCGGAATCACTCTAAGGTATGTTCAACCAGATCGATCCCTTAAGAGTCCAAAGTGCTAAATGGTTGGAAAATTTAGCATGTTGTTACTCAGATACCATGATGCTTAGAATTTTTTTGTCTGATCCTAAAAGATCTTGTTAGGCCCCTCTACAAAAACCTCTTTCAGTTTTGGCTATCTTGGAGTGGTTTTCCCATGGCAGCAGATTTTCACTTGATGGAAAAAACATCAAATGCAAGTAGTGCAAAGTTTCAAAGTAGTGCAACTTTCATTTTGCAACTCATGTGACGAAGCAGACTATTCCAATGCGTCTGAATAGATATTTTTACACTAGGCATGGTCCTCTTTCGCACCCAAACACGCGAAATCACTCAGAGGTAGGTTCAACCGGATCGCTCCCTTAAGAGTCCAAAGTACTAAATGGTTGCAAACTTCAACATGTTGTTACTCAGATACCATGATGCTTAGAAAATTCTCGTATAATTCTAAAGGATCATGTTGGCACCCTCTACAAAAATCTCTCTTGATTTTGGCTATATCGGAGTGGTTTTCCTGTGGTGACGGATTTTCACTTGATGGAAAAAGTGTCTAATGCAAGCCATGCAAAGTTGCAAAGTGGTGCAACTTTCATTCTACAGCTCGTGTGACCAAGCAAACTATTTCAATGCATCTAAATAGGTATTTTTACACTAGGCATGGTCCAATTCACACCCAAACACACAAAATCACACCAAGGTATGTTCCACCGAATCGATCCCTTAAGGGTCCAAAGTGCAAAATGGCTGCAAACTTCAGCATGATGTTACTCAAATATTGTGATGCTTAGAAACTTCTTATCTGATCCTACAAGATCATGTTGGGCCCCTGTACATAAACTTCTCTCAATTTTGGCTATCTCAGAGTGGTTTTCCCATGGTGATAGATTTTCACTTGATAGAAAAAGTGTCAAATGCAAGCAATGCAAAGTTGCAAAGTGGTGCAACTCTTGTTGTAAAACTCATGTCACCAAACAAACTATTCCAACACATCTGAATAGGTATGTTTACGCGAAGCATGGTCCTCTTTCACACCCAAACAAATGGAATTTCTCTGAGGTATGTTCAACCGAATCGATCCCTTAAGAGTCCAAAGTGCTAAATGGCTGCAAACTTCATCATGTTGTTACTTAGATACCATGATGCTTAGAAAATTCTCGTCTAATCCTATAGGATTGTGTTGGGCCCATCTACAAAAACCTCCCATGGTTTTGGCTATCTCGGAGTGGTTTTCCCGTGGTGGCAGATTTTCACTTGATGGAAAAAATGTCCAATCCAAATAGTGCAAAGTTGCAAAGTGGTACAACTTTCATTCTGCAATTCGTGTAACCAAACAGACTGTTCCAATGTGTCTGAATAGGTATGTTTATGCTAGGCATGGTCCTCTTTCGCACCCAAACATGTGGAATCACTTCGAGCTACGTTCCACAAAATCGATCCCTTAAGGGTCCAAAGTGCAAAATGACTGCAAACTTTAGCATGTTGTTACTCGGATACCGTGATGCTTAGAAAATTCTTGTCTGATCCTACAAGATTGTGTTGGGCCCCTCTACAAAAACCTCTCTCAATTTTGGCTATCTTAGAGTGTTTTCTCTGTAACAGTGGATTTTGACTTGACGGAAAAAGTGTCAAATGCAAGTAGTGTAAAGTTGCAAAGTGGTGAAAATTTTGTTCTACAACTCATTTGAACAAACATACTATTCCTACATGTTTGAATAGGTATTTTTACACTAGACATAGTCCTCTTTCACACCATAACATGTGGAATCATTCTGAGCTAGGTTCAACTGGATCGATCCCTTAAGGGTCCAAAGTGCAAAAGGAAAGCAAACTTTGACGGGATATTACTCAAAAACCGTGATGCTTACGAACTCTTCGTCTAATCCTATGAGATCACATTGAGTCCCTCTACAATAACCTCTCTTGGTTTATGTTATCTCAGAGTCATTTTCCTATGGTGTCGAGTTTTCACTTGATGGAAAAAGTGTCAAATAGATGTAGTGTAAAGTTGCAAAGTGGCGCAACTTTCATTTTGCAATTCGTGTGACCAAACTAACTACTCCAATGCATCCCAAAAGGTAGTTTTACGCTAGGCATGGTATATAAAAATTAATACAAAGTATATGCACACATACAAGGTATATGCATGAAAACACGTAAGTCGCAAAGTATACATTGGAACACACGTAAGTCACAAAGTATACACATAACTCATATCTATTGAACCATCAACTTAGAATGCAAATATGGACACCATCCATAAAAAATATTTATATTAACGAAATATCCATGTAGGCATACATCAATATATGTCGATATAAGTATGAAATATATGTACAAAATAGCCATATAGGCTTACAAGAATGCCATATAGGCATACAATGTCAAATACGTCCAATACAAAATCTGTAAAAAACTGCCATGTAGGCATACAACAAAGGGCTCTGGAATCAAAAGTCATTGCTCTCCATACTCTGGAAATAAATTCTTTCTATTTTCTTGATGATCAGATGGTGATAGGTTTGTCACTCATTTGTGCTATGCTCGAGGAGTGCTCATGCTCCTCCTCCTAGTGTTTAGTTCATGGTGAAGTTTTAATTGTTACAATAAGAAGTAAAGACATGAATATATAGAAATTACATTATAAAAAATGATATATTTGAAAAAATAATCACTTACCGCCATCTCATGATCTCTCTCCATGAGAGAAATATTCACACACCCATGCTCAGGCATGCTCAAGCCCTATATAAACCATCTAAATAGAAATTAAACTACGAATCAATAATGGTTTGATTTTTCACTAACTAACATCTATAACAATGAATGTAAATTAAAATTTACTAATTTTCCTCATACCTCCCATGTCAGAGCCATTGAGGATTGTATAGCAGATGAAACATCAATCTGCATTGCCCTCTTCACATTCAAAGGTGTTTCATCTTGCAACATCTGAAAATACAACAACAAATTATTCAACATAATCAACAATGTGCATATAAACTACAAAAATCTATTAAGTACAATTCATTAGTTAAACTCTTTATTCTATTAACTTCATGTAGGTTTGAGTAAATCCACTGGCACTAGGAGGTGTTCCCTTGAAACCTCCAATATTAGCCTATTCAACATCTAAAATCACATATTAAAATACCATTCATAAAACATTGCTATTAACATGTAATAAATTTATAATTATTTACTAGTTACATACCCCACCGATAGGTGTACTGTAGAAATAAGTAGGTGGAGGACCAGTGTATCCAGTCTCAACACTATGACCCTACAATTTTATTAAAATCATAAAACATTTTTAGTTAATCTTGCACTTCAAAATCAAAATTTAATAAATTAAATTCAATGAACACGCTAACTTTTACCTGACTATCAATGTCATACACCTCATGCAAAATGTCAGCTTCCCTCTCCATATCCATAGCTACAAATGGATCCTATGTAGCAGCCTCCCGAGTGTTGGTGGGGTCATATGAACAAGTCGCCCTGCAAGATTGACCACATGGGTTTGAAGGCCATGACTCGAAGACTCCCCTAGATGGCATTGTAGAATAGGGCTAGTATGATGGATGACACTCTGAGTCAAAGTGTTGATCACCTGCAATGTCTCTACGTCAACACTCTCCTTCATGACGGAAGGCATAAAATCATGCTTACGAGGTGGCCTAGTGAGAGCTCATCTCCCTTGCCATGTAGGATCCGACTGTGCATCGGGTCTATCCTGAGCCGACCCCCCACCTCTCCCCTAGAAGTCCCTCATATCAAAATAATTTAGGATTTTGTTCAATATGAACTCACTGTATAGTTTCCTAAGGAAATATTGTGAGACTTCACAATTGTTGCATGATGGGTAATCAAAAACAATGTAACACCTATCATAAAAATGGTTCCTAATCTATTGGTGGTGGCACCAATCAATAGGAAACCTCTTCGCATGGAGGGTAATATTTTGATTTGTGTGTGGGTCAATGAATAATAAGCACAATTCACCTTTTGTAATTTTTAAATCTTTTTACATCTTTATATGATAGTTTATTCGCATAATAAGCCCTAGCCGCCTGCCTCCTATCTTGCCATCCAATTATTTGTTTGCTAATTGAATCTACATTTTTTAACATATTTTTCAATGAAATTTCTAGGGTCATTATTTTTGTGGTTGAACCATTTGGATCACTC
Organism: Sequoiadendron giganteum; assembly: GCA_007115665.2. NCBI lineage: Eukaryota > Viridiplantae > Streptophyta > Pinopsida > Cupressales > Cupressaceae > Sequoiadendron > Sequoiadendron giganteum. Next base: position 558,680,369 of record CM021108.1, read on the forward strand.
AACCTACTGATTAAAATCTCAATTTTCTTTTCGTTGTTCTCAATTTCAGTCATTAAATTTTTTTGAGTGTCAAGAGAGGGTTGAGTGATTGGTGGAGGAGGTTGTTGTTGTGGTTGATTTTGTTCTTGAGGATTTTTTTCTTGAGGATTCGGTTGCTCTTCTTGTTGAGGATTTTGAGGGTTTGCAAGTTGATTTTCATTTCCTAAAAAATAAAAATAAAAATATATCAAATACAACCTAAAACTAATAAATTCAAAACAAAAAGTAAACAATCCTTACCTCTCACACCTCTTCCTCATCGTGGAACCATCGTTGTGAAGAAATAGCAACCGTTGGTGAAGATTTTTGCACAATGCCTCCTCTTAGAACATGAGCGTGAAAAATAGGGGTTTTGGTTGCTGGCACAACAAAAAACACAGTTGAAATGAAGAATGAATGATTTTCACTTTTTTTTTTCTTTTAACATGTCATAACGCGAGAACATTATGGGCTTGTTGTGGCTGAGCCTTAGGCTTAGCCCAATAAGCCATAATGCGCTCACGTTATGAATTTTCAAAACTTTTTTTTAAAAGCTGCCACAAATTGGCTACCCATCTCCATGCACCTGCCCCATGCCAAAATGTCTATCTCATCCTAAACTACTGGTGGATCATCAAAATGAAGCATCTCGATATCTATTTAAAACATAAATGCCAAAACGTCTATATCATCCTAAACTATTGGTGGATCATCAAAATGGAGCCTCTTTGAAGCACTCTTTGGCTCTGAAGGAAACTGCACAAGAAAAATTCAAACCATAATTGAGATTAGTTATATTATATAGTTTAAAATCAAATAATTAACATCAAAATCAATATACATTGAATTATAATTGAACTCTAAAATTGAAATCTTGATTACCTCATATATACGTCTCTTCAAACCGTTAGGAGTCATAGAATATACCCCTTTCAAAGAACCAATCATATCAACTTTTGCAATGCCAATCTATATATGTGAACAAAAACATAAAATTGATACAAGTTAGCATACAATTTTTGGTAATAGGAACATATTTACTAAACACATACCTCTGTAGGCATCTCTTTTTCTTTATCTCCTTTAGGTGTTTCGACAACTCCTCCTTGAGGTGTTTCAAAACCTACTCCTTCAAGTGTTCCAACACCTACTCCTTCAGAAATTGTGACACTTTTCAACAAGGATGTGTAGCTCATAACCGCCTGTACATAAAAATGACAAGTATATGAAACTACCAATCTATGTTGATGTATGTATAATCACTATAAGATCTTAAAAAAATTAATTCAATTAACTTTGAGTTCAATTACCTTTCCCTTATCTACCATTGCGCCTCCAAATTCTGGACAGCGCTACACCTCGTTCACTCTAGGTGTTTCCTACAAGAGGAAAATAAGATTACTCAAAGAGCGAATAGCCTGAATAGTCTATGTGGCTGCATCCTTAATAATATCTGGATGACGTACTGGAGGTGGCTAAGGAAGGGGAGGAGGGGGAACATATGGGCCTTGGACTACTCTAACTGCCTCTAGTCTATCCTAGGGCATACATCCACCTACGCCTTGGAAGGGTTTAATGTCAAAGTAATTGACATGATGCCCTAACACAAACTCAGCGTATAATTTTTTAATAAAGTAAAATGGTACATCACTATTGTTGTTGGGTGGTTTATCAAAAACCATGCACCAATGATCCCAAAATTTATATGCAATGTCCTTATTCCTACACCATTTTATAGAATTTTTTGGTTTATTAACATTAACTGGCAGATCGGTGCGAGGGTTAACAAATAAAGAGGCTATTTGGGATTTTTTTATTCCAAGATCTTTCACATCTTTGTAGGACAATCCATAGGAGTAATATTCCCTCATGCTTCAAGGAATGAAAGAAAGGCATTATGTTGGTTGGAGAGGGTTTCTATATTTTTAATTATTTCTTTCAATGTGTTTGTCATCTTCCTTAATCAAGGGATTGTCTTATAAACATCACAAATGCTCCTCAATTGCTCCAATTTTTCACCAATTAACTCTTCAATTGATGGGCAAGGAGGTGGTTGAGGGTTTTACATTTGTGGGTTTTGATTCTCAGCCATAATACCTGATTGAAGTTCAAAACTAATTAATCTAATTGAAATTACACAATATATATGAAATTATTGTAAAAAACCCTAGTTTTTAATAAAAATCTGTAAAAAATCCTAATTTTTAATAAAAATATGTTAAAAACTAGTTAAAAATATACAAAAATCGATTAAAACAAAAAAAAACCAAAGACTTACCTTCAAAATCGGATATCAACTCAAATCTGATATCGGATTTGCACTCACTGTCGCTGTTTGAGTCGCTAGAGGTTTTAAAGTGTTAAAATGACTTTGAAATGACCTTTTTATCATTTTTATTACCCGAACCCAAATCGAATATCTGATTTGTAAAACTTTGGCTTGGGCATTGCTATGGAGCAATGTACTAACACCCAACCCAAAAAAAATTCAACTCAAGATTTTCATGATTTTTAGCGAGTGCAAAACGCTACTTTTTTCATATCGCAACTTTTTGGCCCATCATGATCCTGCACATGCCCACAAGCATTATCAAAGGTGCCAAGTTCATCTACAACTATATTTAATTTGAATTTCCAATTCTATTTCCTTCTAATCTCACTTGGAAATTTTTTTTTATTGGTTTTAATATCTCTCATGTAATATTATCTTTATATATTTAGGATATTTTTGATAAACAATAAAAATAGGTTTTAAAGGGACCTAAAACCCTTTAACAACAAAAGACTACTCAAATAGATAAAGGTACAACCATCCAGCTTAGTCAAACAACAACAAACTAAAAGCAACTAAAAAGAAAATAGACTATTTCATATTTTTAAGGGTGTTTGCCACCTCCAATTCTTGGTTGTAGTGTTGGCTAACCAGGGTCAACAACTAATCCTTTTCTTTTTCAAATGCCTTTTTATTGCTCCCATGAGTTTGGGCATTGGGTCCTCTCTCACCCTCTAACAATCACATTTAACCTTTTTCTTTTACTACTTAGTCCTTCATTTTATTGTTGCTAGGGTTCACACTCGTTGTCTGCTCCTCTTTTAGCTCCTTTAATTTCTCCATTAAGATCTTTAGCGCTTCTACACTATTATGTTCTTGATTAAACATTGACTGATTTTAGGAGATTCACAATGTTAGTTTTAATCTCCTGAATCATTTTTTCCAACTCTTGCATGCGGTTTTCATAATCCATTTTTAGTTCACTAATGGAGTCTTTGACAACCACAACCCTATTCTTTAAATCCCTTAGCCTAGAAGGATATTGAACACTCTCCTCATTTGCAACCTTTTCTTACAACCTGTGCTCTTTGACATTAACCTTATTTATTTCTAGAAGAAACCATTTGGCTAGTCTAAAGTTACTCATCACACCTTCTCTATCAATCCATAGAATGACATATATTTCCTCCCTTTCGGCATGCAGATAGGACAATCCAAGAGGGGGTGAATATTTGTATCATTTGTAGTATTCTTGGCATGGCCTTTCGATGGGGAGTGACCCATTGCTAATCTAGCATTATCTTTGTCATGAAATGTCTCCTCACCAGCATTCTCCTTACCTTTACCACCTTCAACCCCATGAGAAGTAGAAGGTTGTTCTCCCCACCTTTTATCTTTGCACCCCACCTCCTCATCACTAGTTTGGGAGCCTTCAAACCATGAGATCACCTTCTTGTCTCTCTTAATCGAAGGTATTTTCTTTTGAAGAATTCTTCCTTTTCCTTTGCACTTTTTCCTCAGAAGGGGAGGAAAATAAAACTTCCACAGAGTCAACCCCAACTTTTGTTCCCTACCACTCCTCATCTTTGTCTTCTTCAAGGGAATCTAAACTTTTAAGAAAATACTCCACAACTTAAGTGTTATGCTTCTTTTTAACACTGCCATTACTTTTTGGGGACTTCATCGGGGTCTAGGCTTTGACATATTCCATAATCAACAAAATCAAGCCGTCATGCAACATTGAAAGCTTGTGATTTTTTACATGTTCTTTCATTGAGGCATATAAGGAAGCAAGAAGATAAAATGAAAAATAAACAAGGAGCTTATGCCTAAAATTATTAAGAAAATTAAAGTGAATTCCAAGGATTGCAGTGTGCCTTCCTTCAAGAGTGACATAACACATAATCACCTTAGCTATCTCGGCCCAAATGGACTTGATGGATAGCCAGTCATATCTCTAAGAGGATAGCCTCACCAACTTAGGATGTTAGTCATTAGAAAAAATATATTGGTTGTTATAATCATGTGATATAGGATTGAATTCATTCTTCAAACTACTACTTTATCTAGATTATTGTAGACTTATTTATAATCTAATATAAAATTGATAAAAAATGAGGGTATAATAGATTTCTTAACTTGTTGAAAACTAAAAGAACTTTGTTAAACAAATTAAAGACCTCAATACTTCAATTAGTGCCTTCAATGAAATAAGAAAAATCAATATTTGAGCTTTTCAATGCATTTCCAACATACACATGATTGCAATTGGCATGACTACTAAAATAAAAGTTGATCGCAACACTTCAATTATTAGTACTTGCCTTTGGTAAATATTATTACAACCAACATTTCCTAACTAGTTATTACTAATTGTACATGTGGTCCAATTATATGTTATTAATTTTTTATGTAAAGGAAATATTTATCTTTTCCAAAGTTTTATGCAAGTTTTACAAAATATATTAAAAAAATGAATGATTAAGAATTTAATTGGTTATAGAGTTTTACCTCTTATTCAAGATTTCACATTGTTCAAGAAAAATAATACTAATTGGTGTATTGGTAAAAATAATTCATTGCGAGACCATGTGAGTGGAGTGCCTTGCTTGCCTTGCTTTCATCTAATCTCTTTTATGGGCCTATATTAATATTGTCCATGAGTAGCAACTTCATGATAGGATCGTGTTTATCAGCCCCTTGTCAACCTCAATGGGATGGAATCCACTACCTATTGGGAGCACTCATCTCAACAACTTCACTTATATTTCATACCATTTATATGAGTTAACATAAGTGCATGCATGCCCAATAAACTATTAATATCACTAATATTGGTAATATTAAAATTCATCACAAATTGTAAGCTGTCAATTCATTCCTCCAAGTTTTGACGAGCATTCAAAAGAGCTTGACACTCCCCAACAAAGTTAGATTTTATTTGTTTGTACATGATGTTTGCTTTATCTAGGTTATTGTAATGATAGTTTGGATTTATTTATTTATTTCACACTTTGATCCAAATACATCCATGACGAACAACATGAAAATTTTGTACTTCAAAGCCATTCAATTATTTTCTTTGTGTATTTTTTATGGAAAATGAGACACAATGAGAATCATTACTATACATTTTTTTTAACTAGTTATATGTCTTAACTTGTAAGAGTCATTATTTATATAAAGCACCATATAAATACTACTTTAATCAATAATTAACCCTCATTATTAGTTATATTATTAATATTTTGTGAATAAGATTTGGACCTCAAACCAACATGATCAACACATAAGAGAATTAGTCAAGTTAGCAAACACAAATCAAGCTCCCTATGAGATTCTTGAACATACTACATATGCAAACAAGATAAAAAGAACCAAAGAAACTAAATGTAAGCATATAAAAGCATTAATCAAACTCTATCTCATAGTAGGAGTGGTGCTCCTTTGATGTGGAAATAATGTCTTTTCCCACCCCCTGTTGGTTATTTTTACTATAACCAGCTTGATCTCCTAATCTACCTATGGACTTGCCAATTCTAGTTAAGGGCAGCTCGAAGGACCTGGACCAACTGACAAGGATTTTAACAAAACCTCCTACACTTTAGGCTCTGCAAGACCCGGGAGGGTGATCCCCTTAATGTGTTTACAACCTCTGCACCAATATTATAAACAACATTAACAACAATAGATAATCTCATTTAATAGCTCAACATAATAGGATAATACCGAATAGAATTGGTTTTTCATCAATAATATCAACTATTTGGAGCATGAGATAACTACAACAACATCTCACAGTATAAAAAGGTCATTGATTTGAAATTTCTAGCAAGCTCTAAGTAAAGACAAACAAATATTGAACCTCACAAATAAGTATAACCTAGATCAGTGTCATATACCATTGGAGGAGTAAAATTCATAGGCATCTAAGGGTTCATGATAGATTTAACACATAAAATGTAAGATCTCTAATAATATTGCCTTACAATATCATCATTATGTTTTCTAACCCAATACTACTTATCAAATCCTTATATAAGACATATCCACGTATGATCCCATTCAAGCATTTTAATTAATTCTTTGAATTAAAGCTAAAATGAAAAACATACACACCATAACAGTGAGATGAACAAAACAACCCCTGATCATTTTATTATAAATTTTGATATGCTTATGCAATGGAGAGACATGAGTTTGAAATAAATCAATTGAATTCAACTGCCAGTACTGTCATAAAACATCAAATTCCTATGAGTTCAAAACCTACTAAAAAATGACCCAAAACCTAAATTGCATTTCACGAAAAACATCAGCCTTTACAATTTCTCTGCAACTTCACCTAGACTCGACCAAAAATTATCTAACTTGCTAACCCCTACTTCTGGCCTTGAAATCCTTCTTATAGAGAATGAAGGAACAAACAAGCATCAGGCCAAAAGTACACATGTCACCAATCACTTGGACCACCCTGTGACATTTCAAAAAATTGTTACAACAACTGATCCTCGAAGAATCTTCTTGTTCATCCTACCCGCTGAAAATGGTTGATGCATCAACAAAACTTCAAAAATCCTGTGCCAAAACTACCATCAAAACATAACCAGAATCTGTTGTAACTACAACGAATGAGTTGTTAACTGCCAGTAGCCAACTCTAATTTACTCTTCCTCCATTAAGTAAACATTTACCCATCTCTGGTATTCTTCATCAGCTTGCCAATCAAAACCAACTACCTCGTTCACCTTAGCATTATAAGGTGTGTACTTAACAACCACCTAATTTGCTTCTTTCTCAAAAGATTCCAAAAATGAGTTGGTACTAATGATCTTGTCTATACAGCTCACCAACAAATCATAATTTGAGTAATCACAAATCAATTTCATTTGTGCAATCATGTCCTCATTTGCTCTATCATGCCACTGTTGCAGTGATTTAACATTTCCCTACTTATTAGTTATATCAGGTAACAACGTGTCACTCCAATCATTAAAGTTCTTCACCAACTCTCTAATATTCCTACTCAAGTCATCTGGTAAGGCTTGAAATCCTTGCAATGACATAACTAACACTTGAGTAGGCCTTAATGATTAGAGCCTATTATTTGTATCAAACCTTGAGGATTCATACATTATTTCTAAATCATTGGCCCTAGGGATCCGTTTTTCAACCAATGGTAGTACTACCTCCTGATCCCTAATAATGTTCTTTATTGCATTCAATAATAAAGAATACAAAGAATACACTGATGGCAACCTGTCATCAATCTTCTCATTCAAATGTCTCAAAACTATATTAACAATCTCCCCCTGCTTTATAAGTGTTATCTCCTCGCTTTCTTTCAAGGATGCCTATAACTCTGCAATTTTATGCATTAGTTGCTTCTTTGTGGGATCAACAAATTATTCTATTTCTTCCTCAATTGGCTCTAATGTAGGACCGAGGGAAGGATTTTGGATGGGGGACCTTGGTGTAGAAACAATAGGAGAAGCAGGAGGCACTGATCCTAATGTGAAAAGGAAATGTCATAATACCTGGAGCACTTGATGTCTCCCCAATCTGCCTGTATTTCAACCTATCCCCCTCAATTTGCAGCTCAACATTCCTTTGCTGCACCTTGTTTTGCTCTCCAATTATGAAGTTATACTTCTCCATTAGGCTCTTCTTTTCAGCCTCTTCCCTCTCAGTAGTCTTTTGGGCTAATTTGGCCACATTCACAGTTAAGTTAGTAGCCTCTATGGTCGAGGTTTCTGAGGCTCTCTTTATTATTAACCCTCCCCTTAGGTTTGGGTTAATGTCAGTGACATTAGCTTTTCTACCTTGAGGAGCCAAAGCCCAAATTTCCAAGGTCTCATATTCTTCACTGAAGGCAGAATATTCCAATGCTGCCTTGACCTCTTCTTCAGAATCCTGCAAGGGATGCTTGGACTTTAGAATAGCATTAAAAGCTACATCATCAACTATGTCCCACTCAAGAAAAATCAATACACCAGCCTGAGTCACTAGTTCTCTCCCCTCCTCAGGAGTGATGCTCTTGAATTCTTCCATCAATTCAGTTTTTACCTCATCATCATTCTCTTGATCTTATTTGTCAGGCCTCAACTCTCTTCTCCTCTTGCATTTATCTTGATATTCCTCAAGTCTCATTCTCCATACTAATTTCAAGAAAACTAGAGTATTGACAAATGCATCATCGTCCAAAAAGGAATTACATGCCTCCATCCTAGCATCTTGTACACACTTCCCTTTCATATCAAAATCAAACAAGACCAACTCAACTGGCCTGGGAGGAGAAGGTATACCAACCTGCATATCCTGATCTGTGAAAACAATTTCATCCATCAGATCCTCTTGTACTTTCTCAATCCTTTGCCTCTTAGGGCTTGGCTCTGATGGTTGTGGTGAAGGGTTATCTTCTGGTGATGAGTCCAAATCAATAATGTTGATGGCCCCATTTGTCTTGAACCTTGGACCTGACTATGGGGGAACTTTCATGATTTGTTTTCCCTTTTTATCCTCCTCATCCTCATTACTGTTGTCATTTTTTTTTCTTCTATCGATAGGCCACTTCTCTATAGGTTGATAGGCTGGCCTTGTTTCAATTCGCCTGGCATCTTTCTCCTATACACCTTGATCTAACTCCAAGTTTATATTCTTGGACATTAAGATGCCCATAATCTCCTTGACGTTGTCCATCAAAAAATCAATTTTCTTGTGAAATGGACTAAACTCCATCAATGGATCATATTTAGGATCTATTTTGTGCACAATGGCCAATAGCTTGTCATAAGCTATCCATTTCTCCTTTCTCAACTCTTGCTTATTCAAATCAAACTCATTTCTAATCAAGTCTTCAAGAAAGTTAAACTCATGCACAAACTTACCATCTTTTATTCGTTGTCGGAAAAAGGGCAAAGAAGCCCTCAAGATCATGTTGTCGCTTGGGACCACACCTCATATGGTAATCATCAAAAAACTTCCCAAAGTGGACCCATCCTCCTTTTGCAAATACAAAATCTGACACCACAGTGTAATCAAGGAAAAGAGGTCCTTTACCTTTCCCTGTATGGTTGTCCTCTTGGATACAACCAATCTGCCACATAACTTCTGCAAATCCTACCCTTGGTTGCACATTGTATGGCAGTATATGTGGAGTTCCTTGGAAACCATACACCCTCAAGATTGTGTTGGATGGGTATGGAATAATATCACCCGAACTATGGAAAACCTTCAATTCAGGCTTCCTTTTCTTCGGTCTAAGGAAATCAAGTAACTCCTCAGGGATTCTAGATACATTCACCATCAACCTAGCCCTCAATCTGGAAGCAAAACAATTATCAAACTTCATAAAACTAGCACTTTCCCTATTATAAGATAGGTCTGCAGTCCATGCATGCACTGGCAAGATTTCTCCATTAACCTTTTGTCTTAATTCCATCTTTTAAGAAAAGAAATCAGAATTCTTGTACAGGAACATGTACATTAACATGGAATACCAGGATAATGGGGTTCTTGCATCCTTTTTCTGCAACTTTAGTAGCCCTTCATGTATATTTTCAGCCAAAAACAAAGCAAAGTCATAGATTACTGAGAAATTGGTGTGTTGTATTTTCACCCCCATAAACATGTAAGCAATTGGCATCACTGTATTACAGTTAAAACCCAAAAATTGGCACAATGAGTAAAAAGTGGCCAAGAAATGATTGGCAAAATAGTTTAGCCTGAAGGACTCTTGGTCACTAGGGCTAATATAAAACTTTGAACCACCTGCCCTTGCTAGATGAGGTGGGAGAAACTTAACCCTAAAGAGTGACCTTAACCTTGCATACTCCTATTTCATCTCCTCAAATTCAATATGAACCAAGAACTGGCTAGGCTCACTCAAGTCAAAAACTTGTTGAAATTCTTCTTTATTGACGGTCAACATAACTCCTCAATCATTATCTCTAATCACCTGTGTAACAGGGTTATAACGTGCAGCCACCACCCTCAGCAAATCCACATCAAGGAATACATTTGGTACCACCAACTTCCCCATGTCATACCTCCAACCATTCGAGAAGGGGTGGGGAAAATTCCTCTGCCCATACCACAATCTAAAAATTTCCAAACCTGTCATGGGAACCCTAGCATCAACAATGTTGAAATAGTTAAATACCAATCCTTCCCCTAGGGTTCTTCCATGCATGAAAACCAACCCCTTCTTCCTATCATTAGTTGATGATGACAATTGATCCAGGAAGTCATCATATAATTTTTTGTGTAAATAGTCAACTTGGCCAAAAGGTTGCTTTGGCGGTGCCATCTTTGGTAAACTAGGGCTTCCTTGATATTTCAAATCTTTAAATAAACCAGGGCTAAACAGGAAACAAAATTATAGAATATAACCTTGCAACTTCTCACAATTCAACTATCCTAAAGCCACAAGGACAATTATCAAACTCTCCGACAAGCACACCACAACTTTCCCTAAATTCTCAATCAAATTACCCAGGACGTATAGAAATTAGCTCACGGTTTTGTGCTTTTCAGAAACCCAAATCCTTCGTTGTGACAACTCGTAACTTTTTCCTTTCCTCTGAGAAAGCTCCGCAAATATATTTGAATACTTTGTGAGACACTAGGGTAGGAGATAGTCACTTTATTTCAATCAAATTATGCCAATAGATGTCTCATCTGTCATTCAAGCTGACTTGCATGCTACACCAACGACTCAAATCGCATTTGATGCAAATTCAAATTCCAACCGTCGATCCTTCACTTTTGTCAAATCATCGAACGGGTACCTTCAAAACAAGCTGACACAATCTCCATCACGACACTAAGGGCCCACCATACTGTGTGTCACCAAGGAAATCCACGTGGCGCCCACCCGTGATATTGTGATCGATAAAAACCTCGCAACTTCTGATCGTGTGATGGTAGGCAATCGTTGATCTCCACCATTGATAATCGTGTTCATTCAACACAGTCGCCAGTGTTGTAATTAACCATCGAGCAACTTTTCCATCAAGATTATAACATCTTCGTTGATTTGGAGCATGTGCATCTCGTAGCCACTTTAGTAACCTGGCATATAACATATTAGAACCCGACAGATATATTAAAGCATTTTCATCATCTCTTCGGCATCACTAGATGAGACACATGGCACTCACCCATGATATCGCAATTAGTTGAGACTCTGTGGTGGGGTCATCATGGGATTGTGGGGAATGGCTGAAATCAATCGATGGTTGATCAAAGGTCATTTAAAATTGTTCCCTGCAAAATATAAAACATTTATTAAAGGCACAAGGGGACATCACCTAGGTCGATGATAAGCAATGGCTTAAGTTGTTTTTTAAACGTGAGGGCACGGGCCAACCTAGACTTAGGGAGTAATAAAGTCATGCAGAAGAATTAAAATAATAAATCAGAAAGGGGCCCAACTTAGATGAAGAGATGGGGCATAAGTTGTTTTAAAACCCACTTCGAAAAGGTAATGGATAAATAGATGCCACCCAAGGCGTAAAATAAGACACTAGGATTTTCATTAAGACAAAAAATAAAAACCCCAACCTTAGGTTTTTCCCAAACAATATGAAAGATCAGGACAAGGGCAAGATAAAATAGAATTCAAAGAGCAAAAATTTAAAGTTCCATCAGTGGCTCCAGTTGGGGATGTTTATTCCACTAGAATGAAGCAAGAATTTAGAATCTTAGGTTGAGCAGACCAATTGCAGAGACGACCAAAAAGGATTGTCCAGACAAAACAACCCAGTAGGAAAGAAACCTACAACTAACATATATACAAACCTACGGTACTATCCATGGAAAACAATACTTCAATTGAAGTATAACTTCAAGAACTATCCATGAACTGGCAGTTCAAGAATGTCTCTTGTCATATCTTGGAGGAAATATGAGTCTTCACCCCACTTACTATTAATAAAAAATGGACCCAACCAGATTGCATCAAATTTGCCATGTTTTCCTTTATCTTCCAATTTGATGTTCCACATTAAGACTAGATCTCCATCTTGGAAACTCCTTGTAGTTGCCCTTTTATAATACAATTTTTTTACTTGCAACTGCAATTTTGCATTTTTCATTTGAGCTTCCCTCCTGGTTTCATCTAATTCTATAAGAGCTTCCACTCTCAATTGCATTTCATCATCCATTTCATTATCATACATCTAGAAAAACTTATACATTTCCATCAGGTTATTCTGGGGAAACCTTGCATTTATCCCATAAACTAAGTCAAATGGGGTACAACCTATTGCCTTTTTCACAGTTACCCTTTCTGCCCAGACTGCTAATCTCAATTTAGAATCCCATGCCTTCTTATTTTGATCTAGGATTCTCTTAATTATTTTCATCAAGATTTTATTGCTTGATTATGCTTGTCCATTTCCTTGTGGGTGATATGGTGATGAGTAAGAAATTTGGATGCCATATTTTTCACAGAATTCTATGTATTCTTTAGATCTGAAACACATTGCATTATCTGACACAATCCTTTCTGGACATCCGAACCTAGTCAATATATTACTCATCAAGAAGTCAATTACCACCTTACTAGTTGCTTTCTTCGTTGGAATTGCTTCCACCCACTTGATAAAATAATAAGTGGCCACCAATATCCATGAATGGCTTCCACTAGATTTACATGCTATTTCTCCTAGAAAATCAATACCCCATTGCTGGAATGGAGATTGTACTGCAATTGGTTTTAGGGGTAAGTTACCAGAAAATTTCAACTTATCAGAGAAACGTTGAAAAGCATCACATGTCTTCACTAATTGGTGTACATCATTAAAAATAGTAGGCCACCAAAATACAACCCTCATTACCTTGTGTGTAGTTATTTTGGTCATATAATGCCCTCCACAAACTCCACTATGCATCTCATTCAGGAGTCCTTGTGCTTGATCTTGGTCAACACACTTCAACATGACACCTTCTCCATTTCTTCACCAGAGATTTCTAGTTATGATAACATATTTGATAGCATGTAACTTGAATGTCCTCTTTTCATTTTCACTCAATTTATCAGGGGATTTCATCTTTTGTAAATAATAGATCACATCCTTATACCATTCAAAATGTTTCATATCACATATGTGTGATCTATTCTCTTCTTCAAGCAAATTTATCTGATTTGCTTCCAAATTACTTTGGGCCATAAGCTTGGCCAATCCTTGTCCTCTCACCAGCTTGGTAATCTGGATCTCAATGTTGAACTCCTGGATCCTATTGATCCATCTACACCTTCTCCCTGATACTTCCTATTGTGTAAAATATCCTTGACAAAAACACTGGGTACATATGCAATTATAGTAGCTCCCATCAAAAAAGGCCTGAAAACTTTCACTGCTTTTACCAATGCATATGACTGTTTTTCATTTATATCATATTTAAGTTCTACAGCCTATAAATATTTTTTGAAAAAGGCTATAGGCTATTCAAAACCTTTTGCATTCTTTTGCAAAAACACAATTGCAATTGTGTGGAAAGAAGAAAATGAAAAAATCTATAAGGGTTTAGAGAAGTCAGGGGTTCTTAACACATGAGCTTCCTTTATTGCTTGCTTGGTGGCCTGAAAAGCTTGTACAGACTCCTCTTCCCATTCAACCTTGGCTCGCTTCTTAAGCATCTTAGAAATTGGGCGAACTATTTCAGCAAAATTTGTCACAAACCTTCTTAGGAAGTTTATCTGCCCAAAGAAAGATTGTATTCCTTTGACGTTGTGGGGTTGTGGGATTTTGTCTATTGCAATTATCCTTTTTGGATCAATTTTGACTCCATCCTTGGAAACAATATGTCCTAATAGTTTTCCTTCCCTTACCCCAAAAGCACACTTCTTCAGATTCAAGTAAATACCATACTCTAGTGCCTTGCTAAATACATTTTCTCGATGTTCACAATGATCATCTTCTTTCTTGGAATAAGCTGTCAAATCATCCTGGTAAATCACCAAAAATAAGTTAATGAAATCTGAAAATGCCACATCCATGGCTCTCTAAATGCAGCCCCTACATCTGTTAAACCAAAAGGCATTCTCACATAAACATAAGTTGCCCAGGGTGTAGTGAAAGATGTCTTAAATTGCTCAGAATCCTTGACCATGAGTTGGTTGTATCCAGAGAACCCATCCATCATAGAAATTAACTCATAGCCCGTCACCCTATGCAACATGACTTCCATGTTTGGTAATGGATAGTTGTCTTTCAATGAAGACACATTCAAGTTTTTGAAATCCACACATAACCTAATGTCTCCATTTTTCTTTCTCATAGGCACCAAATTTGACACCTAGGACGAATGCCTAATTGGCTTGATGATCCTTGCATCTCTTAACTTCATTAATTCTTCTTGCATTTTAGGGGCCAAGGTTTAACAGGCCTTTTCCTTTGCCTAAATGGCTTAGCACCATCACTCAAAGGAATTTCATGTTGAAATAAATCCTCCCTATATGCCTTAAGATCATCATAAGACCATGCGAACACATGTCTGAACTTCCTTAATAAATCAATTAGCATCCTTCTCACCCTTGGTGACAATTTCTTTCCAATATACACCTTTTTAAGTGATTCCTTTGTTCCAAGGGTTATCTCCTCCAAGTCATCAGGATGGGAAGCAACACAATTAGCCTTTGTCCTATCCTGATTATCGAACACTCTTTCAAGTACAACTAAACCTTTAGGAATTTTATTTGTCTTTAACTGAATAACTTCATTACCAAACATAGTATCTTTACCATCAATTTTTCAACAAAAGCTCCAAAGTCAATTTCTTGACTTTCATATTCATCCACACAATTCAAGAACCTCAGTATATCATCATCACTATAAAAAACTTGTCAATTTTTGATATTATCAGGGACGGATGGTCTGGTTTGCACTTTAACCTTTGAAATTCCAACATAAGTCATATCATCTGGCTTTAATGCAATGTTTGCTAATAAATCGGCCACCTTGTTGTGGCCTCTCTCCATCCAACCTATTCCAAATGCATCAAAGTTTTCCAATTCATCTCAAACAACATTCCTATACTGTTTCAACATTTTCTTTTTTGATACATACCTGGATCTAACTTGGGAAACCACAAGCTCAAAATCTCTAATTACCTTGAGCTTCTTGATCCCATGTTTTTCAGCCAATCTTAGCCCCAATAATAAGGCTTCATACTCCGCCACATTATTGGTGCATTCAAATAACAAAGTGAAAGAGAACCTGGATGTCTTTCCACTAGGGGGTCTTAACAAAACACCTGCACCAGACCCCTCTTTTGAACTTGCACAATCAAAGTACATAGTCCACAAGTCATTAGACTCTGACAAATGTTTTACTTCTATATCAATCAATGCAGTAGGTTTATCACAATTACTAGGGGATTCCTCAGCCCTGAATTCATTTATGCCACTGTCAGTAAAACATGTCATATTCTCAATCGGGTCATGCTCAATCATATGGGACACTTTTGACTCTCTTTCAATCTTGACATCCTTACCATCAATGTAGAAAGTAGCAAATGATAGATCACACTGCATGTTACCTCCCATTGATGCACTCCACTTTCTTGACAAAAGCATCCCAAAATGAGGTGGGATGTCTGCAACTAAAACAATCATGGCTAAATCCTTCTTAGGATATTGAGTCAATTTATAAGGCAATGCTTTAATAGTCCCAATAACTGAAACTTCTCTAAAATCTAATGCATAACATTTACCTTGAGTAGTATCTACTGTCAAGCCCATCACCTCCATGATTTTGACTGGCATAACATTATTGGATGCCTCTGAATCTATCATACAATTTCTCAAAGTTTTCCCATTTATATCAATACTTAAGAAAAAGGGGTTTATGTTTTGAAGACACATTAATAGAATTCCCTAAATACACAGGGGGAATTTGTGACATAATTCCCTCCACTTCTTTCTCTTTTCTTTCATCTTCATCCTTTGCTTCTTTACAATTACCTTGTTCAATCTTATTACTAGCAATACCTATAATCAAGGCTATTGTCTTTTCCTTGTGCTCAGTTATTCTCATCATTTCCAGCAAAGGTACAAAAACTTTAACTTGAGAAAGCAGTTGAAACATGTCTAAGGGTGTATATTTAGTCAGGTCAGAAATCATACCTTCATGATTTCCTTTCCTCTCTAGTTGCTGATTTCCTTTAAGTTTTTTTTGCTTCTTCTCTTCTAGAGTAGGTTTAGCAAACTTTGTAATCACCTTGGTCTTTACCAATGATGAAGTAACATCTTCTTGAGGCTTTCAGGTTTCAATCATTTTTTCCCAAACCTTGACATTCTTAACCTCTTTGATTTTGACAACATCCTTTTTGCTATCCACCTTAACACCCTTGTTCTTGACCTTCTTCTCTTTGATAAAAAGACCAACAACTTTACCCTACTCACCACCCACAGTTCTATTTCTCAACTAAAGTGAACTCTTCATTTGAGCAGCCATTTCCCCAGTCAACTAGACAATCTCCTATTTTGATGGTCTCCTTAAGGACACTGAATCTTCAACTTGCTCCATATTGCAAGCATGATGGTCAAAATCACCTTCTTCATCAGAAAAGACTTGTTGATGATACATCTCACTTCTTTGTCTCTGATTATCCACATCATCTTCTTGTAACTCATCATCAGAATAAAATTCAGCCTCATCAATGTATGATCAGGCCATACAAACATCTACATTGCCCTGCTCATAGTCAGGAGTCTGCTCATGAGTATCTTCCTCTATTCCTTCAGCAACAAGAAACTGAGCAATACCACAATAATTTTGATCATGTGGATGTTCACACACCTCACACCATGGTCTATCTTGTACCAAATTTACTGAATGCTTCTGTAGGGGGTTGGGTGCATGCTAATTAGTGTTATGCTTTTGGACCAAGAAGATTGGTTTCCCATCCTTCCAATTTGTGTTATAAGGATAATTTTGCAGCCTAGGTGGTTTGTCATTTTTATTATACTTCTGATTTTCATTTCTTATACCCTTTTCTTGCTTGGAAACATTATACTTTATGTCTTTCAAAGTGCTGAAGACTTTGTCCCATTTCTCATCATCCTTAGGGTTTGCAGTAGAAACCTTCTCAGTCTTATCCTTAGGATTTTTCAAAAGAGTGGGTTCCTCCCTCCTACCATATTTCCCAGAAGGTCTCCTATTACTTTCAATATTAATGGCCACCTTGAAAGCATCCCTCGTGGTCTGAGGGTCCTTATCTCTAAGGAGATATGCCATTTTAGCATCAAAAGCATTGAAATATGTAGTTAAACAAACATTTTCATCAAGCCTTGAAACCTGAAACAACTTATACATCGCCTTTTGAAATCTAAGATTAAATTTTGTCACAGGTTCATTCAATGACTTCTTGATGTAATTGAATTCATTTAGCATGAAACTAGCATTAGTTTTATCACCGTATTGTTCCTTGAAGCACATTTCAAACTCATCCCATGAACCAATACTAGCATTTGGTAAGCCTCTGTACCAATCCCTTGCATACTCCACTAGAGATTGTATTAAACAACTTCATTACAACATCTTCATGCTCTACCTCGTAGTCATTTAACATATCCATGAAGGCTTTTAAATGTTCCTTTGCTGTCACAACATTGTTTCCAACAAACTTATTCATCTTTTCTCTCAGCTCATCAAGGATGGGGTTTGGATAACCTAGAATACCATCAAAGAATAACTGCATATACCTTTCCAATTGTATAGGTCTCCTTTGGAATAATCCTTCAGTCTTCTGAGAATCAACACCAGGACCTAAATTATGTGTCTTAGGGCCATCCTGATGTAGGTTTACAAACTTGGTTGCATGAACCTTTGGACCCAAATTGTTTGTGGTATTATCTAGACTGGTTTTAGGACCATTTTTCAAGGTATCTTGGTGACTTGATGAGGTTGTAGCTTGTGTGACCTCATCCACACTTGAAACTTTTAGGAAGCTTATTTTCCTCTTCATTTTTGCATTTTAAGCTTCAATCTTAGTCCTCTCTAACTCTTCTGCAAGAGCCTCACCTTCCCTCCTAACCTTTTATAAGGCACTCTCAGCTTGTACAAATACATGTGGTGGGGGATCTCTTTTAGGGGGATGAGAACTCACCCTATCATTTATCTTAATCCCCTCAACTTTATGTTTTCCTTTGTCTAGAACAAGCTTAGGCTTTGGATTATTTGGTTGAGGCTTAACAGGGTTTGAGGGTTTTGGGTTTGCAGGTTTTGATTGGGAATCAACTTGACCTATAGGATCATCTTTAGACATAGGCTTTATCTCCTTATCAACAATTTCATGTACAACAGGACCTTCCTCATCTGGCTTAGGTTTGTTTTGGTTCAAGAGCTTCATTGTTGCCAACTGTCTAATTAACCTATCCCTCTCAATTACATCATGCATCAGTTTTGTTTCCCTCTCCTTATCCCTTTTCATCCTAAGCTTAGCTTGTTTTTGGATCTCCCGTCTTAAGGAATCAATATCTCCAAAAACATCATCAGGGTTAGGCAAAGTCATATAAGAACTTGATGTATCACTTAGGTCTGTCAGATTTACTTCTTCAAGCACATGCTCAGACAATAAAGGTGTTCCATCATCTTCAACAGGAGGAGGAGGCACATCACTAGTGCTTTCTCTATGATGGCTTTGACTTCTACTCCTACCTCTTCACTTTTCAGCATATTGGACACTAACAGGTCCTTTATTATGACATGCTACATCCTCTTGAACATGTGTATCAAATAATGCATCAAAAAATACACAACCATCTGATTCTAAATGTCTAGACACTTGTTCAAGAGTCTCAAGAATAGGATGTAAAGGCTTACTTGTACCTTGGTGTACAAGATTCTGTGACATAGGAGCAACATTGCTAGATTATGGTTTCTTCTTTATCTAGTCCTTCTTCATTTTAGGAAGTTCACCCTCTAATTTATGTTCTGGGTGATTCTTTATGAACGACTTGGTGTTCTTCATTCTACGTGCTTGCCCAAAGATCCTTCAATTTATAGTAAATCTTCAAATAAGATGCACACTGGTGCAAAAACTTCAGAGTTGCCACCCAATTATCTTGGGAATACCAACTATCTAGAGACACTTGGTGGAAATTAAAAGATCTTTATAACTCTTGTATTGACAACATACAAAAATACTTCATGAAATAACTCGAAAATTTTGAATGATAGAAGAAATGGACAAACGAAACACAAAACCACGGGCTCAACCTTCAAATCACAGAAATAATATGAAAACTCTATGCAAAATGGACAACCGACCACTGACAAGAAATATTTAGATTGAAATCCCTAGTAGAGTCTCCATTTTATTGGTTGTTTTTACTATAACCAGGTTGATCTCCTAATCTACCTATGGACTTGCCAATTCCAATCAAGGACAACTCGAAGGACCTAAACCAACTGATGAGGATTTTAAAAAAACCTCCTACACTTTGGGTTCTGCAAGACCCGGGAGGGTGATCCCCTTAATGTGTTTACAACCTCTGCACCAATATTATAAACAACATTAACAACAACAGATAATCTCATTTAATAGCTCAACATAACAAGATAATACCGAATAGAATTGGTTGTTCATCAATAATATCAACTATTTGGAGCATGAGATAACTACAACAACATCTCACAGTATAAAATAGTCATTGATTTGAAATTTGTAGCAAGCTCTAAGTAAAGACGAACAAATATTGAACCTCACGAATAAGTATAACCTAGATCAATGCCATATACCATTGGAGGAGTAAAATTCATAGGCATCTAAGGGTTCATGATAGATTTAACACATAACATGTAAGATCTCTAATAATATTGCCTTACAATATCATCATTATGTATTCTAACCCAATACTACTTATCAAATCCCTATATAAGACATATCCACCTATGATCCCATTCAAGCATTTTAATTAATTCTTTGGCTTAAAGCTAAACTGAGAAAAATACACACCACAACAGTGAGATGAATGAAACAACCCTTGATCATTTTATTCAAAATTCTAATATGCTTATACAATGGAGAGACATGAATTAAAAATAAATTATTTGAATTCAACTGCCAATACTATAATAAAACATCAAATTCCTATGAGTTCAAAACCTACTATAGAATGACCCAAAACCTAAATTGCATTTCACTAAAAACATCAGGCTTTACAATTTCTCTGCAACTTCACCTAGACTCGACCAAAAATTATCTAACTTGCTAACCCCTACTTCTGGCCTTGAAATCCTTCTTATAGAGAATGGAGGAGAAAACAAGCATCGGGCAAGAAGTACACGTGTCACCAGCCACTTAGACCACCCTGTGACATTTGAAAAAATGTTACAACAAATGATCATCGAAGAATCTTCTTATTCATCCTACCCGTTGAAAATGGTTGATGCATCAGCAAAACTTCAAAAATCCTACGCCAAACTGCCATCAAAACATAATTGAAATCTATTATAACTGCAACGACTGAGTTGTTAACTACCAATAGCCAACTCTATTTTACTCTTACTCGGTTAAGTAAACATTTACCCATCTCTAGTATTCTTCATCAACTGGCCAATCAAAACCAACTACCTCATTCACCTTAGCAAATTATAAGGTGTGTACTTTCCCACCACCTAATTTGCTTCTTTCTCAAAAGATTCCAAAAATGAGTTGGTGCTAATGATCTTGTCTATACACCTCACCAACAAATCATAATCTAAGTCATCACAAATCAATTTAGTTTGTGCATTGATGACCTCATTTGCTCTATCCCGACACTGTTGCAGTGATTTAACATTTCCTTGCTTATCAGTTATATCAGGTAATAACGTGTCACTCCAATCATCAAAGTTCTTCACCAACTCTCTAATATTCCTACTCAAGTCATCTGGTAAGGCTTTAAAACCTTAAAATGAGTTAACTAACACTTGATTAGGCCTTAATAATTAGGGCCTATTATTTGTATCAAACCTTGAGGCTTTATACATTATGTCTAAATCATTGGCCGTAGGGATCCATTTTTCAACCAATGGTAGTACTACCTCCTGATCCCTAATAATGTTCTTTATTACATTCAATAATAAAGAATACAAAGAATACACTGATGGCAACCTGTCATCAACCTTCTCATTCAAATGTCTCAAAATTGTATTAACAATCTCCCCCTGCTTTATAAGTGTTCCCTCCCTGCTTGCTTTCAAGGATGCCTGTAACTTTTCAATCTTATGCATTAGCTGCTTCTTTGTGGGATCAACAGAGTATTCTATTCCTTCCTCAATTGGCTCTAATGTAGGACCGAGGAAAGGAGTTTGGATGGGGGACCCTGGTGTAGAAACAATAGGAGAAGCAGGAGGCACTGATCCTAATGTGGAAGCCAATGCCATAATACCTGGAGCACTTGATGTCTCCCCAATCTGCTTGTATTTCAACCTATCCACCTCAGTTTGCAGCTTGACATTCCTTTGCTGCACCTTGTTGTACTCTCCAATTATGAAGTTATGCTTCTCCATTAGGCTCTTCTTTTTAGCCTCTTCCCCCTCAACAATCTTTTGGGCTAATTTGGCCACATTCACAGTTAAGTTAGTAGCCTTTATGGTCGAGGTTTCTGAGGCTCTCTTTATTATTAACCCTCCCCTTAGGTTTGGGTTAATGTCAGTGACATTAGGCTTTCTACCTTGAGGAGCCAAAGCCCAAATTGCTAAGGTATCATATTCTTCACTGAAGGCAAAATCTTGCAATGCTACCTTGACCTCTTCTTCAGAATCCTACAAGGGATGCTTAGACTTTAGAATAGCATTAAAAGCTACAACATCAACTATGTCCCACTCAGGAAAAATCAATACACCAGCCTGAGTCACTAGTTTTCTCCCCTCCTCAGGAGTGATTCTCTTCAATTCTTCCATCAATTCAATTTTTACCTCATCATCATTCTCTTGATCTAATCTGTCAGGCCTTAACTCTCTTCTCCTCTTGCATTTATCTTGATATTCCTCAAGTCCCATTCTCCATAATAATTGAAAGAAAATTGGAGTCTTGAAAAATGCATCATCATCCAAAAAGGCCTTACATGCCTCCATCCTAGCATCTTGTACACACTTCCCTTTCTTATCCAAATCAGACAAGACCAACTGAGCTGGCCTGGAAGGAGAAGGCATACCAACCTGCATATCTTGAGCTGTGACAACAATTTCGTCCATCAGATCCTCTTATACTTTCTCAATCCTTTGCCTCTTAGGGCTTGGTTCTGATGGTGGTGGTGAAGGGCTATCTTTCGATGATAAGTCCAAATCAATAATTTTGATGGCCCCAAGTGTCTTGAACCTTGGACCTGACTATGTTGGCACTTTCATGATTTGTTTTCCCTTTTTATCCTCCTCATCCTCATCATTGTTGTCATTTCTTTTTCTTTTATAGATAGGCCACTTCTCTGTAGGTTGATAGGTTGGACTTGTTTCAATTCACCTAGCATTTTTCTCCTGTACACCTTGATCTAACTCCAAGTTTATCTTCTTGGTCATTAAGATTCCCATAATCTCCTTGAAGTTGTCCATCCAAAAATCAATTTTCTTGTGAAATGGACTAAACTCCATCAATGGATCATATTTAGGATCCATTTTGTGTACAATGACCAATAGCTTGTCATAAGCTATCCATTTCTCCTTTCTCAACTCCTGCTTATTCAGATCAAACTCATTTCTAATCAAGTCTTCAAGAAAGTTGAACTCATGCACAAACTTACCACCTTTTATTCGTTGGCTCAAAAGGGCAAAGAATCCCTCAAGATCATATTGCTGCTTGGGACCACACCTCAGATGGTAATCATCAAAAAACTTCCTAAAGTGGACCCAACCTCATTTTGCAAATACAAAATCTAACACCACAGTGTAATCAAGGAAAAGAGTTCCTTTACCTTTCCCTATAAGGTTGTCCTCATGGATACAACCAATCTACCACATAACTTCTACAAATCCTACCCTTGGTGGCACATTGTATGGCAGTATATGCGGAGTTCCTTGGAAACCATACACCCTCAAGACTATGTTGACTGGGTATGGAATAATATCACCCCAATTATGGAAAACCTTCAATTCAGGCTTCCTTTTCTTCGGTCTAAGGAAATCAAGTAACTCCTCAGGGATTCTAGGTACATTCACCATCAACCTAGCCCTCAATCTGGAAGCAAAACAATTATCAAACTGCACAAAACTAGCACTTTCCCTATTATAAGATAGGTCTTCAGTCCATGCTTGCACTGACAAGCTTTCTCCATTAACCTTTTGTCTTAAGTCCATCTTTTTAGAAAAGAAATCAACATTTTTGTACAGGAATATGTACATCAACATGGAATACCAGGAGAATGGGGTGCCTGCATCCTTTTGCTGCAACTTTAATAGCCCTTCATGTATTTTTTCAGCCAAAAAGGAAACAAAGTCATAGATTATTGAGAAATTAGGGTGTTGTATTTGCACCCCTATAAACATGTAAGTAGTTGGCATCATTGTATTAGGGTTAAAACCCAAAATCTGGAACAATGAGTAAAAAGTGGCCAAGAAATGATTGGAAAAATAATTTAGCCTGAAAGACTCTTGGTCACTAGGGCTAATATTAAACTTTGAACTGCCTGCCCTTGCCAGATGAGGTGGGAGCAACTTAACCCTGAAGAGTGACCTTGACCTTGCATACTCTTGTTTCATCTGCTCAAGATCAATATGAACCAAGAATGGGCTATGCTCACTCAGGTCAAAAACCTGTTGAAACTATTCCTTATTGATGCTCAACATAACCCCTCCATCATCATCTCTAATCACCCATGTAACATGGTCATAATGTGCAGCCACCGCCCTCAGCAAATCCATGTCAGGGAATACATTTGGTACCGCCAGCTTCCCCATGTCATACCTCCAACCATTCGAGAAGGGGTGGGGCAAATTCCTCTGCCCATACCATAATCTAAACATCTCCAAACCTATCATGGGAACCCTAGCATCGATAATGTTGGAAAAATTACATACCAATCCTTCCCCTAGGGTTCTTCCACGCATCAAAACCAACCCTTTCTTCCTATCATTAGTTGACGATGGCAATTGATCCAGGAAGTCATAATATAAATTTTCGTGTAAATAGTCGACTTGGCCAGAAAGCTGCTTCGGCAGTGCCATCTTTGGTAAACTAGGGCTTCCTTGATATTTCAAATCTTTAAATAAACCAGGGCTAAACAAGAAACAGAATTACAGAATATAACCTTGCAACTTCTCACAATTCAACTATCCTATAGCCCCAAGGGCAATTATCAAACTCTCTGACAAGCACACCACAACTTTCCCCAAATTCTCAATCAAATTACCCAAGAAGTATAGAAATTAACTCATGGTTTTGTGCTTTGCAGAAACCCAAATCCTTCGCTGTGACAGCTCGTAACTTCGTCCTTGGCTCTGAGAAAGCTCCACAAATATATTTGAATACTTTGTGAGACACTAGGGCAAGAGACAATCACTTTATTTCGATCAAATTATTCCAGTAGACGTCTCATCTGCCATTAAAGCTTACTTGCATGCTGCGCCAATGACTCCAATCACATTTGATGTAAATTCAAATTCCAACCATCAATCCTTCACTTTTGTCAGATCATCGAACGGGTACCTTCAAAACAAGCTGACACAATCTCCATCACAACATTAAGAGCCCACCATACTATGCGTCGCCAAGGAAATCCACATGGCGCCCACCCATGATATCGTGATCGATAGAAACCTTGCAACTTCTGATCACGCGATGGTGGGCAACCGTTGATCTCCACCATCGACAATTTTGTTCATTCAACACAGTTGCCAGTGTTGTAATTAACCATCAAGCAACTTTTCCATCAAAATTATAACATCTTTATTGATTTGGAGCACGTACATCTCGTAGCCACTTTAGTAACCTGCCATATAACATATTAAAACCCGACAGATATATTAAAGCATTTTCATCATCTCTTCGGCATCACCAGATGAGACACGTGGTGCTCGCCCGTGATATCACAATTAGTTGAGACTCTGTGGTGGGGTCATCACGAAATTGCGGGGAACGGCTGAGATCAACCGATGGTTGATCGACGGTCATTAAAAATTGGTCCCTACAAAATATAAAACATTTATTAAAGGCACAAGGGGACATTGCCTAGGCTGACAACAAACAATGGCTTAAGTTGTTTTTTAAACGTGGGGGCACGAGCCAACCTAGACTTAGGGAGTAATAAAGTTAGGCGAAAAAATTAAAACAACAAATCAGAAAGGGGCCCAACTTAGACGAAGCAATGGGGCATAAGTTGTTTTAAAACCCACTTCAAAAAAGTAATGGCTAAATAGTCCCACCCAAGGCGTAACATAAGACACTATGATTTTCATGAAGACAAAAAATAAAAACCCCAACCTTAGTTTTTTCCCAAACAATATGAAAGATCAGGACAAGGGCAAGATAAAATGGAATTCAAAGAGAAAAAATTTGAAGTTCCATCACCCCCTTTGATAAAATTTCTTGATCCCTTAAAGATGACTTTGATGCAAAATGAGTATGAAATGTAAGCTACAATGTGATGAAAATGCAAGTGATTGAGCAATGAACTTAGTAGAGTAATAATGCTTCAAGTTGTGGATCTTTTCTTCATAAAGAAGCCCTCTATAAATAGGGTTTAAGGGTTGAAAAATGAGGAGATTGGAAGAATGTGGGATTAAAAGAGAGCCAATAAGATTGTGACACTTGTCACAAGGCTAATGGGTGAGGATGGTGCACATTTTAAAAAATGTGGAGTTAAGAGGACGTAAGAGAGATTAATGCATATGGTTGAGAGTGTAAGAGGATTAAATGAATGTGTTTGGAGATGTAAGAGAATGCGAGTATGTAAGAGAGATAAATGCCTTTGTAAGAGACATTAATATTTGGGTAAGAAAGTCAAATAAGTAGAGTTATTGGAGGAATATTTTCAAAGAATATGCATTTGTGAGAGAGAATAGGTTAATTAGTTAATTAAAAGAAATTATTTTTATATGCAAGTTGGTTAGTTAATCAAGGGTTTAGTTTGACTAAAGTTGAGTCAAAAGCTAGAGAATGGGTAATGATGACTAGGAGTTAATTAGTCATAAATTAATCAATTTGAAGGGATTAGGAGATTGTGACATTTGATTTATTAAATCAGATGAGAGGACTTTGGGGTTTTAATTAAATGAATTGATTTATTTAATCAAACATGATGAACATTAGTGAGTAGAAGTGAATTAATCAAATAAACTTAATTACTTGATTAATAGTAGAAATGATGTTAATTATTTAGAATTAGGTGCATAATGTCAATTAGGATGATTTGCGTGTCTACATATTTATTATAATATATGTTAATCAAATATGTGAAAATTAAAATATAATTGCTTATTTAAATAAAAAATTATAACAAGTCTACGGATTTTTAAAGTGTACACAATATCTAACTCTTCTTTGATTTTATTTTCTTCAATAACTCAAAATTATATATAGTGAATTTTTGGTTAATACGTGAGTTCATATGTTACAACTTCAATATAAAAATATCAATCCATTCAGAATGTCTTTGATAAATTAAAATTATTTTCTTCATCTATTGATTGTCTCTTTGACACTAAATTAATTTATTCATTTACTTTATTTTAAATCAAATATTACAATTTTCATTTTAACAATAAAATTAATTAAATATTATAATATTTTAAAACAAATACTACATCATTATAAAACACTCATTAAAGACTTTTCTTTTCAATTATTAAAAAAATAAACCTATAATGTGCTTTCTATGTTGGTAATGACTTCTTGTTATCCTTTCTAGGTTAGCACTTACATATGCTCTAAGAGACTTCTTTCATGAGCCTTTGTTGTAACCATGTTTGTGCGGCCTCCAAGGAAAAAATACCTGCTGGGTGAAGTGTGAGCGAAACCTAGTTTCCCTCCCCTTAAATTACAACCCATTGTAGGTCAATTTTCAACTAAGAAAGATTTTCAGCACAAGGAATGGTTGGTAGAGATAGGTAAGAGCTGATGTGACAGCGAAAAAAGCCCAATTGATAGAAGCTGAGAACCTTGGTCGGTATAAGTTCAATCAATGGATTGTTTTACGTAACGTACCAGTTCCGTCCATTTCTCTAGTTTTAGCTGTACTGCATTCATTTGCGTGTAGTTAATTAGTCCACTTTTGTCTTGTTTTTCGTGTCAATTCATCTCACTTTCTTTTTTCCTAAATGTAAATTTTTGGTCTGTAAATTTTTCATTTTAGGTCTTATGCTCTCTACTGTTTTGTTGATGATGAATCACAGAGTGAGATCCCATGTAAAAATAACGACACAATCTAATCCAAAAATATTTAGCAATAATATTCTTTCTATCAATTATATTAAATATTTTAGTGTTTTAAAAATTTGTAATTTAACGATTGAGTACAATTAATAATGATGATACAATATTTCTTGATAAATTAGAATAAAAAAGAGAATATTTAATTCTGAACAATAACAATATCTTTTAGTGTTAAGATTTCTAGATTGTAACTGTGTAAGATGCAAAAAAAGATTACATACAGTTACAATCCTAAAAATCTTACCACTAAATGATCATAAACTTTGGAATGCTATTAAAAACAAGACTCTTGGAACAGAAAAAACGATCAGAAATAACTAATGTGGGAGCACAATGTGGTCCTAATCTCTCTTCCATATTGATTGTCATAAAGAAAAGCGCCATGCAGTTTTTTGTTATCTGTCACTATCTTTCAGTGAAACCACTCAATTTCGTTCTCGTGATCTCTTACTGGAATTCTCCTTGTTTTGAGTTGTCGACGAGAAATGTGAAAATTTGACCTACGATATAAATGTTATTACCTATTCTATTAATTGCCTGAATCTACCGATATTAATGTTATCCTGAATCTACCGATATTGGTGGGGTTGGCCGAGATAGCTTTGGAGATGTTCAGTTTATCTTCTCGGTGTATAAAGGTTTTCATTCTAATAATCTTATGGAGGCTCAGGCAATCCTTTTGGCGGTGCAACGTGGATGTCAATTGGGGTGGCGTAGGCTCATTTGTGAATCTGATTCCCAAGTTGTTGTGAACCTGTTGAATAGGCGGAATTTAGATGATGTTAGCTGGCAGTTGGCTCTGATTGTGGAAGAGATTCTCAACCTCTGTACTTCTCCTCTGGAGTTTTACTTTTTTTCATATTCCTAGAAAATGGAATGGTGTTGCGGATGGTTTGGCTAAAGGGCTTCAGACCATCTTCAAGACTAGAATGTGCTGGATCGGGGTCAATTACCCCCTGATTTGTCTCAACAGTTGAACCACTTGGTAGATCTGGATAGGGCTGTGTAACAGCCTTGCTTTGTACTTTTCCTTGGTTTAATAAAGTTTTTACCCCTCTTTTATTATTAATGTTATCAAGCTCTTTACGTTGCTTTTGAATGATTGATTACTCTTAGAATTCTGTTCACATATTATGATCGTTATTCATTTGTATTTGCCAATTTACTTCTTTATATTTACATTTGCTGGTTTAATTTCGTAACAGTTGACTGGTAGTAATGTAGCTGTAATGGCACATTGTTCAATCTGCGACCTTGTGTGCACCGCCATATGTTTTTATCGGCATCGAGAACACCACCATTTATGGGAGACTCTGGTGGGAATTCAAAGGTTTCCGGTTATAAGTTATTCTTCTCAGGTTTAAGGTGTGTCTGGTATATTAAAATTTAGCTGCTTTCTGCAAAGGTGGGAGACATGGCAGATTCTTTAGAAGATCCACTAATTCATGACAACAGGAATGGAGATTTAGAAATTTCATGTAACTTGCAGGGTGGCGATGAAGGTGGGTCGGTGGAATGCTCAAAAGGTGTAGGAAGAAGGATTGTAGAAGAGTCAAATAAAATATGGGCGATTGCTGGGCCTGCCATATTCAGCCGCATAGCCATGTATGGAACAAATGTTGTTACTCAGGCTTTTGCAGGACATCTAGGTACTCTTGAATTGGCTGCCATTTCCATCGCCAGTACTGTCATTGTGGGTTTCAACTTTGGACTCTTTGTAAGTATCCAGAATCTATTCCGTGCCTTTTGCTTTCCATTTTTCAGGTTTTATACCCTTTTTGTGTTTTCGTTTCCCTCCTTATATACATGCTTACTTACATGTCCAAAATCCAACTGAAGTGTCCATTGATCTTGAAATGCTAAATTTAAAGTCAGAGGAGCCATTGCATATCTTGTCAAGGGATAATGCTTGCATACTTCGTCCTACTTTTCATCTTAGCGCCACTTGTTTCCTCTGTGGAAGTTGAATCTATATTGAATATGTGGAGAAATTCAAGGAACACTGCTTAAAAAAGCTTATTGGATGCCTTTTTCTCAAGTCTAGCTTGGGATGTTCTTGAATTTAGCTACAAGCTTGGAATTTAAGGATAAGATGATTTTGGATATGGATGTGATAGTCTATGTTTTTAGAATAAGTATTGTTATGATATTTGTGGTTTATTATTAGAATGAAGAAAAAAGGACAGATTAGGAAATGTTTCATTGAAGAGAAAATTACATGATTATTTTGAAAAGTATGTTAGATTAAATAAATAAGTTAACTCCACAGATTAATCAGAAAAGTGTTAAAGTAAATTTTGAATAAAAGACAGTAAATGTTCGATTTAGTTTGAGTAAATCACTCAAATGTAATTAAGATTAAGAAAATTCAAGCTCACAAAATCTTTAAAAAGAAGGGGTTCTACAAGCTAGAAAGACTTGAAACTGTAGTCATGTTAATGTATAACTGATTTTTGAAAAAAGTTATTATATAATGATACAATGGAATCCACCTTCTGTAAACAGGATGTATTAAACCATTTCTCAAAAACAAATGGGTCATGAAGAATTACTTATATACACTATTATACTGTTTGCCTGCCATTTTACTTCAAAACTGTCGCTAAAAGCCATATTAATTAGATAATGATATTTTGGTTTTCTCAATTGTTTTTCCTTCACAAGTTTTGTAAACTATTTAAATTAACATATAGGTGTTCTCAGACATTATTCTTTACAAAATGTTGCAATCAAATGCCTCTTATCCTTAAATTATTCTCGGTTACACTATTTTTTTCCTTACCCTGTGTCAACTGCTAGGTTATGTGAGCTTATATTGAATCAACATTTACGCAAAGTCAGACTCTTTCTGGAGTAAATTTGATGTCCCAGTGAAAATTGGGCTGTTTTTACTCGCCAAATTTAATGGCACGCATTTTTCTCTACAAAGTCCCGAAGAGCTAAGAGTTCCACCACATGAATTCCCCAATTCTTATATCATTTCATCCATACTCTGTGCAAACCGTCTTCTGAATTGCAAAAAATGCTTGATATGGTAATCTGCAGGTGTTCATAACTTCATATTCCTTGTTTGTTATAATCATTCCTGTTCTTGTTTTAAGTTTTAATAGTACATATTTTTTTCGGCTATAATCAACGAATCATTAAAAAAAGGAGAAATTTTTAAGGTTGGGATATTCATCTCTACTATTATTGATCTCGTTGAATTTGGAACTGGCCTTGGCAGTTAGGAATGGCTAGCGCCCTGGAGACCCTGTGCGGCCAAGCTTTTGGGGCTCGGAAACATAATTTGCTGGGATTATATATGCAACGAGCATGGATTGTCCTCTTTGGTGTTGCAATTCTTCTCTTACCAATGTATATATTTGCAACCCCCATCTTGAAGACCCTTGGACAGTCAGATGACATTGCTGAATTAACAGGAAGAGTTTCAATCTGGTTCATTCCCCAACACTTCGCATTTGTATTCCTCTTTCCTGTTCAGAGGTTTTTGCAATGCCAGTTGAAAAACATGGTCATTGCATGGATCTCTGCAGCCACTTTGGTGCTCCACGTTTTTCTAAGCTGGCTATTTACAATTAAATTGGACATGGGGCTAATTGGTTCAGCAATGACATTGAATTTGGCGTGGTGGTTGCCCCCAGTTGCCCAAATTCTTTATGCCACTTGTGGGGGTTGCCCGTTGACGTGGACAGGTTTGTCCAGAGATGCATTCAGAGACTTGTGGTCTTTTTTCAAGCTCTCTGCTGCATCCGGTGTTATGCTATGGTTAGTTGCCAATTCACTTGTAAAGTTGTATGATATACATGTATATTGTATAATATGTATTTGGGTGTGTGAATTAAAAGAATGTTCAAACAGTACTGACATGCTTTAGCTTGTGAACAGTTTAGAGAATTGGTATTACAGAATATTGGTCCTCTTGACAGGAAATCTGCCAGATTCACAAGTTGCAGTTGATTCTCTTTCTATCTGGTAACATTGTAACAAGCCTTTTTTGTGCAATATTTATTTAGAAGCAATGCAGGAGTGCATATAATGCTGCAACTATGTTTTTAAAACCTTGATATGCATTTTGCAGCATGAGCATCAATGGGTGGGAGATGATGATACCACTTGGTTTTTTTGCCGCTACCGGGTATGTAGTTGTACTGATAAATATAGAAAGTATTTACTGTATTGAAATTAAATGCAAAAATTATAAATTCCCTGGATAGACCTTGTTAAATCTATGAGATGATTGAAATGACATCGTTTGTAGTCCTAATGTTTGTAGGTTTATTATTTTCAACTTCAGATTTATTTGTTATCATATTCTTAAGATTGAGTATATACTTTATGGTAACTTCCTAGCTGTTTCGAAGGCATGTCCATGTTCCAACTAAGCTCAATCGAATGGAATGCGTGTACCAGGGACAGGAACATCATTTATTTTTCATCCTCGCATTTCTAGTTCATAGGATCTCATTTTCCCAATTGAAATAAATCCATAAATTTCAAGTACATTGATTTTCATTAAAATTCTCAATTCATGGACAAATCAGCCTTTTCAATTCTCTGTTTCTTTTGCTGGCATTGCACGCTTATTTAATCTACACATGTCCATCTGTCTTGTCTTCATGAAATATGTGAGAAATAGGCATAGAGCTTCTCCTTGTAAAAGAAGCTTCCCATCTCAAAGAAAACATATTCATTTCAGCTAGCATTATGTAATTGTTCCATTCTTTACATCCTATATTTATGACAAGCTTTTGAACAATTTCAGCTTAGTATTAAAATTTCTTTGAAAGACTTGGTTCCACACAAGGCAGCCAAATACTATGACTAACTGAAATGATTTAGTCATCTTTTCTTTCTGTATCTAGTATAACCCACTTTTCAGTGGGTGACTTCTAGTTATATCTACTCTGATACAGAGTTTGTGGGATATACCCATACTGGATCCAGGTCCCAGTATAGCATGCATCTGGGTTCATCACAAATGCATCTCTCTCTGCAGGTCATGACTGGATATAGTCTATGTTTGTCCGAGCAAAGCCAGGCCGCACCTGATCAGAACAGACATCATCCTGGCCATACTAGGGCCCAGGTACTCACAGACACACAAAACAAATTTTGTCAATAAAAAAACAACCAAAAAAAACAATTTAAAACCCAATCTATCTATGTAGTTCCTTTCTGGTAGCTGCGAAAACAGATTATCATAGAGTTTGAAATATAGCAAAGTAGGAACAAAGAATAATGATTCAATTTTTAAACTGACCCCTCTTACAAATTTTCTGCTGAGAAGCTATGTAGGGAAGAGGAACCAGTAGTTAAGCACCTTTTGTTGTTTGGTTTGCTGTGTTCATTTGGAATCATATCAACTAATCAAATTTTTATGGCACAATAATCGATTAATAGAATGTGCCAAAGCTACACTTTTTGTTTCAGGCATTTGTATCCAGAGGAAGGTTGTTATACATAAATCATGTATTTTTAATCCACTTTTTTTTACAGCAATCGATATCCAGCAGTATTGCTTGAGAAAATATCATTAAAAATAATGAAAGATCTAGACCTGCATCCAAATCACTGCCCTAGTTTAAAAACTAGATTAGCACCATTGGCAACAATATGAGCAACTCTTGTCTTTCCATAACTAATGAAGTTTCTTTTGTTTCGCAAGTTTGGTTTTGCATATTTTGTGCAAATAATGGCTTTTTTATATTATGTATTATTTATGTTTTATATGGTCATACCCAATCCCAGTTAA
The DNA here is from genome assembly GCA_007115665.2 of Sequoiadendron giganteum. NCBI lineage: Eukaryota > Viridiplantae > Streptophyta > Pinopsida > Cupressales > Cupressaceae > Sequoiadendron > Sequoiadendron giganteum. The sequence continues at coordinate 558,713,773 of CM021108.1, forward strand.
GAAAGGAAAAATCAATGTACCCAAACTCAGAACTTGAACCTGCAACTTAAAATAACTGCAATTGATTGCAGGCACAGACATTTTAGGATACACCACTTCCAGTCATTGCCTCCATTGGATGTAAACATTAGATCTGTCTCGTGTATGATAAAATCCAAATCGTGATTGGTTACAAATTCTGGTTTAAGTGAGTTAATAGCATAATGTCAAAAAAATTGTGTCTTCTACTCTGCCTTGGATTGATGGTTGTATAGATTTGTTTGGTTTGTAAATGCAGTGTGAGGGTGGCCAATGAACTGGGCGCTGGAAATGGCAAAGGAGCTAGATTTGCAGTGATCGTTTCTGCAGCTACTTCGACTGTGATAGGCCTTGTTTTCTGTTTGCTCATTATTGTGCTTCACCAGGAATTTGCTCTGGCCTTCACAAGTAGTTCCACTATTATAGAAGCGGTCTCTAAACTGTCCATTTTGTTGGGCTTTACTGTCCTTCTTAACAGTATTCAGCCAGTCCTGTCAGGTAAAGCAATTCTACTTTCTATTTGTATATGTACTGATCAGAAATTCAAAGCCCTGCCATTTTTCCTTCCAAAATTATTTGAATGAAGCATGACTTTGAAAAATTGACAATGGTGGAAACGTTGTATTTCAGGAGGAATCTAAAAAGATTGAATTGCCATAAGAGTTATGAGCACTGAACACATCAAATTTAATTTCTACTCTTATATGACACTAACTCTGCATTCTTCTTCCTTGTTCTGTTTCAGGGGTAGCAGTGGGATCAGGGTGGCAATCTTATGTTGCTTACATCAATATTGGGTGTTACTATGTGATTGGCATCCCTTTTGGAGTGATGCTTGGTTGGCTGTTTAACAAGGGGGTTTTGGTGAGTGCTACTTCTTTCTACGAGAATAGGCTAATATAAAAATGAAATGCTATTTTTTTGACTTACAATGAAGACTCTCTGGAGCTTATGGGATCAGAAAATCATATTTATACGATACTCATCAGATGTGTCTAAATCCTATTTTAGATTCTAGATAATTGTTAATACTCGTAACAGCAATTTCTGCTGCAATGGCTAGGAGCCTTCAACTTAGCCACACAATGGCTGCTCTCATATTTTCACATATTTTCACTCCTTTCAACAGTTGTAATGCTAATTGAATATGTTCCTTGTTCAGGTCTGCATTGAATCTCTTAACGAAATTCTTTGCTTGCCCTCTGGTTCTAAAGGGAAATCAACGAAATGATTTACCCACTGAAACAATAATATTTTACTAATGCTGCACCCAAAAAATGACTAGATCATTGCAGTATAGTTAACTGCTATAGAATGAAAGCAATCCAATAACCAACTAAGAATAGTTGGGATGAAAGAGAGTAAATAACATTGAAGCTCTATTTAGTACTAATTTTGAACAAGTTTTAAGGTCGCAAAAGAAAAAGATATGGAGGAATACTAGATAAATCTAGATGGTTTCTTTTACACATTGTTGTGGATCAATTATACACTGCTTCTATTGTACAGTTTATCAGATTTATTTTTCCCTACAAGAGTTTGATAGATTGTGTAAATTACTTATTTCAACCTTACTTTCTCAAATTGAATGCATGGCATACCAAATTTTATATGGCAGGGGATATGGACAGGAATGATATGTGGTACTGCAGTTCAGACGATTGTTCTAGGTTTTATCGTGTATCGATGTGATTGGAACAGAGAGGTAAATCCTAAATCTCATTATATTTGTTTTGTAATTTCCAAATTGTAAGTGATTTTTTTGGGGGATAAGTTATGTGTTTGATTTATTGTTGTTCTACACCAATTGCAGGCTGCCCAAGCCATAGATCGAGTCAGTAGATAACCAAGGCGATGGATGCATCATTATAATTTAATTCAACTAAGTTGAATCAGCATCCCAAAACATTTTTTTGATCAGCTGCCATGGCTTGTTATGCTACTGGTAGTCTAAAGAGACTTCTCACGGGAAAGCATATTTATGAGAGATTTAAAAATTATATATATAGAATGATCTTGATTTAAGTTAGCTCTTAATTCCATCAGCTAGGTTCTAGTCAGGATTTGCTGCTGGGATGAAAGAACAGTGTAGCTAGTTCGAGTTGCTTCTTAAAAAATAAAATATTTAATATGAATAGTGTAATAAGAAGAATATGAAAAACTCAGAAGTAGTGTTTTGTAAATGGCTCTTTACTGCCATTAAAAATTTATAGACTTGAGAAAAACTGAAGAAATGAAGCTACAAGAAGTAGCTGAAAAATATAGCAACCAGCCACACCAAAGTTTTGGCCATCAAAGCAACTAAATATACAAAATTATATACGCCGTATAAGTTATACACAAAATAGACAAAGTTATATAAGTTGTACAACATTTTTAGAATGACTAATCTTATTATCAAGTTGAAGCTTCATAACTTGTTCTTTAATCTACTGCAACTGCTGTTTGACCTTCTTAGTCTTTCTGTATAATCTTTGGATCTGTGTAAAAAGAAAAGCCACCTGAAGATATATGTTAGAGTAAAGTCTTAGAGTACGAGTTAATTGATAATAGTTGTTAGAAAATATTGCTGCACATCTATTCCTCCATATTTTTTTTAAAATCACACGTTAAATAGAGTCAATAATCACATCATTTTGCAAACCAAAACCAAAAATCGATTCTTTCTAGTTCAATTCATGGTAAAAAATGGCTGAGAAATCTCTAAACACAATAGACCATTGTTGTTTAACATGTAGGCAGTCCCAAAATGTATGTTTCAAATTTTCAACACCATTACAAAAAGGACAACTAGCTAGTTGGACCATAATACATTTCAGTCTATCTTCCACAAGTAGCTTGCAATGTAGTATCTTCTAAACCAACACCTATGTATCAAAATCAGCTTTGGAATGCCATATTTGAGCACTTAATTTAGACCAAAATTTGGAGCTAAATCTGAAATTTCACTTATAATTCAAATGAGGGGACAAATTCCCTAAAAATATTTTTTCTTTAAATGATTGTAAGACAACCATTTCCAATCTCTAAAGAAATAGCAGTCTCTTGAAGTGCATAATTTTATGGTCAAATCAAGAAACAAGTGATTTAATAAAAATAAAGAACTGTTTATATTTATTGTTCAACCCATAGTGCTCTTTAATGATATTCCATAAGGCCCAATCAAGTATCTCAAAATCCCAAATATCTTTAAATTTTCTAATCCCTTCTTAAACAAGTAGTGAGCTTGTCTTGGAAAACTAATTGCCATTGGTTGATCATGATAAGTAACAATTTTATTCCACCATATTGACATTGAAGCAAAATTGAACCCATTTTGTAGGGGAAAACCATTCCAATTTGAAAATTTACTAACTCATTGCAATGCTTTCCAAACAGATTGAAAGGGGAATGAAACTTTGATTTTAAAGAAAGGAGATGAGTATTTTGTCCAGCCACCAAACAACTTCCCATTTTTTCTTAATAACATCCATAAATTGTTGACGGGCCAAAAAATTTCACGGTTCATCCCTATTAGCAGCTCTAATAATCTATTTTGTAGCAAGGCAAGTCCTCTGGGTTTGGGGATCTAAAATCCCTAGACCCCCTTTATGTTTTGGTTGAATGCAATGAGACCATGAAGAGGCAATAAACTCACCATTATTGTCCCACTTAGACCACAAAAAATTACAAATTATTTTATTGAGCTCTTCATAACCTTTGTTTGAAGGCATCCAACAAGAAGAGTAGTACACATGAGATGTAATAAGAATCTTATTAGCAACTTGAATCTTGCCCACAAAAGATAGAAATTTGTTGCCAAAATGAAACAACTTACTCTTTATTCTATTTAAGAACCAAGCCCACATCTTAGAAAGAGATACCCCCAAACCAAAAGGAATACCCAAATATCTAGTTATCTCTCCATTCTTTTGGTATCCATAGGATCTAGGACCAAGTCGAGTCATAAGAAATTCAGTTATATTATGAGCTATAAGAGAACCAGAAACATCACAATACAATTTTAGAATGTCCAAGGTATTATTCACCTCCTCTTCAGAGTTATGCAAAAATACATGTTATCATCAACAAAGTGGGAATTGATAACCACTTTATTTTGGGGAATAGAAATTTCTTTGATAATTTTTATTTGGATGACTTTGTGAAGAAAATAAACCAAGGCATTGATTGTAAGAACATACAAAAAGGGAGAAAGAGAACATCCTTGCCTAATAGATCGTTGTAACTCAAACGAATATGAGATAACTTTATTAATTATCAAATGGGCATTAGCATCTTGGAACAACATTCGAACATGCTTTTGCATTTTTGGGCCAAAACCCAGCCATTGCAGCATTTTAAGAATGAAACTCCAACGAATTCTATCCAATGCTTTATCAAAATCTAGTTTGACAACCAAAGAATTTTGGTCTGATTGTTGTGCCCATTCCATAGTCTCCCAAGCCAACATTAAATTATCAAGTATATATATATATATCTTCCTTTTAAGAAACCTGTTTTCTTAGCTCTCACAATAATTTGAACAATAGGTTTAATTCTGATTGTTAAAGCCTTTGCAATGATTTTATATGAAGTATTTAATAATATAGTTGGCCACCAAACAACAGTGGTACCCTCATTCTTCCTCTTAGGAATAAGTTTAATTAGGCTTTTGTTGATATAAGGACCTAGAGAACCTTTTTGAAAGGCTTCTAAATAGAGCATATAAAAATTATCCTTAATATGATTCCACATGATTTGGTAGAATTTAGCATGAAGACCGTTGGAGTCAGGACTTTTATTTGATTTCATAGAGAACAAGGAACGTTCAATCTCTTCCAAGGAGAGGATACGGTCCAGATATTTGCTATACCTTGGATCAATCATATTTAGAATATAATCCTAGATGTTGTCTTCCAAGGCTTGTTGGATGTCTGTCGAATTAGTTTCCTCTTTGAACAATTTTCCATAAAAGTTATAGAGCAAATTAATAACTTTAGCATGATCAGTGTGAAGTTTACTTTCATCCCTTCTAGTTTCAATTTTCTCTTTTTTATGTTTATAGTTGAGATAATTAAAGAAATAGTTAGAACCTTTGTTCCCTTCCTTAATCCAATGTAATCTAGTTTTGATTTTAGTACCTTGGTCCTTGTAATGATCTAGTTTACATAGTCGAGCTTTAGTAGCAACAATGTGATCTTTTGAATTCTTTCATTATGTGGATCACAATTAAGTTTTTTCCTAGCATGTTCTAGCTTCCCTTGGAAATATTTCTCTCCACGTTTACATTTCCAAGCCATTCTTCTACCAAAGGATCGAAGAAATTCAACATTGAGAAATTGCAGCAATCCACCAATAAATCCATGACTCCCATTCAAGAGGTTTAGGCAAAGACTTCCAAATTCACACCAATGCTAAACACATTATCTGTTTTTGAGATGAGAGATATTAAGTTTGAAGGTAAGTTGAGAGGAAGACTCAAAATCAACATTTGTGAAAAGGAGAGTGAGCAGATAATTGGAAAATAATTAGATAATGTTGTTAAATAGTCCACATGAACCCAATAACTCGAGGAAACCTTGTCTAGTTGTATGCTATGAGATAAATAAAAACAATCCAATCTGCTCAATTTTCTATCATTGCCCAATCTGCAATTGGACCAAGTGTACCAATTATTGGCATGCCTAGAGAATTTATTATGAATAGAATCAACAACTCCAAGTACATTTTGACAATAAATCCATATTTCAAATTCATCATGGCTGAGTTTAAAATGATTAAACCAATTGTGATCCTTATGATGTTCCACCATATTAAAATCTCCTCCCAATCAACGATTGAAATATTCTTAGCCACACATTCCCAAAGAACAACTCCCTCTTTCAAATTGTTAGGAGCACATATTGAACAAAAACCCAATGGTTGTCCATTGATAAAAGCAAGTACCCAAACATAGTTGTGTGTTGGGTCCTCACCCTTATCAATGACATGTTTGGATATCCAAGGAGACAATCCAAGAACAACACCACCACTACCCTCCTTATGCAAGGTATGAATGAAAATAACATCTTTTCAAAGATTTAAAAGAGACACTTTTAGACGTTCATTGCTAATTTTGACTTCTTGTAACAAAAGCACATCTAGTTTCCATTTCTCAAGGGTGTCTTACTTTAAATTTACGATGAGGGCGGGGAAGCCCTCTCACGTTCCAAGATAAAATATTACAATTCATGGTGTAACAACAAGAGAGTTATCATCCTCTTGTGGCAAGATGTCAAATCAATTAGAGATGTCAACCACTTGGTCATTGTCCAATTTATCATTTGAACTAGTAGAGTGAGATCTAGACCTTTGTCTAGAGTTAGGAGGAGGAGAGAAGGATCTACTAGGGGATTTTAGCAGCCTAGAAGAGTTAAGATAGGGTAGATCATTAAGAGTGGGGTGGGAATTGGAAGGAGAAGATGGTTCTTTCCTGTTTTGAATAGTCCTCCACTTATCAATCATAATAACATCTTTATAAGAATCATTTCCCACTAAAGGAGACACATAGGGAGAGGAATGACCAAAAGAAGGAAGACAAGTGTTTATTTGAAGAGAAGAAGAAGGGGGGTTTTAAGGACAAAATTTGATTGTAAAGTGGGACTATTGGCAACCCTGGCTGGAGCAACTTGTGAAAGGGAAGAAAGAGACTTTCTTTTCTTGATTGGACAATCTCAAGTCAAAGGCCATCTTGATGACAAAAAAACAAGCATTTGGCTTATTCAAATAAAATATTGGCTTATCCAATTCAACACCTAGGACAAACAATTTAATATTCTCTAGCAAAGGCTTGTTTAAATCAATTTCAACACATACCCTTGGATGTACTCTTAAACTGGAAAATTTATTAGAACTTTGATTGCACCATATGGGCGGGTGTAGAAAGATGGGGGGTCAAAAAGTGGCCAACCATCTTTATTTTTAAAAAAAGTCATAATGTGAGTGCATTATAACGTGCTCCATAACACACTCACATTATTTTTTATAACAAAAAAACAACTTTTCATCATTTTGATTTTTGCATTTTCCTGCAAACCTGTGACCTTCAAACCCTCAAGAGCATGCTCACGTTATTGGAGAGCAATTTCTTCATCAAATTGTTGTCGAATCTTCGCCAAAATGCCGCCACGATGCTGGGGAGGTCAAAGGAGTAAGTTTTGCTTGTTTTTTGTGTGAATTTGTTTCTAAATAGGTATATTTAATAAAAAAATTGATGTAAATTTATTTAATCTACAGGAAATGATAATCAACCTCCTAATCCTCAAAATCCTCCTTCACCTCAACCTGGAATGAATACTAAAGAACAACCCCAACAACAAACACCTCTAACAATTCCTCAATATGCTCCAGGAACTTAAGAAAATATAATGGGGCAAATTGAAAACAAAAAACAATTGAGGATATAATTGCAAGGTTGAAAGATCTTGTAAGTTCAACCTCACATAGAACCACACTCGCTCAATCACTTGAATCAATGTTATCAAATGCAGATTCGATTAGCAAGCAAATAACTAGTTGGGTAGATAAGAGAAGAGAGTATAGACAATTTTATGCTAATAAATTATCCTATAAACAAGTGAAAGATGAGAAAATTACAAAATTTGACTTGTGTTCCCTATTCACAAACCCTAAAAAAAATCAACCTTTACACCCTTCAAGTAAGAGGTTCCCTATCCATTGGTGCAACCAACAAGGGATAAAGAACCATTTTTCGCAAAGGTGGTGGATAGTTTTTGACCATCCACCATGAAACAAAAATGAGGTACCACAATATTTTTTAAAGAAACTCTACTATGAGTTTATTCTTAATAAAATCCCAAACTATTTTGATATGTAGGAGTTCCAAGGTAGAGGTGGAGGCTCCGCACAAGATAGAGTGGGGGCATGTCTTGACCAGGACAATGACCAGTGAGACGAGCACTCACTAGACCAACATATGAGCATGTGGCTATCCCTTTCATTGTGAAGGAGAGTGTTGAGGTCAAGACACTATAGTCGATTAGTTCCCTAACCTAGAGCATCATACAACATGCCAATCCTATAGCACAGGGTGAGCAGGGCAAGTCTTCAGGCAATAGAGTTCCACCTATTTTTCAAACTTGTGGGACACCCTTTGGTTATGACCCTACACATAGTCAAGATGTAGGTGCATATGATACATCTGCAACCGATCAAATGATGATGATAGATGCCCTACTTAATGAGGCATTTGACTTTGATAGTTAGGTAAATGTTAGCAAGTTCATTGAATTTAATTTACTAAATTTCATTTTGGAAATGCAAGATTAACTAAATTAGTTTAATGATTATAATAAAATTTTAGGGTCATAACATCCATTTAGTTTTTGAAGCAGTCCTTCACCTCCTTATTACACGATGATGTGCAATGTTGAGGTATGTAACCAGTAAATAATTATAAATATTACACGTGATAGCATTGTATATGAATGGTATTCTTATATCTGATTTTGGATGTCCAATAGGTTAATCTTGGAGATTTGATGGCAACACCTCCCAGTGGAGGCTTCACTCAGGTAATAAAATAAAGAGTTTAACTATTGAATTGTAGAAAATAGGTTTTTGTAGTTAATATTCATATCGATGATTACATTGCATTGCACATCTTTCAAAATCAAAGCATTACTTCACATTGCATAAGTAATAACTAGATGTTGATAGATGAAAAAATTTCAATTACAATATAGTTTTTTACAAAGTCAACATAAGCAGTTATGCAATTACTTCACATTCAATAACTAATAACTAGGAGCATAGCTGCTAATTGCATTTGCTTGTCATGGCATTCCATGAGACCGCATTTCTTTGAGGTGTTTTTTAAACAAATCACTACCTTGTCTATGCTAGCATGTTTTCCATACACATTCTACCAAATAATTTTATCAAATAGTTCACTTCCTTGTTGCTATGGCTAAAAGCCTAAAACAGGTGCTTTTGAACAAACTACAGATGCTTGGAAAAAATCTATCAAAGCATAATAGTAAGCAATAGCATAGACAAGGCAGTGAATTGTTTGAAAAAATTCCTCAAAGAAATTTGGTCTCATGGTGATGATGTGGTCTCATGGCGATGTCCATCACCATTAGACCACATTTCTTTGAGGCATTTTTTCAAACAACTCACTGCCTTGTCTATGCTACCACATTTTCCATACATGTCTACCAAAGAATTTTATCAAATATTTCACTTCCTTGCTGCTATGGCTAAAAGCCTAAAATAGGTGCTTTCGAACAAACTATGGATGCTTGGAAAAAATATATCAAAGCATAATAGCAAGCAATAGCATAGACAAGGCAGCGAGCTATTTGAAAAAATGTCTCAAATAAATTTGGTAAGAAATGTGATCTCATAGTGATGTCCATCACCATGAAAGAAATGTGATCTCATGGTGATGTCCATCACCATGAGACCACATTTCTTTGAGGCATTTTTTCAAACAACTCACTGCCTTGTCTATGCTACCACATTTTCCATACATGTTTACCAAAGAATTTTATCAAACAGTTCACTTCCTTGTTGCTATGGCTAAAACCCTAAAATAGGTGCTTTCAAACAAACTATGGATGCTTGGAAATAACTATCAGATCATAATAGTAAGCAATAGCATAGACAAGTCAATGAGTTGTTTGAAAAAATTCCACAAAGAAATGTGGTCACCATGATCACCATGAGACCACATTTCTTTGAGGTATTTTCTCAAACAACTCATTGTCTTGTCTATGCTACCACATTTTCCATACATGTCTACCAAATTATTTTATCAAACACTTCACTTCCTTGTTGCTATGGCTGAAAGCCTAAAATAGGAGCTTTCGAACAAACTATGGATGCTTGGAAAAAATATATCAAAGCATAATGGCAAGCAATAACATAGACAAGGTAGTGAGTTGTTTCAAAAAACTCTTCAAAGAAATGTGGTCTTCCATCACCATGAGACCACATTTCTTTGTGGCATTTTTTCAAACAACTCACTACCTTGTCTATGCTACCATATTTTCCATACATGTCTACCAAAGAATTTTATCAAACAATTCACTTCCTTGCTGCTATGGCTAAAATCTTAAAATAGGTGTTTTCGAACAAACTATGGATGCTTGGAAAAAATCTATCAAAGCATAATAGTAAGAAATAGCATAGACAAGGTAGTGAGATGTTTGAAAAAATGCCTCAAAGAAATGTGGTCTAATTCAAAAAATAATGACAAGCAATAACATAGACAAGGAAGTGAGTTGTTTGAAAAAATGCCATAAATAAATGTGGTCTTCCAACACCATGAGAACACATTGCTTTGATGTATTTTTTCAAATAGCTCACTACCTTGTCTGTGCTACCACATTTTCCATACATTTCTACCAAAGTATTTTATAAAAAATTTCATTTCGTTGTTGCTATGGCTAAAAGCCTAAAATAGGTGCTTTCGAAGAAACTATGGATGCTTGGAAGAAATCTATCAAAGCACAATAGCGAGCAATAACATAGACAAGGCAGCGAGTTTTTTGAAAAAATGCCTCAAAGAAATGTGGTCTTCCATCACCATGAGACCACATTTATTTCAGGCATTTTTTCAAACAACTCAATGCCTTGTCTATGCTACCACATTTTCCATACATGTCTACCGAAGCATTTTATCAAATAGGTCACTTCCTTGCTGCTATGCCTAAAATCCTAAAATAGGTGCTTTCGAACAAACTATGGATGCTTGGAGAAAAATATCAAAGCATAATAGCAAGCAATAGCATAGACAAGGCACTGAGCTATTTCAAAAAATGCCTCAAAGAAATGTGGTCTCATGGTGATGGACATCACCATGAGACCACATTTCTTTGAGTCATTTTTCAAACATCTCACGGCCTTGTCTATGCTACCACATTTTCCATACGTGTCTACCAAAGAATTTTATCAAACAATTCACTTCCTTGTTGCTATGGCTAAAAGCCTAAAATAGGTGCTTTCGAACAAACTATGGATGCTTGGAAAAAAATTTATCAAATCATAATAGTAAGAAATAACATAGATAAGGTAGTGAATTGTTTGAAAAATTGCCTCAAAGAAATGTGGTCTCATGGTGATGTCCATCACCATGATACCACATTTATTTGAGGATTTTTTTCTAACTCACTGCCTTGTCTATACTACCACATTTTCCATACATGTCTACCAAAGCAGTTTATCAAATAGTTCACTTCCTTGCTGCTATGGCCAAAAGACTAAAATAGGTACTTTTGAACAAACTATGGATGCTTGGAAAAAATCTATCAAAGCATAATAGCAATCAATAACATAGATAGGGAAATGAGTTGTTTGAAAAAATGCCTCAAAGAAATGTGGTCTCATGGTGTTGTCCATCACCATGAGACCACACACCACCATGAGACCACACATCACCATGAGCACATTTCTTTTAGGAATTTTTTCAAACAACTCATTGCCTTGTTTATGCTACCACATTTTCCATACATGTCTACTAAAGAATTTTATCAAACAATTCACTTCCTTGTTGCTATGGATAAAAGCCTAAAATAGGTGCTTTAGAACAAACTACGGATGCTTGGAGAAAATTTATCAGAGAATAATAGTAAGCAATAGCATAGAAAAGGCAATGAGTTTGAAAAAATTCCTCAAAGAAATGTGGTCTCATGGTGCAGTGAGTTGTTTGAGATTTTTTCAAAAAACTCACTGCACCATGAGATCAAATTTCTTTGAGGCATTTTTTAAAACAACTCATTGCCTTGTCTATGCTACCACATTTTCCATACATGTCTACCAAATAATTTTATGAAACAGTTCACTTCCTTGCTGCTATGGCTAAAATCCTAAAATAGGTGCTTTTGAACAAACTATGGATGCTTGGAAAAAATCTATCAAAGCACAATAGTAAGCAATAACATAGACAAGGCCGTGAATTGTTTGAAAAAATGCCTCAAGGAAATGTGGTATCATGGTGATGTCCATCACCATGAGACCACATTTCTTTGAGTTATTTTTTCAAATAGTTCACTTCCTTGTCTATGCTACCACATTTTCCATACATTTCTACCAAAGCATTTTATCAAACAATTTGTGCTTCCTTGCTACTATTAAAATCCTTAAATAGGTTCTTTTGAACAAACTATGGATGCTTGGAAAAATCTATCAAAGCATAATAGTAAGCATTAGCATAGACAAGGTAGTGAGTTGTTTGAAAAAATCCCTCAAAGAAATGTGGTCTCATGGTGATGTCCATCAAAAATTAGCATAGACAAGCCAGTGAGCTGTTTGAAAAAATACCTCAAAGAAATGTGGTCTCATGGTGATGTCCATCACCATGAGACCACATTTATTTTAGACATTTTTTCAAACCGTTCACTGCATTGTCTATGCTACCAAATTTTCCATACATGTCTACCAAATAATTTTATCAAAGTACACTATTTTTTTTTCAAAAAGTTCACTGCCTCGTCTATGCAACCACATTTTTCATACATGTCTACCAAAGCACTCAATTTTTTTTTACTATTTCATACATTATAATCCATGACCTGCATCATTATTCTAGCTTTCTTAATTGAATAATATTGTTTTATTTTTAGATGATGTAGGTGGAGACACCTCCCAATGTTCATATGACAATGGAGCATGGTGTGTCTTCTACAATTGATAGCATGATGCCTTTGACAATGGTATGAGGTAGATTAGTAAATTTCAAATTACATTCCTCGTTATAGTTGTTTATTATTGAAAAATCAAATGATTATTGATTTGTAGTTTAATTTCTATCTGGATGGTTTCTATAGGACATTAGAATTCCATAGCTTGATCCCGCTACTGTGGAAAATGAGGAGAGAGATAATTTGGAGGCGATAAGTGATTATTTTGTTAAATACTTCATTTTTTATAATGTAATTTGTATATATTAATGTCTATACTTTTTATTGTAACAACTAAGGCTCCACAATGAACTAAGTAGGATCACTCCTTGAGTTCAAAGTAGAACACTCTCATATGTGTCTCCACCCCCTCAAAGATCAAAGACCGCCCATGATCTATTTTCTTCACCAGAGGGGAATGACTTTTTATTGGGTTCCTTTGTTGTATGCCTATATGGCATTTGTGGACATACATTTTGTATCATGTATAGTTGGCATTGTATACCTATATGGAATTCTTGTAAGCCTATATAGCTATTTTGTAAGCCTATATGGCTATTTTTTATATATTTTATACTTATATCGACATATATTGATGTATGCCTATATGGCTATTTGGTTAATACACATCTTTCTTATTGATGGTGTCCATATTTGCATTATAAATCCATGCTTCAATGGATATTTGTAGATGGTTTGCTTCAAATATTTAAAGTCCAATTGTATTACATGCACTCTTAATTTATATAATTGTAAATATATAAAGTTTGAACATTATTTTCCTCTAAGATTATTGAACATTAAATCAATCATATGAATATAATAATGCATGATGCAATCTAACACCTAGGTCTCTCTATCATTACACATCTAAGCCCATACTCTTAGGATCATTATAGCATGGTAAGGAAATTCATGTAATTATACAATACACTTTTAAGTATGCAACTAAAAATAAGCAAGATATTATTACATGTGACCTCATACCTCTAGAAGTTTATCATATAATTCTTGGAAGACATCTACCATTCCATGTATGCTTCATGTGTTCATGTGTATGCTTCATGCTTCCTCTCTATACTTCATGTATTACATGTATTCACATGTATTCTCCATGCTTCCTATGTATACTTCACATATTCGCATGTATGCTCCATGCTTCCTATGTACATACTTCATGTTTTCACATGTATGCTTCATGCTTCATATGTATACTTCATGTATTATGTGTATTCACGTGTATGCTTCATTCTTCTTGTGTATACTTCACGTATTACATATATTCACGTGTATGCTTCATGCTTCCTGTGTATACTTCATCTGTTCATGTGTATGCTTCATGCTTCCTATGTATACTTCATGTATTACGTGTATTCACGTGTATGCTTCATGTGCTTCCTATGTATACTTCACGTATTATGTGTATACACATGTATGCTTCATGCTTCCTATGTATGCTTTATGTATTCATGTGTATGATTCATGCTTCTTGTGTATACTTCATGTGTTCACGTGTATGAGTCATGCTTCCTTTGTATACTTCATGTTTTCACATGTATGCTTCATGCTTCCTATGTAGACTTCATGTATTATGCGTATTCACAAGTATGCTTCATTCTTCATGCTTCACGTATTATGTGTATTCACATGTATGCCTCATACTTCATGTATTACATATATCTATTTGTTATGCAACCTTCAAACATAACCCATACAATCTCTATGACATATACAATCTCATTAGAAACTCAAATAAAACCTATACAACTTAATGACATATACATTATTAAAAAATAAAATAAAACTAATACAATCAAAACACACTTATAAATATTACTAACCATGATGTATAGTCTAGTACACTAGACACACAATGTAGGAGTTTGATGCACTATATTCATTATGGAAGCTTCACTCAAAAGGCATGAAAATCAAAGGATACTATGTCATTCAACCTTAATACACACCATATATGACATATCAAATTTAATCCATTACACACTAGAGTTGATGTCACTCAACCATGGTGAATGTGCAAGCACACTAGTCATGACATAATAGTTTCATGTATATTATCCATATAAGTAATGCCATTATTCCTAATGCATAAGTGCACTAGGACACACCATAAGACTAAATAACATGCATGGTAATTGATGATTGACATAAAATACTTATAATCAATTACACATAGTTAATGTCATCAATCCTAATGCATAAGAACACTAGGCATATTGTGCAGCCTTCGTGGAAAATTTCCTTTCATCTCTAACCACCAAAATTGCTATATATTCACCATATTAGACATTAACCAACATTTTCATTTGGAATCTTTGTCATATATAAGTGAATTTTGCTAGTTTAGGGTGAAGTTGAAGTTGTTTCCTAGCCATAGAGGGTTTGACAACAAGTTTGTAGCAACTACTTTAGAGAGTGTGAGGAAGATGAAGGAAATTTTGCAATAAAGGGAGCCTTCAAGGAGGTTAAAAAGTGTTTTTTGTGGTCTTTGTGGATATATACTCAATTAAAACTATGGTACCGAAACTCCTAAAGACATACCTTCTACTAGTTATAGAGAAAAATATAATGACAATAGATCCTACTACAATGATTTTAGTGGAGGACATTGTAGAGGAAGAGATTAAGGTTAGAGAAGGGAAGAAAGGAAGAAACTATGTGGATACTGCATCAATGCAAACCATGATTTTTCTAGTTGCCTAAGAGTTGCATGATACTATAAGAGCAGCCAAACCACTACAAAGAGTGAAGAATTGTCTAGGTTAAAATGTTCCAAGAGGGGCTAAGGTTATAATGAGAATTTTTAAAGGAACCCCCTTGAATGCTCATAAATGTCAAAAAGTAAAAACAAACAATGATGAACATGGAATATGCATTTTAACAAAATCTAATCTAATCCCTTAACAAAATCTAATGCATTTGATTAAGGATATGTATTTTGAGCACTCATAATTTGGAATACTTTGCAAAATGTAATCCCAAAATAAACATGATAAAAAAAACCAAAGCATTATATTAAGCATGTATGATAAGGGATGATAAAGAAAAATAATAGAATGAAGGATGAAAATAACATGTATAAAGACCTAAAATACCTTAAAAACGAAGATTCGAATGGAGAAACTACCCAATTATGTGGTCTTTTTTCTTCTAGCACCAAACTCCTCAATAATTTGAGCTTTTCACAAACTTGCTTCCTTTTCAAAGTTCAATTGTATATAACTATAATAGAATTAGTAAAAACTATACAATTAACCAATGTATAATGTTAAATTATAACAATTAAATCATAATTAACATTGCAACACTACAAATATTGAAACTTGAGTTGATATAATCAAATTTGATGTATAAACTCTATTATTTTATCCTTAACCTGGAAAACCAAAAAAAGGTGGTGGGAAGTTCATGCAAAGGTGGTGCAATGTGTAAAATTTGCATGCGCTCTTCCCAACATCATCGAAAATCATTTTTTTGTCGGATCACATACAAAAGAAGGAGAATAACAAAGCATGTGGACCTATATCATGGGTTTCCTAGCTATTTTACTATTTTTAGAGAAAGACAAAACATGATCGCATTATAACATAATGTGCTCACGTTATAACACAAGCACATTTTAGCTTGCTCTAAAAATGGATATATTTCAACTTTTCCAAAATATGCTCACATTTTGAAAAAGTTAATTTTGTAAAGGTTTCTTAACTATTATCATGTGTCAATAGGGGCTTGGGTGGTACATCAATGAGACCTATCTTTCATCAATTATGACATCTTCTAAGTGCTATGTATGTCTTTTTTTGTGTGCGATATGAAGTTTCACCACAATTCCATATACACTCAAGCCTGTACATTAACCCTCAACCCTATATCTTAGATCTTAAACCCTAAACACTTTACCCTATACCCTAAATGTTAGAGTAAAGTAATTAATTAACTTTACTCTCCTCTTAAGATTTCACCTTGCACACATATTAGTCATTTAATAATTAATATTAATTATTAAATGCACTCACCTTTAGGGTTAGTTTTTCCTTTTAGGTTTTGATCTCCTTTTATAAGGATTGATCTCTTGTATTTTTTTTATGATGCTCTATTCATTTTTCTGGAATACAGCTTGCACATTGTGAGAGCCAAACCCTTGTCTTGATCTCTCTATTTCTCTGTGACAGGTATCCATTTGCATGCAGGTATTGATCGGGTTTTGTGGATTTGCATTTCTCAAATCCTACATGGTATCAGAGCCAGATCTGCTGTAGCTTGTTCGATTTTTGAAAGAATTAGAGATCTAGGTTTGGTTGCATCAGATCTATGTTTATTTTCTAGTTTTTTGTGGATTTGGGGGGAATTTATTTTTTTGGTGCACTTTGAGCTCAAACAGACCTCACCGTTGAGCTCGCAGCGTCCAAAAACCCCTATTTTCATATAAAATTTGTCCGATTTGGCCACAGTTGTTCTAGGAAGCAAAAAATTTTCACCAGAGCCGTACGACACAGTTTTCGAGGCAGAAAATTAAAAAAAATATATATTAAAAATCAATTTTTTATTGATTTTTCAAAGGTTTTTTGCAAAATTATTGCGCAGCTAGTGTTAAACCCGAGCGCCACCGGTCCGCCACCAAGCGGCCATCGGGCGGCCACCCAGGTGCCACTAGGCCGGGCGGAGCCACCAGGCCGCCGCCGGTGGACTGCGCAGCCCCCGCAAGCTTAACCTGCCAGGGCCAGGGTCACATGCAGGCCAAGGGCTTCGGCCTTAGCTCCCAGCCGCCAGCCCCTTGGTCGGCCATGTGACCAGGAGCCGGAGTTTTTTAAGCCCCTGAGGGCTGTTCATTTTTTTCAAAAACCCTTTTGAGCTGTTTTCGCAAAATCGGGTGTATCTCGGACGTTTGAGCTCCTTTTTTTGAACGAAAATAGGCATCGGAAAGCTAGTTCCGAGCCCATTCTGATGGTGTAGTAATTTCTTCAGAAATATTCAGTTTGCATGTAGTTTTTTGCAGTCAAAGTCAGATGATATTTTTGCACTCCGAGGGGCATAACTTGCTCGTTTTTGCTCCGTTTTTCGAAAGCGAATAGGCGTCGGAAAGGTGGTTCTGTGCTCTTTCCAGATCTGCAGTTTATTTCACTAGAAAATTCTTCACGTACACAGAGATTTGTCTCAACCAATTTCTGCTTTCTATTGTTTTCTGGCTTTCAGTTTGTACTGGGGATTGGATTTTTGCATTGTGGGGGGGTGTTTTTTTTCTTGCTTTCTGTCATCTACATCAGACAACCAGAATCTATAAACACCAAAACAAAACAAGCAAACCCGTTCTGCATCTTCTGTCTAGTTCTGAAAGACCACTAAATAATAATAAAAAAAAATTCAAAGCAGTTGAGGCACAGTTCACAGCATGGCCGACAGATCTATTGAGCTTCTCACACTACATAATTATCACACTTGGAAGGGTCGCATGATGACACTTCTTCAGTCTTGAGGGTTATGGTCCTATTTGGATGTGGTTCAGCCTCCATTGACTCGCGCCTTTGAGGTTATGCAGCACAGGAACAATATAGATCAGGCTATGGGATTGATTGCTTTGCACATTTCAGATAGTCTCCTGTTTCATCTTGAAGGGTGTCTCACACCTAGGGCCTATTGGACCAAGTTTGAGGGACTTTTTGGCACTATCAACGAGTTTAGAGCATTGCAGATTGAGGCAGAGTTGACTTCACTTGTACCTGATTCTTTTCCCTCCATTGAGGACTTTCTGACGAAATTCAAACAATAGAGATCTCTTCTACAGGGTTGTGGTAAGGTTAAGATTGATACATAGTGTATTTACCTGATTTTGTCAAAACTTCATGGGAATTTTTAGATATTCTCATCTACCTTCCATTCCACTATGGATGCCTTGGGTGCACGTTTTACCATGCCTTCTTTTGAGGTGTTTTGTGATCATTTGACACAAGAGTAGGCTAAGATATCACAGTTGGATGCTCTCACAGGATCACCGCACCAAGCGTTGGTAGCACAGTCATCTCAGGGGAAGCAGAAGCAGAAACAGAAACAGAAACCACATACCATAGAGCATTGGAAGGATTCTAGTTCACAGAAGACTTCTGATTCACCTTCTCCTAAGGGGGAATCATCGAAGAAAGATAGACCTAAGTGTGCTTATTGCACTAAGCTAGGACATGATGAGTCCAAGTGTTATGAGAAGAAGATAGATGGATATGCAAAACAAGTTTCAGATTTGATAGCTCTTCTTGAGAAGAACCATATTCATCACTCTTCTTCATCTACTTCAGGCGGGTCTTCTTCTTCACCATCATTCTAGATAGATGGACAGGCCCCACATAAGGGTCATGCATTATGTGCAACCACCAGTTCACATTCATCTAGATGGCTACTGGATTCAGGTGCTTCACACCATATGGCATCTTCTCAGGACATGTTCTCATCTTTCGAGGCTGCATCCTCACCACACATCTTGATGGGTAATAACACTTATATGAGTGTATGTGGGAAAGGTTCTATCGATATTGATGACGGTACATTCAATGATGTACTATGTGTTCCATATTTTTCCACTAACCTTCTCTCCATCTATCAGATTGCTCACAGTGGGATAGGGATGACAGTTGAGTTCACACTTGATTCAGTACACATCAGAGACATTCAGACTAGCAACATTGTTGCAACAGGGACAGTTGATCATTCTTCCCAATTGTATGCATTCACACACTTTGGTCCACCATCTCCCTCTCTTTCTACAAGAGAGCATGTAGTATCTGAGGAGAAGTTCGGTCACTTGAACTTATGTGTTCTTCCATCTGTTCATGAGACTAGTGTTGAGACTTCTACACCTCTTCCTCCTGTTGAGATCACATTTGTTCAGCAGGATACCTCTTCAGTTGTGACTGACATTGTTGCTCCACTCATCGAGCCATCAAGTGCAGTTGTTGAGGCCATATCTGAGGATATACCTTTCCTCACAGATGACAGATTCAACACACCTGTTATCCCTTCTTCATTGGAGATTCCATTTTAGGATCATCTTGAGTTGTTTGATTCACCATTTTGTTATTCATACACTCATGTTGTTGTTTCATTCTTCAGTGCGCATCATCCAGGACTTCCATTTTCACCTCACATCCAGGGATTTCCTCTTCTTCGACCGTTGGATCTGTTTCTTCCTCCGAGGCGACACATCGGTTTGATCATTGGCACAGGGGTTCTCTCATTCTGGGGGGGCTTTGGAGTCTCCACTCTCTCTCATGGGGGGGTATCTGATTGTATATCTGCATATGTTCTTGAGAGAGTCTCTTGAGACATTTCATTTGTACTTCCTTTTTGCATCTTTTTTTGGAGAGGAGTTTTTTCCCACTGGGTTTTCTCCTTTTCTCCGTTTCATAGAGATTTCCTTGTACTTGGGTACTTGATCAGGCCTAGTTGCCGGGACCCAATTTTACCTTCATGCATTGTAGTTACTTTTTCTTTCTTGCACTAGTTTGTAGCTGCACTCTTGCTCATCTTAAGGGGGGGTGTTAGAGTAAAGTAATTAATTAACTTTACTCTCCTCTTAAGATTTCACCTTGCACACATATTAGTCATTTAATAATTAATATAAATTATTAAATGCACTCACCTTTAGGGTTAGTTTTTCCTTTTAGGTTTTGATCTCCTTTTATAAGGATTAATCTCTTGTATTTTTTTTATGATGCTCTATTCATTTTTCTGGAATACAGCTTGCACATTGTGAGAGCCAAACCCTTGTCTTGATCTCTCTCTTTCTCTGTGACAGGTATCCATTTGCATGCAGGTATTGATCGGGTTTTGTGGATTTGCATTTCTCAAATCCTACACTAAAACCTCAACCATCAACCCTAAACCCTAAACCCTTAAACCCTCAACCCTTAAACCCTAAGATCACCTCTATCTCACCTCTCGCTAACCTCCCTCCCTCTCTCCTTCCCTCTCTACTTCTCTCTATCTCACCTCTCTCTCACCTCCCAATCTCTCCCTCTATACCTCTCCATATGTCTCTGTCTCTATCTCTATCTATCCTCCCTCTATCTCTCCCTTTATATATCTATCTATCTATCTATCTATCTATCTATCTATCTCACATCTCTTTCCCTCACTATCTATCCCCCCCTCTCTCCTCCCCTCTCTAATTGTCTCTTTATCCTCTCTCCCTCTTTCTATGTATCTATCACTCAATCACTCCCTACCACTCTATCTCTATTTATCTTTATCTCACCTCTCTCTCACCTCCCTATCTCTCTCTTCCTCTCTCCCCTTAAACCCTTAAACCCTCAACCTCATCCCTTAACCCTTAAACCCTTAAACCCTCAACCTCAACCCCTCAAACCTTAAACCATTAATCCCTCAACCCCCCCCTCTCTCTCTCCTTAAACCCTTAAACCCTAAACCCTCATCCCCCAACACTCATCTCTCAACCCTTAAACCCTTAAAATATCAACCCTTAAACCTTTAAACCCTCAACCCTTAAACCCTCAACCTTTAAACCCTTAATCCCTCAAACCTCAACCCTTAAACCCTAATCCCTCAACCCTATACATTAAACCCTCAACCCTCAATTCTTGACCCTCTACCCTATACATTGGATCCTCAACCCTATACCCTCAATCCTCAACCCTCAACCCTAATCCCTCAAACCTAAACCCTTAAACCCTCAACCTCATCACTCAACCCTCAAACCCTCAACCCTTAACCCCTCAACGCTTAACCCCTCAACCCTTAAAACCTTAATCCCTCAACCCTATACCCTCAACCCCAATCCCTCTCTGTCTCTATCTATATATCTCACCTCTCTCTCCCTCACTATCTCTCCCTCCCTCTCTCCTACCCTCTCTAATTGTCTCTATCTCCTCTCTCTCTCTCTCTCTCTCTCTCTCTCTCTCTCTCTCCCCTTAAACCCTTAAAACCTCAACCCTCAACCCTTAACCCTATACCCTATACCCTCAACCCTAACCCCTCAACCCTATACCATCAACCCTTAAACCCTTAATCCCTTAATCCCTTAAAACCTCAACCCTCTACCCTCTACTTAAACCCTCAACCCTAATCCCTCATCCCTATACCTTAAAACCTTAATACATTAATCCCTCAACCCTTAAACCCTTAATCCCTCAACCCTCAACCTTCAATTCTCAACCCTCTACCTTATACATTGGACCCTCACCCCTAATCCCTCAACCCCAATCCCTCTCTCTCTATCTATCTCACCTCTCTCTCCCTCACTATCTCTCCCTCCCTATCTCCTACCCTCTCTAATTGTCTCTATCTCCCCTCTCCCTCTTTCTACGTACCTCTCACTCAATCACTCCCTAATACTCTATATCCATTTCAATATATCTCACCTCTCTCACACATCTCTCTCTCTCTCTCTCTCTCTCTCTCTCCTAAACCCAGAACTCCTTAAACCTCAACCCTTAAACCCTCAACCCTTATCCTCAACCTCAACCCTCAACCCTAATTCTCAAATCTCTATCCTCAACCTCAACCCTAAACCCTCAACCCTCAACCCTTAATCCCCCAACCATCAACCAATAATCCTAACCATAATCCCTCAACCCTCAACCCTTAAACCCTAATCCCTCAACCCTTAAACCCTCAACACTCTACCCTCTACCCTATACATTAAATCCTCAACCCTCTACCCTATACATTGGATCCTCAACCCTAATCTCTCAACCCTGTACCCTAAAACCTATACAATCAACCCTATACCATCAAACCTCAACCTTAAAACCTTTAACCCTCAACCCTCATCCCTATATCCTTAAACCCTTAAACCCTTAATCCCTCAACCCTCTACCCTATACATTAAACCCTCAACCATCAATTCTCAACCCTTTACTCTATACATTGGACCCTCAACCCTATACCCTCAACCCTTAAACCCTTAATCCCTTAAAACCTCAACCCTCTACCCTCTACATTAAACCTTCAACCCTAATCGCTCATCCCTATACCTTAAACCCTTAATACATTAATCCCTCAACCCTTAAACCCTAAACCATTAAACCCTCTACCCTATACATTAGACACTCAATCCTAATCCCTCAACCCTAAACCCTTAAACCCTCAACCCTCAACCCTCACCCCTCTACCCTATACATTAAACCCTTAACCCTAATACATCAACCTTATAACTTAAACCCTAATATCTTAACCCTCAACCCTTAAACCCTAATCCCTTAAAACCTTAAATCCTCAACCCTTAAAATATTAACCCTTAAACCCTAATCCCTTAACCCTCAACTTAAACCCTATCCCTAAAGCCTCAACCCTCAACCCTTAAACCTTAAACCCTAAACCATATCCCTCAACCCTCAACCCTCGAAACTATACCTTAAACCGTAACCCCCCAACCCTTAAACCCTAGTTCCTTGACCTTTAAACCCTAATCCCTCAACCCTTAAACCATTAAACCTTAAACCCTCAACCCCTAATCCCTCAACCCTTAAACCATTAAACCTTAAACCCTCAACCCCTAATCCCTAATCCCTCAACCCTTAAACCCTCAACCCTCAACCCTAGTTCCTAAACCATCAACCCTTAAACCCTCAACTCTTAAACCCTTAACCCTTAAACCCTAAACCCTACAACCTACAACCACAACCTTCAACCATCTACTTAAGCCCTTATCCATCAACCCAATATGTTAAACCCTAATGGACCTATACCCTATACACTTAACCTTGGACACTCAACCCTAAACATTATCCCTCATCCCTCATCCATATGCCTTATACCCTCAACCTTAAACCCTGAACCCTATATCTTAGACACTCAACCTTGAACATTATCCCTCAATTGTAAAATACCAACCCTCAACCCTATACCATCAACCATATAATTAAGCTCTAATCCCTCAATCCTCAACCCTATACCTTAAACCTTGAACCCTACACCCACAAAGCCTCATCCCTATACCCAATAACCTCACCCTTATACCCTAAACCCTAAATATTGTCCCCCAACCCTATACTTAAAACCTAAACCATATGTACTCTCAACCCAAGTCATCCTATGCCTTATATCCTCAATCCATATCGTAAACCCTAAACCCAATATCCTAAACTCTAATCCCTATACCTTACACACTTAATCTTATACACTCAACAAGTTGAATATTATCCCTCAATTGTAACCCTCAATCCTCTACCTTGTACGCTCAACCTATTACTTACACCATAATCCCTCAACCCTCAACCCTATACCTTAAACCCTAAACCCAGAAACCTCAACTCTCATCCCTATAACCTATACCCTCACTCTTATATACCCTAAACCCAAAAACCTTACATACATACATACAACCATACATACATACATACATACATACATACATAAATAAATACATACGTACATATAAGCATACAAACATACATACATACATACATACATACATATAAGCATACATATAAGCATATTGCATACACACATACACACATACATACATTCATACATACATACATACATACATACATACATGCATATATGCATATAGACATACATACACACATACACACATACATACATACAATCATGCATATATACATACATGCGTACAAGCATACATCCATACATATATACATAGAGTCATACATACATAGATACACGTATACATACATATATACATACATATAGGAATACATAAATACATAAAGACATACATACATACAAATATATATACAAACATACATACATCAAACATACTTAACAAACTTGCACAAAAACAATTCCAAGAGAGACATAACGTGAGTGCGTTATAATGCGCTCATGTTATGTCAAGCTTGAGATACTGCATGCAACAACATTTTCCAAAGAAAGGAGCAAAAAACACAACAAAACATAACATGAGCACATTATAACACGCTCGCATTATATCTTTCTTTGGGAATCTCCAAGCCTCGGGCTTGGGATTTGCTTTGGATTGCCAACCCAAAGGCTTGGGGTGCCTTCCCAATGTCCAAAGACATGCTTTTGCATATTCTACAAGATTTCACATAATCTTGTTCGTGCTAACTGTCAGGTTTGCACATGTTTCAAGGTTGAGTAAATTGAACACTTGGGTATTGTTAGGCTCTCTCTTAGCTATTTAACGATGTAATTTTTTTCACATTTTGACAATGTTAAGAATTTCATCTTTAATTTATTTTGTTTGTGTCTGTTTTTTGTCAAAAAATAGTTTTTGGTATTTTTTAATTCATTTTTAACCATCCATTGAAATTTCAAATAAATTACACTTTTATAAGCTAGACTCCATTCTACACATATTCAAAAAAAAATTTGATTTTTCAATTAGTTTTAAAAAATTATAGGGGTAGCACAACCAAAATTCTATTTTTTAGGATGTGTCCACTTTGAAAATTAATAAAAAATCAAATATTCATTAAAAAATTATCACAAAAACCAAGCATAAACTACATGTTATTAGCTAATTTATCACTGAAGCAATTTTAAAAAGTTAACCTTTTGAGGGAGCCACAAAAGATGCTATGTTATGTTTTTTACAAAAACAACACCAATTTATGTGGCTCCCTTTTTTGAACCCCTTAATCTCTACCATTTTCAAAAAGAATTAGTAGTTTAGAAAGTAGACTCGAAGCTCTACGAACATTTTCTTTGTTTGCATCTTAAAATTTTGAGTGTAACTATCCTCAATTTCTCATCCAAGGTCAGTATTTCCCGATTTTAGAAAAAAAGTGGCCACTTGAGACCCCTTTTTGGCTCCCATATTTCTGCACTTACCCATATGACTTTACTGAGTTGGGCTGAAATGTATTTTAAAAATGGTCTAAAGGATAAATTAAGTAAAGGAAGTTCCAGCCACATGGGCTATCGAGAACGAGAGGAGCCTTTAGGGTGAAAGTCAAATGTCCAAGCTTGTAAATAACATATTTGTCCACATTTAACCCATGTCCCATACTGTAAAACTTCTTGAGCATGCTCAACAGACCTAAACATGCAAGACACATAGCCTTTACCCAACCCTCTAATTGATTCAATCGCCTAGCCTTTGTTTTCCTAGTTTTGTTTAGCCCATTTGTAAAAGTCTAATTCATACGGATTTCTCTTAAGAAAATCAAAATAATAGTTTTATTTTGATTTTCAAAAATACATTCAACTTTATTAGGGAGCTAGAATTCTAAGGTTTTACGTTGTTCATCATTTCCAAGTTCTAAACTCTCCTCTTTTCCAACATTTGGCTCACGAGATTTAGATTCAACAAGTGTTTCATTCTGGCTCCTTCTTCTTTATCAAATACCTCCTCCATGGCTTCCATATTACTATCTAGATCCAATGTTTGATGCTAGGTTGTCCAACTGAAAACTTTATAGTGAGGCCAATCTGTTAGCCATAACACAATAATAATTTCACAACTCATCCTTTTATTAACTAAAATCTACTTGGTACACTCAAATAATATTTTATTTGAGGTATTGGTAGTTTCATATACGATGAAGGCCTAAGAAAATGTGGCAATTGTGTCAGTACTTTTTACTCATCTACTATACATCTAGAACAATTTTTGGCCTTTCGATCTACCTACTCCAACATCTATATTCCTCAATCAGACATCTCATTCATTTAATCAATTAATATTACTCCAACATTTGTACTCAAATTCCTCTATTTTAATGAGAGTATCATATGATTTTCCATTATTTATGTACGGTAGGGGAAAGGCTCTAGTTACTAATCATGTTCCAATTACTATTCATTGATACATATTAATTAAAATCCCACTAAAAAAATCCAAATATACCAATAGTTGTCCACTTTATACCTAGTAGTTAGAAAAAAAGTACTTTATTGAAGGAGTTGTGCAACTTTATTGGTACCAATAGTGCATGATTACTAGGGCATTTGTGAATATGTATTGGATCAATTGTGCAAATTTTGTGGTGGTCAAAGAAAATATTATTCGGGCAATAGAGAATATTTATTGGAAGTCAACTTGAAATAACCACTTTTTGACCTTTGTGTACATAATGAATCCCCTTGTGTTCATCATAACTACCTAGAAGCTGAAACAATAGCTATAAGCTCTAAGTTGCATACAAAGAAACCCAAAAAAATTGTCAAAATCTGACACACCATTTAGGAGATTAAGGTGCACGAAGTTAGCTATAACAGCTACTAGTACCCTTCCCCTAATGTGTATGTGTATACACACATGTATGAAAATAAATATTCAAAAGGATTTAAGTTATTTGAATGAAGAGAAATGATAATTCAATATAAGAGAGGTGCTAATTTCACAATTAGAGGTAGTGGTGGTATCTAATTATCTTAAAATAAAGTACACATGTGTTTATTAGTTATATAGAACAAATTTATTTGTTTCACTAATATTTTTTTTAAAGAGATTCTATAAACAATGTTATATCAATATTGAGCTCTTAATTGTTAAGGAGGACAAAGGTTGGAACTTAGTACATAAATCACTATGATAAGAACCCTTGTACAAAAAGTATGGGAATACATGTTCTCTTTAAAATAAAGTAAATCCCTCCAAAGAAGAGAGGAAGGAAAGAAATATTCGATGACAAAGACTAGAATCTAGTAGATAAAGCACTATGATAAGTACCCTTGTATGAAAAATTATAGGAACAAATGTTCTCTCTAGAAGAGAGAAAAAATAAGAGAGGAAGGAATAAACTAGTCAAATGCCAAGGACCAACCTCCTAGTCCCCCCAATAAATATAGTAAATGAACATTCTTTTTTACAAAATACCTCATGAAGATGTCTACAATCCATGGCTTTGTAGGGAACAATTGTAAATCAATAATTTGATCTTGAATTAGTGTTCACATGTAGTGTATATGAACCTTAGGGTGAAATTATAAAACTACGTCACACTTTTATACAAGAAATGGTCAACACAAATTCAAATTTTTAACTTAGATCACTTAAAAGTAATGTGTATGTTTTGAATTTTAAAAACAAAATTTTAGACTTTGAGCTTTATGAAAAGGCACTTTTTTTATGAAAATACCTGTGGTTGAAGAAATCTAGAGTTTAAGTTGAATTTTCCTTAAGAAAGGGGCGAACTACCACAAAGACAATTTTAGGAAAAAATGATTCAATCATAACACTTTCACTTGAAAAGGTTTCAGTTGAAACATTGCCATATAAATTGAATCTAATTTGAATTTTAATATTAAATTGTATTTGATTTAATGGTCTAAAGCAAAATAATTTTGTCCAAAACTCTATTTCACATAAGTGCCAAGTAGCTTTAAGTGAATCCATTTTGCTGGCCCAAAGTGTAACATAACTTTAGACTTTCACCCCTTAACGGGTCTAGTTTTTTCTTGGTGAACTAAATTTTGAAAGATGGCTATTTATTTTGACTTTTATATCAAATGGTTGTGTTAAAGAAATACTTTATGAAGATCGTGGCCAACACAACCCCAAAGGGTCTTGTAGAACTCACACGGGAAGCCATCAACTCCTGGGGCCTTATCGTCCACCATAGAAAAAGTGGCTTCCATCAAGTCTTCAACAGTGAGTAACTGCTCACAATAGGATTTCTAGTCAAAAGATAACCTATTTGGCACAACCACAAGGAATTTATGAAGGGCTTGTTGGCACTCCAAAATGTAATATTGGGCAGTGAAAACTTGCTGATAGTGCCTAACAAAGGCTTGGAGAATGTTAGGTAGCTCAGAAAGTACCTGGAGCCCATCTTTGATTTTTTTAATTCCTGGAGAAGAGTGCCTGGCATGCAAGGCCAGGAAAAATTCCTTGGAGGCATGGTCGCCAAATTTTAGCTAGTGCAATCTGGCTTTAACATGTGCACCTCTAGCAGCATAATTATCTACAACTTGCTTTTTGTGCTTTAACTCCGCGACCCTAACTTGCAATGGTGGGGAGAAGGGGTTAGCCGTAAGAGCCTTAGTAGCCGAGTGCAAGTCGGTAGTGGTCAATTCATAAGACCGCTGGCGTAAAATGGCCAGCTAGCGCCCATAAATGCAAAGAAACCTAGCCGTGTGAGTGATAGCATCATTCCACCAATTAATCCAGTCATTATTATGAGCTGACCTGCATTCCAAATTCCAAACTCTATGAATGTGGGCCAACATGGGTTGATGACAAAGAAGAGACGTGTTAAAAAAAAACTACATTTTGCAAGCCCGAGGTTGTCTTGTCTCCCATTCAATGCAAAAAGAAATGGGGAAGTGATCTGATAGAGTGACATCCACTAACGGCTTAACCAGAAGTGAAGAACTATCAAAAGAGAAAAAATATTGAGCTGAGATCATGGAATGATCAAGGTGCTTAAATATCCTGTCAGAGCCAGCCCTATAATTACACCAAGTGTGCCAGAGGGAATGAGAATGGTGACAACAAATATTGGGATAAAAAAGGCCCAATTTATTGTGCATGTAAAACCACGCCTCCATTTCACCAGCTACCCATTTGAATGGTAGAGTACCATCCTTGTCATACGACATCTCAACCATGTTGAAATCCCCACACAAAATCAAAGTGGCTATTGGTAATGAGTTCGCAATCCAATGCCAAAGAAAGGAGTGTTCAACAACATGATTAGAGGCATAAATATTAATAATCCCAAAAGAGTGATTATCAATATTAAGAAGGATCTAGACGGGCCGATGTGTGGGGTCAGACCCATGATCAACAACACAAGAGTGCCACCATGGAGACAAAAGAATGAGAACTCTACCACGTCCAGCTTCATGAATAGTACAATACATATGGCTAGCTAGCCAAATAGAGCGACACGCTGAAGCAAGAAAAACACCAAAAGAATTAACTTCTTGGAGACAAAGCACTTCAATACCACCATACTTCTACAAAGTATCCTGAACAAATTACTTTCTAGAGAGGTCTGTTAGACCTCAATCATTCCATGAGAGGAAATTCATGAATGAAACTCCTCCATATCATCGGAGTCTGGCTCCTCCTCATTCAAGGTGGAGAAGTGATTCTACAAAAATTCAAGTGGGGCTGACCTGATTTGAATAGATGGAGAAAAAACTCTCCTTTTCTCCTGTACATATTCTCCTTCTTCTAATGACGGCGAAGGACTACAAGACCGTCGTTGAGCTTTTGAAACAAGAGAGACTTTCGGTTGCACCATTATAATGGAAGTAGGCTAAGGCATAGCCTTCAGCCTGAGCTGTGCCAAAGAGTTATCAGACCCTACTGAGGCCTCTTTCCCCTTCACCAAAGGGTTTGAAACAACTTTAGTTGCCTCGATGCCTTTGGAAACTGACCTAGAGCCACTAGCCTTGTTCTTACGATTTGTAACCATGGTCAATTTTTCATCATTTTAGGCAACAAAAGTATCTATTTGATGAGACTTATCAGATTCCCATGGTAGAGAAGGAGTATGAGGCACTACCAGTGGGCATTCCTTGATCTTATTCTCTATGGACTGACATCCATAACACGTGTTCGAAAGATTAAAGTAAATTTTTGGGTATGCCAAAAATTTCCAATTTGAATATAATGGATTCTTTCAAATCTTGAGAAAGATCCACTTCAACACAAACCCGTTTTTGGGGTCGAGCCTGGAAAAATCTATCTGGCTCAATACAAATGACCTTCCCCAAAGAGTAAGCAATATGGCTCAAAAAAGGCACACAAGGAAAGGGTAATCTTGGAAACTCAATCCAGACCGAGATCCACAACTTGGTGTCATCTGAGATAGCGAAATCCCACGTCCACGACTAGAACACCAACAGAGAAGACCTGACATACCAAGGACCATGTTCCAAGATTGCCTGGACATGATTGACCTCCGCAAAGTGAAAAGAAAAAAACCCTTGGTTAAATTTTGGACCATATCAAAGTGGACCCCATGAGGGACCCAGGTCTTGTTGACCCATTCTTTGAGCACACTTTCAGGGGGAGTCCTCCCAAAAAAAAATCCAACAAGGTTATGTTTTTCAAGCCATTGACAAGTGGAATCAAATTTAGGCAAAGGAAAAATCACATCAGCTGGGGAGCTAAAAGACTTACCTAGTGAAACACTTTCGAAACAAATTATCGAGGTCGTTTGTTCAGTGGAGGAGTCATTGAGCAGAGCCATCGAACCACCAACACCAACATGAGTTGTTGGGTTAGAACCGGTTGAAGGCATATTAAAGAAAAGAAATTGTAGTAAATGTGGTCGTACACACAAGAAAAGAGGAATTTCTTATGCAAAGAGCACAATATGATGCAAGAGGGGCCAAGAGTGACCATAGACACAAGAAAACCCTAGCAGAGCTCATACACCTCAAATACCGGTTGTAGCAATTTAAAGGCTACTTTTGCACTTTATAAAGTGGTGCAGCAAGTTGGGGGTGTAGGTACAGACCCTACGTACCTCCTGGTACAGGGGTTGCAAACCTCCTTAGTACTTTTTGATTTTTTTTATATTTTTATAAAAAAAAATCACTTTTTCAATTAAAAAAAAATTCCAATAGAAAATTACAAAATATTTTTTTTTGCAATAATAATATTTTTTTATGATGGAGAAAATAAATAAAATATTTAAATGCTCGTACCATACTGTAGACAAGTGGGGCCGTACAACTTCACCTGCTAAATTTTTTTGTCTCAAATTTGACTTTCTCCAAAAATCGATGAATTGGTAGTCGATCCTTAGGTTTTGATGCCTTTTGATTGCGATGGTGAGGTCCGTTTGGGATAAAAATGCTCTGAAAGATCAAATACCTTCTAGAACCTCTCTAAAACATCTGCTTCAACCCTTTATAGATCTCACATCCATTGTCTGATTTGGACAAAATAAAATCCAATTCTAACTTTTTCGGCTACTCTAAACTAAATGGTGAGCTTAGAATGTCTCCAGGAAGCTCTAAAATACCTACAATAAAATGGAGGCTCACTGCCTACATAAATAAGTAAACAAAAATGGTTAATCGCCAGATTTGAACTAAGGAGTTACACCACATGTGCAGGTTCAATTCCCTTGATGCTCAGAGTATTCACTTGCATGACCTCATACTAATCTTCAACAACTATTCATATACTTCGCTCATACACACACTTCTTCTTCTCTTCACATTCACATTCACATTCACTACACACATATACTACATACCCATCATTCATTCTCATCTTCTAACCATCTTGTATATATATGCGATATATCTACATGCATTGATTAGGTCAACCTAATTGATGCAAATCATATTTTCGAGATGATAACTTGTTGGCTTCATATCAAGAGTAATTCACCCATGTCATGCAACATCATGTTGGCTAGGATTAACTTAATACCAAAATTAAATCTCAAAAACCAATGCCAACACATCACCCAATCATATGAATATCTAAGAATACATATATACACGCTTCCAACCATTATAAGCCTTTTCCCAAAACCTTAGATCATATTGATTACTAGAGGAAATATGCGAACTGAAATACCAGAGATACCAGATCAAATACTGGATAGGATAAGCGTGATCTACACATCGCTACAGGGTACCAAACCAACAAGGTGACATTAATGACAATATATGACAAAATTCCAACAATATCCCCCTTTTTCATTGATGGCAACATGTGCAAAAATTCCGACTCAAAATTCTTCAAAACAATTCTCACAAAAAATTTCTTCCAAAAACTTCTCCCCCTTACCCAAACTCTCCAAAACTCTCCCCCTTTGACATAAATGGCAAAGGGCGCCAACAAGATGAAAACATGGTGACATCCAATATTTGAAGATTTTCATTCAAAATTTCAAAACCTTCAAAAATTTCAAGCATCCAATTTCTCAAACTAGAAAGATTGTTTTCACCTAAAATACCTTTTTGTACCTTTATTTGATCACAGGATGCAATTTCTTCCACTCCAGTACTACAGAATCCATTCTTGTGCACACACTTTCCAATACAACCAATGGTGTGAAGGAGGATGACCAATGTATGGATGAACATTGTTTCTCAGAATCTTCTGCATCAAAGAGTATTTTGAAAAGATGGTCTAACCAGACCTCAACAATCTCCTTGAGAAGCCAAAAGGTCTTCACTTCATCCCTTTTTCTCTGCACAATGATCATCTCAACTTGAAGTTCACCAAATCTCAGCCTTTTCTTTCCTTTTTTATCTTCAAAGATATCAAACTTCTTTCCAATTATGTTCACTTTAGATTCTATTGCTTCAATTTTGCTTCAGAAGTTATCAACTACAGTTGTCCACCAGAGACAATACTTGTATATGTATGACATTTCTTTTATGGATTTCTTTGTCTCTATGATTAGTTTAGATAACCTTTACTTTGCTTTAGAACATCTCTTTTCAACTAGAGCTTCCAATTTACATCCTCCCAGACCTTCAAGCAACATTCTCTCTTCAACTATTTCAACTAATTTTCAAGTAAAGAATAAAAAATAGAAGATACATCAGTACCTTTACGAAGTAGATATTCAACTAAAGCATAATCAAGTTTAAGTCTGTCAACATGTGAGATCGTACTCCACACATCACCAATTTTATTCATTTTCCCTTTTATTAACATGGACCAGATGCCTTTTGGATCAAAAGATTTTGATCCAGCCAAAGATTCTTCTTCTTCTTTCTTTTCTTTAGGGATAACAATGACATTTTCGGAGAGAGCTTTTATTTTCTTCGATTCCTGAGGGGAATCACTAGTGACTACTTCCAATTATTTTGTCCCAAAGGAAGAACCTTCCTCAAATCAACTCACCTTATATTTTTCAAGGATAAGAAAAGGTTTTTACATGCACTTGCTTTATCCTCTAAACTTTCCAAGTGCCTATATATCTATTTTGCAACGGGAATCCCAGATTCCCACTCAACATCTTTATTTCTCGATAGTGATTTCAGAAAATAAAGTACCAAACATGCAAGAAAAGACCTGAAACGGAATGGGTATCCTTCTCCTAGTGTCATTTGTATGTTCTCGATGAGATTTTCAAGAATTAGCTTACACAGATCAAATTGTATGTTCTCTTTTACCATTTTATTCACCAAATAAACTGCAATGGCCGAAGTAGAGATTTCTCAAATTTTGAAATAAATTCTATAAGAAATATCATATGCAACATACCTAACCTAGGAATCACCAATAGTTACGATCAATAGTGCTCGGAGATTCTTTTCAACTCTCGTCATTTCCTCCACTTCCTTTTATTTTATAGTCTTACGTCCAAGAAGTTCTCCAATGTTGCACAGTTTGGTAATCGCTTTGATTGCTTCCTTCGAAATGAGATAAGCTTTGTCCAATACAATGTTGCCATCCTTGAATTTGCTCAGAAGGAATAAGATAAATTATTTTTCAGCAAACCAAGGGAATTCTCCCCATACATCCAAACCTAGGGTTTTTATGTTCCGTAAATCGTTTGGTTTCAACCCTAATTCCAACTTCTTTATTTTTCGATGATCAAATTCATCCATCTCGAATCCTTTCAAATTCGGAGGGATATTCCGACTTGATCCTCTTTTAGAGATTTCCATTAGTTCTCAAAATTTAACAATAAAATTATTCAATTACCTTCTTCTGCAGTCGCGAGACAGGGAAACTTCTGTCACCTATTTCAAATATTCACAATGATTTCTTTGAAGGTCTTCAAATTGCTTTAGAAGTGCTTCAAGAGAGTTCCAAGTCACTCTACAAATCCTTTGAATGTATTTGATGATAAAAATGATTTGTGAAATTTCCTTTATACTCCATCATTTTTCCCTAACTCACATTAATTGCAAAAAGTTGACAAACTTCTCTTCCATTTATACTGAGAAACCCTAATCTACTCCACAAAAGAACATGATTACGCTTTTTCTTCTGGTTTCTTTTGCATCACTTATGTCCTATCATTATTTACAACATGTCCATGTGCCAACACCTAACACACTATATTTTCGGGGGCTTAATTGATTTTTTGATAAGGATCCCCCTAAGACCATGCTAGGTCTAATTCCCGGAGGATTCATCTACACCGGATGAGGGTACAAACGCATCAGTAGACTCTAATCCTTCTTTATTTTTCTATATTTTTCTCATTTCATAGTTAAATTCTTCTTTGTCAATCTTTTCCACCAGTTTATTATCTTCCACCGGAGTAGGTTGCTTTTCCTTTCTATTTCTACACACCTTTGAGATATGTCATGGTTTCTTGCAATAGTAATAGACTATATTTCTCTGACTTTCTTGATTTCCATTTGTTCTAGTTCTTCATTGATTTGCTTTATGTCCAAACATGTTACGGTAATAACAATAGCCATTAAATGATTGATTCATCCTTTTTCCATTGCACCTATTCATCATCATCTTTATCGAAGATCTACACTCAGTAGCTTTATGTCCTATCTTCTTGCATGTATAACATTGTGCAGATAAGGGAATAGAAAAATTATTCAACCTACTCCTAAACTCAGTTGCCTTATGACCAAACTTATTACATGAAAAATAGACACCATTGAATGAAGAGTACCTTTGTGCATTTGGTTTTCTGATAGGTGGTTTCTTTCCAAAGTTTCCTTTCTTCTTTCCTTTCTCTTGAGTCTTTTGATTAAATACGGGATTTAAGTTATGCATTTTTCCATCAGCTTCATTACCTAAGCCACTTTTTTCTTTAGAAGATTTTGGTCCTACTATCAATTCATCAAGCTTGGTAGAGCTTGTGTTGAAGTCCTCTTCATAGAGTTTTGCTTTCTCAAGCTCTACTTTCAGATTCATCAAGTTTCATGTTCAAGCCTACAACAAACATCAACTTTTTTTTGTATTACAGTTTTCAAGCATTCTTCAACTTTCTTCTTTTCATCTGTCTTCAATTTCAGTATGATATTATCATCATTTTCTTGTTTCAATTCCTCACTCACTTCTTTGTATCTTTCCTTGAATTTCTTTAACTGCCCTTTTAATTTTCAGACACTTTCATTTGCTTCATCAAGATTTTCCTTCAGTTCTCTATTTTCAATTTCAGCCTTGTCAAGATCTTCAAGGGCAGTCCAGAGCTCTTCTTTATCCATTTTTTCAATCTGTAGGATCTCCCTCAAGCTGTTAAGCTTCTCTAGAGGAACCAAAGCTCTGATACGAATTTTTGAATAAATCAGATATTGAGAGGGGGGTGAATCATTATCCACACAAGCTCATTGAACAAATACTTAAATCTTTATTACAACATAGAACAAATTAAAGCAACACTAAAACATCAATCCCACAACACAAGAACACCATATTTTACGTGGAAAACCCAATGAGGGAAAAAACAAAGTGAGGATTAACTCACAGTATATAAAGTTATATCAACGTCGATAACAAAGAGGCTCACTGCCAAATACAAAAGCTCACTGCTTACAAGGACTTACTATCCAAAATGGAGGCTCACTACCTATAGAAATAAGTATTCAAAAATGGCTAACCACCA
This sequence comes from Sequoiadendron giganteum, assembly GCA_007115665.2. NCBI lineage: Eukaryota > Viridiplantae > Streptophyta > Pinopsida > Cupressales > Cupressaceae > Sequoiadendron > Sequoiadendron giganteum. Next base: position 558,749,861 of record CM021108.1, read on the forward strand.
GAGTTGAACTAAGGAGTTACACCACATGTGAAAGTTTAATTCCCTTGATGCTCAAAGTATTCACTTGCATGACCTAATACTAATCTTAATTACTATTTGCATAATTCGCTCTTACACACACTTCTTCTCTTCGCATTCACATTCACTACACACATTTATTACATACCCATCATTCATTCTCATCTTCTAACCATCTTGTATATATACCTGATATATCCACATGCATTGATTAGGTCGGCCTAATTGATACAAATCATATTTCAAGATGATAACTTGTCGGCTTCATATCGGGAGTAATTCACCCATGTCATACAACATCATGTTGACTAGGATTAACTTAATACCAAAATACAATCTCAAAAACCAATGCCAACACATCACCAAATCATATGAATATCTAAGAATACATATATACACGCTTCCAACCATTGTAAGCCTTTTCCCAAAACCTTAGATCATACTGATTACCAGAGGAAATATGCGGACCAAAATACCAGAGATAATGGATCAAATACTAGATAGGATAAGCGTGATCTGCACACTGGTACAGGGTACTAGAACAACATGGTGACATCAATGAAAATATATGATAAACTTCCAACAGAAGAAACTTTATGGCTATAAGCTTTTGGAAGAGTTCTAAGAACCTTCTTTACCACTTCTTATTCTTTCAATTCTCCACCAAGACCTCTGATACTATTGACAAATTCATCCACCTAAGATGCAAGTAGCCTGTGATGTTTTCATCTTCAAACATTCGCAGGATCTCAAACATGATCTTCAAATTCTAGATCTTAGCTTGCTTTATCATATCATCTCCTTCATAAATGTTTTCTAACTTCACCCAAATTTCTCTAGTAGTTTTCAGATTCATAACTTTCACCAATTCATAATTAGTAAGGCCACTTAAGAGAGCATACCTTGTTTTACTAGTTTTTTCATAGGCCTTGATCTCATCATTAGTGCTTGAACCATTTGTAGAAATATTATATCCTCTTTCAACAGACCTCCAGATTTCAAATCCAAGAAAATCGAAAAACCTTCCATCGTTGTCTTCCAAAATGCATAATCTGATCCATCAAATATAGGAACATCTTTCTTGTGCATCATCTAAGATCTACCTCAAGTGGTTAATCTTTCTTCTAAGGAACCTTTCTTTTATACCAATTGTTGAATGCATAAGACAATTGAGAGGGGGGGTGAACTAGTTGTACCTTAAAACTTCAAAACTCTCTTAAAAATTTAGATCCACATTGATCTAATTAACCCTTATTCTGTTAGAATGATTTATCATGAAAGAAAATAATAGAAACATAACCAAATCAAAACCATACACAAGGATACACCAAGTTTACGTGGAAAACCCAAATGGGAAAAATCATGGTGAGGATAAGCTCACAGTATAAAGTAATATCAACACCGAATGCAATAGGGCTCATTGCTAGAGGGCTCACTCCCTAAAAGGAAAGAAAGGATCACTGCCAAAGGCTCAATGCTAGAATAGAAAAGAAGAAATAAGATAGAGAAGAGTGTTACAATGAGAAATCCATCTCAATGCAATAGAGAAATACACCACATCATCACCAAAACCTTCGTAATCTCACTAAGAATTGTAGACACATTTTTCTCACTACATTCAATAATCTAACACATGAAATCTCGCTCTACACTTTACAAATTCACACCCTACAACTCTGAAATTCACATCACTCACATCATACTCATCTATCTTATCATCCATCAACAACTCAACACTTATTTATATCATCTTCAACCTTGAAAACATTATCCAAGGTCGGCTTTACACCTCAACCATGTAAATTCAAATTAGGTTGACACCAAAAAAATTCCCGCGGTGGAAAGGAATGAAGGTGGACCACAAAACACCTTAGCTAGGACCTAAATCCACTCATACATGCCACACCACACTTACACAACCATCAAAGAAACTTTGCAAGTAGTCTAAACACCCAAGGTTGGTCGAACTTGTGTTAACACTACTAACACTCAAGTACAAGCTTCCTGAAATCCAAAAATGACTCACGGACACCACATAGCATTTGAATACAATCTAGAATATTCCACAAACACCTTGAAATTTAACAAGCTACTTTGCAACAACTTTCACTTGAAGAATGTACACACCTAGTACATTTAAACAAATCTTTCATACATTGTAACTCAATAAATTGACTTCCAAAGCACCAAACCACAAACAACTTCACCTACAGAAAGATACACACACTATCAACACTTTTTCCATATCCACAAGACCTGAAACCACTCTATGAAAAAATATGGAGCAAGAAAATTTCTCCCAGACACCTTTGCAATATACAATTCACACACTATTGAACACACCTTCCTCTATGCAACAATATAATTCACCAAATCCTAAATGCAACACCTTTAAACACCTCTTATCAACATATCCAAACTGCACAAGAAGATCTTCAACCCAGAATAAATGTGGAGCCAAACCAGAACACTACTCTGCAACACTTAAGACACTACAACACACTATTTCCTCTTTTTATTAAATTTTCTCAAAAGAACTTGGAAACTAACCATTGAAAACATATCATCAACATCTTCAGTACTTCCTCATCACCACCAAGCCAACTGTAACATAACAACTCAACCATACATCCATAAATAGAAGTTTATCAAATCAACACTAGAGGTTGACACCAATAGCTTACTAATGACAACATAATGCAACTAATCAAAGCATCATTCAAGACAACACCCACTCAATACCAACCACACATCCTTGCAAAAAACTCCTTCTCATATAGTTGACACCAATGACAACACCAAAGCTTGTAACCATCAATGACAACACCAACTGCACATACTTGCAACACTTCCAAGCTGAATGTATATGAAAAAGTATGCAAGAATATGCAAAAAATATGAAAATACAAGCTAGGTACTAAATTTATATAAAACTAAGGAGAGGATTGGGGTGGAAAATCCAACCAATAGGAATTAAGCACAAAAGTGGAGAATGCCACCAAAATTGGAAAGTATTCCACCCTTTAAGGAAAGGGACACCACATCACTTATCTCCTAGTTAATAAATAATAGAATCACTTTACTATCCTAATAAAACTTAATAAAAGTGTAGGAAAAAACTATAACTAAGGGAAAATAAATTATCCCACTAGAAAATAAAAACCTACACCAACACCCCCTTAAGCACAACTTAGGAGGATGCAATTTAGATGATGGGTCTTAGCGAATGAGGCCATGTTAGGTACCCATGTACATATAAAATCCCCCCCTAAAGAAGAAGAATACCCCTACAAATAGAGAGAACAGGTCACCCAAAATAGAGAGAAGAAGATGAGAGGGACTAAGTAGCCCCCTGAAGAGATCCAATGGTAGATGCTCGAAACTACATGGAGAAGATGGTCCAAAATCGTCAAACAACATTCCTCCTCTTAGGAAGAAACAAAACCAATGGTGTATGCAAGATATCTCCCCACTCCTGAAAGGGATATGTAAGAAGAAAGTACAAAAAATATGAATTCTTTGAACTCGGCTCAAGTTTACCCATGTCGAAGCTAAAAGCTGTCATAATAAAATTAGGCATTCTAAGCCACACTACTAAAGATAAAAATTCAAAATCTCCTAGGGACTGATGTAGAACACCATATAAAGGAAATTATGGTTTGACAATAGTTGTGTAATGATTGTCATCAAAGAGGAGAGATAACTCCTCAATTGTGTCCTCCAAATCTAAAATGTGAGACTCTACAAAAAATTTTGAAATACCTATCAATAGATTATTCCACAAAGATGAATCGAGAAGACTATATATGCCTTGTTGCAAGAAGTTATTGGAAGATTTCGAAGAAGCAAAAATAAAATCTTTAGAAGAAAAAAATGCAAGGTCAAAAGAGTGGTCCTTAAAGAGAAGATGTATGTGCTCGATAGTGTCATTTAGATCCAAAATGAGGGACTCTAGAAACAAACAAAAGATGTCTAGTAAAAATTGGTCACAATGGACTAAATCCAAAAGACATAAATGATCTTGTTGGAATGAATCACTAAAGACTCTTGAAGAAGCATCTTTGAACTCCGAACTCTGAATTAGCAGCAAGTATGTTTGATGGGGTATCAATTTATGAGGATGATAAGCAAGAAGAGAAGTCTCTATGTCATCTAAATATTTAAGACCTACATAATACTCAAGCTCCTCTGAAGTAACATCATGAAAAGGTATATTATATGCACATTATCAAGTGGAATGAGACAATATGAATCAGGATCATTTGGGAATGGAGAAACATGAGGGTCTCCAAACATCTCCCAAATCTTCGTCTAAAGTGTACGAGGACATTCAATGTCCACTATAGCCCACATAGTGTCATTATTAACATGAGAACTAGAATCAATCCTAATAAATGATCAATTTTATTACCCCATATTGAATTCCTTCTAGGTGTGTCTAGTTTAGGCATGAGCCCATAAAGGTAAGGAAAAAATTTAAACCATTTGAGATGGGCCAGAATGCCTTTTTTTCTAAGACTCATAATTGGCATTATCCAAGATTATCACACAAGGGTGAATAGAAAAATCCATGATGCAATCCTCAAATGATTGCAAAATAACTCCAAAAGAACACCAATACATCCCCCAACCTTTTCACTAGTATCAATAATCACCCCCAAATATTATAAGGTTGGTACTTTATAGTTCAGTGTGATTACAAAGACTTTTCCAAGATCCAATGCTTAATATGCTCAAAATAGCCAAAATTACAAATTCTGATACAAAATGAACTCGAGACAAAATATGAAAAATTATCCTTATAACTATGCATTACTCTTCACCACATTTCCGACACAGGATTCATTTCCAAAACTTGGAACACCGAGGCGAAATTTATGGCATGTTGAAGAAATTAGCAACAAATAGTTTCAACCTAAAATATCTGGTAGAAAATGGAAAAAATATTTTCAATACCTCTATGGATGAAAAGTTATTGTTTCTATATTTTTAGCGATATCTCATTTTTGAAAAATGGACACTGTCGCAAAATGTTATGCTAGTTTGAAAAAAAGACTCAATTTGGCCTATTGGAGGACCATGGTGGCCCCCTAGTGGTGCTCAAGTGGCGCTACTAGTTTCTGGCCGCTTGGACAACACTTGGGTGGTGCTTCGGTGGTCTATGGGTGGTAATTAGCATTGACTATTAAGAGTTTAAAACTGGCTGTTGATGGTTAAGATTAAATGCTACCGATTTAAATAAAATTTTGTGGTCGTTGTTTGAAAGTTTTAACCACCATGGTTTAAAGTCTTACCGCCCACAATTTTATAGCCACCAATTGACTTAAGCTTGTGAGTGGCTTTCAAGCCACAGGATTTTCCACTACAGCTTAGACCACTAGTGGTCGTCACTAGGCTTAGTAGCTAGGCCACAACACTTTAAAAGCACTTTGAATATATTTTTTTGATGTTTTTTTGAAATTTTTAAAACATTGTGAACAAATGTTTTTAAAAAATATTTTTTTAAATAAAAATCATATGAATTGTAGTTGGGGGGGTTGTACGACCCTCTTGGCATTTTTTTTGCCTTTGCAGCTCCTGGCTTTGAATATAGGCAAATTTTATGTCAAAATTCATCTCCTCGACCTCCTAAATGCAATGACAAGGTCATTTTTAGCTAAAAAAGCTCCTGGAAAAACCTGTTCACCAGATCTAAGCTTCAAACCCTCTTTTTCAAATATGTCAAATGATCTCTAATTTATATAAAACTAAAGCTAATCTTGACATTCTCAAGCCTTCTAGATGCATTGGAATAGTAAAAAATGTTGCCACTATAACCAAAAATGTTGCAATCACCTAGATCTTATAAAAAAATATGCATTATGAAGAGGTTATTAGATCTTTGCAAGATCTTTTTGATTCTCCAAATCATTCAAAATGTGAGAGAAGAGAATAGGGGAATTTACAAGATCTTACATTAAAAAATCAATCTCTCAATTAAGAATCTATGAGCTTGGATTTCTCAAAACAAAAGCTTTGATACCATGTTAGAAATTTGAAATAGATTGAATAACTCAAGAAATATTTTAAGAGAAAATCAAAGTTGCATAAACTAGAAAAACATACATTATGCAAACTAGAACTCTAAGAGATTATGCAATGTCGATATGAAAAAATTGCATTAAGAGCTTCAAAGATGAATGCATATGGAAATGTATGCAAGAATATTTAAAAAGTATGAAAATATAAGCTGGATAGTGAGTTTATATATAACTAAGGAGAGGATGGAGGTGGAAAATCCAACCCATAGGAATTAGCCACCAAAAGTGGAAAGTGTTCCACCCTTTAAGGAAGGAGACACCACATCACTTATCCCCTAATTAATAAATAATAGACTCGCTTTATTATCCTAAGCAAGCTTAATAAAAGTGTAAAAAAACCTATAGTTCTAAGAGATTTAATAATTATCCCGCTAAGAAACAAAAACCTACACCAACATAAATTAAACCATTGTTTATAATTATGAATCAAAATATTACCAAAGGTATATACATAAAATTACTATAATCATGTCTATAGAAGCATACTATAAATATATAAATGCCTTAGTTCATGTAATTTTGAATCTTATTTATCACTAAATGAATCTAGAAAAAGTGTTTTATGAGAATGTTAATCATAAAACACATCATCATATAATAAATATTCATCAACCTTATTATGATAAGATGAAGAAGTGACACTATGCTCATCACTTCACATATTATCAACTGATCATGATCCACATGATAGAGAAGGATCATCATGAATGACATAGGTGGTGATGGAATAATGTAAAGGTGAGAATATCATTTAACTAGTGATATTTTAATAAGTACAATCATAATCACATGTAGGTAAATATATGCATCATACTATACTAGATATGCATTATTAATTTATCTATTATACTATATGCATCATTAACACATAATAAACTAATGCTAGGTAGATAAAAATTTCTACCACAAGCCATAAAATCATCATAAAAATGAAAAATGACATAATTATAACTAGATTTAAGGGTTTAGGGTTTATGGTTACTAGATATAGGGTTTATGATTTAGGGTTACTAGATTTAAGAGTTTAAAAATTATGATTTATGATTTACAGTTTAGGGTTTTAGGGTTTAGGGTTTAAGGTTTTAGAGTTTATGGTTTACGGTTTAGGGTTTTAGTTTTTAGGTCTAGGTTAGGTTTTATTTTATTGTACATCCATTATTTTGATGAATATATTTATAAATGGGATTTACAAACTATAAATTCATCCTAATTACAAAAATTAAAATAACCTAAAATATAAACCATGAAATTTCAAACTATACATGTTACATTATATACTTAAAATTTAAAACCTAATTACAAATAAAAAAATTTAAATATATAGCAAAAAATCACAAATACTAATCTGGAGGTTGGTAAAACTAGGTACACAAAAGGGAGGAGGTGGTAAGCACCATTTGGAGGCATAAACGACTTGCAAAACAAGTACCTATTTTCCTCAAGTTGCTCTTGGTCTATGGATTGTTACAACTAAAAATGACTCGATAGTCATTTAAAAAATAAATAAATAGATTTTTGAAACGGGTACTCAAAGCACAATAGATGCACATTCAGATTTAGGCTCGGGATCTCATTCATGTCAACATTTTTGGGCTGAAACCTCCCCTCTTCATGGACCCAACTTCTTGCACTTGCCCAATGCACTACAAAGACCAAATGACCAAAGGATTCACTATGCTAGGTTTGTACACGAATTTTTATTGGGTGTCCTTGATATACCCAAAGTTACATGAGGCCTAAATCTATAAAATGAGGTGTATGTCTAATGGATTGGTGCAAGAGGGTAACCCACTCTCTTTGATCACTTTGTAAGCTATAAATTTTCTTGCAAGATTAGCCTAATGATAAATAAACCTTGAAGGGTGATTCTTTTGATTCTCTTCCTAATTTATATACCCTCTTGGAACTCATGGGTTTGGGTTACCACTTGGTGATGAACTATAAGCCAAACCCACTAAAAATAATAATAAAAAATACTAATTATATTTATTCCCAAAGTAATCTTGTAGTGTGAGGAAAGAGCATACATGAGATTAGTCTTTTGGGGAAAAAAGTGATTAAAGGGATTATTATAATAATCAAGGTCACCTTGTAGTGTGAGGGAAGATAAAAGACACCATTGGATGAATAAGCTAAAAAGGTAAGATAATTTACCTTAATCAAAACTTTGAAAACATGAAAAAGAGGTTTAAGGTTGTTTCTTTGTGAAACAAACCTACAACCCACATGTTAGTAGTTTCAAGGTATGTTTTATCTTTAAACAAGTTAACCTACAATAAGGAGTCAGTAAATGACATAAATAGTCTAAAAGAACACATAAAATTATTAGGATTAATAAGAAAAATTTAAAAAATATATGAGAAATGACATAAAAATATCAATCGTGAAAGTAGACTTCACATCCTTCTTTTAATTCATTTTACTATTTTAGAAATTACATAATTATACTTATAATATAATGGATTTACTTAGGAGGAAGATGAAGAATTGGACTTGACACGATAAAGAGCCTTCACAACCTACAAACAACAAAATAATTTTCAATCAAAATTTTAGTCTATTTTAATCATAGTTACACAAATATATTGAGAATTTATAATAAAATTTTATCTAGTTACCTCTATATTCCAATCACGTCTATATGTAAGGTAACATAATACAAGTGTTTGAATTGTTGTTCCACATATCATTCCCCCCAAATTCCCTGCACATAATACAACTTAGAATACATTAAAAATTTATTTATTTCAACTAAAATAAATATAAAGTAAAAGGAATAGTCACCTGAACTCCTAGATTAAAAATCCAACCAAGAATCACACCCAATGGAAATCCAATGAGATAGTAGCATCCAATGTTGACATAAGCGACAATGGATTGCCATCCAGAACCTACTGCTATACCTGAATATATGATAATATATCACTTTCCCAAACTAATAATATTTACTTTTCATACAATTTTTGAGCTATTCTTGATAGGTATTCAGATTATAATTATAAATTGAGATTAAAAACATTAAGGTATAATGCTTTTAAATCATCTTAAAATATTATTATGAGTCACATAATTATTTATAAAAGAAAATATTATAAATTAGATTACATTGTAACAAATGGATCTTACATAAAGAATCTACAAATCTATTGTTAAAAACAAATTATTGAAAAAAAATACTTTTAGGGCTAATCATTTCAATTTAGATACTACCCCAACAAGTAAATAATAATGGTAAATGGAACTTAAGTATGTGTATATATTTTTTATGTTTCTTTTTTATCTTATTGATGGTGATACAAATATGATTTTACTTGTACACTTTCTCATATATATATATAATATGCATCTATATCTAAATATATTATTTACACATATTTTTTTATTTTTGTGCACACACAATATGTTGAAACAAGTCAACCCCTTAGTGTTTAAGTTAGAGAATACATGAATATCAAAATTCTAATATTTGTTCACATTATTGATGGTTTATGTATGTAAGATTTTTTTTAACAACTGCTTATCAATTTAAGAGTTAATAGGGATTATTAATAGATATTAAAATTCTCATAGCTAAAATACACCTGGTTCTCATTTCTTTATTATAGAAAAGAGTTAAAATATCATTTTAATGATTTGGATACAATATTCACTTGTTTGTTATCTCTATTTCTTATTAAAAAATAATCTATATTTTGACACAAGTTGCTAAAGTAATAATAAATTTACATTAAATTACAAATAATGAAACTTTAAATCTCTAATTTTTCCTCTTCCCCTTAAAAATGCAATATTACATCTTCTTGAGCTTTATTTTATATAGAAATCATGTATACTAATATGTTTAAATTTTTACATACATATTAATACTAGTTGAAGTGATATCAGATGAGTGATGGAGGATGTTTACCTACCTATTTATCTATCTAATTCATGTATACTAATATATTATTTATTAATGATGTTTGAATTTATATATATATTGATACTAGTTGAAGTCATGTTAGGTGAGTGAAGTAGGATGTTAAATTATCATGTATCTTAATAACACTACTTTGGATTGATAAAATCTATAATTCACATAGTGAAATGTGAAGTTTTTCTATGTCTCAAAATCATTATATATTATTATTGAAACATCTCGTTAACAAATAAAGACATATATAATTTAATTTATATGAAAATGGATCTTTATTTATTTTTACTCTTTTATATGCTAAACATTAATTGAAATTAGGAAAGTTCACTATGATGATTTTTTTATAATAATGTTTAATTTTAAGGTGTTAACGAGGAAAACGTAGTCTTTGAAATGAAATGCAAAAATGAAAAATATTGTTGGGTAGATGAAAGCTTCACCTGATAGAATAGGTTGGACACCATTGAGAAGGATTGTCAATGCCAATAAAATTGACATTTTGGACACTTCTTTTAGAATAGGATTACTATTCATAAACACAAAAGCTATGTAGCCATTAAAGAAGAATATAAGAGTTGCAAATACAAGACCAATGATCCCTGAGGTGACTAAAGAAACAATTGCAGCAAACTTAGCCGCTCTCGCCCTTCCTGAACCAAGTTCATTTGCAATCCTCACTCTGCAATCATTTGTAAGCATGCTATTAATTTTGATCTTAGATATAACATTTTCTTAAATTTTAAAAAAAGACATATTAATATTCATAAAAAGATTATCTTTAATAATAATAAAAAGTGCACATATTACGTACCCTATTGCAGCAAAGAATCCAAGATGGATCATTGACTCCCAACCATTAACATTGTTGCTGAAATTGAACAAATGATTTCTCATTTGAGTTTATCAAAATAGCATTCATCTACACTTGCTTAAACTCACACAATACTACATTAAATACTAAGGATCATTCAACAATCTAAAATAAATTAAATTAGTTTTGAAAAGAGGTTTTAACAAATCACTTAACGGTGTATAATTTCATGTATTCCATTTTTTTATATTAATTTTATAAAATAATATCTAAAAGATCCTTTCATATATGGATTAAATGCTATTCCAAATTAAAACCCCACATTATTACAATGTGAAAATATAAATGTCCAAATCTTTAATAATATTATGGATTGAATGTCCTTCAAATTGAAACCTCATACTATTAGAATATAAAAATATAACTATAGATATCTTTGATAAATAAATCAAAAATCAAAAAATAGTGTTTTAAGTTATCATTAAATTTGGTGCTGAATTAGCTAAAAAAATCTTTAAATTTTTTTCTATAATTTCAAATATTAACTTTAAGTGAATATATATTAATATTAATTTAGAGTATTGTATATGGTAACCTCCTGTTTCGAATAAAAATAAAAACATAAAACTCAATATTCTAAGTTAGTGGATATACCAGCACTTAAAAAAAAAGCATAATACAACTAGATGGCGCAGATTTCAGAATCTTATCTCTTACCCCATAACAAACAAAATGTAACAATATTGCTTCTATATATATTTTTTTTAAAACTTCCATCAAATATTCCACTGTTTCTATCCATCTGTTCCATAAAGTAAGTTTCAAACTACTTTCAGATTAAGATGTATTGTGTACCTTATCGCTAAAGCATCTATGGCAATTTCTGGGTCTTTCAAATTGCCAGTGAGCAGAACCAATATTCTGTAGTACCAGAACTCCAAGCTGCAGAAATTCAAAAGCAAGCATGTTAACTGTGACAATAAGATTATTAAGCATAATAGTTATCAAAATAGTTTTTGATTTCAAAAAATTATGAAACAGGAAAGGTATTTGTATGAAAAAGGTGTCTTAATCTAGAAGATATACTAAAATTTTGAGCACTATAAAATCTCAAATCTTCAATTGTAACTTACCATAGCATTACTCCAGAGGCTACAGAAAGTTTGAGAAAGGGCCACAAGTCAGAAAAGGCTTGACATGAAAATCCATGCCATGAAAGGGGACAGCGACCACAGGTAACATAAACAAACAAACCTATCACAGGAATCCACCAGGCCACATTTAAGGTCATGGCTAATCCAAACAAACCCATTTTCAGCTTGAACACTACAACCCATGAGAATACAGCATTGGCTATCAAAGCCCCCAAACACAACCATGTAGTTATGACATTTTTCAGTTGATACTGCAAAAATCTCATCATAGGAAATAAAAACACATATGCAAAATGCTGAGGGAGGAGCCAGATTGCCACAGTTCCCGCTAATTCTGCTACATCATCAGGTTGGCCTATAAGCTTGAGGATGGGTGTGGCAAATATGAACAATGGCAAAACAAGCACACCAACTGACAAGAGTAGAATCCATGAACGTTGCATATAAACTCCCATGCTGCCATACTCTCCTGCTCCATATGCTTGCCCGCATAGAGTTTCCAATGAACTCCCCATGCCCAACTAAACCATCACAATAAATTAGTACAGATCCTTATAATCATCAATTAGGACAAGAAACCTTCGATCAAGACAATCAAACATAGCTCTAAAAATCTATCATAAAACTTCAGAATTGTAAACACAATTTTCTATTTAAGACAGGTACAATTTGATAAGTTCTCCAAACCATTTTGACCTTAATGAAATTCAAGATTCAAATTTGTCATTAAATTCTAAAAGGTATCCTGGATCTAAAGAAGAAATCCATAAGAACGTCAATACAACTGTCAACATAATGAATGAATTACTTAATATAGCAGAACACTAGTAAAGCAGGATTGACTGAGCTTAGAGGCAACTTTTGAAAAGGTCCAGAGAAGGTAGACATCCACAAATAAGACTTGCCAATCAATAGCTTTGATGTTAAGTTACTGAATTTAGGAAGGAGGCGGAGAATTTCTACAGAGATCAGATTGTAGAAGTATTGATTGAGAGCAAGTCCCACATGTAGCTATGCAAGCCTTTCCCAGGGGGAGCGTTAGCGGGTATGGGCATTCCTGCCTAGCTTGCCTATCCTGCGGGGTGGGGATGGAAACCCTCGCTACCTCACCTAAAGAAAGAAAAGAGAGAGGGTGCCTTACCCCTCTGCATCGAGAGAGTACCTTGTCATACCCTATTCACCTAGTGAGTGAGTTATATATCCGTAACGGGATGGATCAGTAATTACATGTATAAAGAAAAGCCAGCCGGAGAGAATGCCGCCGATAATAGTAGAGGGCCCCCACCCACCTCACAGGAAGGAAGATAGGCATAACACCGATAGGCAGAAAGGAGCTCCGGGGAAGGAACGGACCATGACGGACCGTGACCCGGCGGGATGGGGGGTTTATTCCCTTAAGAAGCCAGCCCGATTGGCCGTAGGGGCGGGAACTATATCTTCCCGGAACTATACTATTCCCCCACCCAATTCTAAGCATAGAATATTTTTGATTAGATACACACAAGGTTTTGGAAAGACCCAAAAAAATTGTACATCGAGAAAGATGATAGCAACATGAAGAAACATAAAATATTACTCAAAGAAAATCAAAACCAAATAGTTACAACGACTTATCTTACTGTTACAGCAAGAATCTAAAACTTATACCTAAAATCACAATAAAAGCTATAAAATCAGCAGCAGGTAATAGAAGATAAAAGTGGAAGGGAGATGTTGCTGTTCGTGAGAAAATAACTCACTAAGAATCCATAACTGAGGCCTAAAATGACAACAGAAGCTATAGAAATAGCAGCCAGCTCGAGGTTACCCAAGTGACCAGCAATTGCCTGGGAGATGGAATTCATTCCATGCATAGCTATGCGGGATAAAATTGCAGGCCCTGCAATCCTCCATAGCTTCTGCGACTCCTCCCAGATTTCCCTCACCAAATTCTTTTTCACTTCTGTACTCTCAACAAGAGGAAGATGGAGATCAGCATGCTCCATCTTCTTGATGTGATTTGATATGTGGGTATCAATCGACACAATGCCCCTCACGCTACCACTAATTCATGTTCCATATATAACATTCTGGTTACTGCCGTACATCAAATTCTGAGTCTTAATGCCCATGTGCACTTGCGCCACTTTAATAAGTTTAACTGCAACGTAATATATATGAACATCATTGCGGTAAGACAAATTATCAGTCTCAATGGGAGGCGGGTAACTGGGTCTTCTCCCTTATTTACTATTTTTTTATAAGGATGAGGTGTAAAATAGTTATTGACTCTTTAATTGATGAATAGCATGATATTTAAGTAGAGTAAATTTGATGCTTCTAATTCTAACATCCAAGATTTTGAAACCCGACAACCGACTTTTGAACTTTGATTGAGTCATAATGACTAATCATTGCAAAATATTTGAAAGTAGAAATAAAAACAAGTGTCGCTAATAGTTAGGTAATGTTGTTGCAATATGCTTAAAAATTAGTTTATACATAGTATTATGTACAAAGATGTTAATAGGTGCTATTTTGGTGGATTGTAGGTGGGAGGTGAAGATGTCATTAGGTGTTATTAAAATTAATATCTATTGATATTAATCATCATGGAAATATTATTGTTTCCTTATTTTTAATAAAGAGACTAAAGTTAGAAATAGTTGTAATGGCATCTATCATGAACAAATTTTAGAAGAAAATAAAGTCACTTTTATCGGACTCAAAAAGTGAGAACGATCCACATAACATCTATAAGTGGTTATCGGGATCTTACATAAATTAGATAAGTTTGATTCTTATTATCAGATCTTAACATGGTTGACATCACAACACTAATAAGAACATGTGCTCATTGTAATAGTCCTTTTAATCAAAAGGCATAAGAGGGAGGAGAATTTCAAGAAAAAGAGACCTAGTTTTGTTCTAGTAAGCTAAACATGGTCAAACCTAAATACTAATCTTCAGATTTCTTCTAGGTATGCCATATCCCACTCAAGTCTTCTAGCGAGTCTTGTTGGTATGAGACTAGGTTTTGCATCTTCTATAAATACTTTTGGAAACCGATGTTTCATGGGATAAAATTCCACTCTAGGCCCAAGGAATATGGTGGTGGTTGAACCAAATGGTGGAGTGTGCCTTTGAATAATTCACCTCTTCATCTCAACTTGATTAATTCAAAAAATTGTCACATGTCATTAGTGAACCTAAGAGAAAAAAATGTCTACATAATCTTCAAATTCAAATTGATAAAAAGTGATATTGTTGAAGATGCCATATTTTTTGAGTTTTAGAAATTCCTTTAACAGCTATCAGCCAATATAAACCATTGAATCTCAAAATTTGGATATATTCACTAAAAATCCATTTATAGTTTGTACTACCACTAGAGCATCTTTTAGGCCAAATGATGTTAGGAAGTTTTATGTGGAATCAACATCCATAGGTTTTGATTTGTAATTATCTTAGATGATGAGATTTATCAAATCTTGAAGCCACTTATTTTGGATATAATAGTCTATTATCAAGCTCAAAATTTGGTGTGAGAGCACAAGTAATTATTTATTATCTTCATCCAAAGAAAATATGTCTAGATCTCTAAGGAATGATGGTTATTGCTACCAATTCCATAGTCAATCTACTAAGGGATTATTTTCCCCTTTAATCCATTCAATGTTAAAATAATATCCTAAAAATTTAAAAGTTAACACTTGGCAACTCTCACTTGGGAAATGTCTTTGTTATATTGCTTATCTATATAGGTCCTTACTATAAAATGTTCAAGTATCAAAAAAAATTTAAAATTTTCAATTCCTTTCTTATAGCTATTTTTTCCTTCTCATATATATGGTACATGGTTTTTGTTTCTATAAAAGTACCTAATATGCATTCACATATTTTTATTCAGCCATCCAAAAATTCTTGAATAAAGACAATTGACCATGTTTTATTTAAAGCATCAGTAAAAGCACTAGAAGTATACATGGTTTTGGTATTTGGAGTGATGAAATATTTTGACATTTATCTTTAATTTTCTAAACTATTTTGGTAGCCATATTATCGCATGTAGTAGAGTTTTTATCATTGAGCTGATCTGTTATGTGTTTCCTATCTTTTGCTATATCCTAATAAAATGGACAAACATAGTAAGACAACCCAAAAATCTTTGAATTTTAATTTATCTATGAGAATATCTAAAACTTCTTGAATTGAATGGAGCACATGGGGTTGCAATCTTATTTTTCTTCATCAAAATCTAGCACAAAAAAATATTTTAGATTTTACTATCATCATTTTTTTGTTGGAGATTGTTGGTGTTGTCATTAGTGTTTTCATTGATGTCAACCCCTAGTATGAAGATTGTTGGAGTTATTGAATTTTGCACTAGATGTGTCATTAGTGTCGTGATTTGAGGTCAACCTCTAGTGTGGATGTGATGAGGAAGCATTTTTGGTATTGAGAAGGTGTTGCAGATGTTGTGAATATGTCGAGGAGATGGTTTTGGTGTTGTTGATGCAATAGGTTCACCTGGTTTCCAAGTGATTTTGAGCAAATTTGAATAAAGGAGCGTGGGAGGTGACAAAGGTGTGCTCAGTGTTGTGCTTCACATTTCTTCATGGTTGAAGATATGCTTGTGTAGTTTGGATGTAATGATCAAAAGTGTTCAAGGGTGTTATATCTATATTTTCAGGTCCTGGATAATGTGGCAGTGGAAGTTGTGTTTGACAATGTGTTGTATGTGAAGAAGGTTGCTTAGGAGAAATGGGATTGCTCTGCATTTCTCTGTGTTGAGGTTTCTTGTCTTGCAGATTTGGGAACGTGCTTATATTGCATGTATCTACCTTTCCCTGGAGTATTTGGTGTTTAGTTATTCTGCAAGGTTGGTTAGTGAGTTGCATATTTGTGGTAATGTGGTTGGTTGCATAGGATGAAAGTGTTCTACAATATAAATGGTTGTGGTAGCGTTGCTGAATATTTTGATGGTGTTGGAATATTCTTGGATGTTGTGGAGTGTTTCTATGTGGTCCACATGGTGTTTTCAGACTTGGAGAAGTCTATATGTGGTCACTTGGTAGTGTTAGTATAGGTTTGGCCAACTTGGGATGCTATAACTATTTGCAGAGGTGGTGTGTTGTTTATGGAAGTGTGGTGGAGCGTGTCAATGTAGATTTGGGTCTTAGATAAATCTTGGTGTGGTCCGCCTTCACTTCTTTCTGTAGACACCAAAAATTGGTCTAGGCCTGTGAGTACACATTCGACATAATTTTCTATAGTCCATGGTCATGATTAAATAATGTCAATTATTTAATTAAAATTTCTAACACATTTCCTCTATTAATTAAATATCTCTTTTTAATTAATTCATTAATTCATCATTAATCTTTATTTAACTTGATTAATTAAATAAATCATATTTATTTAATTATGCCGCTAACTTATTAAATCATCTTTCAATTAAACAATTTATTATTTAATTACCCCTTTTATCATATGTCAACTATAATTAAATATCTTTATTTAATTATTCATTTAACACCCTTTTCAACTGTAATTAAATATTTATTATTTAATTAAATCTTCTATGCTCGAATGTTGAATTAAATTAACATTTAATTATCTATGTCACATTCCTCTATCATTCAGTTATCTAAGTCATTCACTCACCTTCTGACTCGAGATCTATTTTTAGTTCTCCAGTTGTCTTTGAATTCAACACCAGTTTATCTCTGCGAGAAGACTCTCCATCACAACTAGTCGATTAACTAGTTCTAACTCATATGCATGTATGCGTTTATTAATTAAATATCTTTATTTAATTAATTAACTCAAGTTTGCATTCGAATGCATTATTCTTCAACTTCTAACTTTGTCTTTTGCATACAAAATCTATTTCTTTTATTTTTGAAGATGAAGATTGGAACTCATGTTCTAAAATTAGTCTTTATCCTGCAGTTGAACTCACGTTCTAACTCATGTTCTATCTGTCACATAACTCATCGCATGGCATTCATCAATCTCATCCATCGATCTCTCTTTCATTCTGAGTCGATCGTTTGAAAACACAAAATCTATAAAATGGCCTGTCATTATCATTATTCCTTCTCCCGAAATCATACACTTTTGAGAAGAGAAACAATCTTCGATATTTTTCTGAGACACTCGACAAAGTTATGCTTGCATTCGAACACACAAATATCTGAGGGCAAGAATAACAAGATAGCAAAATGGAGAAGGGCAATTGAGATAAATCGAGGAAGTATTTGCATATTCGGTGAGATCATTCTAGTTTTATTAGCTTAGATTAATCATGATTACTTATCATTCTTTGTTTTTTTATTTAGATTAGAATTGATGTTTAATCTTGTGCAACATCTTCCACAATTCCGAAAAATCTGAGTTACATTTGGTGAACCCAACATATTCGACCATAACTTTTGAAAGCCTACATATTTTTTTACGAAAATTTGTTTGCAAGTAGAAAAAATTATCAAGATATGTCACGAACAAAATCAGATTTTTTGGTGATGTTTTGAATTTTTTATAATTTTTTTGTTATTTTTCATAAAATTTCAATTTTGAGAGAAATTTGTCAAATTGTTTGGATATGTTTACATTTCTAGAAAGAGATTTAAATTTGAATAGGGGTCTGTTCTTTAGGTTTTAAATTTGGATAAATTTTTTTTATTCAAACAATAGATCTTTGAAAATTATGGTTTTACAAATATTTGCTTGAATCTCACAAACGGTTGTAGATCTATTCACAAAAGTTTTTATGAAGATTTAAAATTATGTCAGGCACCTTCAGTGAAAAAGTCAGATTTTTTGGATCTGTTTTCAATTTTTAATAATTTTTTAATGATTTTTTCATAAAAAATTAATTTCAGATGCAAAACAGACAATCTTTCAGATTTATTTACATTTTTTGAAAGCTCTTGAAATTTAAGTATGGGTATGTTCTCTGTAGTTCTATTTTTACTATCAAAAATATTTTCAAAAATCAGATTTGTCTTGACTAGCTATTAGGGTTTTGGCTTTGTTCAGTTTGTGCATGTGCAGAAAAAAAAAAAAAACACTTCAAAGCACACATTGGATCAAGTGGAAAAAAACAACTTGGAGCTAAATAAAGTCTAAAGGAATAACATAGTGTTTGCAGGATGAAGCTTTGAAGACAATTAAAACCCAAGACAATTTTTCTGCAGGACGAAAGCTGAAGACTATGAACTACTGATAAATTGCATGTAGGACCTAATGCCTTTGTGTTAATTTATTTAAATAAGCTTTTGTTTGGTAGATAGATAATCATCATATGGGATTAAAATGAATTTTTTGTTTGATAGATAGAAAATTGTCCTTTGGAATAAAAAGAACCACTGTCTTCTTTGTTTGGTGCTTTGCACATATCTGTAAACCCTTACGATTCAGTACACCGAAGTATCCTCTCCCCTTGCACAGTCATGCGATTTTGGGTGTAAGAGAAATGGTTACTGACTCTAGAACTTGGCCCTGTCTTGGTTGGAAAAAGTACTCACCCCAAGACGGCTCAGACCAGTAGCACACTAAAGCCAAGTGACTTCCAGCCGGTATATAAAAGTGGATTCTTGGGGAAAGCCCAAGAATCACGCACACTATTCTAATGAGATGGACAGAAATGGAATCTCACTGACATTGGATAGTGTCCCACGAATGGAATGCCCTTATTAAAAGCTTTGTTGTAGAGTTACCAAAATCCTATCTATTTGCTGGCGTAGCAAGTGTATAACCTGTGAAGCCGTCTTACAAATTTACGGTTCTTGTGTTGAGGTGACATGTATGCCATGGGAGTTTCATGGGTACAGTAGCTTGGTTTCCCTGTATAAGTGAGTGCCATGGAGGGGAGCCAGTGGGGTCAAGCTACTAGTCATCCGCCTTGAATGCGCGTAGTTGGAGAAATCCAAGTAAGAATTCAGCAAATACTATCCTAAAAGCCTAGGTTGTACATGTTTTCGAGTCTTAACAGTCCTTACATCACAAAAACGGAAGATACATTGATTGCTATGTTTGCTTTTTGCTGTATTCATCAAAATCTTGATCAAACAAACAAAGTCAGTCAAACAACTTTCGGGAAAATTTGATTTTTAAAAAATAGAGTCGCATTTGTCAGTTTAATCGCCACATGTGTCATAGTGAGTCGCATTTGATAGGGGAAACGCCACATCTGTCTGTCAAAATAGTCATTTTACAAAGTCTGCATAAAACGAGTTGTAACTGTTACATTATGAGTCGCGTGTTTGCATGCAAACTGCATCTTCCAGTTCAAAAAATGCTTGTGTCCTTTTAAGTCACATCTGTCAGTTGGAAAATCGCATCTGTTAAACAACAATCGATGTGCCCCCGAGGCATTAAGTCTATCGGTCTAGGTTTGTCATATATCACACATTTAAATCATGACGCTTTGTATATACAAAGTCATTAGTCATGTCGAACTACGAGGTCTCTGCATGTACAATGTAGGCAAGGCTAATCAATTGATGAGCTCCTGAGACCACACTAGGTCAGTCCAATAGGGTTCATTCACAATCACTATCATACAAGTTTCATATCATAGTTTAAGGTATCATCTCATGTCAAACACTGTCTACACACACTTTTATCAGTCAAGGAATCCAAACAAGTCATGCATTAACAAGGCAAAATGTCTCAACAGTCATCAAGTCAATATCAAACACATTGTCAAAGCGATCAACCTATGTCTTAGCAAGATATGTCTTTCTTGTCAATAGACGTCATCAAATTGTCATAGTCTCATGTGGCTTGTCACCTCAACGTCATTAGACTCCAACGTCTTATACGATATGTGTCTTACTGAAACCAGGCTTTGTCATGCCTTATACAGAAGTCACCAAGTCGAAACCAGACTCAACATCTTATGCGGTATGTGTCATTCTCTCACACGCTATGTCAAACATCAACATCAAACAATCCCACAAGATCAAGTTTTGGTGAATACATTTATTTGGCTTTATGACTTTATATCTTATTTTGTCTTATCTTTTTATCGATTTGTGCAAAGATCCTATTGCTAGCTTTCTCAAGGATGTCCCTTGAAGGATTTAGAGAAGCACCGACATCTCAGGATTCTTTTTCTTTGACTGTTGTTTGTCAACTGTCTTTTTAACATTAGTTTTTGAGTCATGTTACTAGTTTCCTCAAGGATGTCCTATCAAGGATTTAGAGGAGCAATGATGTCTCATGACCCATCTTTTATTTGTCTGTTGTTTATGGTTTGCCTTGCCCAAACGACTGGGGCATCTTGTCCTTAGTCTGAGTTAAGACACTCCTTGTCTACGACTGTTTGTTTTTTACAGATGGATGACTTTGTACACTATGGTCTATCTCATATCATAGTGTGTACTATCCATCTGTGTCATGTCCCACCCAATGATGATAACAAGCAAGTATAGCGTATTTGGTAATATATCGAAGATTATGTCTTTTTCTCAATCAATCAAACTTAATTGTTTCTTACTAACATTTTGAAATCATCCATGCTAACATTTCTTCTTTTCTACATCTTCACCACCATTATCTATCCATCTCGAGAGAACACTCATATTCTTCAAACCTGCATATCCTCTCGAGGGGGCATACCACTACCTCCTCATCATTCTCCCTTTCACTGGGGCATACCCTAACTTGTTTCATACAGGGGCACGACCGGGGCATATTTTCTTTGACACAACATCATACCAACATTGTATCAAAGAGGGGCAAACTGTAGACACCGAAAATTGGTCTAGGCCTGCGAGTACACATTCGACATAATTTTCTATAGTCCATGGTCATGATTAAATAATGTCAATTATTTAATTAAACCTTCTAGCACATATTTCCTCTATTAATTAAATATCTCTTTTTAATTAATTAATTAATTCATCATTAATCTTTATTCAACTTGATTAATTAAATAAATCATATTTATTTAATTATGTCGCTAACTTATTAAATCATCTTTCAATTAAATAATTTATTATTTAATTACCCCTTTTATCATATGTCAACTATAATTAAATATCTTTATTTAATTATTCATTTAAAACCCTTTTCAATTGTAATTAAATATTTATTATTTAATTATTCAATTCCACCCTTTTCGAAAGTCAAATTAAATAAATTATTTTATTTATTTAATTAAATCTTCTATGCTCGAATGTTGAATTAAATTAACATTTAATTATTTATGTCACATTCCTCTATCATTCAGTTATCTAAGTCATTCACTCACCTTCTGACTCGAGATCTATTTTTAGTTCTCTAGTTGTCTCTGAATTCAACACCAGTTTATCTCTGCGAGAAGACTCTCCGTCATAACTAGTCGATTAACTAGTTCTAACTCATATGCATGTATGCGTTTATTAATTAAATATCTTTATTTAATTAATTAACTCAAGTTTGCATTTGAATGCATTATTCTTCAACTTCTAACTTTGTCTTTTGCATACAAAGTCTATTTCTTTTATTTTTGAAGATGAAGATTGGAACTCATGTTCTAACTCATGTTCTAAAATTAGTCTTTATCCTGTAGTTGAACTCACATTCTAACTCATGTTCTATCTGTCACGTAACTCATCGCATGGCATTCATCAATCTCATCCGTCGATCTCTCTTTCAATCTGAACCGATCGTTTGAAAACACAAAATCTATAAAATGACCTGTCATTATCATTATTCCTTCTCCCGAAATCATACACTTTTGAGAAGAGAAACAATCTTCGATATTTTGCTGAGACACTTAATGAAGTTATGCTTGCATTCAAACACACAAATATCTGAGGGAAAGAATAACAAGATAGCAAAATGGAGAAGGGCAATTGAGATAAATCGAGGAAGTATTTGCATATTCAGTGAGATCATTCTAGTTTTATTAGTTTAGATTAATCATGCTTACTTATCGTTCTTTGTTGTTTTATTTAGATTAGAATTGATGTTTAATCTTGTGCAACATCTTCTACAATTCCGAAAAATCTGAGTTACACTTTCCATAGTGGAAGTGTTTGGTGCCAACCTATTTGTTGGTTGCATGTTTGAGGTGCATATGTTTCATTAAGGCTGACCTAACTAAGTTTTTTGAGGTCATGGTTGGTATATAAGAAAGGTGAATTTTTGGAGATGTAATGGATGAGAATGTGATGGTGCAAATTTGATCATGTGTGGTGATTTGAGTGTGCACTTAAATGCCTAAGGCTGCCAGATGTTATGAGCAGAAGGTGTCTACATTTTTAGTGTGCCTGAATTTGCTAGAGGGAGTGAGCCAAAGGTTACAGATGGTATAGAGTTGTTGTGGTGGATCTTCCTGTTGCTTTGAGGTAGTGAAAATCCTTGTAGCAACCTTCTTCTATTATTCTTTCTTCTGGATAGTGAGTCCTTTGGGCAGTGAGCCCTTGGCAATGAGCCATTCTTTTCTTCTGGGCAGTGATCCCTTCTAGCAATGAACCTATTGTATTTAGCGTTTTTATTCATATATATGTGAGCTAATCATCGCCATGTTTTTTCTTTGATCAGGGTTTTCCACATAAATCTAGTTTTCTCTTGTGTGTGGTGTTGTTGTGTTGATGTTTCATATGTTTACTTTCTACTAATGCTTAATAAGTTTTTGAAGGCTAATAAGGGTTTAAGGATTAATGAGGGTTTGCTGATTTTAATGTACAACTAATTCACCCCCCTCTCAGTTGTCCTATGTTTCTAACACTTTTTTGTTGAAAATCATATTCATTTTTTGTGATAGCTACATAATTTTGTTTTTCAAATGATTCAAATGGTCATATAAATAGTATAAGAGAAAATAACTATATCATTAAAATATAAATTACACAAAATTAATCTAAATGTCATAATGCTTGATCCATTCTTCTTTAGAAGTAAGCTAGAGATGTACATAAACCAAATAGTATTATATTTCATCGATATTATAATTTTCCAAAAATTGACTTGTCAAATTTAGAAAACACCTATTTTTGTAGCTCTTCTAATTAAATATGAACTAAATGGAATAAGATAATTAAAAAATAATAATGGCATCATCTAGGGGTTTATAATTTATACAAAATATTTTCTTTCACCTCTCCCTTTCAATTATTTTATTGACCAAGAATGTCAGACATGAAGTTACACTTTTCCTTTTCCTGATAAATCATCTTAAAAGGAGTTTATCTAGGTGTTCATCCATTTCTTTGGCCTCTGTAGGGCTCAATAGGTATGTAGGTTTGTGTAGAATCAATAACTCACATTTTGGATGTATCTATATTCATATTCCTCTTGATCTACTAGTCATAATTGTAGAGGTCTCATACTACAACGATTTATTTTAAACCTTTTTTTGATTTCACAAAATAATTATTTTCTTTCTTGTACATGATTATCTTGAATCTCTTTTGTCCATTCATTTTCTTTGTCTTTCTTTTTGTCATTTTTATCTTCTAATTTGTATGTTGCTAACTTAAGAATATGAATTTTTACTTGAACATCACTATTTCTTAGAGACATTTATGTTTTCCTTAAAATGCAAGGTTTATACTTAGTGAGAAATAAATATCCAAGTAATAAACCACTATCCATATCGTTGAATTCCATAAAATATTTAATGAAGAATTTACCATTGATATTGATATGGACATCTTGAGAAAATCTACACATTTTTAATTTTTCACCAATAATAGAGTGTCCCTTTGGGAGCTCTAGCCCTGGTTTTCAATATTTTTTTGGAATATCTTTGGTTTTTATAATTGATCTTGTTGGTCTAGAATCAATAAATGCATAAAATTATAAAGACTTGTAATAAAAAAAAAGAAGCATTATTCTAATATAAACGCTATTGTTTACAAGATAAATTGTTAAAGCCTTTTCTCTTTCAATTTCACTTTTAGAGGAAGAATCACTAGTTGACTTGTTGTCTACTTTGAAAAAATTATATCTCAAATTTGTCCCTCTAAAAAATTTAGTTGATTTATTTCTACTAGATTCTAGTGTTTATATTTTTTATTCTAATTTTATCTTTCATGATCATATCTAATATTTTAATTTTAATCATTTTATCATACTCACCACTAGAGCTATGATCATATTTTTGTCTAATTTTTCTAGAAGAATTACTAGATGATGGTGTATTTACTAATTTACAAGGAGATGAATTATATCCTAATTTTTTAATTGAGCTTTAAGCTCCTTTTGAATTTGTTCCTTTTCTATCTTTATTTTTCCAACATTTTGAAGATGTTTTTCCTCTAGTGTCCTTCTTTCTTCTTTGGTTGTAGTATATTTATATGGATATCTATTTTGTTTCATCTCTAGTTTATTCTAAAATTCTTTTATAATTGATTTTATAAGTGTCTCTATAAAATCTTCATCTTCATCATTAGATGAATTGTTATAAGATGAATATTTTCTCTTTTCTTTCATCATGCTTAGGATTTTGAAACTTCAAGGATTTCATAATATTGGGTTTCTGTATCTTGGTATTCTTGCATGGAAGATTGAATATCCCATTATTAGATTGCATCATAATGTTAGAAAACTAAATAATCTTAGAGAAAATGTTTATTATTTTTTGAGAAATCTATAACATAGTGAGCTCCTTTGAAAATGTAACATTTAACATACTTAGGGACCTTCCTAAGTGTAGTTCTTTTGTAAGAACATGTGGTGAAGGTTTTAATCCTTTTCTCTTGAAATTAATTTTATAGATTAGAGAGATTATATATTTTATTTTGAAGCTTTGAGATTTGAAAAGTCCTTTAGCACTAGGAAATTTTGGTTCCTTAGATAAGGATTTTTTTGATTGGTTTTTTAAATGAACATTTTTCTCTAGATTTCTTGATTTCTACAAAATTATTTAAGAGAGTGTTTATTTTAGATTCAACCATGTGATATTTTTTTGCATCAAAAAATAGCACATAGTTGAATCCAAAAAAAAAAACACTCTCTTATCATTATGGATTGTGGAAATCTAATATCTCTAATTCTACAAAATTTTCAAACTCATTATTGAGAAATTGGCAATAAAATTATTTAAAATTACATGTATAATTTTAATATTCAATATTATCATCTATTGCCTTCACAATACATCGAGTTTGTAATTTTGTGTCAATGAAACATTTTAATTCACAGAAAATGCAAGATTCTATTGAAACTCTTTTATTTTTGACAATATACTACTCAACCCATTTTCCTAATTTACATGGAAGAGAATTTTTAATATTAATATTTTGGTAGCCAAGTAATTCTCAAGTCTTGTAACAAATAAATATTTTTTAAAAACTAGATTGTATTGATGAAATAAACTTAAATTTCTAATCCTTAGACTATACATGATTTGATCCTCTAGAATTTTATTGGTTCTATTTTAAAAAAATGATCTAATAGGCTATATTTTAGTTAAGGAAATCTTGCATCTACAATATCTTCTCTACCCATATTCACATCTTATACAATATCAATGTCTTCATCAATTCTTATACAATATCCATAGTCTACCATTCCTTCCCATCAATCCTTGATCTTACCAAGGAATCATCCTACAACATAAGAAGTCATTTGAGAATTGGTACAAGAGAATTTTTCTTCAAATAGATTCCTTAAAGTATCATACCAAGTGCATATTTCAGATCATAAGGATCTATCAATTAATCAATGTTAGCAATATAGTCATTAGAAAAATTTGGCCTCCTTTGTTCTTTATGAACATTTTCACCTAAGGGTTCTTGTTTTATTTCATCTTAACCCTACTAAATATATTTTTGCATATTATTCCCATTCCTCTTGAACTTCTAGATCTTCATCAAGTTCTATATTTATGTCCATTCTTTTATCTTTTTTAAAATTTGAAGACTTTGTGATGGACATACTGAGTTCTATGTCTAACAAATCTTTTGTCAGTTCATTTTATGCAAACACAAGATTTGACATTTCATCCTTAATTCTAATTTATTGTAGCAAATGTTTTTAAGACTACTTTACTATGTTCTTTTATTTTTATAGTATCTTTTGGTTTAGGATTAAATAATCATTATTTTATCTAGATGATGACCCTAGGATTATGAATAGATACAAATTTACCTTTATCCTCTTAAAAATTATCTCATTCTACTTGCATCACTCAAATTGTTTTTACATAAGATCTAACTTTATCTAGTTTTATAGAAACATGATCAAGCATGACTTTATTGTCAAATATTTCCTTCTAAAATTTGTCATTATTTATATGTTGTTGCTCACTTATATGATTTACTCTAGATTCTATTCTAGCTTGACCATTATAGACTCTATTGAGACTGGTGTCTACTATTTTTGTATAAGATTGATAAGATTTTTTTTTCAATATTATTCACCTTATGTTACACATCTTGGCTTATAGATAGGTTATTTTTTGTGTTAACAACAAGATCATATATGTTCTCTAGTGTAGAGATATACCATTGAAACATCCAATTTATCTAAGCCTCGATGTTTTTTCTTCTTACATACTTTTATATGTAATTTGGAATCATATGTTGCCCAAATTTTTGAATCTTGGTTTATGAATATGAAGGGTTCAAGTATTGGAAATCTTCCTAGCTCATAGCTAATTATTTCTTCTTTCTTGTCATCCATGAATTCTAGTTGAAATTTGGTCTTTTGTTTTGTATTTTTCCTAGGTAGAGATTCCTTAATCATGGGAAACTCTTTCAAAAAAATTGCTTATCTTAATGATTTTTTCTAGTTTATCATCTTTCTCATCTTCTTCTTTTGGATTTAATGTTATCTTAAGACTTACTTTCCGAGCTAATATATCCATCAACTAAATATTGCTACTAAGTACTAATATGGTGACCATAGAAGCATTAGAGGAATAAGGATTTACTAAAATTGTCTTTTGAGGGTATTCTAAGTGACAAATATAGAACTTGATGCTTCTTTAGGGAAATAGTCTATATATGGTTTGTTATGAAAGTATGGGGAATGGTTTCTAAATGGATCATTAAGAGCAGGTTCTAGATGGAGCTTGTAGGGATGTTCTTCCAAGTTTTGGTTTAGAAATGTATACTACAATAGTCTAGTCAAGATTAGTAAGAATATAAATAACTGAAACTCTCTATCTCTAAAGCTTAGGAGAATTAGAAAAATCTCTAAAATTAGGAACATCAAGATCCTAAAACATATGATTTTCTCTAATTATCAATTTTGAAATAAATGGGAAGCCTATATTAAAGCTAGTATGGTCAATATGACAATCATAATCAATCAAAGAAAAAAATATTATTAGGTAAGAGACTCTTGTAGGGAAGTTGGTAGGAGGGAAAATAGTATTTGAAAATCTATAAATACATCAAACACCTATCATGTACTAAGGAAAACCAAGTTGGAGGTCCAGTCCTTTGATTTACATAACAAAAAATAGAATGTTGCTAACAATTAGTTAACGATATTACAATATGATTGAATATTAGTTATGTATTGTATTATAGGTATTTAAAATTCATAGAGTAATGCAACGTATTCATTAATTTAAACACTTATACTATGATGTTCAAAATAGTCTTAACATTTTACTTTGAAGGAGTAATCAATTCATTTAGAAAACTAATCAATAAGATCCAAAAGCATGTGCAAGAGAGTATCCAAATTTAATATTTGGACATACAAATAAGATTAAGTAGATACACTAGATGTGTTCCATTCCTATTGTTGAGGGTGATATTGTATCTTATAACTTAGTCCTTTACTATTGAAATTTGTTTAATGTATTTCATATAAATCTAACTTGAAAATAAATAAATGTGGCTTAAACCTTAGGAAAAAATAAATATCATGTGGGTAACTAAATAGAAATTTAGATTATAAAATTAAAATATAATACATTGCATATTATACATAATGCTTTCAATAATCCATAACTTCTACACAAGAAAGTGTGTCACATTTGTATCATGGTTCTTATTAATATCATAATTTCAATGTAATAAAGACTAGTGAAAATCAACCCTCCTTAAATGTTTTCATTTGTATCATGTTCTAAATTCAAGTTGAACTTTTAAATCCAATTCATAGTTTAAAATCACAGTAAATATGGGTTCATAGTTCAAAATTTCTCAAAGTTTTCACTGTAAGATATCAGTTTATAACCAAGAAATTATTTAAAATTCAATATAAAATAGGCCCAAAAAAATTTCATCCTAACTGGGGTTGTCAAATTAAGTAGTGGGAGGGTTGTTTATTTTGTAACTCTTTTAATAGTCCATTTAGAATCAATGACTTGGTAAGTGGATGTTAATGATACTATGAAATTTGCTCAAATGAAGGCCTCAACCTTATGGAACTAGCTAGGTTGGTTATAGCTTGAGAACTAATAAATGAGAATCTCAATATTATAGAAAGATTACTTGAGAGAATGAAGATTAATTATTCTCATTCAATGATAAAATAGAATGAGAAGATGTGACATTATCTAAAAATTGTGAATTCGCATTGGCTATTGATATTATATTTACAAGATTATCTATATCAATCTAGGTCCTATGGTTTCCAAATTAATATATTTGATGGTAGGGTAAACCCACAATAGTGAGTTCTAAACTTGGGAAGGCTCTTTATTTTGTAACTCTTTTGATAGTCCATTTAGAATCAATGACTTGGTGTCAAATTAATACGTAATTAATAGCCAAGATAAAATGTGTGGGATTTAACAATAGTGGTTAATCCCAACAATGACACATAGAATGTAAATATCGCCTCCTTCTGAAGTACGACTTTGGCCAAAAGGTGAGAAATACTATTGTAGTCCATCACAACAATTTGTGTGTCAAATATGTTTCAAGCCTTAATATAGAAAAATAAATCAACTTCCTTTGAAATGTTTTTGATTAAGTAAGCAAGGATCTTGAAAGGGCCTTGGTCCATTTTATAGCAAGACAAAAAATAGCTAAAGGATGAAACAACAACAAGAAACAACTCTTGTTGCCAAGAAAACAACAAGGAAGAATAGGCAACAACGCTAGTAGAATAGGCCAAAAGGCCACTCGCAAAGCTTTTGAACAACACCCAACCACAACAACCACCCCAAGGGTGGAAAACCTAGACAAACATCAAACAATTACAATCAAATATAAATGGGTCTAAAACCAAATCATCCTTCAAAGAAGGCCTCATGACTAGTACAACAGGTTGGCAAGCCATCCATCAAGCTGTAAACATAATAACTGTAAACAACTTCCACCTCAAGGTGTACAACAACGAAAATTTTGCTTATGGAACCTATTTTTGAGTCATAAAATAAGGTAGTACTGATGGAGCCAAAAAATCTCATCTTCCAACTAACCCCTCCACCTGTATAGGAGAAGTAATTGAGAGAAATATGACCACTGCAGCAAAGACTCTCACACCTACCAAAACTCCACCTCAAAAGGAGTGGCCTCTGCCTCAATAGGAGCTCCAAGGAACACTTGACTAGCTAAAGAAGCATGAACAACCCACCAAGCTCACAGAACCACTATCCACCTCCATAGGATAGGTCTCCACCTCCATAGGAGACACAAACTGGGTATGTGTAGGATCATGGGGGTCCAAACTAGGCCTCTAAGTGGTGATGAAAATTCAAAAAATAAGAGTTAGGAAACTTGACATAAAAATTTGAATAGGTTATTAACATAGTTTTAAAAATATGTAAAAACAAAATTTGTAGAAAAATGAATGTAGTTTCTAGGCTACTAGTCTTAATTTTTTTTTGAGAAATTTTGAAATTTCAATGCAATGGTACTAAATTTTCAGGAAAAAGATAAGAAGAAGGTGTATGTCTGACCACCTTAAGTACAAGAATTTTTTATTTTTTTTTCTAAATCTTTGAATATAAGTAGAGGACACATGCCTGGATGTGCCAGATTTTTTTTGTATTTTTTTTTCCATGTAAATAATTAGTTATGATTTTTTTATTAGAACTTTTCAGAATTATTAAAATGTTTGTGTTTGATCACCATAACTTGGTCAAAATTTTATGAAATTATTTTATTTTTCCTATAGTATGTGAAGCATAGAATGTGGTGCATCTTGTAGATTAAAAAAATGTTAAGTAGTTTGAAAGTTATAGAAGTTTTTCAATTAGCCTATCAATCAGGACTTTAGACGTAATGTAGGTGGAAAATAAATATAATTATTTATTAAATTCAAAATAAGGAAACACTTATATTGGTGGAAAGCTGAATTTTTTTTCTATAAACCCTTTTCGTTTGATGAAAATCGGATAAAAAAAAGTCGTCAGCCACAAGGGTTAACTTCGAAAAACTAAGCAAATTTTCAAAACATGTTTTTTGGGTTGACTTTCTAGGTTAGGAAATCCCAAGCCAAAAACCAAGGCAAACTTGAGGGAAATCCCAAGGCTGCAAGTTTTTTCAGACAAAATGGATATCCGTTTTGTTTTTCAAAATGGATATTCATTTTGGAAAGTGGGAAACCATATTTTTGAAAAACAAAACGGATATCCATTTTGTAGACCTAAAAACCCTCTTTAGTAAAATGGGCATAACTTTTGTGTTTCTTATCAAAATTTTGACTTTTTACAGGTGTTGGAAAGGTAAGAGAGATATCTACACAATGGACTAGGTGGTGTTTCTATATTTTACACAAAAAAATAATTATAATCATTTGAACTTCATATTTCATTTTTGAAACATCAAATGCTCACTACTTTCACATGTAAAGTCTCTTTTTCATGATTTTTTTGTAACACTGATCTCAAAATACTTGAAAATTTAGAAAAAGTAATGAATGATAAAATATTGATATTTTTTGTAGTAAAGAGATGAAAAATCTTCATAAATCATCATATCTCTTTGTCCCTTTCTCTACCTCTCTATATATCACTATGTCTCCCCTTAAGCTCTAGACCAATCCCTCCATCCTTTCTTCTCTCTTTGTACCTCTTTTTACCTATCCTTCTACCTCTATCTCAATCCTCTCTCTCTCTCCCTCTCCATCTCCCTCTCACTCTCCATCTCCCCTCTCCCCCCTCTCTCTCCCTCCCTTTGAAGTCTCTCTCCCTCTTACGTCTCTCTTTCAGATCTCTCTAACTCCCTCTCTCCCTCCTAGGTCTCTCTCTCTCTCTCTCTCAGGTCTCTCCCACTCCCTCTTCTCTCAATCTCTCACTCACACTCACACTCTCTCACACTCACACTCCCTCCCTCTCACATCTCTCTCTCTCCCTCTCTCTCTCTCAAGTCTCTCTCCCTCTCCCTCCCTCTATCTCCCTCTCCCCCTCTCAATTCTCTCTCTCTCTCTCCATCCCTCTATCTCTCTCTCTCTCTTAGGTCCCTACCACTCCCTCTCACTCTATATCCATCTCCATATCCATCTCACCCTCCATCTCCCTCTCTCCCTCTTCCTCTCTCCATACCTCCAAAGTCTCTCTCCCTCTTAGGTATCTCTCTCTCTCTCACACACACACACTCCATCTCCATCTCAGATCTCTCTCTCTCTCTCTCCCCACAACTCCCTCTCTCTATCCATCTCCATCTCCCTCTCAGGTCTCTCTCTCTCAAGTCTCTCTATCTCACTCTCTCTCTCTCTATTCATCTACCTCTCAAGTCTCCCTCTATCCCTCTCTCCATATCAAGTCTCTCTCTCTCTCTCTCATAGGTCCCTCCCACTCCCTCTCCCTCTCTCTCCCTCTCCATATCCATCTCTCCCTCTATTTGAAGTCTTTATCTCTCTCTTAGGTCTCTCCCATTCTCTCTCTCCCCTCTCTCTCACTCTCACTCTCAA
Organism: Sequoiadendron giganteum; assembly: GCA_007115665.2. Taxonomy (NCBI): domain Eukaryota; kingdom Viridiplantae; phylum Streptophyta; class Pinopsida; order Cupressales; family Cupressaceae; genus Sequoiadendron; species Sequoiadendron giganteum. The sequence continues at coordinate 558,782,585 of CM021108.1, forward strand.
GTATCTTTATCTCCCTCTCAAGTTTCTCTCTCTCCCTCTCTCTCACTCTCCATCTCCATCTCAGATCTCTCTCTCACTCTCCACATCCCTCTTAGGTCTCTCTATCTCTCTCCTACTCCCTCTCCCTCTCTCTCTCCCCCTTTCTTTGAAGTCTTTATCTCTCTCTTAGGTATCTCCCACTCCATCTTATGTATCTCTCTCTTAGGTCTCTCTCACTCTCTCTTTGTTCTATCTCTCTCACACTCACACTCTCAAGTCTCTTTATCTCCCTCTCTCCCTCTAAAGTCTCTCTCCCTCCCTCTCCCTCCCTCTATCTCTCTATCTCCCTCTCTCCCTCTCTCCCTCTCAAGTATCTTTCTCCCCTCTCTCTGTCTCTCCCCTCCCTCTTGCTCTCTCTCTCTCTCTCTCTCTCTCCTCAGTCTCTCTCCACATCCTCTCTCTCTCTCTCTCTCTCTCCCTCCTCACCTCCCTCCTCCTCACTCTCTCTCCCTCCCTTCCCCCCACTCTCTCCCTCCCTTTGAAGTCTCTTTCTCCTCCTAAGTCTCTTCTCTTCTTAATTCTTTACACTCCCTCTCTCCTCTTAGGTCTCTCTCTTCTTCTGTCTTCTCCATTCCTCTCTCTCTTACCTCATGTCTCTTCACTCCTCTCCTCACTCACACACCTCCATCTCCCCTGTATCTCCCTCCTGACCTCTCCCTCTCTCAAGTCCTTTCTCAAATATTCTCTCTCTTCATCTCCCCTCTGTCTCTCCTCTCTCCCCTCTCCTCTCTATATATATATCAACTTCTCTCCTCTTATCTCCCTCTCCTCTCTCTCTCTCTCTCTCTCAAAGTTCCCACTCCCTCTCCATCTCCCTCTCTCTCTCCCCCTCACTTTGAATTCCACCTCCTTCTTAAGTATCTCTCTCTTACGTCTCTTCCACTCCCTCTCTCTCTCTCTCACACACACACACACACTCTCTCCATCCCCATCTTAGGTAGCTCTCTCCCACTCTCTCTCTCCTCTCTCCCACCAAGCTCTCTCCCTCTCAAGTCCCTCTCCCTCTCTATCCCTCCCTCCCTCTCTCTCTCTCTCTCTCAAGTCCCTCCCACTCCCTCTCCCTCTCCATCTCCCTCTCCCTCTCCATCTCCCTCTCACTCTCTCTCTTCCCCTCCATTTGAAGTCTCTCTTTTTCTTATATTTCTCTCTCTTAGGTCTCTTCGACTCCCTCTTTGCCTCTTAGGTCTCTCCCACTCCCTCCTCTCTCTTCCTCTTCCTCTCCCTCTCTCTTTCTCTCTCTCTCTCTCAAGTCTCTCCCACTCCCTCTCTCTCTTATCTCATGTCTCTCTCTCACTCTCTCTCTCTCTCTTAGTCAAACTCTCCATCTCCCTATATGGTCTCTTTCTCTCTCTCACACTTTGTCTCTCTCTAATATCTCTTCATATCCCTCTTAGGTCTCTCTCTCCCCCCTCTCTTTCTCTCTCCTTCCCTCTCTCTCTCTCTGTCCCCATCTCAAGTTAGTTTTGAGGGAGAGAGAGAGAGGGAGGGATGGAGAGAGAGACTTGAGAGCCCATCTCAAGTTAGTTTTGAGGGATAGAGAGAGAGGGAGGGATGGAGAGAGAGAGATAGAGGGAGGGAGGGAAGGAGGGAGAGAGGGAGAGAGGGGGAGAGAGAGAGAGAGTTATCTAGTTAGGGTGGGAAGGAGACACCTGAGAGAGTTATATAGTTAGGGTGGGAAGGAGACACCCAAGAGAGAGAGGGGAAGTGGGAGACCTAAGAGGGAGAGAGATGGAGAGTGAGAGTGAGAGGGAGAGGGAGAGAGAGGTAGAGAGAGGGAGAGTGAGAGTGAAAGGGAGAGGGAGAGGGAGGGAGAGGAGTGGAAGAGAGGAGAGAGAGAGAGAGAGAGAGAGAGAGAGAGAGAGAGAGAGAGAGAGAGAGAGAGAGAGAGAGAGAGAGAGAGGGACTTGAGAGGGAGAGAGCTTGGAGGGAGAGAGAGAGAGTGTGTGTGTGAGAGAGAGAGGGAGTGGAATAGACCTAAGAGAGAGAGACTTAAGAAGGAGAGAGACTTCAAAGGGAGAGGGAGAGAGATGGTGAGAGGGGGAGAGGGAGAGGGAGAGGGAGAGGCAAAGGCAGAGGGAGAAGCAGAGGGAGTGGGAGTGGGAGAGGGAGAGGGAGAGGAGAGAGGGAGAGGGAGAGGAGAATGAGTGGGAGTGGGAGGGACCCAAGAGTGAGAGAGGGAGAGAGAGAGAGAGACTTGAGAGGGAGATAGAGATATAGAGGGAGGGAGGGAGAGGGAGAGGGAGAGGGACTTGAGAGGGAGAGATCCTAGAGGGAGAGATGAGAGAGAGAGTGGAAAAGAGAGACCTAATATGGAGATGGAGAGAGAGATATATATATAGTTTGTGTGTGTGTGAGAGAGAGGGAGACCTAAGAGGGAGAGATACTTTAGAGGGATGGAGAGAGAGAGAGGGAGAGGGAGAGAGGGAGATGGAGAGTGAGAGGGGTATGGAGAGGGAGTAGTAGGGACTAGAGAGAGACCTGAGAGGGAGATGGAGAGTAAGAGAGATAGGGAGAGATGGAGAGAGAGACTTGAGAGGGAGATAGAGGGAGGGAGAGGGAGAGAGGGAGAGAGGGAGAGAGAGACTTGAGAGGGAGAGAGTGTGAGTGTGAGTGGGACATTGAGAGAGAAAGGGAGTGGGAGAGAACAAAGAGAGAGGGAGTGGGGGAGACTTGAGAGAGAGAGACTTAAGAGGGAGAGAGGGAGTGGGAGAGACTTGAGAGAGAGACCTAAGAGGGATAAAGACTTAAGTGGAAGAGATACTTCAAAGGGAGGGAGAGAGAGAGGGAGAGGGAAGATGGAGAGTGAGAGGGAGATGGAGAGGGAGAGAGAGGGAGAGGGAGTGGGAGGGATCTGAGTGAGAGAGAGAGAGAGAAGGAAATATGGAGAGAGAGGTAGAGAGATATGTCTATAGCTCAAGGAGAGAGAATGAGAAAGATAGGTATAAAGAGGCAAAAATAGAGAAGAAAGGAGGGACGGATAGGTCTAGAGCTTAAGGGGAGACATGGTGATATATAGAGAGGTAGAGAAAGGGACAAAGATATATGATGATTTATGAATATTTTTTCATCTCCTTGCTACAAAAAATATAAATATTTCATTATTCATTACTTTTTCTAATGTTTCAACTATTTTGAGATGAGTGTTCAAAAAAATCATGAAAAAAAGACTTTGCATGTGAAAGTAGTGAGCATTTGATGTTTCAAAAATGAAATATGAAGTTCAAATGATTATAATTATTTTTTGTGTACAATATAGAAAAACCACGTAGTCCATTGCATAGAGCTCTCAATCACCTTTCTACCGCCTATAAAAGGTCAAAATTTTGATAAGACACACAAAAGTTATGCCCATTTTACTAAAGAGGGTTTTTTAGGTCTTCAAAACGGATATTCGTTTTGTTTTTCAAAAAAATGGGTTCCCGCTTTCCAAAATAAATATCCATTTGAAAAAAAACACAGATATTCGTTTCAGTTTGGTATTACCAAACCAAAACGGATATTGTACCCAAGCCTACAAAAAATTCAAAGAGGAAATTTTGCGTTTTTGGGTTTGTTAAAAAATCCCTGTTTTCACATCACCACTTTTTGGACCCCCATGATCTTGCACATACCCAGACTACAGAGCTAGGAACACTGCACACACTCTAGTGGAAAGAAAACTCATAGCCACAATGGGAAATAGAAGCAACAAGGCCATCATAAACTTTGAACTCAACCCCATCAAGTGAAACAAGTTCATCTTTTTCCAAAATAACTTCAATAATAGCACCCACTAGAGTCGATACAACAACTAGGCACAACCAAGCCCAAACTTTAGAAAAATTCGGCAAGCCTGCCACAACAGAAGCCAAGAAGCTAACACAAAAAAACTTGTCCATAAGGATTTCAAACGTAGTTCCTTCAGGAGCTGAAGCTTCCACTTCCTTGAACAGAGAAGCTAACAAGCCAACACAAATCAACATTTCCAAAAGGATTTCCAACACAGCTCCTTCAAGAGTTGAGACTTCCACCATGATCAACAAAGTAGTCCAAAACTCAACACCCCAAACCACCGAAGCTAGAGGAATAGGGCAACAAGTAAAGGCATAGAAAAATATGAAACTCTCAAGTGGAACAAGCTTGAGGGAACCAAAGCTAGACACAAACCTCACTGAGACAAGCAAGGGCACTTACACCTCCATAGAAACAAACTCAAATTCTAATAGAACCTAAACACCGAAGGGGTGGAGGAAAAATAGGGAGGCTTAGAGGAGTTCACCAAAGGAACCAATCTAGGGGTCGAAAGCATAGTGAAAGCAGAAACCAAAAAGGCCAAAGGCATCTCCAAAGCAAGAGAGCTAAAGAACAAGAGCTTGAGTAAAGGAAGAGAGAAGCAAAACCTCAAGAGTTCACAAAACCCATCATTCCCATGGTCCCCAACTAAGATCTAGAGAGCAATAAAGAGAGGTAGTTGAACAAAACAAGGGCTCGACCACTCAACCACAAATTAGGGAAAAGGAAAGACCAACACAACAAGACAAAAAATAGCTAAAGGATGAAACAACAACAAGAAACAACTCTTGTTTCCAACATAACAAAAAGGAAGAACAAGCAACAATGCTAGCAGAATAGGCCAAAAGGCCACTGACAAAGCTTCAGAACAACACCCAACCACATCAACCACCCCAAGGGTGGAAAATATAGAAAAACATCAAATAATTACAATCAAATATAAATGGGTGAAAAACCCAATCATCCTTCAAAGCAGCCTCATTCCCAAAAAAATACGTTGGCAAGCCACCCATTGAGCTATAAACACAATAATTGTAAATAGCTTCCACCCCAAGGTGTATATCAACCAAACAAAAACAAACATTTCACTTATGGAACCTATTTTTGAGTCATAAAATAAGGTAGTACTGATGGAGCCGAAAAACCTCATCTTCCAACTAACCCCTCCACCTCTATAGGAGAAGTAACCAAGAGAGCTCTGACCACTACAACAAAGACTCTCACACCTACCAAAACTCCACCTCAAAAGGAGTGGCCTCTGCCTCGATAGGAGCTCGAGGGGAGAAGACCAACTGAAGAAGCGTGAACAACCCACCAAGCCTACATAACCACTATCCACCTCCATAGGATAGGTCTCCACCTCAATAGTAAGGGTCTCCACCTCCATAGGAGACACAGATTGCAAAGCCAAGAAGATTGCACACACTCCAATGGAAAGAAAATGCATAGCCACAATGGGAAACAAAAACAACAAGGTCATCATAAACTTTGAACTCAGCCCCATCAAGTGAAACAAGTTCATATTTTCCAAAATAACTTTAATAACAACGCCCACTTGAGCCGATACAACAACCAGGCACAACCCAACCCAAACTTTAGAAAACTTCAGCAAGCCTACCACAATTGAAGCCAACAAGCACACACAAAACAACTTGTCCATAAGGATTTCAAATACAATTCCTTCAGGAGATGAAGCTTCCACTGCCTTCAACAGAGCAACCAACAAGCTAGCACAAATCAACATTTCCAAAAGGAATTCAAACATAGCTCCTTCAAGAGTTGAAACTTCCACCACCATCAACAAAGTAGTCCAAAAATCAACACCCTAAACCGTCGAAGCTAGAGGAACAGTGCAACAAGTAAAGGCATAAAAAAATATGAAACTCTTAAGTGGAACAAGCTTGAGGGAACCAAAGCCAGACACAAACCTCACTGAGACAAGCAAGGGCATTTACACCCCCTAAAGGAACAAACTCAAATGCCAATAGAATCTAAACACCAAAGGGTGAAGGTAGAATAGGGTAGCTTAGAGGAGTTCACCAAAGGAACCAATCCACTGGCTAAAAGAATAGTGAAAGTAGAATTCAAAAAGGCCAAAGGCATCTCCAAAGCACAAGAGTTGAAGAACAAGAGCTCAAGTAAAGGTAGAGAGAAGCAAAACCCCAAGATTTCACAAAACCCATCATTCTCATGGTCCCCAACCAAGATCTGGAGAGAAATAAAGAGAGGTGAAACACACACAAAGGAGTCAAAGAGGAGACATGTCTCCAACACACAGACAACAACAAACGCAAAGAGCCCAAACTGACCCACGAGCTAACACAAAATGAGAAGCTTCTAGCTATAGCAAGGACAAGAACCAAGAAAAATAAATAGAGTAGTAGCGAGCACACTCAGACACAAGAAACCACCCACCCAAACAAGGGAGAGAAAATCAATAAAGCATAAAACACCCACAAAAAGTCACCAAAAACCTTGAAAGGCACCGTCCATAGACCACTAGACGGAGATGGCAACAAAGCAGGGGAAAAAGCTCCCACAAACCAAACTATAGAGACGCCATGCACCTCCACAAGATCATAAAACTATCAATAAAATATCCACTGAGAGTCCACCAAAGTAGGCTAGAGCCACCAAACCCCCAACAAGAAAAACCCATTATCTTCGTCTTCTGAATCGGCACCACCATCTTCAACATTACCAGAGAAATTTGAAATTCCTTTTCCGCTCCCTTTGCCACTCACCATCGAGCATTACATGAAATATTATTTTGTTAAAGCTTGCATGTTTGTGTTCAAGCCCAACTATGTATAAGGGATATGAATCAATTCTCAAATTTGTAATCAATATATTATAACTTAAACTCGTGGTGATACAAAATATTCTATGTAGTTGAATATCTTGATAGTAACTTTTAAAAATGATTTATCATTTATTTTTTATTACTTGCAACCACCATTTTAACTTGTAAACATGTCCATCATGGAATTACTTTAATTCACATGCCCCTTTTATTTACTTTCAATTTTAAAATCCTCATGAGTTAGAATCTAAACCCACCATTATTGTTATTTTATCATCATAAGAATTTAATTTGAAATCATTGTGTATATTTGAATGTTGACAAAAGATACTTGTTAATGCAAGGTCTAAATAGGCTTGTTAGATTATGAGTAACTTAATTTTAATAATTGATCCTCATCTACTAGTCTTAATTAGATTTTACCACATATTCTAATTAGGTTAAAGCTCAACAATATTTAAGATTTACATATTATTATTATATTTCGAAGTTGGCTACTCTACATCATGGGCCATTGGTATTTAAATGGGGTAAAAGCATAGATTTGTGTCACACTTTCAACCAACAAAATAGTTTCTAGCATAACAGTTTCACCCTAAGCAATTTCAAGCTAAAATGTTTTGTCTAAAACTACATAGCATATATATGGCACATATAGCATTGAGTGAAACACTTTCTTCTGAAACTATAAAATATAATTTGTCCCTAAAAATTTGAATAATGGTTGAATTTATGTGTATGGTTTTAGGAAAAACCTTTTAGATCAAAATTATTTTGATCAAAACCCTTTCGATTGAAATTTATGTAGTTTCCTATGTGGCATCTTAACCTCTCTTTTGGGGAAAATTCAAAAAAACTTCAACTTGAACTTTGAATTTCGCCAACTAGGGATACTTTCATGAAAATCTAAAAATACACTTTGGTAGAGCTTGAAGTCTAGATAGATCCCATAATAATGAGTCCCACTTTTTGGCGAAAGTAGGACATTAAAATTAATATTTGTATTTTAAGCTTCACTCTCTAGAACACCTATAACAACTAAACCATTAAGAATTTGAAGATGATGTGAACTAATGATTTGTGTGTAGATTATATATATATTAGAAATAAATTATGATTTTTTACATAATTTTTCATTACTTTTTTTATATTAAACAATATTTTAAAAAAATGATGCTTATGTCATAATGAATAACCTTTTTATAGAAAGGATAAAATTATAATTTTTAAAATATAGATTTGTAACATCAATATCTAGTGCATGGATATTTTTTCATAATTTTTTGTTGCATATATTTTTTAAATTAATTTTCAAACTTAGAGTAATTTTATAATTTAGACATAGGTGTATGTCGTAATGCATAACTTGTTTTGTATATATCAAGATTTATTTTTTCTTTTGCTAATACAAGGACATCAATACCTAGTGCACCAATATTTTTTCAATTTTTTTTAATATTTTAGTATTTTTCCACATGTGTAGAACAAAGAACTTGATGTTCAGTGAAAACCTATATTTAGTAAAACATTGAAAATAAATATATAATAAAATAAAAATATACTAAAATTATACTTGTTAGAAAGCTCATTTTGAGGACTATGATCTTGCAAATTATCATGTCAAGTTCATTCCATTTGAAGGTCCAAATAGAGGTTTGAAACTAATTTTATTAAGGAAATTTGAAGCAAACATTAAAAGTGGCTAGCCAAGGACTATCGTTTGAAGGTATGCCATTCCCACAAAAATAGAAAGAAACCTTTGAACAAATATAATTGTTAAAAATGGAACAAAGGGACCTTTGTTCAAAGGTTCGTTTTATTCCTTTTCTAGAAATTTCCATAAAAGGAATAAAAAGGACCTTCAAATGAAGGTTCCTTTTTTTCATTTTTGGAAATTACCTTCATTCAAAGGGTTTTTTACATTTTCAACCTTCAAATAAGGTAATTTTTGACACACCTTTGAATGAAGGTACCTTTGTTTGAAGAAAAACCTTTGAAAGAAGGTGTTATTAAGTTTTTACTTGCATTCGAGATCAAAAATTTGATGTCCCAATTTTGGGACCCATTATTGTGAAATGACCCAACCCATTTTTATTTTTATTAGTTTTATTATATTTTTTTAATTTATTGTAAGTACGTTTTTATAATCAAACGTGAGGCTAATTAGAATTTTATATATATTAAAAAATGTATCATGCGATAGAGGACAAAATCCTGTCAAAAAGGGTATAATTTATTTTTTTAATGATAAAAAATAGATAAAAGTTGACATCCCATGAAAAATATGGCATTTTGGTGAAATTTGTCTTTAAACCGTTATTACAAAAAAAAAATTATCAATTTTTTTATAAAATATCATGCATTGGATATTTAAGTTATCTATTTGGGAAAAAAATTTAGGAAAAAATAATTGTTAGATCCTTTTTGTGACATCCCATCAACCTCACTTTTTTCTAAAATTTTCAACAATTCTAATTTTCTCTTAAATTTATAAAAAAAAATATCAAACCAATTTTTTTATGTTGGAAGTTTGTGTTGTCATTGATGTAAACAAATTTTTGTTGTTGCATTGTTGTCAACCTATGGAGATGCTTTGATTGGTTGTATTATGTTGTCATTAGTAGCCTCATTGATGTCAACTTGTAGTGTTGCTTTTATGAGCATATGTTTGGGGATGTTCAACCTATTGTGTGGTTGAGATGTTGAGAAGGTGTTGAAAATGTTGAGATGGTGTTTGTGGTGCTTTGTTTCCAAGTGATTTTGAGAAAATTTGAATAAAAGAGGAAACACTATTGTAAAGAGTGTTCAGTGTGGCAGAATAGTGTTTAGTGTTTTTCTCCGCATTTCTTCATAGTTGAAAATCTTCTTGTATAGTTCCAATATGTTGATCAAAGGTATTTAGTGGTGTTATATCCAAATTTTTACATTCTAGATCATTTGGTAGAAGAATTTGTGTTCACCAATATGTGAACTGTGAAGCAGTGTTGTCTAGGAGAAATGGTTTTTCTTCGCATTTCTTTGTGTTATGGTTTCTGGTCTTGTGGATTTGAGGGTGAGCTTATATTGTTCATATAGATATCTTTAGTCTGAGTTGTTTGAGTTATGGTGCTCCGCAAGGGTGGATTCATGAGTTACATTGTGTAGAAGTTTAATTGAGTATACATAATGATTATGTTCTTCAGGTGTTCGTTGTTGTGAAGGATTTGTTAGATTTTAGGGTGTTGATGGAATATTTCAGATTATGTTTAAGTGTTGTGTATGTTCTGAGAGTCATCTTTGGGTTTGAGGAAGTGTGTACTTAAATGTTTAATGGTGTTAACACATGTTCAATTGACCTTGGGTGTTTACACTAATTGTAGATGTGCTTCAGTGTTTGTGCAAGTGTGGTGTGGCATGTATATGTGGATTTAGGTTTGAGTTAAGGTGTGATGTGGTCCACCTTCATTCCTCTCCACTGCAGGAATTTTTTGGTGCTGACCTAATTTGAATTTGCACATTTGATGTGCATAGCCGACCTTGAAAGATGTTTCTAAGGTTGTGAATGGTATAAAGGCAAGGTGAATTGTTGGAGAAGAGTGTGTAGATGCAAGGATCTATTGAGATGCAAGTTTAATAAGATACAAAAATTTGAAGTGTGAGCTTAATTCTTATGACTCCAATGTAGTGAGCATAAGGGTATACATTTGCAGAGTACCTGAAGATTCTGATAGTAATGAGATGGCAGTTATTGATGGTGTAGAGTTGTAGTGGTGGATATTCTATGTTTCTTTGAGATGGATTTCTCATTGTAACAATCTTCTATCTTCTTCTTTCTATTTTGGCAGTGGGCCCTTCTTTCTTTTGGGAAGTGAGCCCTTCGACAATGAGCCTATTGTATTTAGTGTTGCAATTACTTTATATTGTGAGCTAATTCTCACCATATTTTTTCCCTTCTTTGGTTTTCCATGTAAATCTGATGATCTCATGTGTTTGGATGTGTTTTCATTACTATTTCTCATGTTTATATTCTGCTAATGCATGATAAGGGTTTAAATGTTGTTAAGGGTTTTGTAAGATCCCTCCATTTTGCTCTTTTGGTGTGATGGTATTCTATTCAAATGTTATTATTGTGACATGCTTTAGATTAGCATTGTGATATTTGAATTAATGATGCTTTTGTGTTCGAATAATATTATTGATGCTAGATTCGTTAGTTGGTAATACTGTATTGGTGAAGGGGACAAGATTGCATCACTCGCTTGCGAGCGCCCTGCGATTCCGTGATTCCCTCTTCACGGTGTGTTTTATATGATGCAAATATACATGTGCGATATACTCTTTGTTCGCAGGTTGACAGGTACATGACATCGACTCCACCTGGTTTCATAGGGTTGAGCATGTCTATTGCCAACGACATTTGATTGGGAGATAGTAGCTAGGTTTCCCGTGTCAAGTCATCACCCTAGTCTTGAGTGTGTCGTCAATTTTAGTCTAGTTCAGTTGTTTGATTATTGTTTAATTGCCTAAGATTTCATTTAATTGCAAGTTAGAAAGGGTAATTAAATGGCTTTATGTATTTAAGTTGTTGATTAAATTAATCTAGTTATAATGTGAAAAAAAAATGTTATTTAATTTATTAATTAATTTAATTTAATTAATAAAATAATTTAATCTTGGATTCGATTTATTTTATTGATTAATTAAATTAATTGTGTTGATTTGAATTAAGTTATTCATTTTGGAAATTAATAGATATTTTGAATTGAAATTAAGTTTGAAAATTGAAAAAAGGGTTTTAATTCCTTTTTTTGAAAATTTTAAATGCAAAAATTGAAATTAGAGGTATTTGAGATATTTTCTTTTTTGTTTTGGGAGGTTATTCATTTTGGAGGATTTTTGCTCTAAAACCCTCTCCGTGTTATTTTCTTGAAAAATTTGAATTGGATGCATTTGTGGATGGAAAGAGATGGGATTTGTTTTGGATTGGATAGGAATGGGTGGAGGATTGCTCGGGTGTCTGGTTTCTTCATCTGTCTTTGTGTTTTCCAAGCTTTGTGTGATTGTGTGTGGCAACAAAATTGAGGTAAGTTCATCTTTTCTTCTCCCTTTGATTGTGTTTTGTCATTTAGAGGTCATGCTCACCCTTAAGGGAGCATAGGACTTCCCATTTAGATTTTAAATTGAGCAAAATTAGTTCATTTAAATTGTTTTGTGATTTTTTTGGAAAATGTCAATTTTTGCCCTCATCATGGCAATTTTTTTTCAAAATCATTGAAAAGTGAAATTGACGTTAAAAGTGTGTTATTGGGCATATTTAGAGCCAAAGGGTATTTTTAGAAAATTGAAATTGAAACTTTAAAATTTGAAGCTTTCTATCAATGGAGTTTTTGGGAATTTATGGTTTTCCAATGTACAATAAAATTAGAAAAATTGAAATTATGCATGTTTTATGATGAATTTTAATGCAGGGATAGAATTATCCCTATTAATTTTTGAGTTAGAACCAAAGGGTATTGCTAGAATTTTTGGTTTTTGAAATTTAAAATTTGAAGAAATTTCAAGCTATTTTAATGGTGTTTTGAAGAAATTTTTGGTTATTGGCCATTTAAAAAAAGGTTGGAAAATTTTGAAAGTTTTAAGTGAATTATGATGTTTTGGAATGTGTGAGTGAAGGTGTACCTTGTGAAATTTTGAAAGAAAATATTTAATAATAATATTTAATATTATATTTTATAATATTAAAATATTTAATATTAAAATTTTAAAGTTTACATATTAAATATATATATATATATATATTTTTAATGGTTGTTTTTTTTATAATGGTATATTTAAAGGTAATGGAGGAAATTTTAAATGTTTAAATGATGATTTAAATATTTATATTAAACTATCGATTCAAATAATGGCATGGTTTAATAATTACTTTAAAAGATGATTTAAATACTTAAATATATCTAAATGACGATTTAATTATTTAAATACATATAGAATGAGTAAGGGATTTAAATATTGGGATCTTTTAAATTTAATTGGAGAATTTTAAATTAACATGTTATAGTCGAATTAATGAAGTCTTTTTAAAAGGATATATTTTGATGAAAATAGTAATTTTGATTTTAAATAACATGTTTATTAAGATGAGTTAAGTATTTTAAATTGGTTATTTCGAGTAGAAGGAACAATTACTTAGTTTAAAACGATATGCCTTGGATCTAAAAGTAATAGGTTTTAATAGCAAGATTAGTCGTCTTTTGAGAAAATATTTATTTTGTAAGGACAAAAAGTTATTTTTAAAAGGTTATTTTCTGAATTGCATAAGTAAATGTTTATTTTATGATTATTTAAAAACTATTAGGGAATTAAATATTGAGTTTTAATTTCTCTCGTGTCTGAAAAGATGTATTGTAAATCTGTTTATTTAAATGCAATAGATTACTGAATGTTAATTCAGGGAATGGATTTAATATATCCAAAATTAGTTATTTCCTCACATATGTTTTATGTGATTATTTCTTCTAAGTTCATGTTTGGGGAAATGGGTTAAGTGTCTTAAATTTGTAAGTCTTCCAGAAGACCCTAGAGGTTGGGGGTTGTCGTCTTGTGATGTCAATTGTGTGTTAATTCCCTTGGGTAGTGCATGGTGTATGGTTAGTGTTTACCCAGTTTCTTCGAATGGGGATATTCGTGTGCCTCTTGTGAAAGGAGTGGGTTATGTGATTTATGCCTCCTTGTAAGGAGTGGTTGGTTATTGCTATTACCTCTAGTGTTTGGAGATGAGTTTATCTTATGTCGCCTCCTGAGAAAGGAGTGGTCGTGTAATCTTGGTTGTTGCACTTTGGTACCCTTGGTGTTTGGATCATATGTGTGTTGTCAAGTAGAAGAGTGGCTTCCGTAGGGGCCAGAGCCCGGAAGAGGTAAACTAGGTAACTTACGGAGGTGGTTTAATCAAGTGATAACTAAAATAAAACTTAGAAGATTAGGTGGTACTTCTCACTAATCAAGATAATTATGCCTCACTCATAGACACAAGGGCTAGTTTAGACTTGGGATGAGTGGGAATGCCTGGAATGGAAAGGTCATCTATCTTGTCTATACGAAAGGTATTTGATTCCGCATGAGTGAGTATGGGGGCCAGGAATTCGGTAGAGGCCACCAGGATAACCCATAGTGGGGGTCGGAGCCTAGGAAGAATCCCAGAGGATAACCCATGAGGAACTGTGTGATGACACTCTCTCTAGGACAACAATTGGTTCTTGTTTATTATGGGTATGGTTTCCTTAACATACCTGATGTGACCATAGTTGGTATTCGATTATTATGTGTATGGTTTTCTTAACATACTTGTCCTGCTTTATTTTTGGAAGCAATGTGACCTTGTAGAGTTGTACTTGTGATGTACTTGCATGGTATCTGAGTTGTACTTGTGATGTAATTGCATGGTATTTGAGTTGTACCTTGGGATGTATTTGTGAGGTTCATGTGATTGGTTGTTTCAGTTTGGTTTGGACTATGTTAGCTTGTGTCTAGAGGTAGGTGGTCTTGGCTAGGATTCCTGGTTACTATCTCCTAGCACGGGGGGTGGGCCTTTGGGTTCCACTTGGTTGGGTGGCATGCACCTAAATCCGTTGGGCTATCTTCATGTTCTTGTGGATGAGACTTCCAGTTGGAGAGCTCGTTGGATTTAGTTTCAGTCCTTGCATTATTTCATTTCAGTTGGATCTTGTATTTTACTCCTCATCTATTATCGAGGTGGAAGTTGTAACTGTAACCTTATTTATTGGACTTGCCTCATTCGGGGAATGAGAGTTGTAATTGTAATATTTAATTATGGATAAATGAGTTTGAAATTTATCTATTATGCTTGGATATAAATTATCTTGTATGGAATGTATGTGTTTAATTATTGCCTAAATAATTGTCATGGTTTATATTCATGTTGTTGTTGTGGGTTGTTATGTAGTTTTAGTCTTGTAACCTTAGGGGATGGTTGCATTGGGAAGCGAACTTGTATATTTATTGTACTTAAACAAAAAAAATTAACCTGTTTAAGTAGTTGTTTGCATCATCCTCTAGGGTTGCGTGGCAGGGCGTTACAGGTTTAATGATTAATCCAAATCTGAATGTTAATGAGGGTTTGATGTTTTAATGTACAACTGATTAACCCCACTCTCAATTGTCTTGTGCATTCAAAATTTTAAAATTTTAAAATTAAAAGCATAAATTTATTCAAGTGTTTTACATTTAATTGGTTTATATCATTTTAAAATTCAAAACATAAAGGCCACTTTTATGTAGTCAAAGTTGAAAATTTGCATTTGTGTTGCCCATTTCCTTTATAAAAGTGTGACATAGGTGTGTACTTTTACCCATTGATTTCCCTCCATTGGTTGATCAAAAAATTTTTAGTAGAACCATGAGAACCACTTTGATTGATCTTGTAAGCCCTAACCAATGACCCCAATGACTTTATATCCCCACTATGTTAGTAAGCTTTATACACATCATAATTAGGTTTGTCTCAAGCCAATGGATAAATGATCCAACTTAATCTTTTCCCCTTGATAGATAGCCTAATTCTTAATAAAGGGTAATAGTTACAATACCTCAAGGACTTACAATTTAAAAATGCATAATGAATAATGATTAAGTAGGAACATTAACAAAATAAATCATTGGACTAGACACTATTTTGGGTCTTCCTCTTAGAGCGAACCTTGAATAGTGCACGTCCCACTTGTGGGATGTTGAAATTTTGCATGGGACATGACAAGAAATTTAGAAAACACCTTCATTAAAATCATTTTATTCATTTACAAAGTTTCCTTAATTTAAAGGTCACAAAAAATCACATTCTAAAAAAAGTCTAGACCCTCATTCAAAAATGGCCTTCATTTGAAGGTATTTTTTAAATATTTATGTACTTTTGATAGAGTATCACCTTTGAATAAAGGTCCTTCAAATTTAATTATCCTTCTAGTCACACAATTATCTAAAGAAAATTTTATTTCAATGCTTGGGTTGGACTATCAAACTGAATCATTGGGACATGAGGTTTTGCAAGATTGTAGCCCTTGGAGAAAGGTTTCCAAAATATATAATTTCAAATATGTTTAGATTAATTATTTATATGTTTTATTATTTTCTATTAAACATATTTTTTTCAAGCATCAAGGTATTTGTTCCACACACATGGAAAAATATAAAAATAGAGAAAAAAATAAAAAAATATGTCCACTATATATTGATGTTATTGTTTCAATAAAAAAAAGTTAATTTTGATATATATAAAAAATGTTGTGCATATGGAATAAAACCATGTTTGCATTATAAGTAATCTCACATCAAAACTTAATAATAAATAAAATATGCAACAAAAAAAATACAAAAAGATATGTTCACACTAGATAATGGTATTACCAATCTGCATTTAAGAATTTATAATTTTATCCTTTTCATAAAAAAGTTAAGTGGTATAGAATAAATGTCAATTTTTAAAAATATTTCTAACTCTAGAAATTATTGTACAATTTTTAATTTATTTTAAATATAATTTATAATATACACATGAAATCTTAAAAAAAACTAGTTCACACTGTCTTCAAATTCTTAACAACTTAGTTTCTATAACTAATAAAATGTAAAATTTGGGTTAAAATTGTTGATCTCAATGTTTCACTTTGGCCAAAAACTGGGACACACTATTGTGGGATCACCCTTCATATATATCAGTATTGGTTCAAATATTCTTTGTTTATCCACTGAATATATTTAGGGCTTATATACAAGTTGATTCTACTCCATAATTATTTGTTAAAATTTATAATTATGGGATAAATTAAAAATATTTTATATAATTTTTTGTGTAATATAAGCATTGGATAAAATATTCTTGTTCAATAGTGACCACCTCTTCTCATGAATCATCAATTTATTTGATCTTGCTAGCTTTTTCCAAGTTGTGGGATCCTACCACTATTTGATGATGTGTAGAAGTAGTACAAAAGGACTTAATTCAATCTAATACATATGTTAATTAAAACCAAAGGCATATTGGTGTGTAAAAAATAGGAAAATAATATTTATTTTGGATTGTGAATGGTTCTTATTTATATTAGATCTAATAAATGCTTCACCAAGATTATTTCCAACTAATCTAGCACTAATTAAAAATCAAGAGATTTGGGACTAACAATTGGCAAGAAACTAGACCAAACTATGGATAAATAGGAAAATCAAGATGCACACTAGAAAATTAAAAAAATGACTAAGTATAGAAATAAAATATTAATGAATGAGTGGATGTAGGTGCACCTATGGAAATTAGTTAACTAATAAGAAAATTATCAAATTTAGGTAGAGAAGTTGCCTAAAAAATTTGAAGCTATAGGATCAAGCAAGCCAATGTCATCCAAAACCCTACACCAATCCTAATTCGAATGACCTCCCTTGGCAATTAAGGTGACAACTATGGCTATGAGGAAGTTACATTAACCTAGAAGATGATAGGGTCCTGGAATTTGATGAGGAATGTTTTTGATGAAGATCCAAATATTCTCAAAATTGTACACCTCTCACTAATTAAAAATCTATTTTTTATCATATGTTGACCCTAAACACTAGTAAGAACTTGTGAGAAAAAAGGGCCTTAGAATTTATTTTTTGCGGCCCCAAATGAAGAAGTGGTAGCTTTGTGGGTGACCTTGACCTTAGTGAACACCCAAGTGGATGGCCTTGACCTTTCATGTAAGCTTTACCTTGTTACATATTCACATGTAGATTTCAAGGATGCTTCTTTGTCATATTTAAGGGGTAATTTTCTTCTATAGCTTGGTTTGAAAGTTTTATGATTTATTTATAAAATTTCTCTAAGTTGAAAATTTGGATGAAAACCCTATAAAAAAAAGTGGTTAAAGAGGATTCTATCTTAGTTCTATCCCTTACAAGATATTAATCTTAATTCAAATAAATAAATAAATTTAATAAAATAATATATGCAATAAAATCATTCAAATTTAAATCATAAGAAAGCAAAATCTATGTAATTGTGGTATTAGGTAATTGAAAAAAGATAAACCAAGAGAGGTGGGAAAATTATTAGAGAAACGAGTTGGAAACACAAATAAATGATTGATATTACTTCAAAGATGGCTAAAATAAGGAGAAGAAAATATAAGTCTAGAGAAAAAAGATGAGAGTTTTCTGGGATAATTGAAAACAACATTCAAGGAAGGATAATAGGGGTTTGAACACGCAATATTAAAACAAAAAAGGTTGGAAAGGAAAAATTGAATGCAAAATGGTAAAGTGAGGGTCAAGAGGAAATTGAGAGAGATGATATTAATTAGGAGGTAAAATTAGAAAATGACAACGAGTTGATGAGGATTTTGGAAGAAATGGTGGACACCTCCAAAATATTGTTTGACAATAGAGAAGGAGAGAATGAAATATGGGAAAATGAGATTGAGTGGCAAGGGAAAGAGATGAGGGTGGATGGAGGGAAGGAAGAGGACGAAGAACTTATATAAATTTTGTAAACTCATATGAAAACCAAATAAAAGGTAGGAAAGAAATTAGCCCATTCATTGAAAACCCTAAAAATCAACCATTTAGTGTTGAAGATTTAGTTGCAGCAATGTCCAAGGGCTTATAAAATTATCTCAAAGATTGGAGGTCAAGTTAGTTCATTGATATATTTTTTGACATTTTATGGAAGTGTCGTCTATGAGTAGAGATAGCTTAAACAATATAAACAACTCAAAAACTTATGTCCTATGTAAAAATGAGTTAAAAGAAGGCTTCATTTTTAAATATTTTGTTAAAATAACTTGAGGATAAAATGTATAGGTGGGAATCCCAATTTGGTGGAAAGAAATAAAAAGGTCAAGGCCAACCTACTGTGTGTTGAATTGTGGGAAATGACATTGATGCCTAATCATGCTCAAATTTTTAAAAACCTTAAGTTCATAGGAGGCCATCTTAGGATGGGTGATACCACTAAATTTTTAAGCTCAAGAAAGTAGACTTTAAAAGGGATAATGAAAGGATTTTGACATAAGTTAGGGCTAGAACCAATATTTAATGGTTTAATAATGAGAAACAATATAAAATTCAAGGAAAATGGAAGAGGGGGTAAGGACATGAAGCTTGGATAAAATAAAATAAAATAAACACATGGGAACATTAAACAAAGTTATAAGAATAATAAGACAACGTGGACATAAATAGTCAGGGAAGGCTTTGGCAAAGGATGAGGAGCCAAAACAACACAAAAATATACCAAAACAAAGGTGGGCTAGGGTAGAGGACCTAATAGTTGAGCATCATAATTTCATGCCTCTTTAAATAATGTGACGATTTTGAATCACTCTCAATTTTTTATAAAGTTTACTTGGCAATGCCCTTATTTATAACTAAAAATTTTGGTCCATATCATCATGTTTTTGTTGAGGTGTCCAAAAGACCCCTTGAATGAGGTAGACCAATAATTGTGCATTAAATCATATTTTGTTGATGCAGTAATGTGACATCATAAAATTTATTGCTTTTTAAATCTAAAAAATACATTTTATTTAATTATGATTTCAACATGAAACCACAACATAACATATGGATGAAATCTCAAATCTTGATACATAAACTTTGAAGGTTGATTGGACTGAGTTTTATTGTACTGTAATCACAGATGAGTAAAACATTGAAGAAGGTAAAACATATTGGTCCATTAATCACAACGCACGCACTATTTATGACAGGACCTCTAACTGGTATGGTTCAAGAAATCCAAGAATCTTTGCAAAAGAACCATAGAAAACGTTAAAGTGTCCTCCCAATATCAAATTCTGAATTGAAAGAAAGCGTTATGCACTTGAATGCCTGGGCCTATCCCCTTCGTATTTGTGGATGTGTGGAATTCTGCGGTCCTTACATTTCAGAATCTGCAGAAGAAAAATTTGTTCACTTTATATGCAGAGAAAGCTTGTGTCGTTAAGGGCACTAGCATGGTGTCTTGCCTGAGAATACTGGACCACTGGGACTATTCCAAGCTTTTTCTGTGCCACCAAATGCACAGTCGAAATTGTCAGACTTTTGAATCGCACTGATTGATAGCTGGTCCAGCCTTTCTTTTCTGGAACGTCTAAGATCTGTCATTGTTCACAACTAGTTGGAGTATATCTACGTCGTCCTCTAGACCAGCTGTTTGGGCGACTTTATCGGCCATTTTACTCCAATCACCATCAACCTTCTACAAGTTGTCTTGAGTAATAAAGAGCAGGAAACAATTCATAATGGTGGATATGATTATGGAAGGGTCCGTGCCAGGGCTGGTATTTGACGGTCATCTATGTCTGTCATATGAAAATTTTGTGACGGTTTGTTCATTTAAATATCTGTTATTTTACATTTTATGAAAAATTTTAACTGTCAAAATAATATTTAGTTTTTTTTTTATATATATTAACTCTTTTATATTAAAAAAATATTAATCATACATATTAAATATGACGCTTTTTATAAATTTTTATTTTTGATGTAACACAAGTAATTTGGTTATTTTTTAAAATATATTATTATGTATCATATAAATTAATTAAGTATTTTTAATAGGAATCAAATTTCTTAAAAATACCAATAAACATTAAAAAATATACTAATTTGACATAAACCTTCATTATATAATTTACATTTATTTAAACTAATTTATATTTTTATCATAAAGATATAAAGATATATATGTATATATATACCTACAATAAATTTTTACGGTTTAATAATAATTTTAAGTGTCATATTTACGGTTATATAAAAATATAGCAAGTCAAATAATACACAAAAATGGTCAAATAGACTATCAAATTCCAAGCTTGCCCATGCCCACAATTTATTATTCTCATTACCAAGACTTTAGAGTAAATTACTAGCATGATTATAAGAGATTTGGATTTTAGTGGATTATTAGCATGATTGTAAAAGATGTGGATTTTAGAAAGTATGTTATATATTATATTTTAATTTTCGATTAATTAAAATTTTGATCATTTTTCATTTTGTGAGCATTATTGAGAGCATAGTCAATCTGGTAAGTAGGATGTTCATTCTCGAGTCTCTCCATCTCTAACAAGAAGATAGCATGCTCAGTGAGGATGGTCGTAGTCTCTTAATTGCCACTCAACTTCTCCACCATCTTTCGGTGGTGGGACTGCTAGCTAGCTAGTTCCTAGTAAATTCTTTCAATTGGTTCTTGCTATATTTGCTATTCAAATTGTTGAAAAATAAACAAGATGATAATGATAAAAAATGAAAATGATGGATGAGACCCTCCTGTGGTAATATACGAGGCAAATTGAATGACTAAAACCCACCTCCTCCTCCTTCAACTCTTGCTCTCACTATTTAGCGGCTATTTATAATATGTCATGTGTTTTGTTCTAGGTTTGAGCTAGTTTGAAATCTTGAAGTGTCACCTCTTTCACCCACCATTCTTTTGTGAAGATGTATAACACTATTTTATAAATGATAATATTGACACTATTCATTAAAAAACCTAACATTAGTATTTATTATTTATAAATTTGTTAATTTTTTTATAAAATAAATTTTACATTATTAGTGATTAAATGATTTAAATTTTTATTATAATCTTAAAATTAATCTATATTATTTAATAAAATGGAATGACACAAGATCTTTCATGAGTATATTATCCAAACTTATTATATTATCTAGACATGATTATGTAAAGTCAATTAGACTAACATTTACTACATCAAAATCATTAAAATGGTGGAGCTCACATAACCCCTTAACAATAAATTATATGCATGTGTAGGTGGCTACTAGAAATAATTTATAAATTATCATGTTTTAAAAATTCTTTCATTTATTTAATGACTTTTAATGTTTATGGTTTTAATTTTTGTTTATATTTAAAAATTAGTCGATTGTTGATATTCAATTATAAAAATTATTTTTTCTAATTAAAACAAATAACTAACAATATTTTTTCCTATTAAAGTACAACTTCTATTAGCTACAATGATTTGATGATATGATTGAAATTAAAATTAATTACCCAAATTATCATTTATGATGATTTTAAATACGTTGGAATTGTAGGAAATAGTTACAACATGACACTTTTTAATATAGTTTTAGTCCCTATTTTGAATAATAGATTGCATGATCTATTTTTACTATTATTTTATAGTTAAATCTTACATAATAAAAAGATAAACTACATTTCTAACATTTGTGATTTTTTTTAGATATTTTAATTATATTTTATTTTATATTTTTGAATTGTTGAGAATAAAATATTGGGTAGATGGGATGGAAAAAATTATAAATTTTTATTAATAGTATTTTGGGTTCATCTTGTAGCTGCTCAAAAATTGTTCCTAAACACATCTCATACATATGTTTGAGGAGTTTTTTATAGCATGCCTATGTGTAGATTACTTAGTAATTTACACTTGGTTTATAGTAAAAGATCTCTCCTTGGCAAGTTTTAATTTTACTATGAAAATTTAAGGTAAAATCAATTAATATTTACAAAAATAATCATCAAAATACATATGCACAAGTTGATGATATGTTGTTTTCATTAATAAAATTTATGCTAAATTAATTTTTATGTTAAATATTTTTTAAGGTTACATAAATGTAATGCCTCTTATGTTTATGATAATAATTAGTTAATAAATTTAGATGTAAATTGGTTATTAGATGTGAAATTTTAATATTTTGATGTTGATAGGTCTATAATGTCCCTATATTAGAGACATAAAATGCACAAATTCAAATTTTGATTTTAAAGATTGTTTGATAAAGAGCAATGAAATATTGATGGAATGAAATGTCTATTATCAACTAGTGCATAACTAACATAATCTGATATGACTTATTACTCTTGATCAGAATAGATCTTCACATTGTTTCCTCTTTCCTAACCTCTTTCAATGGTAGATTTACTACATGTGAAGGGCGCATGACCGATCTCATATTGGACTCCCTCAAGGTGTATGTCCCATCTTGGGACCACCCATCAATGGATCGATTTACCAACCTTTCCCTCTACAAACTCCCTATCCTTATTGACTGTTAGCAAAAGGGAATTTTGGCCTGATGTCTATTCTTCAAGGTAAAGTCATAAAAGCTCAATGAGACACAATAATTATTATAAGCAATATTATTGTGGCAAGACAAATAACATCCATTCATTTCTATATGTGAAATTCACTTACGTTGCAGAGATGAACTCAATATATAGACACATATATCTATTGATTGCAGTGTGTCATTTAATCACTCTCTATGCATTCACTTATCCTATTGAATTCACAAATCATCACAGATTAGAACATTCACCGATATGGATTCTAATAAGATATGAGTTAGGCATTACACTGTAACCCACTATCACTGGAATTTGATTATATAATGCCTTATTATCAACTAGTGCATAACTAACATAATATGATATGACTTATTACTCTTGATCAGAATAGATCTTCGCCTTGTTTCCTCTTTCCTAACCTCTTTGGATGGTAGATTTACTGTGCAAAGGGTGCGTGAACGATCTCAAATTGAACTCCCTCAAGGTGTCCATCCCGTCTTGGGACCATCCATCAATGGATCGATTTACGATCTCAAATTGGATGGTAGATTTACTGTGCAAAGGGCACATGAATGATCTCAAATTAGACTCCCTCAAGGTGTTTGTCCCGTCTTGGGACCATCCATCGATGGATTGATTTACCAGCCTTTCCCTCCACAAACTCCCTATCCTTGTTGAGTGCTAGCGAAAGGGAATTTTGGCCCGAAGTTTATTCTTCAAGGTAAAGTCATAAAAGCTCAATGAGACACAATAATTTTTGTAAGCAATATTATTGTGGCTAGAAAAATAACATCCATTCATTTCTATATGTGAAATTCACTTACGTTGTAGAGATGAACTCAATATATAGATGCATATATCTATTGATTGTAATGTGTCATTTAATCACTCTATGCATTCACTTAGCCTATTGAATTCACAAGTCATCATAGATTAGAACATTCATCGATATGGATTCTAATAAGATATGAGTTAGGAATTACACTATAACCCATTGTCATTGGAATTTGATTATATAAACCTTAATGGTATATTAGTTGGTTGAGGGTACTTACCCCTGATCCTTGAACTAACTATACTTCTTCCATACTTATTTCCCTAAGCCCGATTTGTCTTCTTTCTTTGATGTGATGATGTATCTTCCTAAGATGCATTTGTTCTTGCTTCTTTGCATTCAAAATATATCGTTAGTGTAACTCAATAGATAAGAATCTATTATCTATAATTATATTAAGCATCATAACTATTTATAAGGCTCAATAATTGTTGCAAGCATCATCATTGGATAATCGAACATAATATATTTATATTATATATATAGTGTTTTCCAATATAATAAAGACTAATAATACCACATGATTCATTCTCATGAAATAACGTAAATGAGTACTTGAGTACACCAATAAGAACATAAGAATATCATCCCTAAACATCAATAAAATATTATATATTACTATTCATGAGTGAATTAGATAAGTATACTAGCAACAATAATAACAAATAATAATGATACCATATATGATATAATACATCAAACAACACTATCAGCATAATCATAATAAATGATAATAATAATAATAATATCATAAATAATATGATGCATCAGATATTAATATTATCTATAGCAATAACAACAATATCCTAATATAGTGCATCCAATATCATTCCTATTCTATATGTATCACCTAATGGTCTTTTCGTGAGTAATCAATACCCAGTTGTGATCTATCAATCTATAGGTTATTATTATCTTGCTCGATAATTTGTGATGACTTGTGAACTCAATAGGATAAGTAAATTGATCCATTGATGGATGGTCCCAAGACGGGACAGACACCTTGAGGGAGTCAAATTTGAGATCGTTCACACACCCTTTGCACAGTAAATCTACCATCCAAAAAGGTTAGGAAAGAGGAAACAAGGAAAAGATATATTCCAATCAAGAGTAATAAGTCATATCAGATTATGTTAGTTATGCACTAGTTGATAATAAGGCATTTCATTCCATCAATCTTTCATTGCTCTTTATCAAACAATATTTAAAATCAAAATTTTAATCTGTGCATTTTATGTCTCTAATATGGGGACATTACAAGTTCATAACTAAGGTGGCATATAAAATGGATTTAATGTTTAATAATAGAATTTTAGTTTGGTCTACATGTCAATCTGGGGCATAAACTTGTGAAAGGTGTAGTGGCTATATGCGCAAGTAGTGAGGTGAGTGTGGATGAAATGCAACAAGAAAATAAAACCACTCTTTAAACTGCTACAAGAACTCTAAATGTTACTAAAAAATTATTACAATAATTTTGAATGCTACTAAAAATTGTTACAAAAACTATGTAGGTTGTTTGAACTATACAAGCCACTACAAGAACTATGTATATTGCAAGATTTTTTTTTTCTATAAAACTATATGCAAGTGATAGTAACAACACAAACCACAAGAAAAATGTTAAAATAAATGTTTTTTAAAGAGAAAATGATGATTAAAAAACCATTAAAAATAAATAATCAAATCAATTCATATGTTTATTAAAAGGTTAACAATTATAATTCAAACTAAAATCACACAACATACTAAATAAAATACAAGAGATCATTCTAGTTCTACCTAAGAGTGGACCCTCCTCTTCATCCATGTGAGAATGATTTGCTATAGTGTTGCTAAGTTTTCAAAATAGAAGTTGTTGCATATATTATGTTATTAGAAAATATGTTACATTATTTTCTACACTATCCTTACGTTGTCCTCTATTATCTCACCATCTTTCTACTTTCATGCCATTTCTTATATAAGAAATTAGGCATGTAAATTAACAAATTTCTAGAAATATTTCCTATTTTATGCCCCTCCTTTTATTGTGTCATTTAAAACTTACGATTTATAATTACCCATGATTATAGGGAGTTGGCATGCAACAACATAATATTGAATCAATATTATTTGTTGCAACAAAAAATTATTTTTGGCTCGTAGCCATGACAACAACATAGTAAAATATTAGAATATAATTGAAGTAAAAAACTATTTATTATATGGAATGATATTGTTGTCAAGTTCAATCATCTACTATAGGCAGTCTATTTTCTCCACCTCTAATAGCATGCTACAAGAATTATTTCCCAAGGCTAGAATGATAATGATTGTTAGTAAATACAATCTAATTCTTAATTTTCATATTTTATCTCAAAACAATGCTAAGTATCCCTTATTTATATTTAACCATATGCAACATAATGGTGGTAAAAATACACAATTGGTATGAAAATCAGGTAGAAAGGTGGGTATTAAGATATATGAAAAAGGCTAAAACATGGGAAAATAGAATAATTTCTCTCATAATTCCTCCTAACTTAGCATAATGTGTGTCCTTGTGCAATATTTATTATGAGAGGTTCTAATTTGAACTTGTAGACTTTGGATTGATAGCTTATACTTTATTCATGCTTGACTATTATAGCTCATTCTTAATTACAATGCTCCTACAATTTTATTTTTTCTTTTCAATTTTTTTCTTCTAAATATTCTCTCTCCTTCAACTTTATTTTTTCCTTTTTATTTCTTTATTTCTTTATTTCTTTATTTCTTTATTTCTCTATTTTTATTTTTATCCCTCTTTTGTCATTTTTTGTCATTTTTAAATTTCTATATATGAGAGGCATCACAAATATTTGTTTTAGTAGAGAAACACCTATGGATTTAGCTTCAAAATATTAGAATAATTCAATATAATGCTTAGATGAAACCCAAGGCTTGTATATTTGTATCTCCATATTTGTGAGCTAAAAAAGGGTGAAAGATATGAAATGGAATTGATTTTGGATGGTGAGAAAGTTTAAATGGATTACAGATAGGTACAATATAACCCATTCACATAAAATTATATATGGATGTTATATATGTTCAAAGGTCAATCATTATGAAAGTGAATGCTCATAGCAATCAAATAGAAGTAATAAAAAGGAACAACATCAACTAGATCAACATCACACCCATGCTAAAGTGAACAATAAGAAAGAATCTTTAAAGCAACACATATTCAACTATCAAGTAATATTTTTAGGTTCCTGTGACCAATGACATAGTTTAGGCTAACTACACTTGATCCATCAAGATTCAAAGCGTATTTAAGCCACTATGCATCAGTCCCAATAAGATCATTCAATGTAAACTAAACTAAGAATCCATTAAAACTAACATTATTAAAATATGAAAGCTTCAAAAACACCTATTCTAATCCATTTAAACTTATCCTATTGGGGGAGTGGTGTCGCATTCATGTGTAATGGCGACCATTTCCCAATCCCTTGGATAATGAGCTTGTTTCAATCGATTCTATTGAAGAGAATTGATGAAACCAATGAGAGATGTGTGTGAAAAAATGATTTAAAAGCTAAATTAACATGATGAAAGCTAATTTAATCATGATAAATTCTATGATAATCAATATGGGTGCATGCAAATCTATTCTAGAAATGGAGTTTAACCTCAAAAGATTAAAACCCTAATTTCAAAACATGATAAATGGATGAATTGTTACCATGGAAGCCATTAATGGAAGCTAAACTAGTATGATGCAAGAAATTCACCTAAAATGCCTTTTAAAACATAAAATGTGACTACAAGATGAGGGTGATTTTAACAACATAAGTTTTCTCTTAAAAGATGGATCCCTATTCAATAGATGCAAGCTCTATTTATAGAATAGGCAAAATGAAATTGATGGCCAAGATCAAAAGTATCAATCAACGGTCAAAATGAAAGGAAGATGGAGGCATGGATCATGGATTCCCATCAAGGGTTAAGAATGCAAGATGATATTTAATCAAGGGCTTACATTCATCGAAACAAGCACACTTTCAAAACTTGCACAAGAAGTATTATTTGAAAGTTTGTTTCAAAAAGGAATATTCCCTTTTTCAAATGAGTGAAAAAAGAGAATATTTTCAAAGAATATTCTCATGGGTGAGGAAAATTAGGTATTTAGTTAATTAAAACCAAATTTAATTGTACAAAGGGGAAGGAATATTCCATGAAAATATTCCTCTTTTGGAGTAATGTGCAAAGGAGGAATATTCTCAAGGAATATTCCCTTGCAATTGGGAGAATTATATTTAGTTAGTAATTTGATAATTAAAATGATGTTTCAATTTATACAAATTAGGGGAACTTAAGATACATTAAATAATTAACTTATTTAATGAAAAGAGGTCAAAATGACATTTAATTAAATATTTAAGATTATTTAATTAAATGAGAGGACTTAGGATGTTGAAATTGAATATTTTGATTTATCCAATTTAACAGGATGAAAAGTTGGTGCAAGAGGGGGTGAATTAACCTAATTAGATTAATCAAGTTAATAGATGAAAATGACATGATTAACTAAATAGCTAAGCTAATTTGGTCAATCAAGCGAAAAGAGGATGGGTTTTAGGATGAAACGGTGTTAGTATATCTAATTTGATTGCATGACATCATTCAGGACATTTTTAAGTGTCAATATTTTTCTCCTCTTTGAAGCAAGGTACTTGTTATGTTGGTTCAAAGACTGACACTTTTTTTGAATTAAAACTATTGCCCAAATAAATAAATAAATAAATCTAATTTTTGGATGCCCCACTTTTGCCTTAGTGGAAGGAATAAGCTAGTTCCCTACTGTTGATGGTGTTTTTATGCACTTCACAACACAGGTAATGCGTAGGTGCATTACCTCTCTTGAAAGGAAATCTTCCACAATCAAATTGTAGAACACTATCCCAAGGTCTCTCAGATGTCAGGTCATGATGATGCTTGGAATATTTCAGTTGATTTATGTGATTTGCTAGAATCACAAGGCGACCTTACGAAAGTCAAATCTGTAGGAGAATCAGGTCTGTGAACGGATTTCTTGAGATAGGGAATTATTGCACTTCACTGCAGGTTCATATAGTAGTCTAGAACTCCATTTTTTCATTGGATTTTGCTTTACAATGTGCAATGAACCTTAGCATAGGTTGTTTCTTAACAAAAAGGGAAAAAAGGGCAGGGAAGAGGGAAGGTTCCTGGACCTGCAACTATCAATGAATAGTGATCATTGAGGTTCTTGCTATGGATAGTTTCCTTAAAATATGATTTCACTTAATCAAAATTCTCACAATATCATGAAATCTATGCTATCTTCTAAGGACTACAGATATTCATCATTCATTCGCCATGTAAATGTGAACAAAGACAAACTTTAGAGAGAAGCTATGAAATTATAGTCTAGACTAACTTTACATAGTCACCTACCAACAGCAAATGACTAAAAGTATGGACAAGGAAAGCATACACACAACAAAAAAATTCATAACCAAAGACAACATACTAAATCTTCCAAAGTCAGCTAAAGGAAACTAGAACAACAAAATAACTTAAACTAAAATTTTAACTAATGGGAGAAGAATCATGAAACATGTGGTGAAATCCAAAATACACCAATAAGTTACTATATTTTCTATTGCAATTTCTACAGCATGCCTTTACAACAACTCAACTCTCTTAAAATGAGAGGAGGAGAGTCCTATTTATAGTTTTCAAAAAGCAAAATGAGTGGCCAAGATTTAATTCTATTGTGTGGACAAGATTCACTTTACTCTAGGGTTTCACCTACCCCCAAATGTATTAAATTTTAAAAAAATCTTTCCTCTTTTCCCTATTTTATATTCTAGTGGTAGCACTGTAACAATTTTGTCCTTTTGTTGTTTGCCCTTTGCTGCAGCTACTTTTTTAGAAATTCCTCATCAATGACAGGGTTGCTCTCCTTCTTCTTCAAAGTTGCATACTCCACAAAGCTCAAAATCATTGGCTGAAGCTTGTCCACTTCCATTATGTCAGATCATAGCACTTGGTAACTCCATTCTTGGGAGTTGTTAATGAGCTTCTTCTAGTCGTCATCATACTTGGCAGCATTACTTCTAAAAAGCTCAGACTGGGCGAAGGCTCAAGCAACAAAGCTCATGAAATCTGTGGTAACCTCAGCTGACATCCCTTTTTCCATGCTCTTTAAGGAAAGAGGCTTTATGCTTTCTAGATTAATTTCAACAGTAGGTAGCTCGTACCCCGTTATCAGCTTGAGGTACCGAGCACAATCTCCCCTGGCCTCCTTGGTCCATTCAATATCCGAAACCACTCATTCCAAGATCTTCTCTAGTCTTCCCTTTCGATGATCAAAATCTTGTTTCCACACATCCACTAACCAATAGTTATCATCCTTGAGGGCAAGGTCCTTCTCCCATACCTCACTCGGTAGCACGATGATAACCTTGATCTTTGGGTAGCCGGCTCTATACTTTTTCGGGAACTCATCGTAGATTCACCTCATGCCCTCAAGAGTCCTCTGCACCTCCAATAACTTATTTTCTATTCAGACAACCAAGTTGATGCCCGTGTTCCCCACGTCTAAGACCTAATGAAACCAATTTTTTGTAGTCTTATCCAAGTTCCTAGTCCTTTCTAGCTTATTGATCTGCTCTTAGGACAACAACTGCGGTGGGGGCAACGACGTGGTGGGTATCTCATCTGGGTATGACCATTGTTGAATGTAGGTCATCAAATCAACCACTTGTGCTTTAATTTCTTCCTTTGAAACCTTATCCTGTTGGATAAGGTGCACCACCATGGCCACCGATTCCTAGAGGTGGTCAACCTTCTGCTCCCTAGTGGCCACTCCCAAGTCAATAGTGGAGACGTTATAAGTCACTCCTTGTTCTCCAACCACCGGTGTGGCTATTTTTACTGGCCTAGGTCCGGAGGCATCCATGGTTACTTTCGATCAAATTTTCAGCCTTTTCTCCTTCTTAGTGCTTATCTATGCTTTGGCTAGTATTGCCTCTAGCCTCGCCTTATGATCTTTTAGGGCGGGAGTCTTTTGCCTAAGCTGACTCCCTAGCCAATCGGGCATTTGGGGCCCCTCCTTGGGTGATTCACATTTATCCTTGCTGCCCTCCACCCTAAGTTCAATGGTTTTGACAACAAGGGCCTCCTTCTCAACCCTTGCATCCTCCTTTTTTCTCGTCGGAGTCCTGTTTGAGCGTTACACATTTAGTGGGAGACTTGGTGAGCAATTGCTTGTCGGAGGGATCTTCCCTTTCAGCGTCTTTTTCTTCCTCATCTTGATCATACTCATGTTCCCCGGGCTTATTTTATTGTTCATCTTCACAAAGGGATGCTTCCTTGTCGTGCTCCGGGGTCCAATCATGTCTTTCATCTAGAGACTTCCCGATCTCAGTCTCCGGAGTAGCAGACCCTTCAATCATAGGCTGACCTGCAACCTATTGGTCCTCGATCTCCTTGACCAGTTTGTTCCATTCTTCTTCAAGCTCTGGGTCAGTTGTTTCCTGAATTAATTATGTGTCCAGTTCCTCACTACCTTCACTAGAGGATTCATAGGCCACCTCATCGATCTCCTGGTGCTCAAAACATCGGGTGCTCATGGTATTCAAACTCTTCATCTTTGGGCCTCTTGGTAGCCTCTAGCTGCTATCGCTCGAGCTCATCTAAGATATGCATTGTTACCTCCATTCTAGGTGGTTCGGTAGGGGGAGGGAGAGCTGGAGCATTAGCCAAATCCTGGGCTATTGTAGCTTGCACTACTAGATTTGTAAGCATCCCCGAAAGCTTAGATGGCATGTTTTGCATGTATTTTACGAAGGATTCTGGGAAACTGAGGACAAGCATTGCAGCAATAGAAGTGGACGGAAGGGAAGGATACATAGAAGATGATGAGATCGGTGAGGTCATGACAAAGGATGAATCCATTGATATAACTTGCATGATTGGAGAAGTGGAGGCAAGGTGGATAGAGATGTCCACTGCAGGCGAGGAGGAAGAAGATACTGCAAGCGAAGTGGGTGGGATAGTGGTAATAGCAGCAGATGGAGACTTTGGCAGGTTGGCCTCTTCCTCTTTTCCCTCGAGGAGCAGATCTTCGGGTATTACAGGAATCTCCACAACCCCGACTGCTTTTCTTTTCTTTTTGGAAGGCTCACCCTCTGAAGCCTTTCGAGCATGAACCTTTGGGTTAGGAAACTGCTCACTAGCTTCCTTTCTCTTCTTAGTTTTGACAAATGGTGGGGATTTATAGGTTTTCATAGTTGTAGTAGCAGACACCCCACCATTAGAGCCACTTGGCTCACTTTTGAGTCCCTTAAATGTTAAGGAAACTCCCTATTGCTTCAGTTGGGCCACTTGTTGGTTGATCCACGCCTTCGTTCAAACTTCCACGGGCTTGGTGAGTATGTCGAGGTCATCAACCTCTTGCTCATCCCAATCAATCATGGGCAATGGAATATTAGCGACGACACCATATCCTGGATCGATCACCGTGCTCTCATCCTCTTCAAGCTGATCCAAAATTGGACACAAGTTGACTCTTCACACGTAGAGGGAAGACATGCACATATAGTGTCGTAACCGTACTTCAAGATCATCCTTGCAGTTGGCCCAGAAATCCTCAACATTGTGGAGGTGGGTATACTCAAGTCCCAGTGCCTTTTTGATATGACCATATGGGTCCATTCGCGGTTGAGTTGTATACTGCTTGAAGTGGTATTCGACCAACTCCTTTTCTGAATTACTCGCACATTGGGAGGTATGGATTTTTTACATTCCCTAGCCAAGGCTAATAGGGTAAGGTGTCCCTGCCAAATGTTTTCTACTCAAAATATTGTGAATGTGTCATAGCTATTAGGTCAGCTCCAATATTATGAGTTGGTCATTGGGGTACTGGGGCAGCTTGTTCGGCCTTTCCGTGAATCCTTGGGCGCGCATGTAAGTGAACTTAGGGAATTGTATATAAATGAAGACGTAATGCTTGAGGAGGACTCTAGCACTATGGGAGACTCTTCTCTCAAAATCTCCTCCAAGCAACCAGATGATGTAGGAAATGAAGGCATCGTTTACTGTGCAGTAGTCCCTCTTGAAGTTTTTGTACTACAACTGAGGATATTTGTCATAGGGCTTAAGTTCCCTCCTTGGGCATTGCAGTCAATCCATGATAATGTCACCGATCGACAAGCTAATAGACCAGGTATGATGTCATGTAGAATTTTAATGTCTTCTTCACACTGATAAATTTCTCATGAAAGCAATTGCTAATTATTTCCCCCCAATAAAAGGCAACGTCAGTCCCGTGGAGGATTTGTTCCACAAAGTATAACATCCACTCCTAAAAGAAGGTTGTAGCAGGAAGGCCCATTACTCTGCTTAGTAGGGTAAATGCCTAGCACCTGATAAAAACATCATAAGGAAGAAAAACAGGCAATCTGGGTTCCCAGGGCTGAAATTCCCTTGGCAGAATGCCGTTTGGAAGGGCAAACGAGGCAAGACATTCCCAATGACCTTTTCGATCTTGGATTTGATCAAAAAAAGGTTGGGCATGAAAGAAGGCTCAATTTTAACAAGTGGATCGAAGTCCGTTTTGAATTTGGAGGTCATTTGAGCCCTCATTTAGGTGTTCGGGTTTTAGCTATAGGAAGGCCATTTGGAACAGTGCAGGGAAGATGACACTCTGAGTGCCGGGCTCCGGAGTTCAGGTTGTCAGGGTTGCGAAGCTGTCATGGGACAACCGTGCAAAATGATGAAATGCAGGTGGCAATTTGGGGATGGAAGTCTGAAGGGTAATCCTCAGAGACAAATTCATCAGTTAAGAAAATCTCGATGGCGAACCAAAGGTCGGGGCTCGGAGGCCGGAAAGATGGTTAGGTCTGGCCATTTGAAACAATGAAACCAGAACGAAATCCTAGAGACGGAATTCTAGACACTAGAGTCCGAACAACGTTTGGACGTTATGTCTTCTGTTTAGGTTTTATATGGCAAAGGGGCGATCGGGGTCTGAGAGTCGAAAAGACGTCTTGGGACAACAGTGGAAAACGACGAAGGTGACAGGGAATTCCGGACACGTAATTTTGGGGGTTGGGGTTCGCCAATGACTTGGATGTCAGGTTTTTTTGCAAGTTTTTAAGATGGACTTCACGCGCCTCGGGTCCAAAGGTTGGGAAGATGCTCGAGGAAGGTCGTTCGGAATGGTGGGGGCATAATGGAAACCTGGGAAGGAAATTCCGGTGGCCGGGACCCAGGGCAAGTTTGGTCTCACCAGATTTATGATGGAATTTGCAAGGTTGGGGCCCGAGGTCTTGAAGGTCGCCTGGAGTCCGCCGTTGGGAACGATGAAACAGTCATGAAATTCAAGAGATGGAAATCCGGACACCAGAGCCCGTGGTGAGGTTAGCCGTTAGACCAGAATTTCGGCCAAGATTTGCAGTGGCCGCAGAGAGTTCTAGGCCCGAAGGGTGCGACTGCCTGCTTCGAAGAATAGCGGCGGGGAAGTCAGGTTCCGGCCCTGAATTTGATGGTCTTAATTTGTCATTTTTTCCATTTCCAATTTGTGGGTTTTCTAGGTTTGGGTACTACCTTACCAAATTTTAGTTCATTTTATCATTTTTACTTGATTTAAACCATGATTTCAAGGAAAAAGAGATAAGGCATGCAGACGAGGAACATACCCAGAAATCCCAAAGAACACTTCTATTGAATTCGCGAGGAACGACAGAGTAGAAGTTCGGGTGCGAAAGCGGAGATTGTTGGGGTGGCACTATCTTTTTCAATCACTTTTTCATGTGAAAATGACAGTTGAATAACTTGTTTATATAACCCCAACATCATTAATCCCCAATTAAATGCCTAGTATGATGGCAGGTGAGGTAGCTGAGTTTAAATTCCCAGATGGCGGCGGGAGGACTAGGGTCCGATTGCCGGGAAGATGTCGAGCCATGGTCGTTTCGAAAATATGTCGAGTGAAATGCAAATGGCGACGGGAGATCTAGGGTCTTGCGTCTAGAAAGATGGAAGTTGGTAGCCGTTTGGAATGACAAAGTCCAAAGGGAAACTTGAGAAGGGAAATCCGGAAGGTCGGGCCTGATGGGTTTGAAAGAATTCGCGTAGTTGCTGTTTGGAACGACAGAACCGAAATGGAAATCCAAGAGGGGAAACCCAAGGGTTCGGGCCTAGAAGGAGCCAGGGATGTAAGAAAGGCTGATAGACAAGGGAAATGTGAAATGGCTTAAGATTTATCATTTTTCAAAGGGGGGAATTTGGTCAAACTTAAAATATGACTTTTTAGAATATATTAACCTTTTAAGGCACAAAAATGGGCATGCAAAACAAGGCAAAGCAAAAAGGACCCGACAAGAAAAAGAGGGAAGAGAGGGTCCCCGTTCCAAGTGGGGTGTATGTGCAATAGGCGCAACACCTACCCCCTCGAGAAATTGGGAAATTTTTTTGAATTTTGGGTTGATTTCTCGACAAAGGTTAAATCTAGGTTCAGGTGCCAAAACAGGCCTTGGGATACCAAAAATATCCTCAAAAATACAAAAAATGTAACTCAAAATAGGTTGTGTAGGGTGGAAATAGGTCAAACATGCCCAAACCCTAGCTTTTGGCTCAAATTAGGGCAAAAACCCTTAAATTTTAGGCTTAAATAGGTGATAAAGGGTCACTTTCATGTCATTTGTGCATTCAGCCGTTAGAGATTTGTGCATTTGGAGCTCTGACACCTTGGTGAAATGGGTCACCGTGCATTTCCTCTTCACCTTTTGGAGCGAGTTCAAGAGTACTAACGTTGAGCAGACGCAAGACCCCAGGTATGTGATTTGAAACTTGCCTCAATTTTCACATTTAGGTGCATTTAATAGGGGGTCAAAATGAGGTTTCTAAGCACACCATTGTATAACAACATAATTAATGCATCAGAAATGTCGCTATTGGTTTTATACTGATGCACCTTCGGTCTAGTGGCGCACCACCATTTTTTTGTTAGGTGATGCATTTGATTAGGGAGTTGCTAGGTTAATATAGCGATGCATAGGCAATTTAGGTCCAGCATTGCTCGAAAGCGGTGGGCTACACATATATCTTTTAGCAATGCACCCAAATTTTTTAATAAAGTGATGCATGCAAATGTTGATTCACTAGCATAACAACATGCGAAGCCAAATTAGCGATGCACCCCCTAAATATATACAATGACGTGCTCTTGAAAGAGTGACGCTATTGATTCCAACAACACTTTTGAGGTTTTAGGATGCAAAATCGCTGATTTTGATAACCTTTTCAACTTTTTAGAAAATTGATGTTGTGTGTGCAATGCGTGTAGGAGGATCCTCCACTGTTGATGTCATGAGAGCACCATTCCAACATTTTGGCAGTAGCAAGAGACTTTGATGATGAGGACTTGGAGAGGTAGTTACAAAGGATGCTTATTACCATATACATTATCATCGAGATGTTCCTCAAATGACGAGACAACCTGATTTTTCCCAAAGGAGTGGAGCACCATCTAGAGTTGAGGATCAACCATCAATTAGGGGTGAGTCAAGCAGCTCCAACAGGGCTAGCTATTTTTTAGACACTTTTTGATTATTTTCCCAATTATTTATACAAATATGCATTCATGGGCTCATTTTTGATAGCCATGTGGATATTATACTTTTCATTTTGATATTCATACACCGATTCAAATATTATACTATGACAGTCATATTTGATATATATATGAGATTAGATGATTTGGATCCATGATGTGATGTCCTTTATTTCATGCTTTATGAATGTATGGATGCATATGATATGATGTGATGTCCTTTATTTATGTTTATGTGATATATGATGATGATCTATGATGTAATGTATATGATATGTGATGTTTATGTAGGATGTAATGCAATGCAATGGATGTGTTACTTTCTTTTTCAGTATATTTTTATGATATGTTATGGGATGGATGTTTATGATATTTAGATGATATGATGTATGGATGGATGCATTTATTTTTGTGTACTTTTCTCATGCCATTTATGATGTCATGATGTATGCATATGGATGTATATATGATGTATATATGGATGATGCTTATAGTATGGATGTTTATAAATGATCATGATATGGATGTGATGAATGATAATGCAATGTACTTAGATGCTTAGAATAACAAATCTATACTTACTGAAAACAACTTAAATGATGATGATGATGATGATGCAGTGGATTATGCTTTCCATTGTTATGATACATTGTAATAATGTGAGATGTATGTATGCTAATGATTTTGTGGATGCAGGATGGATGCATGATGATGTTTTTGTTGACTGCGATGATACCAGGTTAGCATGGAAAGAAGATAGAAGAAATATATTGATGTGATGATCGATTTTGAAGATTGATTCAATAAGTCCAACAAGTCCATGATTCACTGAGAATTTATTTGATATGTTGATGAGATGGATGATGATTTTCTCATATCTTGGGATTGGGATTTTTTGTCATTCCTTATGTTTGATATAACACATAGACATGATGCATCATGGTATTGATAACCAAGATGGCATTGTATCTAGTGTAATGGACTTTGACTTTTCAAATAGATAGGATAGTTCTTGTTCACACCTTGACATATGAAAAACTTATTAGAATGTAGGTTAGTAGTTCATAATATCTCAGACCAAAGCATACACAATAGTGAACAAGCTACCCTAAATGATTTCCCTACACAAAACTAAGCAAGTATGCGCCAAGATTATTTTACAAGAATACCCACAAACACAACAAATGAAAGATAATGATCGATGCCCCATTCCTTTCTATCTAAATCATTGAGACATCATCGAGAGGTCCTCAAAATGGGTCATTAAGATATATCATAATAAAAGATCAAAGGAAAACAATCAGTTTTATCTATATCTCTTGCCAGTTTAACATAGCTATGGTGATGTTTGATGTTGATGCCCATTGTAGGAAGGCTACATCCTAGGACATGTTGATCAAATTTTTTGATGAAGATTGATTATGATAAGTCATCGATACAAACTCCATTGAGTCGTTTACCTATGATCCAGACTTTAAATTTTGACACTTAGGTTCTCACTTTACAACTTGCGACACTTGCTTTCTATTTATTTTACCAAAGGTTGAAGAAGACGATTGATTTACTATGGGTAAAGGTTTATTGTCGGTGAAAGCGAGATGAGATGGATATTTTTTGATTTTTTGAATATTTTAATGTTTTTGGTATTTTGAAAATGTTTCGAGGTTGTTTTTAGTCTTTTTGAAAGTTTATGTGAATGTTTTGGTTTTTGTTTATTTGAGGCTTTTTAGGGTTTTCCAATATTTTGTGGTTTTCAATTTTCAAATGTTTTTGGGGTTTTTCTAAGTTTTCCAAATGTTTAGGGGTTTTCTAAGATTTTACCAAAAACCTAACCTAAAATACTATCCTAGTGGCCTCGAGGGTTGATCAAAGATTAGCCTTGCCTATGTTATACACGTAAAAGGGCCCCCTAGTTTGACTAACTTGACTTATTGATGATGAGAAATGAAAAGTTGATAAATTATCAATTTATTATGATGAACTCCTAAAGGATTGACCTAGGGTGTCTCAGGGGCACATCAATGATGGCCTTGCCTCATTCAAGCTCAGAGACTTGTAGTTCAATTAGGTGTTGTTTTTGGATTTTTGATGTTTTGACCTTTTTATAGATTTTGATGTGTTTTGGATGTTTTGGATTTTAGTTGTATAGGATTTTGAATATATATTTTTTTGATTTTGCAAGTGTTTTTAGATTTTGATGAGATTTTATGAATGTTTTTGGGATTTTCAATGAGATTTCCAATAACCTAAAGATATACAAGAACCTGAGTTGACCTATAATGAATTTCTCCCAGCATGATGCAATAAATTGCCCTGATGTAGGCAAGACAAACTGACCTTTGGAATATGCCAAGTAGTACTAAAGGGGATATGATACTTCACAACATCAAGCTATGATACAAACGCAAATGGGTGATGGAATAAATAGGATGAATGATGTGATGGATGGATGTGATGCAAAGAATGATAAGATAAAGAGCCATAGATAGATGGAGGTTCTTTATTTACATGAGGTGCCTGTTTTCTAGGTTTTCACCAAGGTACTTGTCCAAAGCACCACCAAAGTGGTTTTCACTATCTAGGATGATTTTTTTCTTTATTGTTTTAAGTCATTTTTCTTATTTTTTTGGATTTTTTAATTATTTTTTTATTTTTTTCAGATTTACACCCTTCAAGCATAGACATAATTTTTTAAAGATGTAGACTATTGATAGGTTCCTACAAGGGTTCACCTTTAGGTCTTGATAATTGATATGCTCTTGATCCATAGCTTGTTGTGATGACAAAGGGACCTAACTAGTTAGGCTCAAACTTTCATTTACTCTCCTGATTTGGAGGATTTTTTTTATTTTGCTTGAGAACAAGATCCCCTCCTTGGAAATAACAAATCTTGATCTTCTTGTTATAGCTTTGTTTTAGTCAGTTTTGATATATTTGCAAGTGATTAAGGGTGTCAAGACAACGCTCATCCAATAATTATAGATCATTTAGCTGAGATACTCTATATTCTTCATCAGTGATCAGGCTATGTAGTGACACTCGTAGTGAGGGAAGCTCAACCTCAATAGGAAGGATGGATTTTGATCTGTAGACCAAGGAGAATGAGGTTGAACCAATAGGTGTGTGAATACTGGTTTGATAGGCCCAAAGGGTAGGATTTAACTACAGATGTCAGTCAACACTAGCTTCATTGACCATTACCCTAGGGGTAATAGGTGGTAGAGAATCGATGTTGGATGTTGAATATTTGAAATAGGTCTTTCACAACCTAATTTTTGAATGGTGTTATGTTGTTTGAGATAAGTGATTATGGAACACCATAATGACAGATGAGATAATTCAAGATAAACTTAGCAATTTCCTTTCCCATAATATAGGTCATATGAATGGCCTCGACCAACTTGGTAAAGTATTCAATGGTTTTTATGATGAACTTGTGGCTATTAGATGAGGTGGGAGTAATTTTTCCTATGAGGTCAAGTCACCACTGTGAGAAAGGCCAAGGTGTGAGCATTGGTTGTAGCTCCTGAGTTGGAGCATGAATAAGATCTCCATGCTATTGATAGTAGACATAGTTTTGCACATACTTATGGGCTTCTCTTTCCATGGTTGGCCAGTAATAACCCATCCTCAATAGTTTCTTAGCTAGAGTCATACCACTAGAATGGAAACCACATATGCCACCATTTACTTATGTTAAGGCAATCAAGGATTCCTCTTGGTTGAGACATCGTATTAATGTCCCCTCGATGCTTCGACGGTATAAGGTATCACCTATGATCACGAATCGAGATGCATTTTTAACAAATGTCTTTTTAAGGTTGGAAGTGATATCAGATGGGAGGGTTCCTTGTCTAAGATAGATGAATATATCATGATACCATAGGGAACCAAGACCAATGATTATACACGTGAATTCAAATTCGGGGATTTTAAAAGTTGGTATGAGAAGTTGTTCTACCAAGAATTCACATTGAATGATGTTGTGTGGCATGTCTAACAATGATCTAATTGTTTCCATAGCATCGGCTGCTTGGTTGTTCATGCGAGGAATCTACTCAAAAGTTATATCAATGAAAAATTCCTTGAGACTTTCTACCATCTTCTTGTAAGGAGTGAGTTTATCATCCTTAGTTTGTTAGTCATCATTTACTTGGGGTATAACTAGCTGTGAGTCCCCATAGAATTTCATCTCTTGTATCTTCCATTGAACTACTATCCTTAGACCAATAATCAAGGCTTCATACTTCAATATATTATTAGTACATGGAAATGATAGCTGGTATGACTTTGGGATGCAGTCACCTTGAGGGGTGATAAAAATAATACCCACCCTTGATCCATGTTGGGTGAATGATCCATCAAAGTACATTTTTTCGTTGATCTATTGTATTGACAAGGAACACTGTTTCATCAAGAAATTCAAGTATGAAGAGATTTTCTACATATATAAGTGCCTCTACTAGTTGGTCTATGATCACTTGTCCTTTGATTGCCTTGTGCTCTATGTACTCTATGTAAAATTCAGTCAAGATCATTATTCATTTTCCCATTCACCCAGTGAGAGTTGCTTTGGATAACAAGTATTTTAATAGGTCAATCTTTGCAATAAGCTTGATTTGATGTGACAACATGTAATGTCTAAACTTTTTTGAAGGAAAAAAAATGTC
The DNA here is from genome assembly GCA_007115665.2 of Sequoiadendron giganteum. NCBI lineage: Eukaryota > Viridiplantae > Streptophyta > Pinopsida > Cupressales > Cupressaceae > Sequoiadendron > Sequoiadendron giganteum. The sequence continues at coordinate 558,823,412 of CM021108.1, forward strand.
TAATCATGCTTTCTCAATGGATGAATAATTCATTTCATTGCCCACTGAGGTCCTTTTGATGTAATAGATAGCTCTTTCCTTTCTATTTTCATAATGTTGAGCTAGGAGAGCACCTAGTGCTACTAATGTTGCTGAGATATACAAGATCAATGGTTTGTTTGCTATTGGTGGCATAAGCATTGGAGGTGTCAATAGGTAGTCCTTGATCTTTTGGAAAGTTTTATCACATTTCTCATCTCACTTGTAAGTTATTCCTTTATGGAGAAGATGTGATAAAGGGTGGATTTTATTTGATAATTGTGTTATGAACCTTCTGATGGACTATAATCTTCCTTGTAACCCTCTCATCTACTTCAAAATCTACAGTGGTTCCATGTCTAGGATATATTTCACTTTTTCTGGATCAATCTCCATCCCTCGTTGTGATATGATGTAGCCAAGAAGCTTCCCTGATGTAACCCCAAAGACACAGTTTTTTGGGTTTATCCATACCTTATACTATTTGATCCTTTCAAAGATGGGTCCCAATACCTCTATGTGCTCACTCCTTTTCTTTGACTTGGCCAAAATATCATCCACATAGTCTTCAACTATTTTTTGGATCATGCCATGAAAGATGAGGGTCATTTCTCTTTGGTAGGTTGCTCCTGCATTCTTCATCCCAAATGGCATCATGTTCCAATAATAGGTCCCCCATGGACAAGTGAATGCACTTTTTTGTGGATCCTCCTTAATGATCATGATCTTATTATAGCCTAAAAGACCATCCATGAGTGACAACATTTCAGGCATAGCTATTAAATCCATGATGATGTCGATGTTAGGTAGAGGGATATCATCCTTCTGGCATGCTTTGTTTAAATCTCTAAAATACATGCATATTCTAATGCCCCCAGTGGGTTTAGAGACTAGTACCAAGTTTGAAACCCACTCAGGATAATCTATCGGTTGGATGAATCCAATGTCAAGAAGCTTTTGTAACTCAATTTTCACCAAGAGTGCTATTTGAGGGTGCATCTTTCTTAATTTATGCTTCACTGGTTTGGCTTTAGGATAAACTACTAAATGATGCACAACCACTTCTAGATAAAGCCCTGGCATATCTATGTATGACCATGGGAAATTTTATCCTCTCTTTTAGGAATGCTGCTAGGTTTTTTTGTTCTTCCTCTAACAAGGATTCAACATAGAAAGTGATCTTGGGTGATTCTTTTATTCCTATGTTGATTGGGATATCCTTTTCTGCTAGCACTGCTAACTTTTTTTGATGCATGGAAATAAGGAGGAGATTGAATCCCTCATCCTTGGGTGCCTTAGAGAGGTTTTCACCATTGGATGTGTCCTTTCTTTTTACTATTTTAGGATTAGAGAGTGTCACAGTATGGTTTTCACTCAAAGATCTGCAAGCTATTTGCATATCATCCATTTTTTGACTGAAGGATTCAATCATCTCCACATAGTATGCCCCTATGTCTAGCTCTATATCAAAACTAGTTTTGTAATTTTCCCATGGTAAGTTGTCACAGAGTCCCATGAATTATGTGATTGCTTCATCATTTTTGAATAAATCTAGAATCAGTGGCCTTCGTTGGTCCCAATCAATAAACTGGGGATATACTAAGCTTATTTTTGTGGTTTAGTCATTTGGTGTGAAAGATGTTGTGGATAGCATCAAGAGAGAGTTATTCTAAAATATGTCAGAAAAATCAAGGGGGAATTCATCTAGGGTAGTATCATGTCATGTTGGTAACCAAGGGGAATTCATTTAGCGGAAGTACCTTTTCCAGGAAGGGTAACCTTAATAGTACTACACCGTAATCCAATATTCTTAGGGTGTTTCTCAGGAAGGATGGCTTCCAACAAACCATTATCATTTTTTCCTAGTTTCTTGTTCTTTTTATAGCCCCATCCCTTCATTAGCTGCAAGCCTTTATTGTCATAATCCATGGAGAGAACAGGGATGGGTCATTCATCTTGATAGAGAAATTTAGATACATCCTCCTCATTGACATCTTCTTTGTTCAAATCCCCCCACTTGGTGAAGGTGATAGAGTCAAGTGCTAATGTTTCCACCACTTTGTTAATAGGTGTGGGCTTCTCATGAGATTTGGGGGAAGGAGGTAACTCACCCAGCACAAAGGTGTCTTTCTTTAGATTATAATTTCCACAACCATCATCCTGGATCATTGCTTTGATGTCTAGAATGTTTTGCACAATGGGTGCTTTTGTTTCTGAGGTAGATGTGAGGGATGATGGATCAACAAATGAGGAGGATGGTGTAGTCCCTTCATCATTCTTAGGAATCTGGGGTATTTTGTAAAACTTGGCCTCAAGGTTCTTGCAATAGTAAAAAGGCTCAGGATCTCCATGGATAGTAACTTCTCTATCCTCAAAATTAAACTTTACACATTGATGATAGGTCGAAGCTACAACTTTTAGTGCATGGATCCATGGTCGACCAAGCAATATATTGTAGGGGAGATCAAGGTCCAATACTTGGCATGTAGTTTCTATAATGGTAGGTCCCACTTGGATGGGCAGTGTGATGATGCCTTGTGATACCCGCTCTTGGTTGTCATATGCCCTGATGGTTGTACTTTTTTATTTCTCAATAGCATCTTCTGAATAGCCCAAGTTCTTGAACAACAGAAGGGTGCAACTGTTTATACTAGCACCTCCATCTACTAAGACTCTTTTAACCTTGTTCTTATGAACAAGAGCCTCAAGGTGTAAAGCACGGTTATGAGATGGTTGTGATGGTAGGTCTTTTTCTGAGAAGGTGAGAAGATGATTATTGATATGCCCTACCATAGCTTGAAATTGTTTTGTATCAATATCCTCAAGGATGCATGATGAAGATAAAGTCTTCTCTAAGATTTCCCTATGTGCCGGGGATATTATCAATAGTTCTAAGATATAAATCTATGTGAGGGTCTTCTTAAGCTGATCTAGGAGACTATACTTGCTATGGTTTGGCATTGGCAAAGTACGTTGTGTACTAGGTTGAGATGAAGCTCCTTGAAAGGTGACTTTTCCACGTCACGTGGTGACCCAACACTCCATACTATGCCCTTTGATGGTGATGACAGTGATGATGCTATCACAGGAAGCAACTACATTGGAATAGACATGTATGTTTGTGTAATCCTTACCTTTCCCATTGTTGTTTCCTTTGTTGTTATACATCATGGGGTTCTTGTATATATTGAGATCCTAGTTACTGGCGAGTACTTCAACAAATATATCTCCATTGTCGATAAGATCTTGGATAATATGTTTGAGCCTCATATAGTTCGATGTTTTGTGTCCTTTGATTTTATGAAAGTCACAAAGATCTTTTTTGTTGTACTAGGGTGGTTTATCATGTGGTTCTTGGTATTTTTTGAAATTGGGAAGTGTTATCAAGTTTGACTCTAGCAATTTCTTCATGGTGGTTTCAATAGGTTCCAACAACTATGTGTATTTTCATTTTGGATAGTTGTTTATGTTTTGGGTTCATTGTTGCGTTTTGGTGTTATTGACCTAATTATTTTGAGGTGATGTGGTTTGTTGCACAACTGGTTGAGTATTAGTTGTTTGATTGTTGTTTGGCCTAGGAGAACTTAGAACCACCTTAACATGTACCATGTCATCATTTTTCCCATTCTTGTTTTGAGCCTAGAAACAAGGCTTGTCATTTGAACTGGTTGATAGGAGGTTGTCTTTGTAATCTTGAGTATTTACCTATGAGATTAGAGCTCTCTTAATGTTAAGGGCTCTAGGGACAAGCTCATCATAAGAGGTAATACTCTACATCTTTAATTAGAAGAATAGATCTAGTTCCACATTCGTAATGATGATCCCTACTTGTTGTTCATCAGGAATGGCCACTTACTCTTGCTAGCCCTTTGCCTCCATCGATGCAAGAAATTAGAGATTCTCCTTTTTTTTGCTTAAGATTATACAGCTCTTCTAAGCTAATGTCCATGTCAAGATTAAAGTAGTGATCGATGAATTTATTAGTGATTTCTTGGAAATTTTTGATACTTGGAGGCAATTGAGAAATCCAGACAAGGGTTGGGCCTATCAAGCTTCGTGGAAAGAGGCACATTAAATAGGATTCATTGTAGGTGACCTCCATACACATGACGTTAAACTCTTTGATATAGTCTATAGGACTTCCCCTCCTTTTGTATTTATCAAATTTGGGGACCTTAAAACTAAGAGGGAATGATACCATTGTGATGTTTCGATCAAAGGGATATGGGCATAGGTTTTGTTGTGTATGGGGCTTTTTCATTTTTCCCATCCGAGTATCCTCCATTTCTTATGTTAATGCCTTAAGTTGTGATGCTACATCATCTTGTGGATTTGGTGGAGGAACATATGTTGAATATTATGGGATTGTGGATGGATTGTACATGGGATTCTAATATGATGGGGTGTTGTAGGGTGAGTATGGTGGTGGTGGCGTATATGTCCCTAATGTGTTTGGGTTGACATTTTTTTTTAGGGTTATAGTATGAACCTTGTTGTTGTTGTTGTGCGAGCAATTATTGTTGTTGGGTATACTATTGAGCTTGTTGTTGGGATACTAGGGTTGCTTGTTGTGCTGCTAAGGCTTCTTGGTGTGATTTTTGTTGTTTTCTTGCTAAGGCTACTTCTTCTTCGTCTTCTTCTTCTTGTGCTACTAAGGTTGCTTGTTGTTATTGTTGTGCTGCTAAGGCTACTTTTTGTTGTTCTTGTTGTTGGGATACAAGGGTTGTTTGCTATTCTTATTGTTGTTGTTGTTGTGCTACTAAGGCTAATTCTTCTTGTTGTTGTTTTTGTTGGATGGCTTGTTGATAAGCTTGTTGTTCTTGGTGTAAAGCTAAGGCATGCGCTTGCAATGTAGGATAGATTAGTTGTTAGGAAATTTTCAATATATTTTGGGTTTTGATGTTTTGTGTGGGTTGTGGGTTGTTGATGAGAGGTTGAGAGTTCCCTTGGTTTATCATTCCTTGAAAGATGGTGGATTGAGATGGAGGAATGTAAGTTTGAGGTCTCATTTGATTTTGCATGATGAGAGGTATCGAGAGGAAAGATAATGATGGTGCCATTAGGTATTCCGATGGTAATGACACATTAGGATCTTGAGTCCATTGATTGAAAGGGTTCACTTGACCGATGTTTTAGGGATTTCCTTATGTTTGGGATGTGGCTAAGGTATTTACTTGTTTGATGGGGTTCATGACCAAGGTGTTGCTTTGAGTTGGGTTGACCTGATGGATGGGATCGGTTCTGAGTAACCAATGGGATGGATGAACTCATTGTGGGATATGATGAAGATGTCCCTTGTTGCGTTGAGGATTGATTTTGCGTAAGGGTATTGAATTTCCCTTTTGGGTCTATTTGTGATACTTTGTCCGCACTAATTTATGTGATATTGGGCACACTTTTGGTACTTGTGGGGATGGATGAAGATAGGTTCCCTTGATATGTTGAGGTTGTCATTGATTCATGAAGTGTAAGTGGTTTATGTGGATGTAGAGGATTCTCAAGAATGGGAGGAGCGCCAAATGTTGGTGTCCAAGTGGTTTTTTGAGATGGATTGGTGTTTAGGGTACCCACAAGTGTGTTTCTTTCTAATGGAAGAGTGTGGCTAAATTCCTTAGCAAGACTAGCTGCAAGACTAGGAGTTGGTATGTGACTTAACCCTAGTGATGGCTTTGTTTGAATGGTGGATGAAGTCAAGCCTTGTGTCAATGATTGTGCAACAAAAGATAGGGAAATTGGAGCTATGTTTTCTAAGGCTTGATGTTCTTGTTTGTACTCCATGATTTCTTCTTTAGTAAGTCCAAATGGGTTGTTCATGATGTCTTCTATATCATAAGGCCCTGATGGAGATGAGGGTTGTTGTGATGGGGTAACATGACTTATTGGATAAAATTCTTGAGGATTGGGATCACTTGAGGTGAATATGACTTTGGTTTTCTCCATGATTCTCTTGTGTTGTGATCTTTTCATTACCATAAATTTTGGGTCACCTATGGGAGAGTTGTGTTGAGATTTGTAATGTTTAAACTCTCTAGCTGACTCAAATCTTGGTAAAAGGGACACTCTAAGTCTTTTTGGAGCAATGATGATAATGGGAGATGAAGAAAGGTGAATGATGTGGGAAGTGATATTTGAAATTTTTTTGGGACAAGACTTTTGACTAGAATTTTGATGTTTGGATAAAACATGTTGATGAACTTGTGAATCTTTAAGGTGGACTTGTGACCTTCAAGATAAACTAATTCAAAGATGATAACTAACTTAACTAAATGCATGGAAAAGGATTCATTTCACATACAAAGTATCTAAGTTAGGGTTTGAGTTGATAGATGTCTAAGTCTAAAGTGTTGGTGTGTTCAAAAGTTTGCAAAGTTTGGTGAAGTGAAGGATGAAATATGATAAGGGTTGGATGAAATGTTTGACCCAATCTTGAACTAGAGTGAACCTTTTTTTTGCAAGACCAAGGTGGTGAGAAACATGCTATACCTCTAAAGTGTTCAAACCCTAAGGACTCAATGATTAAGGAGAAGTTCTTGTGAAATGTGTATATTTGGTTCATCCATGGAATAGTGTAGAAATTTTTTCCTTATTGATCTATATTGATTGTGGTGATTCCTTAGGATACATCTCCTGATATACTTTGAACTATGATGTCTAAGTTTGAAATAGAACAATGTAAACCTTCTCTTGGGGATTTTTATTTTGTGAGAGATCATGAAGATAAACACAATAATATGAAAAGAGGATATTTATGGCTACACAGGAGGTGGTAATATAAGCCTTCTGGTCCCTATTCTTCATCTAAGATGTATGGTGTGTTTCTCTATTGGGTTGGTGTTTCCTTTGTTTCAAAAGTGAAGCTCCTCAAACTACTAATTATATCTGTTTGTTTTCCTTCAATTAGTTTAAAGTTTGGTTGAATGATAGTAGGCATAAGGTTTGGTTGTTCAACCAGAGTGATCGGATGCCAAATGGTCATGTGGGGTTCAATTCATCAATTTATCTTTCTTAATGAGTTTTTTTTTTACCACAAAAACTTGTCTTGCTTAAGTTTCAAACTAAATTTATATGTGTAAAACATCATATATTCCACCAGGTTCATTATGTGAAAATCATGAGGTTGGAGCCATAGTTGCTTATGTTAACTTTGGGAAGTATGGATTGAGATATAAGTCAAGATATTTAGAAATCTCTAAGGATATAAATACTTAGGCCAAAGGGTTTTAAATTTTGAGAAATATTGTTGATGTCTGTTTGCAATGTTTTGGAACCAAGAAAAGTATTAAATACACTTGCAAGAATTTACCACCTAGATTCAAAAGATACTACTTGTTGAGTCCCTACTTGGATTTCTCCAAATAGTAAGACAAAGGGAATAGCTAGAGATTTGGTGACATTGGCTCCCCCTTACATGCCATGGGTTCACCAAATGTCATACCCCAAAGATCTGAAGATCTGAGAGATATCATGTTTCTACAATGAATAGTGGAATGTAGGGCGGCTTCAAAATGACCATTCCGGCACCAACAAGTATAAAGGATTTTGGTCTCTACAATGAGTGGTTTTTAGTTAAATTTTTTTAGGATAAACTCATGCTATACATGTAGCAATTCACTCAATTAAGAGGCCTCCCATCCCTTAGAAACATCTAAGGGTTTTGACATATCACAAGGATATTAGGGGAGATATTCATCAGTATAGTACAACCACAACCAACTGGTTAATGACTTTTGTCACACCAATTATTTCTATAGCAGACCGAAAATGAAAGTATTACTTGGGTCATTCCCTCTCACAAGTTGGGAGGTAGGCCCTCTAAAGGTAACACAGTTGGTGAAGCGTAAAATGCTTTTAGTCACCCAAGATTTTCCAAAATGCCCAAGGGGAGAGGATAGGTTATTCCAAGAAGAAAAGTATACTTGTGTGTTTCTCTTCACTCAAGATCGCATGAAGCAAAAGGGGATTGGATACGCAAAACAAGCATATGCAAGAAAATCATACACATGTTCATGTTTTTAATCCATCATAGCAAAATGAGTTGTTTTAAGGACCAATTTGAAGTGTTGGGATTGTATTGTTCAATTTTAAACCAACAAGCATAATGATGTGAGGGTTCAGTTTTAACCAATTTGAACATTCATTTTAAACCCAAAAGAAATGTAGTTTGGTCCTAAAAATGTGAAATAAAGCACCATAAATGGCTTATAATTGCCTCATAAGTGTCAAAACACTTGTTAAAATTATATTTAAATGGTAATATGCTCATGCACTTTAGATTTTATTGCCCAAACCTACAAAACCAGTTATCCTAAAAACCAAAACGAGAAGTTAGTGACATATTAGCAATCAAATAAATTCAAAAAATTAAAACACATGTCAAAATTTAAGTTCAATTTTATTTACCAGTAAATTATGATGCTGAAATCAATTACGTCATTGACTTTCATCAATAGCATCGTTTTATAGAAAGTGCATCACCGTATTGAAAAATTGAGGGTGTCACACTAAAGTAAATAGTGATGTCAATCATGTCGCCCAATCAAATGTGTAACTATATTGAAATTCATGCTATGTTAAAAAATTATCTTAGCATTGCTATTTAAATGTGCGGTGATGAAATCAATTAAGTGTCACTAAATTAATTATGTGTTGATAAAATGAAAACCCAAGTGTGTCGTTGTATAGTGAAGTGTTATCAAATGCATTGGTAAATCTTCAATAGCATCGTTGAACCTATAAACATAAGAAAAACAAAAATTTAACAAGAAATTTGTCAGATTGATTAGTTCATGCCCTCCTTCTAGTGCCAAAATGTGACCAATGACATAGTATAGGCTAAATACTCTTGATCCATGAGGATTCAAAGCATATTTAAGCTACTATGCATCAGTCCCAATAAGATCATTCAATGTAAAATAAACTAAGAATCCATTAAAACTAACATATTAAAATACGAAAGCTTCAAAAACACCTATTCTAATCCATTGAAACTTATCCTATTGGGGGAGTGGTGTCACATTGATGTGCAATGGTGCCCATTTCCTAATCCCTTGGATAATGAGCTTGTTTTGATCGATTCTATTGAAGAGAATCGATGAAACCAATGAGAGATGTGTGTGAAAACATGATTTAAAAGCTAAATTAACATTATGAAAGCTAATTTAATCATGATAAATGCTATGATAATCGATATGGGTGTATGCAAAGCTATTCTAAATGGAGTTTAACCTCAAAAGATTAAAACCCTAATTTAAAAACATGCTAAATGGATGAACCTATGTTACCATGGAAGCCATTAATGGAAGCTAAACTAGTATGATGCAAGAAATTAACCTAAAATTCCTTTTAAAATATAAAATTTGACTGCAAGATGAGGGTGATTTTAACAACATAAGTTTTCTCTTAAAAGATGGATCCCTATTCAATAGATGCAAGATCTATTTATAGAATAGGAAAAATGAAACTAATGGCCAAGATCAAAAGGATCAATCAACGGTTAGAATGGAAGGAAGATGGAGGCATGGATCATGGATTCCCATCAAAGGGTTAAGAATTCAGGATGATAATTAATCAAGGACTTACATTCATCCAAACAATCACATTTTCAAAACTTGCACAAGAAGTCTTGTTTGAAAGTTTGTTTCAGAAAGGAATATTCCCTTTCCCAAATGAGTGAAGAAAGAGAATATTCTCATGGGTGAGGAAAATTAGGTATTTAGTTAATTAAAACCAAATTTAATTGTATAGAGGGGAAGGAATATTACACGAGAATATTCCCCTTTTGGAAGAATGTGCAAAGGAGGAATATTCTCAAGGAATATTCCCTTGCAATAAGGAGAATTAGATTTAATTAGTAATTTTATAATTAAAACAATGTTTCAATTTATCTAAATTAGGGGAATTTAGGATATTCATTAAATAATTAACTTATTTAATGAAAAGGGTTCAAAATGACATTTAATTAAATATTTAAGATTATTTAATTAAATCAGAGGACTTAGGATATTAAAATTGAATATTTTGATTTATCCAATTTAATAGGACGAAACGTTAGTGCAAGAGGGGGTGAATTAACCTAATTAGATTAATCAGGTTAATAGATGAAAATGGCATGATTAATTAAATAGCTAAGCTAATTTAATCAATCAAGCGAAAAGAGGATGGGTTTTAGAATGAAATAGTGTTAGTATATCTAATTCAAGTGTATGATATCATTGAGGACATTTTTAAGTGTCTACAACTTCATACTAATATTTTGATAGAAACTAGCGTAATTGAATATTTCATGGATTGTAGAACTATCTCTAAGTTACTAGAAGATTAGGCTTTAAGGAAAATTCTTGGATGGTTCAAGATGAGAATTGGGTAGAGAAAATGGTGGATCATTGTCTAGCATGTAGTGAGTTGGAACTTCCAATATTTACCGCATAATTCACTTGTGTGTTGCCCCATTTATGATTTTATTCTAAGAATTATTTGAATAGCTCAATACAAGGCTATAGGGAATTTTCATAACAACATAGTTACCTATTTTGATGATAATGGTAGTATTATTAATATTTGTGGTAACCAAACAATAATAAGTCTTAAGAAAGTTCCTACAATAAAAATAAATAAGGCAAAAAGAAAAAGATTTACTTTGTATATTTTTCACACTGATGACCTTTAGAATGTTAAGGATGTTGAATAGGACAGCTGAGAGGGGTGTGAATAATTTGTCACAAAATTAGGCATTTAATTCAATCACCGGAACTAATCTCTAATACCGCTTGAATGATTAATCATCAAATGCCAATGCAAAAACTTAAATCCAACACATAAACACAATAACACCAAATTTACGTGGAAAACCCAATATGGGAAAAATCGCGGTGAGGATTAACTCACACTATAGAGAATATCAAAACTAATTACAAAAAGGCTCACTACCAGAAACAAGGCTCACTGCTTGAAACAAGGCTCACTTCTTGAAACAAGGACTCACTATCCAACAATGCTACAACCCAAAGGGCTCACTGCCACAGAGGTACAAAGAAGAAAAGGAAGAGATGTTATAGATAGACTACAATCCCAATGCAACAAAGGATTCCACCACAATTACTCCACACATGCATGAATGATAGAGTTTTCCTTCTTCTCATTGCATCCATAAACTTAGCATTAAGATTTGCTTTGATCTACCACACTCTCAATACGCACTCTTATTGAATAGAATCAATGTTGCACAAAACTATACTTTCTCTTATCACACTACTTCTTTTCTCTTGCATCACCCACACTTCACCATCAACTCATCTTGTATTTATACTATCTTCAACTTTGAAACATATCCAAAGTCTGCCATCCAAATTCAAATTTAAATTAGGTCAGCGCCAAAACATCCTAGGGTGGAATTAGAATGAGGGTGACCCAAACACACACTTCAAGGGACCAACATGCTTCATCATCCTCGAAATTAGTATTTCATACAAGGTTGGCCAAGCCAGTGTAAAACACATAGAACCATTAAGCATGAATATTCTAAATGTCAAAACTATCTTCAATAGAACCAGGGCAACACAACTCTAGAACCACAAGTCATAAGACTTCATCAAATAGAAATTTGGACCAACAACATTTCTCTCAAACCTCAACTAGAAACACAAAAAAACCATAGTTCATAATTGGTGAACACAACTTACACTATACAATGAATCAACAACCAAAAATATAGATATAACATCTGCTAACAACTGTGAACAACATATTTGAACCACACAACCACAAGAGAAAATCTTGATAAAAAATTGGAGCAACCAGTAATCACATGCAACATATCTTTATTACAATTTTCTCAATATCCTCGACATATAGAACCAACAAAAACTAGTAGATAACTAGTTAAATAGTTGACATCAATGACAACACCTACAAAATTTCATCAACACCTTCAATCTTTTCATTCTTGCAACAATCTCCCCCTTTTTCATTGATGGCACCACATGATGTGAAAACCCATCAAAGACAACATACTAGCTCTAAATACATTTTTATGTTTTCTCCCCCTTAGAAGATAATCTCTTATAAGCTTCTTTTCATCCTCTTTTTGCATGCTTCTTCTCTCCCCCTTTGAAATCAATGGAAAAGGAAAACTAATATTTTACATTGATTTCTCCTTTGACATGAAAACATAATGCAAAAAATGACAACACCTAATACTACCTACTCCCCTTGAGAGGTAGTCACCAAAACATCAATCCAGACGAAAGATAGATCCATGGATCCACCAGACTGAAGCATCTCCATATGCATCTAGTTCAAGAAAGGAGGGGCAATAACCCCTAACTTCTCCTGAAGGTACTCAAATTATCTTTAGGAAGAGCCTTCATGAAAATATCATCAATCCAATCCTTCATCAGAACATACTCAATTTTTAATTCATTCTCCATGACCTTCTTTCTCAAGAAATGATATCTAATAGATATATGCTTCATCCTTAAGTGCATCACAAGATTCTTAGATATGTTAATTACACTTGTATTATCACAAAAGATAGAAATGGGATCATCATATAGCACTGTCATATCTTTCAATGCCTATTTCATCCATAGAACTTGTGTACAACAAGATGCAGAAGCAATATACTCAACTTCAGCAATAGAAAAGGAGAATAAATCTTGCTTCTTACTCAACCATGCCACCAATTTGCATCCAAGAAAGAATGCACCACCACTTGTACTCTTTATTTCATCTACACATCTAGCCCAATCTGCATCTGTATAGGCACTGAGTGTAAATTCAATATCTTTAGGATATCACAATCCATAATCCGGAGTGCCATTGAAATATCTAAATATTGTTTTAACTACATCAATATGTGTTTCCTTTGAATCTTCCTGAAATCTAGCCACAAGATAGACTGCATGCATGATATCCAGTCTAGTAGAAGTCAAATATAATAGTCCACCAATCAAAGATCTATACTTGCTCTGATCAACCTTAGGTGAATTATCATTTTACCCAATTTGCAACCAGTCACCATAGAGTACTTACCAGTTTGGAACCATCCATCCCAAACTTTTTCAACATCTCTCTCACATACTTAGACTGTGAAATTAAAATTCCTTTCTATGTTTGATTAATCTATAGCCCAAGGAATAAATTCATCTCCCCAAACATAGACATTTCAAATTATTTATGCATCTCTTCTGCAAACATCTTGCACATACTTTAATTTCCTCCAAAGATAATATCATCAACATACACAACTACAATCAATATTGTATCATTTTCAATCTTAAAGTACATATTATTATATTTCATACCTTTGTTAAATCCTTATTGAATCAAGTACTTATCTAACCCTACATACCAATCTCTAGGAGCTTACTTCAACCCATATAAAGGTTTCTTCAATTTGCACACCATATTCGGTTGATCTATCAACTGAAATCCTTCTGGTTGTTCCATATAGACTTATTCTTCTATTTATCCATTCAAAAATGCTAACTTGATATCCATCTGATAGACCTTAAAATATTTGTAAGCAGCAAGTTCCAAAAACATCCTTATAGCTTCCATTCTTGCTACCAGGGTAAAAGTTTCTTGAAAATCTATGCCTTCTACTTGTGAGTAACCTTTACACAAAAGCCTCTCTTTGTTTCTAACTTCTCCATTCTCATTCAACTTATTTTTGAATACCCACTTTGATCCAATTATTTTTTTATGTGCGAGTCTTGGGACCCATTCCCAATTCCGAATCTTCTTAATCTGCAAAATTTCTTCTTTCATAGCTTCCTTCCAACATTCATCTTTACAAGGTTCACTTACTGTCTTTGGTTCTATCTCGTAAAGTAAAAACAAATTCACTTCAACAGTAGCTCTGCTTTTGGTTAACGCACCTTTTTTTTTTTATCTCCAATAATTTGAATTTTGAATGATTCTTTTGTACATATCTAGGTGTCCTAGGGGACATCACCAAATAATTTTCTTCACTTTCATTTTGTTCATCCTGGTTCTCTTGCTCATATTTTTCCTATTCTTCCACAATTTCTTCTATTCTTGCACAATCATGTTGATCAGATACATATCCATCAGTGTCAAGAGAATTCTTCATTGTCTCATCAACCTTCACATTCGAGATTTATAAAATATTTCTCGGTCTTTTATTGAAACATTCGTATGTCTTTCTTTTAGTATAATATCCAAGAAAAATTCCTTCACCACTTCTTGCATCAAACTTTCCCAAGGTTTATTCATGTCTTTTGATATAGCATTTGCTTCCAAAACCTTGAAATATTTAACTGTAGGAATTCTTCCATGCCATACCTCATAGGGAGTCTTTGTACTGTTTTCTCTTGCTTGAACTCGATTGAACACATAAATAGAATTATGAATAGCTTCTTTCTAGTAAACTTCTGGTTAACCAACCTCAATAATCATCGATCTAGTAGCTTCTTGAACTATTCTATTTTTCCTTTCAACAACTCCATTTTGTTGAGTAGTTCTCAGAGAAAATAGCTATATCTTTATTCCATTCACTTCACAAAACATATAAAACTCATGGGAGGTGAATTCTCCACCTCTGACAGATCTTAAGCATTTTATCTTCAAATTCACTTCATTTGCAACTATTGCTTTGAATGTCTTGAATCTATCTAATGCATCTAATTTCTCTTTAAGAAATGTAACCCATGTATATCTAGAATAATCATTAATTAAAATCATAAATTAACTTTCACCAAGTAGACTTCTCACTCTTGTAGGACCACAGAGATCTATATGAACTAAACCCAATGGTCCGGTAGTAGACTGTTCCTTTGATTTGTAATGATTTCTTGCTTGCTTTCCAAATTGACAATTCCTACAAATAGCATTAACAGGATTTGTAATCCTTGGTAAATCTCTCATGGCTTGAATAACATTGATCATTGCCAAGTTATCAAAATTCATGTGACACATTCTCGTATGCCATAGCCAGATATCATTTATCTAAGTCATAAAGCATTTTCCATTAGCACCATTAAGTTGATAGATATTCCCTTCATATTTCTTTCCTGTAGCAATCAATGTTTTGAATCCTTTATGGATCTCACATTTCTCATCCTTAAACACAAGATCATATCCTTTTTTGCACATCTGATCAATGCTCAATAGATTATGTCTTAAACCCTTAACATAGTAAACATTGTCAGTATGATGCTTGCCATCAAAACTTATTGAACCTATCCCAGAGATTTTAGTTCCAGTATCATCTCCAAACATAACCAAGCCTCCATCATATTTCTCAAGCTTAAAAAACTTACTTTTATCACTAGTCATGTGATGTGAACAACCACTATCAACTACCCAATAATTTTTCTCTTATTTAGGATGTAGGGAAGAGGTAATTGTACCTTCATTTACCTATTTTTCAAAATTAGTAGAAGTAGGCTCATCCTTAATCACCAAGAACAAGTATTCATTGTCATTTGGATCTTCATATTTTGAATCCTCATCAAACAAATTAGCATTCTCATTCACATAGTAAGCTCTATTAATCTTCTTTCCTTTCTTTTCTTTCTCATATCATAGTTTATTCCTTTTAGCTCTTTTCGGACACTTTACAACATAATGACCTATTTCTCCACAACTAAAGCATTTAAAGGGAAACTTACCTTCATACTTATCAGAGATTTTCCTCATTCTTCTTACAAAGTTAGATTCTATTTCATCAAAGTTATCTTCATCTAGATCTTCAACTTTTTTAGCTTTAAAATCAATCTCTTATTTTCTTCTATTCCTTAAACTCGACTTCCTCACCTCATAAGATGTCAAAAATCCTAATAGTAGATCCTCAGTACAAGTCTTATAATCTATAGTCTACTCAATAGCACTCACCTTCTCACTATAAGCATCAAGAAGAGTTATAAGAATCTTCTTTACAATTTTTGTTCCATCAATAGTAGCACCAAGTTCTCGTATACCAGCCACTATCTCATCCAATCTTTGTACATAAGCTTTAACATTTTCATCTTTAGACATATGTAGAAGATCAAACTATGTCTCCAGATTCTATAGTTTCACCTCTTTAACTCTTTCATCACCATCATGCACACTTTCTAAAGCATCCCAAACTTCCTTAGTTGTCTTGAAATTTTGAACCTTGATCAACTCTGAATGTACCAAATTATTCTTCAAAATGTGTTTCACCTTATTGTTCAATTTATTTAATTTGATTTTTTCAAGTGTACTCGTACCATTAGTAGGAGGAGTGTAAGGATTTTTTTAAGCTTTCTCTACATCATATCCGCAATACTCTAGATATTCTTCCATCAATACTTTCCAAATACCATAATTAGCTCCATCGAACCTTAGATAATCATAAACCATTTTTCCATCCATCCCAAGCCTTCTTCAAGAGGTTAAGCTCTTCATAAAGGAACTAAGCTTTGATGCCAATTGTTGAATAGGAAAATTGAGAGGGGGATGAATCAGTTGTCACAAAATTAGTACTTTAATTCAATAATAGAAACTAATCTCTAATACTGCTTTATAATTAATCATCAAATTCCAATGCAAAAACTTAAATCCAACACATAAACACAATAACACCATATTTATGTGGAAAACTCAATACCGAAAAAACCATGGTGAGGATTAACTCACACTATAGAGAATATCAAAACTGATTACAAAAAGGCTCATTTCTAGAAGCAAGGCTCACTACCTGAAACAAGGCTAACTGCCTGAAAGAAGGACTCACTGTCTAGAACAAGGGCTCGTTGTCCAATAGGGAACAACTCAGAGGGCTCACTACCATAGAGGTACAAAGAAGACAAAGAAGACAAAGAAGAGATTTTATAGAGAGACTACAATCCCAATGCAACAAAGAATTCCACCACAATTACTCCACACATGCATAGTGATAAAGTTTATCTTCTACTCACTACACCTAAAAGCTCATCATTAAGCTTCACATTGATCTACCACACTCTCAACACACACTCTTATTGAATAGAATGAATGTCGCACACAGTTGTACTTTCTCTTATCGCAGTATTTCTTCACTCTTGCATCACCCACACTTCACCATCAACTCATCTTGTATTTATACCATCTTCAACTTTGAAACATATCCATAATCAGTCATCCAAATTCAAATTCAAATTAGGTTAGTGCCAAAAAATCCTAGGGTGGAATTATAATGAGGGTGACCCAAACACACGCTTCAAGGGACTAAAATGCCTCATCATCCTTGAAAGTAGTATTTCACACAAGGTTGACCACACCAATGTAAAACACATAGAACCATTAAGTACAAGTCTTCCAAATGTCAAAAATATCCTCTATAGAACCAGGGAAACACAAATCTAGGACCACAAGTCATAAGAATTCATAAAAGAAAAATCCGGACCAACAACATTTCTCTCGAACCTCAACCAGAAACATAGAAAACCATAGTTCACAACTAGTGAACACAACTTGCACTATACAGTGAATCAACAACCAAAAAAATAGATATAACATCTGCTAACAACCATGAACAACATATCTGAGCTGCACAACTACAAGAGAAAATACAAACCAAAAACCAGAGCAACCACTGATCACATGCAACATATCTTTATTACTATTTTCTCAATATCCTCGAAATATACAACCAAAAGAAACTAGTAGATAACTAGTTAACTGGATGACATCAATGACAACACCTAAAAACTTTCCTCAACACCTTCAGTCTTTTCATTCTTGCAACAAAGGATCCTACAACAAAAGGATACCCTATTCTTGATGCAGGAGCATCCGGGTTCAGGTGTGATCCCGCGTCAATAAAAAATATTTCATTATGAGTTCAATTTTTATTGTGTTTTTTTCTCTCAGAATGTAGCCTTAATGAAAATTTGGAACATAATTAAATGACATTTTTTTCAATTTCATTTGACAAATTTCATGTTATGATTTTTAATTCCATTCTAACATTTTAATGTTGACATCATTACCATAGGCAAACCTTGCTACATATAACACATTTCTCCAATTGTTGATATTTATAATTTCTTTCCAACTTAATATCTTTATTAAAAATTAAAATTGGTTGGAATGGCATACAAATTAAAACTTTTGGTTTTTGGTCAGCACCTAGGAAACATGGAGATGAATTCTGATAATTTACAAAAAGGAATAATTAGATCCTATGTAGCCAAAAACATAATCAAAGAAACAAAAATGAATGTAAGGGTATGCAAAAGGAAGCGAATGGTTATAAGAAATAGCTAAATTCTTAAAAAATCATGAGGAAATGAAGAGGTTCCATAGCTAAGGAAGGGGACAAACTATTTAAAAAAAATGAAAGAAGATTAAAAGACAGAGGGGGTGCAACATAGAGGAAAAAAAATGTTGTGAATAGACTAGAAAAAGGGGTTGCACCATATTGCCATAGTTTAGATTTGAATAAAAGACAACCATATTACTCTAGTTGTGCAAGAAGGAGAAGGAGGCCCGTGAAGGGAATTCAACAATTTGCAAACAAACAAGAACAGGAGGACAAGGCAAGGGAAAGTAGAGTTAGAAAGGCAGGAGGCCACGTTTGGTAGGAAAGAAGAGGGTAGCCTAAGAGAGGACCTGTGTGTGGGAAGAAGTATATTATTTTAACAAAATGAAATTCTTGTAAAGTGTAGAGAACATCAACAAGAGGGGCACACTTAGTAAGGGGAGGAAAAGTAGTTTTGAACAAAAGAAATATATGCAAATTGAATGTGAATTTTGGAGCAAATCAAGCCATCATGAAAAGGAGAAAGTAGTAATTTAAAATAATTTGTGGAGATTATTATATGTAGAAATTACATTTGTAGTGCAATGTGAATGGAGAATTGGGTAAATTGAATTCAATGTTCCTTTTGTAGTTATTTTAATTGTGAAAGATGATACAAGAGCATTCTCGTAACAATTTTGGAAGTGGAATTGAATTTTCTTTCAAAGTTCTGATGCAATTTTAAATTGTTGCAAATTGACAAATGATAATTGTCAATTAACTTACCATTGGTTATGTATTTTATTTTTTAAGAGAGGTGATATTACTGAGGTTGAATTCCTATTTATGTCAATTGGTATCAGAGTGAGTAGTCCTAAGAATGGAAAGGATCCACCAGGACCTATAGGTGAAAGTGTGTATAAATCGATGATCGTGAGGTAGTTCACACATAGAGGAAAGTAAGTGTGAAGCGGTAGAGAAGAAGCTCAAGAGGGTTGTTGTGGGTAGAGAATTCCAAAGCAGCGGAGAGCTTGAAGCTACAACGGAATGCATTTTGTAGAGAGAGTGATTGCAGCAGATGAAGATGGGTTGGGTTGTGAGGAGAACCGTGTGGATACTATTTTGCGAGTAGTATTGGGATATTGTGGAGGATGAAATGTGTGAAGAAATAGAAAATATGGTTCAAGGAAAGTGGAAAAGAATGAGAGGAAAGTGATGAAGAGGAGTGAGATGAAGAAAAAGGATAGCAGAAAAGAGTATTGCAACTTGAGATGGAAGGAGAAAGAGGTAAGAGTAGCCCCTACAGAGATATGTGAAGAAGAAACGAAGGTGAAATAAAATGAAGAAGTGATTGCAGTGGTAGAGGATGTATTCACAACGATGGAGTACTAGGAAGTTGTAGCTGATGGAGATGTGAAAGATGTTGTAGCAAAGGATAATGTTGCAACAATGAAAGAGAAAGAGGTAAAATTTAATTTTCTTGAATTTAGTGATGAGGAGGTTGAGTTGAATTTTCATATGGTTGAGGTGAATAAAGAATTAGTTGATAGAAAGACAGATCATGTTATTGCAAATTGGTGTATGGATAAGTGTTTGCATATAGAAGTTGTGGTGGATCTTGCAGGATTTTGGTGGAGGTGGTCAGTCTGTAGTGTATTGGATCCCATGAATGAGAAGAAAATAATAGTGTGTTTGGTAGAGGAGTTCAGGATTTGGTGGACATGATTCCATGAGGGGGAGAAGGAAGAGTATGTAGTGTTTCTCAAGGGAGGTGGTGCATGTTCTGGAACGATGCTAGAAAAATAAAAAGAAAGATTGGTCTTGAGCACTTGGACAGTGAAGGAATTTGCTACAAGTTGATGGCAACCTATAAGATTAGTGCAACTACTCAACTCCATTGTGAGCATATGCTCACAATCTTTCTACCTGACATGTCTGATGTAGGAGCATCCAGATATAGGTGTAATCCTACATCAATAAAAAAAATTCATTTTGAGTTCAGTTTTTTTTGTGTTGTTTTCTCTTGGAATGCATCCTTAATGGACGTTTGGAATGAAATTAAATGAATTTTTTGTCAATTGCATTTGAAAAATGTCATGTTATGATTTTTAGTTCCAATCTAACATTTTAATGTTGCCATCATTACCATAGGAAAACCTTGCTACATATAGCACATTTCTCCAACTGTTGGTATTTATTATTTCTTTCCAGCTTAATATCTCTATGAAAAATTCAAATTTTTTTGGATTGGCATACAAATTAAAACTTTTGGTTTTTTGTCAGCACCTAGGAAACATGGAGATGAAGTTCGATAATTTAGAAAAAGAAATAATTAGATCCTATTAGCCAAAGACATAATCAAAGAAACACAAATGAATGCAAGGGGATGCAATAGGAAGCAAATGGTTATGAGAAATAGTTGAATTCTTGAAAAACCATGGGGAAATGAAGAGGTGCCATAGCTAAGGAAGGAGACAAAGTATTAAAATTATTTGAAAGTAGATTAAAAGATAGAGGGGGCTCAACATAGAGGAAAAAAAAGGTTGTCAATAGACTAGTAAAAAGGGTAGCACCATGTTTCCACAGTTCAAATTTGAATAAAAGACAAACATATTACTCTAGCTGCATAGGAAGGAGAAGGGGGCCTGTGAAGGGAAGTCAACAATTTGCAAACAAACAAGAATAGAAGGACAAGGCAATGGCATGCAAAGTTAGAAAGGCAGGAGGCCACATTTGGTAGGAAATAAGAGGGTAGCCTAAGAGAGGGCCTGTGTGTGGGAAGAAGTAGAATATTTTAACAAAATATTTTTTTTGTAAAGTGTAGAGAACAACAACAAGAGGGGTTCACTTGGTAAGGGGAGGAAAAGTGGTTTTGAACAAAAAATATATATGCAAATTGAATATGAATTTGGGAGTAGATCAATCCATCATGGAAAGGAGAAATTAGTAATTTAAAATAATTTGTGGAGCTTGTTACATGCAGAAATTACATTTTCAAAGTTTTTAATGTGAATGGAGAATTGGGTAAATTGAATTCAATGTTCCTTTCATAGTTATTTTAATTGTGAAAGATGATACAAGAGCATGCCCGTGACAATTTTGGAAGTGAAATTGAATTTTCTTTCAATGTTTTGATGCAATTTTAAAATGTTGCAAATTGACAAATGATAATTGTCAATTAACTTGTGACTAGTTATGTAGTTTATGTTTTAAGAGAGGTGATATTCTTGAGATTGAATTCTTGTTTGCAACAATTCTTTAGGAATATAGAGATATTTTTCCTAAGGAATTACTAGACCAGTACCAAGAAGATAATATTACTTCTCCATAAAAATATTATATGGTAATGAGTATTAGTCTAAAGCTACATACATAATGATTCCTATAGAATTGTATTAATTATAGGTCTAACTATAGGAATTTTTGGATAGAGGCTCGATTAGGCCAAGTTTGTCACCTAAGGAAGCACTCATAATCTTTGTAAAGAAGGATGATGCACTCTAATTATGCATTGACTACATGATGCTTAATCAAGAAATAGGAAAAGGTACCCACTTCCTAGAATCAATGGCCTTTTTTATCAAATGAAGTCAAATAAAAGGATCTACAATATTTTCCAACATAAACATTTGATTAGGTCATCTTTAATTAAAAATCAAAGAGGAGGATATACCCAAAATATATTTTAGAACTTGTTGTGGACACCATATGTTCATAACTTAATTCCTTTTGGTTTAACAAATGCTCCAATGACCTTTATGAATATAATGAATAGTTTATTCAAGGATTTCTATATGATTTTATTTTAATATTCTTAAATGAAATCCTAGTATATTCAAAAATTGAAAAAGAACCTGATGAGAATTTAACAATGGTATTACAATTACAAAGAGAGAATCAACCTTTTGGAAAGATATCCAAATTCACTTTTTTATCAAAGCAAGGTGTATTATCTTAATTAGATTATTTCAAGTAGGTAATTTTAGTAGATCTAGCCAATATTAAGCCCATCTCAAAGTGTCCAACACCATGTAATATTTAAAAAGCTCACTATTTTATGGAATTAATTAGGTATTATAGAAAATTTGTAGAATATTTTTCAAAAATTGCACATTTGATTATTTCTCTTAAGATAAATGGTAAAATATTTTAGTGGATAGACAATTGTGAACAATTCATTCAAGTTTTGAAGCTTAAACTCAAAAAAACAATAATCCTAATTATACCCAATCCAAATCATATTTTTTAGTTATAAAAAATTGTAATATATCAAGCCAAAACAATTATGTAAATCTAATTCCTAACATTCCACAAAAGCATATTAGTTGAATAACACTAACAATGCCTATTATTTAATCATGTCATAGAAAACTCATATTTAAACTATTTATACATTGAAAAAAATTCAAATTACATTTTGTAATGTCCCTATTTTTGGTCATGCTAGCATTGAAATTAGCTTTGGCTTTCTCGATGACTATCAGTTGTACCAGAGGTGATATTTTATGTTCTCGAAGAGCTCTTGGGTATTTTGGCACCCTTAGATGTCACTTCTGATTAGGTTCTGCATTTTCCACATTTTCAGCTAGTTGTGCAAGAAATATTTAATACTTAAATAATTAATTTTAAGTTGTTGAAAAAACATAAATTAAAAGAAAACTTAAATTAACTATTTTAAACATGAGAAAAAGTGACTAAAGTGTTGGAAAATTTAATTAAATTAATAAAGTCACTTTTTGATGAAATAATGTTTATTTAAAAAAGGAATTAAATAAAAAGCTAATATGGAGGATTTCAAGTAATTGTGTGGGGAGTTATGAAAAGAGAAAAGGGTGAGTTTTAGGCTCCTTTCAAGGAGGTGAATTTTTTGGGAGAAAAATGTATTTCTATTGGATAATTTCTAGAACTTTGTGAAGATGAAATCCTTCACAAATAATATCATCTTCAAAGGTGAGAGACGCTTCTTGGGTGATAGATGATAGTCTGATTTAGGAGTTGTGTTGATATTTATTTGGTGTCACCAAAAGGTATGTTTATAAAGTTTAGAAGTTACACAGGGTTCAATGTTTGATTTATATATATGTTCTTAGTGGGTCATACTATTTCAAATAGAAGGTTGTACCATATAGAGGAAAAAATAAATGAATTAATATATCTTTCTTGAGGCTATGTGAATGTATGAGGGGGAGTCAATATTTCAATTGAATGCTTCAGTTGCATACTTATTTCATACTAGTGAGTTGGGAATTTATGTTTACCAATAAAAACATTTTAAAATAGTGGATGTCGTATAGTTTCCAAAATTGAATGGTAGTGGCTAAATCTTTCAGATATTGGTT
Source organism: Sequoiadendron giganteum (assembly GCA_007115665.2). Lineage (NCBI taxonomy): Eukaryota > Viridiplantae > Streptophyta > Pinopsida > Cupressales > Cupressaceae > Sequoiadendron > Sequoiadendron giganteum. The sequence goes on from CM021108.1 coordinate 558,846,977, forward strand.
GTTTAATTTTTTTGATCTTTGGAGTTATCGTACCAAACTGAGTTCATCATACCTTTTAGCAAGAGGCCATACTTTATTAAATATTTGAGAAGTTTGAACAAAATATCCTATGGTTATGGGTATTAGATCAAAGTGTTTATTTTGTTTAATTATGAGTGATTTAATTCATATTAATATCTGCTATGTAATACTCGAACGTGGCCAATCTCCCAACAAAACACATTGCACATAGGCATGTAACATACAAAAACTCATAAAAATATACATTACATGACGAGACAATGTAGTGTGGGGTCCGTCAAATGTGGGATAAAAGTGACGAAGCTAACAGATGGGAGAAAACTTTATAGTGAGGGAAGGGAGACCATAACGACATCATCATCTTATTTTTCTCGCCCTTCATCCCAGCTCATGTGTGGTGGCTTGCGAGAGAAGCTACTCATAGTCCCAAGGCTGGCATCACTAAGTTAGGAATTTTAAATGGTAATACTATTCATTTGGAAAAAAACTTTGCGTTGAGAGTTTTTTCATTTTGCAGTCGTGTTGTGTTGTGGGTTTTTTCATTCTGTGAGTTGAAAGCGAATTTTTGGAGAGCAGGGGGCGGAATTGCAAGTGGGGGAGACACAAAACCAACTAAATTGAGGTGAGGGGTTTCTAATTCTTTGGGTTGTTACTTGTTTCATTAGGTGGGTTGTGGGTTTCATAAAACTTAGTGTTTTTTACAACTTGGAATTTACAAAATAGTATGAATGTCTTGAGAAGCTCTGATTATTTACATCATAGGAATGTAATGAAAGACACCATTTTTAAACACCCAGTATTTTTGAACAACCAATAACACTTTGTGTTGTCAGATTTTCATTCTAAAAGTTGAACGTTAAAGGTTGGAGATCAAGGGGAAAAGTTACAAGTGGAGGAGATGCAAGACCGATTGAATTGAGGTGAGGGGTTTCTAATTCTTTGGGTTTTTACTTGATTCATTTTGTGAGTTGTAGGTTTCGTAAAATCTGGTCTTGTTTTGCAACCTAGAATTTATGAAACAGTATGAATGTCTTAAAAATATTTTGTTATTTAGATCATAGGAATGTAATGAAAGGAACCATTTTATAAACACCCAATGTTTTCCAACAACTAATAACACTCTATGTTGTCAGTTTTTTTATTTTGCGGGTTGAAAGAAATTTTTTAGAGAGCAGGGGTGGAGTTGTAGGTGGGGGAGATGCAAAACCGGCCAAATTGAGGTGATGGGTTTCTAATTCTTTGGGTTTTTATTTATTTCATTCTTTGGGTTGCAGGTTTTGTAAAACCCAGTGTTGTTTTGCAACCTCAAATTTTATAAAATAGTATAAATGCCTTAAGATGTTTTTTATATTTAAACCATAGAAATTTAATGAAAGGCATTGTTTTATAAACACCTAGTGTTTTCAAACAACCAATAACACTCTGTGTTGTTGGTTTTTTCATTTTGCAAGTTGCAAGTGAAAGGTTGGAGAGTAGGGGGTGAAGTTGTAGGTGGGGGAGATGCAAAACCAATTGAATTGAGGTGAGGGGTTTCTAATTTTTTGGGTTGTTACTTGTAAAGGGTTTTAAAACATTATGTGTGTTGTAGTTTTATAAACACTCAGTGTTTCCCAAGAAATAGTTATACACAACTAGTATGATTGTAATGAAAACCTTTAGCTATTTAGATAGCAAAAATGTAATGAAAGGCACCTTGAACATTTATAACAACTCTTAGGTAGACTAAAAATGGTATTTCAATTTCCATAGCATAGAGATATAGAGAGAAAATAAAATAAAGAGTTTAACTAATGAATTGTAGAAAATATATTTTTGTAGTTTATATTCATATCATTGATTGCATTGCATCACATATCTTTCAAACTCAAAGCATTACTTCAAATTACATAACTAATAACTAGATGTTGATAGATGACAAAATTTAAACTACAATGTTTTTCTTTACAAAGTCAACCTAATCAGGTATACAATTACTTCACATTGCATAACTAATAACTAGGAGAAGCTTCCAATTGCATTTTCTTGTTGTGGCATTCCATGAGACCACATTTCTTTGAGGCATTTTTTCAAACTATTCACTGCCTTGTCTATGCTACCACATTTTTCATTTATTTCTACCATATCATTTTATCAAATAGTTCATTGTCTTCTTGTTATGGCTAAAAGCCTAAAATAGGTGCTTTCACACAAGCAATGGATGCTTGAAAAAAATATATCAAAGAATAATAGTAAGCAACAACATAGAAAAGGTAGTGAATTGTTTGAAAAATGCCTCAAAGAAATGTGGTCTCATGGTGATGGAATGCCATGACAAGCAAAATTCTATGGATTTTCATGACATTCCATCACTATGAGACCAAATTTCTTTGAGGCATTTTTTTTTCAAATAGTTCACTTCCTTGTCTATGCTACAACATTTTTCATACATGTGTACTAAACCATTTTATCAAATAATTCATTGCCTTGTTGCTATGGCTAAAAGCCTAAAATAGGTGATTGCAAACAAGCTATGGATGCTTGGAAAATATCTATCAAAGAATAATAGTAAGCAATTGCATAGACAAGGTAGTGAACTATATCATAAATGTGGTAGAAATCTACACTAATTGGGTTTCCAGAGGTGGTGCCAGATTCATCCACACTCCTCACTGTTGGAATGTTTTCCTTGCCATCAGAAATAGTCAACAATCAATTCCTAACACCAAGCACTATCAATTTTATTTGGAGATGAGTCAACTAAGATGTTAAATACATTTGAAAAAGTCATCAAAAGATGTATATAACATTGCAGATATGTTTACCAAGTCAAAGTTGATCTTAATCATAGGCGTCGACTAAGTCCATGCTTTGCATCGACATAAGGCATCAATCTTTAAATGAAATATTTGTGTTCCATTAAGCGTGACAATATGAGTAAGACTCGGCTCAAAAAACATAGTCATTACTACCTCATAGTTTGGCCTGTTAAATGTTGCAGAATACGTATAACTTGAACTCAAATACTTTGCAAACTATATGTGAATCGATCTCAACACTATTTCACGCACTCACAAAATATATGGTATTCATGCGCTAGATGGTACACTATTTTCATTGTTTTCTATTTAAGATTTAGTCAAGGTTCCCTAATGTATTTCATATTCACAGCCCCATTCATAATGTGTTGAGTAATCTTTCATGCGTTGAGTTACTTCTAAGTGCTAAATCATATTTCAAAGCTTCTAACATGACAATCAAATATTTCATGTTTATCTGCTAGCAATAAGTCTTTGGATTATTCTAAGAGTTGTTTATAGCATATAGCACTCAACAAACAAGAGTCTTGCCATTAGTAAAGCGCTCTAGGGAGTATCATGTGTTTTAGTTAATAATCCAGGGTCATTCAATATATATCATGCAATTTCCTATATCGAATATATGAAGCCCACACTATATTATGCAACCATATACATATATCTATATATATTTATGTTTATAAGGGTTCACATATATTTATATATCTTTACACAAGATAATAATAATAATGTTATATATAGCAGCAACTATATATATAAATATATATATACTCCTTTGTACTCACGTATACATACATATACATGTATTTATATAAATATATATATATGTACGATTGCACCATTTAAGCATATACACAAGTATTCCAGCATTCACATATTTAATATGTTCATACATATATCAGGTTATCATTCCCGTTGATACACATATTCGTTAAGTGTGTATTCACATATACATAATTGATCCCTTGTGTGAGTATGTTTGTAAATATTTCTACTTACATATACATGCATATGATTATGCTCTCACACATGGCTCAATGTATGTATATACTCATATACATGAATAATTTTGACGTAGATATGTATAAATGGAAAGCTCAAAGACACACAAACCTCAAACACATAACAACATCATATGGTTATAAATATATATATTTATATATGCACTTATACATATATATATGCATGCTTGATAAATAGCATTAATGCTATCCCTAATATATATGTATATGTATATATATTTATATCCTATGTTAATCAAGTATGTATACATTCAATATAAAAATGAATACAAACAAGTAACCATTCACGCATAGTAATAATATATTATATATATGTATATACACACTCCTCTGTTAAGCTTTTATGCTTATCTGTGTATTTGTACATATATATATTATATAGCAATCATGTTAGTCAAATGATCCACACAATCAAGCACAGGAAGGTAAGTAAGTAACTCACAAGTTCAAAAAAATAACATCACCCTATATTGCGCTCAATAGTAAACAAGACCCTTACTAATGTAGACACATCAAACTAAGGACAACTTACCTACTTCCCACAAACTGACTCAACTTAATCATTCTACTGTTGTCTGTGTATGCTTAGATATTTTTGTTACCAGTTACCCAACCAAGATCTTCTCCTGAGTGATACTTCCCCTCCACATGGAGGAATGGACATTTATCTGCAACCACTAACACATGCCCATAGAATTCAGCTATTCACAAAATATGCAGTATACGTAATACATCTCCAAAGTTAGAATATCAATTCAATAACCATCATTTCACATATATGCATTTATTTTCACACAGCATAAAATGTGATATCATACATTCATAATGCATTGATAACCAAGTACAAGAAAAATTTATTCATCTCCATAATTCACATTACATTTACATTTTACCCTACATAGTAATAGTAAATAGTAATTACACACTTTGGGTGTAACAAACTACTTGTTCTAAGGATTTTGTTGAATACTTGGGTTGTTGGCAACATGAGTATGATGATGTTTATGTACACTGTGGAGAGAATGTTGAAGATTGATGAGCATGAAAGTGTATGGTTTTTCATTAATGGAAATCCATTATAGAGATATAGTAGTGTTGGTCCAAAGGACCAAATGTTTTGTAGATTTTCCTAATTCTTAGTGTATAGTTTTAGTGTTTAGTGAACCAATTTTGTGGTCCGCATTTCCCCATTATAAAAAAATTTGGTTGCATGGTTTTGAGGTAATGTTGGTGTGTGTTGAAGGTGTCTAAATCCAAATATTCAATCTTGTATGTCTTCTACAGTTGAAGATAATGCTAATAGAGTATCGGCTCTAGAAATGAAAAAATTATTCTGATAGAGTGTGTTAGAATGCTCTGCATTCCATCGTGGATGAATATTTTGTTATGAGGTTTTGAGGAAGTTCTTTGGGATTTCAGTAGTGTGTGTTTCCCAAGTGGCAAGTTTTGTGGTGGTCCACGTGTCGAGTTGTGAGTGAGCAATTGGTTCATTTTATTATGGCTTCACCAATTTTGTTATATGGTGTTGACCTAAAGGTTTTGGGGTCATGTGGAGTTGAAATATGTAAGAAGCATATTTATGGGAGTTATTATGGCTCATTCCGACCTATTTTGATGCTATATACATTTTGGTTTGTTTCACAAGGTGTGTGTATTAATGTTTGGATCTGAAAGGGTATGTGGTGCATGATACATCTAATTAGGCCGACCTGATTAATGTTTTGGATAGTTATAGTATATGTATAAGGTTGATTCATTTTGAAAATGTGTGGATAGATAGTGTGTAGAGTGTATGTGCAAAATTTGGTGTGGAGAGAAGTGTGAAGTGTAATTGTGGTGAAGTATGAAGTGTGTTAAGTCAGTTTTTTGAGCTTCAATAGAACTGTATCTTCACCATATGTCAGATGCATTGCTAGTAGTTCATGATTGGTAGTGAGCCACCCTTTCTTCTATCTCTTTCTATTCTAGGAAATGAGCCATTATCTTTTTGGACAGTGAGTCCTTAGACAATGAGTCCAATATTCTATATCAAACGTTATAACTAGTTATAATATATTGTGAGTTAATCCTTACCGTGGTTTTACCCTTTCAAGGGTTTTCCACATAAATCTAGTGTTCTTGTGTTCCTTGATGTAATGCATGCTTTATATTTTATTTTCATTTATTTCAAGTTAAATATTATGCTTTGAATGAATGTTTTAATTGACAGATTTATTGAGTTTCAATGAATATTGATACACCCCCGTCTCAATATTTTGGGTGTTCAAAAATTGGTACTAGAGCTTCCTTCCTTCAATTGGCTTCATCGTTGAGGTAGATCTTGGAGGTTGAACACATGGATACAAGGAAGTTTCTTATCCCTCCAAAAGAGATCATCCCTAAAGGGTTTACTAAAGAAGATTGTGAAGTTGACATGGAAGGAGAACTCAAATCAACTCTTAATGATTTGGATAAAGAAGAAGTTGAGAATAAAGATCTGAAAAAGGATCTTAATGATGCAAATGAGTGTATCAAGAAGTTGAGATAGAAACTCAAGAAATCTATAGAAAAATTCAAGGAAACAAATGAAATAATCACTAATCTAAAAGTAAAAGAGTTGAAGACTGCTTGAATGCCAAATTGAAAGATAAATCTATAGAATGTTCAAATCTTGAACAAGAGATTAGGACTTTGAGATCATATCTAGAGAAAGAAAATATTCAAGATGAAAAATTCAAGAAGAGATCCACCTTGCTTGATGAGATAATTTCAAATCAGAAGGCTTCTAACAAAAAAGAAGGATTAGGGTTTGAAAAAGGATAAATTTCAAAGGAGAATCAGACTACAAACAATTCTGAAAAGAACAATGACAAGAAGAACAATGACAAAGAGATCCTGAACCAAAAGAAAGAATTCTAAAGACCTCCTATCAGACAACCTATTGCACAAAGGTATTCATCTTTTAGTGGTTACTATTATTCCTGCAATAAGTTTGGACATAGAGCTAATTAATGTATAAGTAGAATGAATCAAAATGTTCAATAATTTCCCAGTCTGTGCTATACATGTAATAGATTTAGTCATAAGGCTAGTGAATGCATAATTCAAATGATGAGTAGTTATAGTAATGGTATGATGTTTCAATATTTCAATGGTTATTGTTATGCATGCAATGGATTTGGGAACAAGGCTTGTGAATGCAGATCTAAAATGGAAAAAAGTAAGTGTGTTTAAAACGGTGTCACATGTCACAAGTGCAACAAAACAAAACATCCAAGTTTTGCAGAAGTAAGAATGTGAAACCCTTTGTTTCACAAAAGAAGAGTAATCTGGTAAAGAATATTGATCTAGTTGAGATGAATAAGGAAATAAATAAGATCTAGGAAAATAAATAAGAGAGAAAAGTGAAATGTGAATTTGTGTCAGCCCCTAGTGCAGATGTTTCTATTAGAAACTAGATGAAGAGCTTTGGCTCAAGGGGATTTTTAACAAAAAATCTTCCATCCCCCGCCAAAAATGTGTTTTTGATGCCTTCATCACATTGGTACATGTGTAGATCAACATGTTTGACCTGCTAACAGTATCTTCAATATGAAATTTCTTGTTGCAAATATTTGCAAAACAATTGAAGGTGCTTGTGATGGCATAGTGAGGGTTTGCCAACTTTTTTACCTAACTCTATCAACTGCAATCAATGCATTTTAGGTCATCATAAAAGTTTTATATGTGATTCTACATATGATTAAGTCATTTTTAATCAATTAATTTAAGTGAAGAGTAGAGCATCTAGGTGATTTGAAGTGATTTTGAGTTGTTATGTGAAACCCTACTAACAAATATTTCAAAGGTATTTATCATTTCTTGCTTAAACCTAGTTTTAGAAGTGATTCAAGATGTTTACTCCATAAGTAGTTGATTTCTTAGAGTGTCCAAGACCTAATTTTAATAAGCATCCGTACAAGTCCATGGAGATGGACCCTAAAGGTGATTTTTTCGATTGTTCCATATGGTGTGATGCACACAGAGTATGTGTGGATTTATATTCACACAAAAATGGAAGAATATGATCACACAAAGGTTGTATAATATTGGGTAAATGAATTGATAAGAGATGATTTTGAATTGAAACCTAAATTTGAGAGTTTGACATAGAAGAAATTGGATGTCTGGAACAATTTTGCTAAATTTTGCTATGAAAATGAATGGGTAAAGTATGTGCTCAGTAGAATTCATGATAATCTCATGTGGTTGGACATGCCACACATGATAAAAAAGGAAGCTATTAGGTTTATCACAGGGTTATGCTCAAATGGACCTATTATGGCAATGAATGCCATGAAGAATGAGATGGTAATGAAGCTCACTAGTGTGAAATTTGAAAAACATGCCCTAAAAGTGAAGAACATTGATGATATGGTGGTAAAATATGCATCAATGATGATCAGATATAAGATCTTTTACACAAATAGAGATAACTTTGTGTTGGCTACCACTATTCATACTACTCACCAAATGGTGAGAGTAGGTCTGGATATTGATTTGTGAAAACTCTTGAGACAACAGTTGATGGAGATTATTTAGAAGACCAAATAATCTTGGTACCCCTTCTGATATGGTACCCTAATTGTATGTTTATTGTTCTAATTTCTTAGAGAAATTCCCAGTACAAAGAATACTATGTGGTTGGACAATATTCATGTTGCTATTATGATTAGAGACCACTTTAGAAGGTTAGGGAACTTAGAAACCCATAAAACCATGTTGTGGGGTTTCTTCAAGACCTTTTATTGGAAAAAGTTGTTGAGAAATGCAAGGATAAGATCACGTCCATGTTTAGTAGAGATAACTACATTATGGAAGAGGTTGAACCTAGAACGATTTGGATCTTCGAGTCGGGATATGAGGTTACAATAGAATATCTTATTGGTCTTGCAGAGATCATGTCAATCAAACTAAGAGATCCATCAATAGAAATTTTTGGAACTTATGCAAAGAAATCAACTGAATTAAATCTTGAGAAGAGAAAGGACAATAAGAAGAATATGGAAAATATGAAAACTTAGTTGGCAGATATTGTGAACCCACCTAATGGTTCTATGGAGAAATTAAAAGCTACTACTATTTCTCTGCAGGGTACTCTTAGCACAAGAAGTTTTTTCAGGACCTATTCCACCTCTCCCTATGTTTTGAAGTCCTTTGAAACAAAATATAAAGGAAGTTCAAAGAAGAAAGAAGAATCTAGCCTGTTTGTGCAAAAAATACCTCCTAAGAGGAAAAGAATAGAAAAGGCCACCAAAGAAAGATACTTTAGTTGTGAGGATGAGGAAGATGTCAAAGAAGAAGGACCACAATTGGTTTGGAAGAAGTCTCAAGCCACTTTGGAAGAGACTAGTGCCAAGAGAACAAAGGTTGATATTGTAGATACTGAAAAATGAAGAGGAAGTGCAGAAAGACAAAGGTTTTTGTGTTTCAAAGAAGAGAAAAAAGTTCATGTGAAGTAGAAAAATCAACTAAAGGCAAGGGGAAGAAGAAAGAAAATACCCCTTTGATAAGGGAACATAGTCCCTTGAAATTTGATACTTTTTTTAATATTATTTCAGAATTTGGTCTCTTGGAAGAGACAACCCAAATGTATTTGAAGTCTAACGGTGAAGATAAGGCAACCATAGAAGAAGCCATCGTTAAGTACATGGTAACATTTGACACTGGTTTAGATAAAATTTGGGATAAATTACCTAATGAATTAAAAAAAGTGTAACTACAAGAAGGAAAGAGGCTATTGAAGAAGATATGAAGGTAAAGGCATTTGTTTGGGAGAAGATTGTTTCTTCTCTAACACATGAAGATAAAAACAAATTGTCAAAATTGTATAGCAATAAGTTCATAACAAAACAAAGAATTAATATTCTAATGAGCAGAGACAAGGAAGACATTGAAAGAATGAAGAATGAGACTCTACAAAACGTTGAAGAAATTTATAATGGATTGGGAGTCCCTACAAATAGTGAAAATCAAATGTAGAATGATACATCTATTCCATAAAGTAATGAACCTGATAATGCACAACACGAGAATGTGCCTAAGCATGAGAATGCGTAATAATACATAATAACAGATAATACCCCTCCAATTGTGGAGAATGTTGTTGAAGAGAAAAAAGATGATATACAGTATGCCCCGAAGAAAGAGGAAGCTCAAAATGATCAAAATTTTCCCCTTTCAGATATGGAGAGAAATAATGAGTAGAAAGAAAAAGACAAACAAGAATTCCTAGAGAATTCTAAGGCTCAAAAGGATGAAAAATTTCTTCCTCTGGATAATGAGTAGCCTACTGAAGAAGAAAAGAATGCAAAACAATGCTATGGTGGTGAAGAAAAGGAGAAAGATAAGAAGGAAGAAGAAAGTGAAAAATCTATTGATGAATCCTCCAAAGCCTCTGCAGATTCTTTAAAGGATTTTCTAGATATGCAGTTGTAGTTTGAAATAGTGGTGTCTGCACAACTCCTATAGATACCCATGCAACAAGGTCAAGTTGATATGAGCAATATCTCTCCCCTACACAAGCTATAGCTAGGTGATGCATTTCATGCCTCTGCAAGGAAGGAAATATTGAAAACACACCAAAAGAGTACATAAATGATTGAAGAAGTTGTTAAGGTGTTGCAAGAAGGCATTTCTTGTGCAATTATTGATGATTCCTTATTCGGTGTGCAGAAGTTGAAGTTGTTGTTAGATTCTTTCAAAGAATATTCTATCAATTTGGAAGAGAAATTGGAAAAAGAAATGGAAAAGAAGTTCAATGACAGAAAATTGACCAAAGTATCTAATAAATGTGGTGTTGCACATGATAAGTTGCAATGGAAATTGAGAGATATTCAAAAATACTTGGATGAAGAAAAAGTTTTGTTTTATTTTTTCTTAAAATGGATTAATTATACAAGGATCATGAAGGACCAAATTGACTCAATAGAATAAAAAATTTCCCAAGCCTCTGGTGCATATGATCTGGAAAATGATGGAGATGGTGCGACAAGGGCAGCAATAGAGAATCTACATGGATATTTCTTCCTACTACAAGAATAAAAAGAGAAGATCATTATGTAGTATAGTCAACTTAGAGACTTGGTGATTGCAAATCTTACATCTTTGACTAGAGTGCTTGCCAGTGTAGATTAGGTGGTGTAGATGAATCCGGTGCCCAATACCCCAAATGAAGGAGAAGATCTCCTTAGTTAGTTTTAGAATCAATGCAGTATACTTTCCTTCAGCAAGAAGGATTGGGATGCACACCTTGCAAAACTGAATGTGTATAACAAGGGTATTTTACCCTTTGATAGTTGAAGGTGTACATTTCTATTTTGTTTATGCAGTTTTTGGTGTCTATGTACATATGTGGAAGTAGTTGATAAGTTTTGCAGTAATTTTTTGGTTATTTTTTATGGATAACATTGCTAGGGGAGGCCACTCTAATATAAATTATTGGAGAAGTGTTGAGTATAGGAGTGAAGCAGTAAGGAGTTACTCTCATGTGTATATACTTATATCAGTTAAGGGGGAGTAGTTTGAAAAGTTTCATATTATGAGCCCTTTTCCCTTGATGTCAAAGGGGGAGAATAGTTTTGAATAATTCTAAGCAGTTTTGAAGAGTGAGAATGTGTTTCCATCAATGACAAAGGAGGAGATTGTTGAAGACTTGGGTTGTTGGAAGCATGAGCATGATGATGTATAGATGATGTTGATGTATGGTGTGGAGAGATTTTTGAGGATTGATCAGAATGATAGTGTATCATATTTTCATTTATGGAAACCCATTATAGAGATATAGTAGTGTTGGTTCAAAGAAGACCAAATGTTTTGCAGATTTACCTAAGTCCTGGTGTACAATTTTTAGTGTTCAGTGAGCTCGTTTTGTGGTCTGCATTTCCTCGCTATGAATAATATGGTCACGTGGTTTTGAAGTAATGTTGGTTCATTTTGAAGGTGTCTAAATCCAAATATTCAAGCTCGTATATCTTCCACGGTTGAAGATAATGCTGGTAGAGTATCGACTCTAGAAATGATAGAGTTGTCGTGACAGAGTGTATGTTGGAATGCTCCACATTCCACCATGGATGACTATTTTACTATGTGGTTTTGAGGAAGTGTTTTGGGATGTTAGTAGTGTGTGTGTGTCCCAAGTGGCAACTGTTGTGGTGGTTTGTGTGTAGAGTTGTGAGTGAACAGTTAGTTCATTATGTTATGTCTTCACCAATTTTTTTATATGGCACTGACCTAAGTTTTTGGGCTCATGCGGAGATGAAGTATGTAAGGAGAATATTTATGTAATTGATTATGGCATGCCAACCTATTTGGATGGTATACACATTTTGGTTTGTTTCACAAGGCATTTGTGTTAGTGTTTGGAGCTGATAGGGTATGTGGTGCATGGTACGTCTAATTAGGCCAATCTAATTGATTTTTTGGATAGTTGTAGTATATATAAGGTTTATTCATTGTGTGAATGTGTGGATAGATAGTGTGTAGAGTGTATGTACAAAATTTGGTGTGGAGAGAAGTGTGAAGTGTAATTGCGGTGAAGTATGAAGTGTGTTAAGTTAGTTTTCTGAGCTTCAGTGGAACTATATCTTCAACATATGTAAGATGCATTGTTAGCAATTCATCATTGGAAGTGAGGCACCATTTCTTCTATCTATTTCTATTATGAGGAGTGAGATTTTTGGAAATGAGCCACCAATAATGATCCATTCTCTTTTTAGACAGTGAGTCCATCATTTTGTATTGAACATTATAACCGGTTATAATATATTATGAGCTAATCCTCGCCATGGTTTTTCCCTTCAAGGATTTTCCACATAAATATAGTGTTCTTGTGTTCCTTGATGTAATGCATGATTTATATGTTACTTTCATTTACTGCAAGTTAAATATTATGCTTTGAATGGATGTTTGAATTGACAAAGTGATTGAGTTTTAGTGAATATTGATTCACCCCCTCCCCTCTCAGTATATTGGGTGTTCAACAATTTTATCTTATCCCTTTGTTTGGTTAACAAGTTGTTTAGCTTCTATTTCTAACCTATTATTTTTGTGTGCCTTTTATATTTATTGGTGTCCTTTCTCTACCTTTGGGCAGTGTTGGTATGATTTTCTCTTGTAATTTTTTATTGTATGATTCTAGTAATCATGTTTTTAAATTAATATTTATTCATGGTTTGTGTCAAAATAAATTTAAATTTATTGCTTCATAATTATTTTAATTCTTGATTATTTTTAGTTTGTGTGAGTTGTAGTAAGCTCAAGGCCTAGCTTTTGAAGCCTACTCTAATACTAGTTTAACAACCCAATTGTTATACCCAAATTTTACACTAGTATTTTGCTTCTTATTTTTAATCAATTTCTTAAGTATTCATTCATTTGTATACTCAAGTACTTAAATCCATATGGGATAATAATTTTTCATTTGATACAATAATCAAACCAAATTGGTTAGGCATCTATCCATATAAGACGGGTATTCCTTTATTCATCTAGTATAGGCATCTATCCAAACAAGATAGGTATATATCCTTATAAGATAGGTGCATGATCTAGCCAAAGACTTTGGCTCATCATGATCAAATGGGTCCTAATTCACTCATTAAAGAGTACACTCCCCTATTAGAACTGTCTCAAGGTCACCATATTTTAGGATTATATTTTAATATATATTATAAAATATAGACTTAAGTCTCACCTCGTGATTTGGCATAAATCCTCAAGGAGTTAAGAAATCCATCCAAGATTATTTTTCAGTATACAATGAATATGTTTTATCTTTTAATTTATTTCAATGATTTCATCATTGGGTTCTATTGATTAATTATCTTAAATGATTAATGAAAATAAATATTTAATTTGATATTATCTTTCATGGATAATTTTTGAATCCTATACTTGAAATGCCCACATACCGGGAACCTACTTTGTTTACTAGACTACCTACATACACCACTTCTAAATAGAATCAAGGTGTAATATATATAGTTTTATTTTCTAAATTAGGTTTTATGTGAACTATTTATGTGGGTATGTGTGATGACCCTTAAACTATTATTAGAATTAATATAGTTTTTTTTTTTCATGTTTGATTTTTGTATACATCATCACTAGTTTGTGTCCCTAGTTGTGTGTTTAATGATCAAGTAATATTTTTTTAATGAAACTACCTTCATTTAAATGTCATTTGATAATGGCTATAAAATTCATAGTTTGGTCTACTTTGTAGAAATACATTGGTGTCTTCTTAATTAAATCATAAGTGACTATTTTTAGATCAACAGTAGTATTACAAGAATGTTATAACTCTTTTGTTCCTTCTTCAAGTAAGCTAATTCTTAAAGTTATAATTTTTATTTTTTACCATTCCATAAGCAAGGATAAATCCACCATACCAAAACACCTAATGAAAAAAGTGTTTCAAATTTGACCTTAAACATTTCCTTGATTGGAAGAAAATTATTTGTGTGCCTCTAGAAATCCTTTTTCAACTTGGTTTCCATTCTTCAATTAGGTAAGAGTCTTCATTAACTCAATCATATAGAACCATCACATCTTCAATGACTTTAGAGATAGTTGTATGTAACCATGCTTTTTTTTGTTTTGCATGCATGTTTACCAGAGCGTTTGTAGGTTCTATCTATTTTAATTTTTATATCTTAATATGTTTTTCTTGAATGTCCTTAGCCTAATCCAAAGCTCTCTTTGACATGTGGGTGACCTACACCTACAAATCACATTTTCTTGAAATTTTCTTAAGCCTTTTCATCAAATCCATTTTTTCATATCCTACAATCATGTCATTGAACGAACATGCATGTCTTGCCTTTATTTTTCTATTTTGCATGTATGTCAGTGAATCTTTTATTTTAATGAATTTCCATACTCATTCTAAAGCTCTCATTTCAGCACGGCAAGGAGGATGCTGGTGAAACATTGCGAAGTTAGCTTATACCTACATGTTTTTTTTTTTTGAATGACTAGATAAATCCTTGTCAACAAAACCATTTTGATCAATTCATGCATATGTAATTTGTTGTGATAAACAGTCAATAGTCTCACATGTAATTTATACCTCCATAGTCTCCATGCATGGTTTTGCTAATGATTATTCTAAACATGAAAAATATGAATTATGCACAGAGTTGGTTTTAATATTATTAGCATTCATTGTAGTATAATTTAAACTTGGTAGGAAATAAGATCCCATACAAATATATTGGATGTCTTATATGGTTAAAATAGATTCCCCAAAGGTTACATTAAATATTTCAATATATGCATTCAACATACTTGCTCTTTTATATTTGTTTCAAGGAAATTGATACATAGCATTGGAAAATATAAGGTTTAGAAGACAAAATATCATTTTGAAAATTAAAAATAAAATTAGTGAAGAAGGTTTTAGGTCTCAAAAATGCAAGTTTTTAGACCATAAGAGGGTGTCATTCTCTTAGTACATTTTTGGCTAACGAACGAGGTGAACGTGATTTATCACCCCCTGCTCTTTAGGCTTTGCTAAACCTAGGTGGGTGTACATGAGTTATAAGGTATATTTAAAGGTTTGAATATGGTCTCTAATCTAAGCAACCTACTCACAATGGTTAGTGGGTGTGAAGTAGATGCAAGGCTAATGACTAATTCTTACTGCATATGTTTTGAGAATAAAATGAATAAGTAGAGCTTGTATGATATTATTCTAATTTGATCAGTGCCTAATCTATTAGGTGAATAGAGTCGATGGATGGATAATATTTATGGAGAGAAATATGTATGAAGGGTAAACCTATTCTTCTACTTAACTCTAACTTGTTGGGAACTTGAGATGTTTGCACCTTGTACAAACGTGCAACATTATCAGTTACAATACTCTTCTTTATAAATCCCAGTGTTATTCTCCCAAATTATTATGATCTCATGAAAGGATTTTTAATTATTACCTTGAGGGAAACCAATCAAAACAACCACTTTAAGAGGATTTTAAAATTTGGAAGGAACCAATTAAAATGAATTACTTGAAAGGATGTTTACTTAAATCCAACAAGAACCCAATCAAAATAACCACACAACAATAGCAAATGTGTCCAAACAAATTATGTAAATTTGAATAACTTAAGAGAATAAATTTGGAGATAGCACAACAACATATAAGAATGAAAACTAATACAATAGTTGAACACTGATAATAGATCACCAATAAATAACAGTATTCTCCATTATATTGCTTCGAAAGTTGTACATTAATAACAAAAGTTCTAAAATATGAAGATGGATGGATGCAATATGCTTATACTAATGATCTACTACTACTACAAATGATGATAATGATGATAGAGGCCTTAGTTTCTCTTTTTATATGGGAAGTAACAGGCTACAGGCCCTTTACAAAATGAGGCAACATTTCAAAACTACACCTCTTCATTAACTACTTGATTGATTAACATAATTAAAGAAATAAACATAAATCAAGACATTTGATGTATGAATCTATTAATCATCATAGAAGGCCTATGATTACTCATCTAGCAAAGCCTTCATCTCCTTGATAGATTTCTTAATGCTCTCTTCCCATTGATCTACTCCTCTGAAGCTAGACACTTCTCCTCCCATTGATATATGGTGAAGTCTTATGGCCATTTGTATTCTTCGATCCTTGGTACATTTATGATATGAGCCTGCCATTGACTATCCAACAAAGTCATCGCATCAATGAAAAATTTTAGGTACCCAACATCGAAAGAAATTAGTCCATCCAAAATTAAATTCAGCCTATGGAGATTCATGTCAACATCCTTTTGGATGTGGGTAACACACTTATGAACAATTTGACCAAACTCCCTCTTCCATTCTTCAAGGTCTCTAAGTTGACCATCATCTTTCAATATTTATGGTACATACCACTGCTTTAGAGTATGGAAAGAGTCCATTTATGTTTTAATTGTTTTATCCTCTCCCTATACAAACTGAAAGTCATCTTTGATCATTTTAACTATCTTCTCAGTCAGTTTCAAGGCTGTTGGAGCATTAGTACTCCTTTGTAGAACCCTACATAACTTAAACAAAGTGTGATGTATAGGCTGCCACATTTTAAATAGGAGATCCAACACAAGCATATATGCTTTCATTTGATAAATGGCCCATTGAAGTGATTTATGCTATCATAGACACTCTCCAATTTCTCCATAATCAATTTCACCCTATGTTCAAGAATTTTCTTTATAACTTCCTCCTGAGCTTTAGTTTTTTTCATCATCTCTTCCACTTCCTTCTCTAGAGCTCTCATTTTATCAGCAAAATTTTTTTGTACATCATCAATTAGAGAAATTGGATGCCCATACAACACAATTTCCTTTCCTTATGAATTCCCTTCTCCTCTTAGTTGTTCCTTCAACTTTACATTCTCCATGAATAACTTATTCACCTCATCATTCAGGAACTTTTTCTCTTTCTCAAACTCTCTTAGCCTATCCTCCAATCCTTTAACAGTTGCATGAATACACATAGTTGAATGCATAGTCATGGTGGTAGCTTCTAAAGGGGTTGTGTCTTGCAATGTTCAAACCATGGCTTCCCCTTTCATTCCCTATATCACATCCAATAATTTTGGCTTTTGTGTATTCTCTTGCTTGACCGATATGGCTAGGCTTTCTATCTTGGGATTGTATCTTGTGCCACTCACTCCTTCATTAGAGTCAAACTTTGCAACTAGCATGGGATATTCTTGGGCCCGAACTTGGTCAATAAAAAACATTTTCTTCAGTTCCAAACTAGGAAAAATGAACATGTTACTTTTCAAAATCATTTCTCTAGCCTTTTGAGGGCTAATGTCAATATTATCAATTTTTAATTTCTTGAATGATTGTGCCAATATCTAATCACTTTGGGACTCTTCCATTCCCATCTTATTCATCTCCATTCTTTGCTCAGATTATTTTACCTTCATTTTTGTCCAAAATTCCCTAAATTTCAGAGTTTTAATAAACTCATCATCTTGTATGAATCGCCTAGCTGCAATCTCCCTTTCATCTTCATGTATTTCTACGCTTGCCTTTTCTTTGTCATCCATCCTTCCTTCAAGCGTATGGGCACTAGTCTCATGGACTGGTTGGTCGACCTCAATATTGCCTTTTAGTGATTGTAGCACATTGACCACCTCTTCAGTATATCCAACCCCTTCACATTCTTCATAAGGGACCAATGGCTCAGTGCTTTGTGTCTTTTGTCTCTTGGGAGGCAATTTATCTATAAGAGATTCTAAAATTACATTTGTGATGTGATCTGCAATTACTGTACCACCATACTCTTGAAGAAGTGATTCCCTTTTCCAATAAAAATCCTCAAACTTATCAATTATCATATCTATTCTCTTGGTAGGGTCACTTTCTTCAACAAAATAGTCTAGGAAATCTTTGTGTTTATGCTTCCTCTCTTCCTCAAGTTTCCTCATAAGTTCCCACTTTCTCTTCTTGTAAAAAACTTCCTAAAAATTAAGGCAATTTCTTATCACATCTTCCTCATAATCCACTAGGTTTGAAACTGTTGTCTTGGTGAGAAGATTATGCCTTATGTGATTCATATGATTTTCAGAATTGAAAACTCTTCCCTTGCCTAAATCCAATGTATATTTTTTTTTTATGTAATACTGCAACTCCTCCAAAGTATCTGAACCTACTGAACAATCTTCACACTTGGTTAGGTTTGGAAGAAATGTGCCCTTCTATTTATGCATTACATCTTTTTCCATCCAAATCAACTACCACATAAATTCTAGAAATGCTAGTCTTAAGGGGCACAAACTTAGGTAATATATGTGGAGCAATGGTGCACCCATAGACTCTTATTATTGTGACCTCAGGGAGGAATAACCAATCACCAAAATTGTGTGTATGACCCTGCTCTAGTTTTAGGGATAGAGGTCTCAATAGTTGAATAATTTTAGTGGGAAATCTCGGTACAGAGTAACCAGGGACTCCCAAAATTCTGTGCACAAAATCATCATAGAATATCATGAAACTTGAGTTTTTACATCGACTATCCCAAATGTAGCACCACCTCTAAACAAGTGTAGGATTCCCTTACTCATCAATTCTAGCTAGGTCCATTCTTTTGGTCCATTTATCTCTATTTTGATATAGTATAAAATGACACAACAGAGAATAGTGCATGAATGCAATAGGCACTCTATCTTCAATGACTTGTAAGAATTATTCATTCAATGCCTTCTCCAGGTATGAGGAAAATTCATATTCTATATTAGTCTTTGGATTCTAGATTCTCATGGCCACCATCATTAGACTTATTGGAATCTTATCTTGAGCATCCATCCCCAATATTTGGCATAGAGTAAGATAGATATTCAAAAAATAGTATTGGAAGTCTGCTATAGTGATTGGCTCCGTAGTGGAGGGGGAAATGGGGACTGTTTTATTTCTAATACCTTTCTTCATATACAAAGGAATCTCATCACTTTTGTAAGTTCTTCTTAACATAGTGTGAAACCCAATCCTAGACCTACACAAACACAACAAATAAACACAATATTAGATCAAATGCAAGTGAGAATTAAGATTCCCTATGAAATCCATTTAAATTGCAAAGAACAAGAAATGAGATGAAGAACACAAGAAAACATAAACAAAAGCTATCAAATATTATTCAATGTAAATAAAACTCTTGATCCCATGGGGGAGCTGGTGCCAATTATGTGTAGAAATTGGCCCTTTCCCAACTCCTATGTTGCAATGTTGATTAGTGATGCACTTTGATGAAGATTCAATGGAACTCCATGATGAAAAATCTGCATAACCTAGCTAAGATCTTGATAAAAATGGATGAAAATATATATGCTTGAGGATGAAATTGATTATAGTTAGTTTACTCAAGTTGTGGATGATCAAATACAAAGAAAACCCCTTTATTTATAGAAGAACAAGATGGAAGAATGAGAAAAATGGATGAATGTGGGATCATTCAACATCCAATGGAAAAGTGCCACTTGCCAAGGTGTGAATGGAGGAAGGTTGTGCACATTTTGATGAATGAGCCAATAAATGATATCAGGTGGAATTTCAAATAAGTGAAATGACTTGTTTAGAGGGAAATAAAATGACTTAAATTTCACTTGGCTCAATGCACAAGGACATTCAAGAGGAGATAAATGCTTTGTTGGATGTACAAATCCACTTGGAGGGATTTTAAAAGTTGGAGGAATATTCCCCTTAAATATGTCATGTTGAAAGAAAATAGGGATTTAATAAATCTATTAAATATATTTTCATGTGCAAGTGGAAAAATTTGGAGATTAGGATTAAATTAATCAAAGGTTAATTAATTTAATGAGGGTTAGTTGATTTGACCATTTTTAATTAGATTTATGGGTTGATTTAAATCAAAAAGATGAGAATATGATTACAAACTTAATTAAATAAAGATTTGATTTATTTAATTAAAGAGGGATGGTGATATTAGATTAAATTAAACAAGTTTTAATTTATTTTAATTAATAAGATAACCTCTAGAGATTAAATAAACTAAAATGAATTATTTAATTAAATGGAGACATAAGGTTAATTAAACGAGATTGACTAATTTAATTAACAAGAGAGAATGACTTGATTAGATAAATAATGATTTATTTAATTAAGGGATGAAAGGTGATGACAAGCTAAGAAGATGATTCAAGATGAAACGATGTTAGTAATTAGGATCAAGTGTGTTGGTACATTTTCCATGTCTACATTTTGCCCCTCTTTGAAGCAATGTACTTGTTGCATTGGTTCAAAGAATAAGCTGTTGTGATCAAACTTCAAAAAAATATTATTTTTTTAGATGCCCCACTACTGCCCCAACAAGAAGGATTAAGCTGGTATATTGCCCCCTTGAAAGATTAGACAAAAAAATGGATTTTTGGATGATCTCACGAAAAAAGAGGACAAGGTACCTAACGTGTCCAAAAAGGCTTTAGGATGCCAGAAAATGCATTCAAACACCAAAATGATGCAAAACGGCCCTCGAACGAGAAAAAACGAGATCGAGGATCCAAAACCCTAACTGGATGGCTAAATTAGGTAAAAAAAGCTCTAATTTTTAGGTTTAAAAAGACCCCAAGGGGTCACTTTCAAATCATTTTCACACTTAGCATTTAAATATTTTTGCATTTTGAGCTCTGAGTCTTGATCGAGATGGCACAAATATTGCTTCCCTGACACATGTCAGAGCGAGTACGAGTGCACCAACGGCTAGCTGACACAGCACCCGTGGTATGCACCCCTTTCTCGACTTTTAATTTTATCATTTTACGTACATTAATTAGGGTTAAAGTCAACTTTAGGTCAAGCGGCGCTATATAGCGTTGTTGCAAATGCAAAATCGGCACCGCACGACCTCTAAATGTGCCACATGCACGAAGAGCATTGTCGCGCCATAGTTAGGAATTAAGGTTTCAAGACAAAGTCGGTTGCATATGCAAAGAGCACCGTTGCAGGCCTGTTTGGAGTTTAGGACTTAGGTGCGCTCTCAAATTGTGTTGCATTTGCAAACAATGCTGTAATTACTGTTTGGAATGTGAGATCTCAATTCGAGGGACCGTTTTTTTTTTAAAACTTGACACAGTGATCTCTTTTGCGTAGGAGGACCTCAAGATACTACATTCTAGGGAGCAGAAATCTTCAGTACTAAGTCAGTTAGTTGGTATGCACGAGGTGCTCCAGGAGCACCTTGGGGCTATCGATCTTTGGTACATTACTTATGTACATCTTGTTCGGACTCACATAGGGATGATGATTGCCCTAGCAGAGAGGTGGCATAGTGAGACATCATCATTTCACTTTCCAACTGGTGAGGCTACCATCACACTAGAGGATGTATGGTGTATCCTTTGATTTCCCATCCATGGAGAGAGGGTTATATATGATGTGGATGTTAGGAGAGATGCATGCTATAAGATCATGGAGCTTGAGGTGATTGTCTTTTCAGAGGGCCAGATTGATCTAGAGAGATACAGGGGAACATTGCCCACCTTTAGACTTATTGGTGCATCCATTATATTAAGTCTTGTGGCACCAAATCGGCAGGGTCGATATTTCAGTCTGGGTTGGGGATTAGCATGGCAGCGGATGCTCTTTCAAAGAGAGTTCCTTTCCTAGGGTCTAGTGATTTTGGCCTCACTTTACAGAGATTTGCATGAATTTTCTTACCTGGATAGCAAGGCCATGGAGGCCTGGGTCACATTGTTGCATGTCTGGGCTTGGGAGCGGATAGCAGTTCTTCATCTGCAGGTTACACCAGTTGTATTAGACCTAGATGATCTGATCATCTAGCGATATGGTAGTGCACAGATTATTTTCACACATAGAGGGGCCAACAATGTTACACACTGGAGGAGATTCATCGATGAGATGGTAGTCTTTACTTGGAGGCCCTAGCTTGGGATGGGTCCTTGGTTTGATGGCGTTCAATAGTTGTTCTTTGCACGCTAGGAAAAAATGATGCAGGGAAAAGAGCACACAATGATTGAGTGGTATCTACCAGACATAGTGGCTCAGTAGTTTGGCGAGGTACAAGATAGGCCCGATGACCAGTACGTGATCTTTACACATACTACAAGGGAGACTGCATGAGGTAGACCCATCCCAGCAGATGAGGTAATGGCATCTTTTTGACAGTTAGTGGCTAGGTCATGACCATACGATCAGGGATAGGGTGTTGTGGGGGTGACATAGGCATACAGATATTGGTTTAGACCCCCTTTGAGACTCACAGATCTAGGTGTAGTGGCCGCATGATGAAGACCCAACGACCGATCAAAAATCCAAGGTTGAGGGTAGGGAGGCAGGGGGGATGGGGATAGAGACGGGTCACTAGGAGGCGGACAGTCACCACCCCAGGATCATGCATAGTAGACACCACCTTGAGATCAAGCACAATAGAGCCCACCTAGGGATAGGGAGAGAGTTATCTAGCAATAGCAGCCTCTGCAGCCAGACCAGTGAGATGCTTTGATTCAGCAGCTGTAGGCATAGGTATAGATCTTGACAGTTGAGAGGGACCAGGATTAGTAGCAAGTTGCCGCACTTATAACAGAGAGGGATCAAGCTAGGTCCAAGAGGGACCAGGAGAGAGGTAAGAGGAGACAGCTTGAGATTATGGTCTCCTTATCCCAGGGTAGGACAATATCTTTACGAGCATACCGAGAAGTGGTTAGAGAGGCTGAGTATTATTGCCAACACTATAAGTAGCCAGTGCCACCAGTAGGTTGGGTGCCATACTTTTCATAGCAGACAAAGATGAGGCCTCCTGAGGATCATGGTGAGAGGTAGGTAGGAGAGGGCAGTAGCTAGTAGGGCTAGTTGCACATTTTGATCATGGACAGTATTTATTTTTTGATTCATTGCCCCGATTGTATCATATACACACTTGATCTAATTTTTGTACCATGATAGTTTTTTGATGATATATATGAGATGGCTCGATTTATGAGATGCCCTATTTTACTTATGCATGATGTAAGGATTCATTTAATTTCCTATGTGTTATGATATGATGTGTGATGCATTTATTTTATGATGTATGTTTTGATATGATGCAATGATTATGGATGCATTCTTTTTGTAACTTTCCTATGTATTTTATGGTAATGATGTATGGATGTTACAATGATGCTATGATATGATGCAATGTATGATATGTGATGGTTTTATGAATATGATTATGCATTATGATTTATGAATGTAATGGAACAAAATGCAATGACATGAATGCAATGATTTCTTAAGATACCCAGAATAAAAAATCTCTATTATTCTTCATAATTTAAGATGATAATTTAATATGATGATATATGAAATGTAATGATGTGATATGATTAATGTTTCCTATATGATATGGATTATGCTTATGACTTTTTGGATGTAGGGCAGATGCATTAGCGATGTTTTTGATTAAATGCCATGGTACCATGTTAGTATAGAAAGAAGATAGCAGAAAGGAGAATGAAAAGAGGATCTAAAAATCCTATAATTAAATGATGATGATTTGCTTACCAAGAGTTGGGATTTTAAAATGGCCAATTACTTTATGTTTGATAACACACCTAGGCACAATGCATCAAGGTATAAAGAACCATGATGGAATTGTATCTAGTGCAATGGACTTTGACTTGAAAAAAAAATAGAAGTATTCTTGTTCACACTTGACATATAGAACCTTATTCAAGATGTAGTTCAGATACTCTAAACATCTCAAACCAGAACATAGAAAAGAAAGCCTTCCTATGTGGTCAACAAGACATCTATAACACCCTCCCTACAAACCAAACAAAGCACACATGACAAAGTTATTTTAAAATGAATAACCAACAAGCACAATAGATAAAAAATATAATGATCGCTGTCCCATTCCTTTCTCTCTAAACCTTTTTATTAGGCATCATTGAGAGGTCCTTGCAATGAGTGCAAAATAAGATAAGTCAAAAATACCAAGATAAAGTAAACCGACAAGCTAATTTTCTCCATACTGCTAGCCAATACTAAACTACGGTGATGCCTAATGTTGATGTCTATTGTAGGAAGGATGCATCCTAGGACATGTTGTGATATGGTGATGATGATATGATTTGATGATAAGATATTGATACTCTGAGTTGATTAACTTGTTGACTTATGGACCTAGACTTGAGACTATGACGATTAGGTGTTTGCTTTTGAACCTGCTAGACTTGTTTCTAATTGTCTTACCAAAGGATTAAGGCGACGATGATTTATTATGAATGATGATTATTGTGGGAAAAAGTGAGATGAGACAGGTGCACCATTTTGGGATTTTTCAAATATTTGGATGTTTTTGGTGCTTTTGAAATGTTTTGAGGATTTTTTTTATTTTTTTATTTTTTCAATGTTTTTGGATTTTTATGAGATTTTATGACCAAGAGACTAAGCTAAAGACTTATCCTAGGGGTCTCAGGAGCTGATCAATAGATTAGCCTTGCCTATGTTATACGCGTAGACACCACATAGTTCGACTGATGACTTGACTGGATTACTCATGAGATAGATCGGAAAACGGATTGCCATTTCATTGTGACGAACGCTTAAAGGACTGACCCAAAATGTCTCAGGGGATGATCAAAGATCAACCTTTCCTACATTCAAGCTCAGAGATGACGTAGTTTGGCAAGATGACTCTATTTTTTTATTTTTTCAGATTTTTGACATGTTTTGGATTTTTTGATATGATTTGGACATTTTTGGATTTTTTTGATTTTCTAATGTTTTTGGATTTTTGGTTTTAAGGAAGATCACAAGAATATACACGAATCCAATATGATGCAAGTATAGGAGCATGCCCCCAATGTGATGTGATAGACTACTTCGATACATGCAGGATAAATTGACCTTAGGAATATGCGAAGTAGTACTAGGGTGGAACATGATACAAACACAAGATCAAGCTATGGTATGGGTGCGAACGAATGGATGGATGGAAGATTAATGATGGATGAGTGAGTGTGAAAATTAAGCCACAAATATCCTAGTGGATGGGGAGTGCTTTATTTATGCTTGGCACTTTTTTTCCAGGTTTTCACCAAGGTACTTGTCCAAAGCACCACCAAAGTGGTTTTCACTAGAGGACGATTTTTTTTCTTTATTGTTTTCAATCCTTTTTCTGATTTTTTTTGGATTTTTATATTTTTATATTTTTTTTCTTGTCACCAAGGTGTCTGTTTACCAAGTTTTTATTAGGGTGACCATTTTTTTAGGATATTTTCTGATATTTTTTTTTGTATTTTGGTTTTACCCTGTGAAGATCAGGTGTAATTTTTTTTGAGATGGGATTTTTTCATGGGCTCTTGCAGAAGTCCCCCTTTGGGTGTTGATAGTTGATATGCCCCTGATTTATAGCTCACCGTGATGATGAATGGTCCCAACCAGTTGGGCTCAAACTTTCCATTGCTCTTTGGATTTTGTAGGTTCTTCTAATTCTCCTTTAGTACTAGTTTGCCGACTTGGAAGGTCCACCCCCTCATTTTCTTGTTGTAACTATGTTTCAAGAAATTCTGATAGACTTGGAGGTGATTTATGGAATCCATGCACCATTCGTCTAGTAGTTCTAGCTCATTTAGCCGTGAGACCTGATATTCCTCATCTGTAATGAGATTTTGCAGTGATATCCCCAGGGATAGGAGCTTGATCTCAATGGGGAGGATGGCCTCTGATTCATAGACCATAGAGAAGGGGGTGGCACCTATTGGTGTGTGCATGCTAGTATGGTAGGCCCATAAGGTGGGATTTAGTTGTAGATGTCAGTCACGACCAACGTCATTGACTGTTTTCTTAAGGATTTTCAAAATGGTTTTATTGGTGGCTTCTACTTGGCCATTGCCTTGGGGGTAATACGGAGTGGAAAAGCGATGTTGGATGTTGAATTTTTGGAAAAGGTCATGAACATCCTGATTTTTGAATGGTGTCCCATTATCAGATATAATAGCTTGAGGGACAACATATCAGTATATGAGGTAGTTTAGGATGAACTTAGATATCTGGTTTCCAATAATGTAGGTCATGGGAATGGCTTCGACCCACTTTGTAAAGTACTTCATGGTGGTTATGATGAACTTATGGCCATTGGATGAGGTGGGGGTGATTTTCCCAATGAGATCAAGCCCAACTGTGAAAAGGGCTAAGGTGTAACAATGGGATGAATCTCTTGAGCTGGTGCATGGATGAGGTGCCCATGGTGCTGACACTGCAAACATCTTCTAAAAAAGTCATGTGTGTCTCTTTCCATAGTAGGCCAATAGTATCTGATCCTCAGTAGTTTCTTAGCCAAATTCATATCGCTCGAGTGTGAACCACAAATGCCATTGTGTACCTCAGTTAGAGTAGTCAAGGCTTTCTCAACATTTAGGCAACATAACAGGGTTCCTTCGATACTCCTATGGTAGAGGGCTTCTCCTAGGATGACAAAGCGGGTTGAGA
Organism: Sequoiadendron giganteum; assembly: GCA_007115665.2. Lineage (NCBI taxonomy): Eukaryota > Viridiplantae > Streptophyta > Pinopsida > Cupressales > Cupressaceae > Sequoiadendron > Sequoiadendron giganteum. Next base: position 558,873,803 of record CM021108.1, read on the forward strand.
TGAAGGCTCGTTTAAGTTTCAGGGTTATGTTAGCAAGGAGGAATCCTATTCTTAAGTAAGTGTAGATGTCATGGTACCAGGGATCACCAAGATCAATGATTTCACACATGAATTTGGACTCTGGTACCTCGCATGCTAGTATGAGAAGCTGCTCTACAAGGAATTCCTAATTTGGGATGTTGTGTAGAATTTCCAAGAGTGATCCAATTGTAGCCATTGCATTTGTTTCTCTATTCTTTTCTCTAGGTAGTTGTTCAAATGAAATATCTATGAATGACTCCTCGAGACCCTCCACCAATTTCTTGTATGGAGTCAGTTTTTCATCCTTTTTTTGGTATTCATTGTTTACTTAATTGATTATGAGTTGAGAGTCTCCATATACCTTTAGTGCCATGAACTACCATTGTGCAACAATTCCCAATCCTATAATGAGAGGCTCATATTCAACAATATTGTTTGTGCATGGGAAAGACAACTTGTAGGATTTTAGTATGCAATCTCCTTGGAGAGTGATGAAAAACATTCCTGCTCCCGACCCATGTTGCATGTAGGATCCATCAAAATACATCTTCCAATAGTCTACCATACTTAGGTTGAAGATTGATTCATCGAGGAATTCTAAAACAAGTGGGTTTTCTGCATATATCTGCCAATTGGTCCGCAATTACTTGTCCTTTGATGACCTTGTGCTCCACATATTCAATGTCATGCTCTATTAGGATCATAACCCACTTGGTTGTCCATCCTGTGAGAGTGGATTTGGAGAGTAGGTATTTGAGTGGATCTATCTTTGTGATTAGCTTGATCTGATGAGCCAACATGTAGTGTCTAAAATTTTGAGTTGCAAACACAACTACTAGACAAGATTTTTCAATAGTTGTGTAATTTATCTCATGTCCTACCATGGTTCTTTTGATGTAGTATATTTCTCTTTCCCTTCCATTTTCATCATGCTGGGCCAAGAGAGCGTCGAGTGTTGTCGTTAATGCTGAAATGTATAGGATCAATGGTTTACCTGGAATTGATGGCATTAGAACTGGTGGTGTGACTAGATATTCCTTGATTTTTCTGAATTCTTGGTCACATTTGTCATCCCATTTGTATGCTACCCCATTGTGAAGTATATGAGAATATGGGATTTGTTTGTTTTCTAGTTGTGCTATGAATCTACGGATAGACTGAAGTCTCCCTTGTAGGCCTCTTAGCTTCTTTAGTATCCTAGGTGCTTCCATTTCGAGGATCACCTTGAATTTGGTGGGATCTACCTTGATTCCTCTCATTGACACAATATACCCCAAGATTTTTCCTAATTTCACTCCAAAGATGCACTTCTTTGGGTTGAGTTAGACCTTGTACTTCTCCAACTTGTCAAAAATGGAACTCAAAGCTGATATGTGGTCTCATATTTTCCTTGATTTAGCCAATTTTTCATCCACATAATCTTCCACAATCTTATGAATCATGTCATGAAAGATCAATGTCATGGCTCTCTGATAATTTTCTCCTACATTATTTAACCCTAATGGCATCATGTTCCAGCAATAGGTTCCCCCACAAACATGTGAGTGTTGTCTTGTGTTGGTCTTCCTTTGCTATCATGTTTTGGTTGTATCCTAAGAAACCATCCATTAGTGATAGCATCTCATGTCCAACCGTCATATCCACTATCATGTCAATGTTTGGTAGCAGAAAGTCATCATTGGGACATGCTTTGTTTAAGTCTTTGAAATTGGTGCAGATGCAGATGCCCCCATTCAGTTTAGAAATAGGTACAATATTTGAAACCCATTCTGGATAATCAATTGGCCATATGAATCCCGCATCCAAGAGCTTCTACAATTCCACTTTGACTAACAAGGCTATTTGGGGGTTCATATTTCTTAGCTTCTATCTCATTGGTTTTACCGCTAGATACACAACTAAGTGATGAACCACAACCTCCAGATCAAGACCCGACATGTCAGCATAAGTCCATGAAAATTTTAATTTTCTTTCCCTTAGGAATACTGCTAAGAGCTCTTTTTCTTTCGTGAGAAGTGACTTGGCATAGAACGTGATGTGTGGCATTGCTTCTATTCCCAGGTTGATGGGGTTACACTATTCTTCTAGGACTGCTAATTTTTCTTGATGAAGTGCAGTAAGGGGAAGATTGAATCCTTCATCCTCCAGTGCCTCAAAGAGGTTTTCACCATTAGATGCATCCTTTATTTTTACTATTTTATGGTCAGAGAGTTCCATAGTGTGGTTTTCACTCAAAGACTTTGAGCTTATTCTCAATCTTTTTCTTTCGTGACTGAAGGATTCAATCGTCTCCCCGTAATATGCATGTGTGTCCAGTGTGATGTCAAATCCAACCTTATGATCTCCATATGGTACTATATCCCTCAATCCCATGAATTTTGAGAGTGCCTCATCATTTTCAAATGTGTCCAGAACTGGTGGTCCTTGTTGGTCATAATCAATGAGTTGGGGGTAGACTAGTTTTATCTTGTGGGTTTGGTGGTCTGACTCAAAGAATAGGGTACTGATCATGCATAGGTAGGAGTCTTTGAAAAGCGTAGGTAAGCCAGTTATGGTGTCCTCATCATCACTTCTACTACACACATCGATTATGTCAAAGGTAAAGTTATCTATGAATCAACCTGTGGACATAGGTAACTAGAGGGTGGTTGCCACTAACTGAGGGGGAGTCTTGACTGTGTTAACTAGGGCACCATGACCACGTATGGTTATAATTGGAGGGGTACAACCGAGACAAATATTTTTCATTCATTTCTCCATAATTATGCGCTCTAGTTGGCCATTGCTATTTTTTCCAAGGCTTCAATTTATGTTATAGCCCATACCAAGCATCATTTGTAACCCTTTGCTTCTTTGATCTATGGGAAGCTTAGTTGTGGGCCTTTCATCTTGATATAGTGAGCTTGAAATGTCTCCCAACCTAGATCCCCCCAACATCGGAATCTAGAAGGGTCTGCCCTAAAAGTTTGGGATGGTTTTTCAGCTGGTTAGGGTCATCCATGTGACCTAGGATATTGAGGTAACTCTCCTATGAATTTTTTTTTTCTTCATTTTGTATTCCCCACACCCTTTGTCTTGGATCATGAGCTTGATGTCAAATATGTTGAGGATGCAGGGTGTCTTTGTCCCATAAGTGGAGGCTATGTTGGATGGATCTATATAGGGAGTTGAGGGGCCTTCATCATTTTTTGGGACATTGGGAACTTTATAATAGTTGGCCTCCAGATTCTTGCAATAGGAAAAGGGCTCAGGATCACCATGTATTGTGACCTCTTCATTTTGGTATGAAAATTTGACGCATTGGTGGAATGTTGAGGCAACTGCCTTCATCCCATGGATCCATGGGAATCTCAAGAGGATATTGTAGGGAGAATCAAGGTCAAGGACTTGACATGTGGTTTCCATAATAGCTTGCCCCACTTAGATTGGGAGTTTGATAGTTCCTTGAGACACTCTTTCGTAGTCATCATATGCTCTAATTGTAATGCCCTTGTCTTTCTCAATGGAATCTTTAGAGATTGCCAGGTTCTTTATAAGTTTGAGCAAACAAATGTTGAGGCCTACACCCCCATCCACCAAGACTCTTTTGGCCTTAATTTTGTGAACCAGGACTTGAAGGTGGAGTGCACGGTTATGAGAGGGTTGGGTGGGGAAGTACTTATCAAAGAACATGAGGAGATTTGAAGTGGTGATGTTACTAACCATAGCTTGGAATTTCTCTATATCAAGGTTGGCGAAGATGGTAGATGAAGCCAATGCTTCTTTGAGGATTTCTTTGTGGGAAGTTGAATTTTTTAACAACTCCATGACAGAGATCTGAGCAAGGGGTTCTTTTTAACTAGTCAAGGACATTTAACCACTAGGAATGGATTTATGATTTGAGGTGGGGGTCCTAGATGGTTGTGATTCCTTGGAAATGGTGACCTTGCTGCCACATGTGGTGAATCCACAATTGGCATTGGCTCCCTTGATACTGACAACAATGACCATTTTGTCAAGGCATGCGACAACCCCTTCGTATACGTGGTTCACTTTGCCAAAAAAATTCTCACCTTTATTTTTTCCTTGATTATGGTCAGGCATCAAATTCGTGTATATTTTCAAATCTTGATTACCATTCAGTTTCTCAACATTTATGATTTTGTCATCAATGAGATCTTGGATGAAATTTTTCAATTTCATGTAGTTGGTGGTTGTATGCCCCTTGATTTTGTGATAATCGCAAAGAAATTTTTTGTTGTACTAGGTTGGTTTCACCATGGGCTCTGCGTATTTCTCAGAAGTGGAGATTTTGATGAGGTTCTCATTGACCAACTTCTTCATGATGGATTCAATTGACTCCCCAAGGTATGTGAATTTCCTTTTGGGGGGATACCTATTTCACAGAGATGGTCCCCCTTGATTGTTCAAGTTGTTGATTTGATTGTTGGGAGGTGGTTATTGTGTTACCACATTGGTTTATGTGTTGTTGTTGTTGTTATTATACAGTTGATGATGTGTTTAGATATTCTTCTTTGGAGCACTGATAATGACCTTAGCATCGACCACTCCATCATTGGTGATATTCATGGTTTTTTCCCATGTGTAGGGTTTCTCATTATAGCTGGTGGATGGGTGACTATCTTGATGTGCAGGATATGTTGGAATTCCCCCTCATATAGTAAGGGCCCTCTCGATGTTGATCACTTTAGGGATTAGTTGGTCTTATGTAGTGATGCACTGCATCTTGAGATAAAATGCCAAGTTTTCATCAAAATTAGCTATGGTAATGAAAACTTGTTTCTTTTCTGGCATGGCCCACTTGCTCCGATTGGCCTTGCATCACCATCATTGCAAGAAGGAGGTAAATAATTCCCCCTTTCCTTGTTTGAGTGTCGATAATTCTTCTAGACTAACATATGTGCCCATGTTGAATGCATAGGTCTTGAGGAATGCATCTACAATTTCTTGGAATGTTTTGATGCATGTGGGTAGAAAAGAGAACCACTCCATGGTGGGACCAATGAGGCTCTGAGGAAAAAGTAACATTAGATATGTATCATTGTACGTGACTTCCATGCAATGCACTTGGAAATCCATGATGTGATTTTTAGGGTTTCCCAACCCACTATATTTGTTGAATTTAGGGATTTTGAATCCCTTCGGGAATGGTATCATTGCAAGGCTCCTATCAAAAGGATAGGGACACAGATTGTCGGGTGTCCTTTTTGTTTTTCCTGATTGAAGATCCAACACTTTTTTTTAGAGTAGTTTGATCTGTGTTGTTACGTCGTTTTGCAGATCAGGAGGTGGGATGAACATTTTTTGAGGTATTTGAGGTGTTTGATTGATAGGTGGTGTCTGGGTGGGAGTTTTCTGCAAGCTTTTGTATGTGATTAAGGCTTGTTGATATTCCTGCATTTTTTGTTGCACCAATAAAGCTTGTTGTTGGTCATGTTTTTGTTGTGCCAACAAAGCTTGTTGTTGGTCTTATTGTTGTTGTGCCAAAAAATCTCGTTGTTGGTCTTGCTGTTGTTGTACCAACAAAGCTTGTTGTTGTTGCACCAACAAAGATTGTTGTTGGGCATCCTTTTGTTGTGCCCACAAAGCTTGTTGTTAGGATTTTTTTTGTACTGCTTATTGTTGTGCCTAAAAATATTGCAGGGCTTGTTGATATGCTTGTTGATGGATTTCTTGAAATTGTGCTTGGTATTGTGTCTACGCCTACTGAACTTGGTTTTGGGCGTGAGCTTGAGCCTGTACTTGTTGGGCTGCTTGTGTAGCTTGTGCGGCTTGAGCTACTTGGGAAACTTGAGCTACTTACGCAACTTGGGCGACATGTTGTTGTTGGAGTAAATCTTGGGCTTGGGCAACTTGTTGCGCTTGTTGTGCGAATAATTGTACTTGCACTTGTTGAGCAGCTAGTTGTGTAGCTTGTTGATTTTGTTGAAGTGTCTTTTGATGGGAAACCTATTGAGTTGCTTCCACCATGGCATTGAATGAGTTTGTCATGTTGGCTTTTGGTGGTGGTGGCGGAGGATTGGGAATGACGTTGACCATTGTGATGAGCGAAACGGTTGTGTTGATGATTGGATTTTGAGTGGTGGATGGTGTGATTGAGATGCTTGGCCCTTGGGAGACCATGTTTTGAGATGCTTGAGGGATGGAAGATGACGTGTTGATTGCTTGGATTTATTGAATGATTTCCATTTTTTTTTGTGATATTGATGGAAAGATGGGAGGATTCGACATGATGTTTTGATTTATGATACGGGGGTTGCTTGGATTTTGTTGATTTATTATCGGTAGAGGTGGAAGACCCAACCCAAGAGGTGATATGTATGTCAATGGTAATGGAGGGAATGGTGGTGTATTCCCTTGAAAAAATCATGATGAGGAGGGATCAAAGACTTCCTCTATTCTGAATAACTCTCCTTCTCCTTGTGAAATCATGGGGAGAGAGGTTTGTGTATCCAGTGGATAGATTGGTGTTGCATGAAATGAGGATGAATCGGTATGATTATGAAATGTAAGTGGGATGTATGGGTGTAAAGTATTTACTGGGATAGATTGATTTGGTAAGGTGTTTGCATCTGAACCTTGATTGCTAACAAGGGGATGTGTTTGAAGTGCATGAAGCAATGAGCTTCCCTTGTTAACAATCGGTTGGGTTGTGGCAATAGATGATGTGATTTGTGGGATGCTTTGAGTGGTGCCTTGAAATGGAAGCGAGATTGGGGTTATGCTCCAAAGAGGCCTCTCCACAATAGTACTTATGTCATAGTCAGAAGGGATTTTGGCCCCTTCTTTCGCTAACTCAAGTACATATACAAAGGGATTGAGTTTCAACATGGCATTGATAATTCTATGATTCTTAGGATTCTGAACCATTTCAATTATTTCATCTTGTGTCATCCCTAAGGAATTTTCAGTGATGTCCTCTACTTGAACCTCCTCTTGGGGAATTTGTGATGATGAAGGAAGATTGGTTATGGGATTGCTTGATCCAACAGGATTCATTTTTGAAGTGGTTTAGCTTAGATCACTCTAAGTTGATGTTTCTTTGTTGATTTCCATGTTCTTCTTGTGTTGTGATCTAGTTCACACCATAAAAGAGGGATCGATTTTCAAGAATTTGTGAGATGAACCTTTAATTATTTAGATTGATCTAACTTTAGGTACAAAAAGGAGAAGAACTAAGATGATTAAAGACCAAAGGGTGATGATGGGATAAATGGTAGGTGGGTGATACGAATGATTGAACTCTTTTAATAGATCTTGAAGGAGATACTAGACTTTTAATACTTTGATTAGATCTTGGCTTGATTGGATTTTGATTTGGATAGTGAATTTATGAACTTTAAGAGGTTAGATGTTGTCCTAGAGTAAACTTGTTCACAAGGATTGATAATTTGGCTAAGTGTGCAAAGAAGGATTCATCTATACACCCATAGCCAAACAAGATGATTATAATTAACTTGTAAACTTCGATATGTTATATGTTTATCAAGAGGTAGATTCGTTCACAAGGATTGATAATTTGATCATATATGCGGAGAAGGATTCATCTGCACATATTTGACCAAACAAGATGATTAGGATTGCCAAAAATACTAGCATGAGTGATGTTTTCAAGATTCCCAAGAGTTGTTGGTGAGATGATTTTTGGTTTTGGTGTCTTGAGGAATGGATGAGAATGATTGATTTTGATCCTATACCAACCTAGATAGAACTCCTTTCTCTAAGACCTCGATGTTGAAGAACATGCTTGATACTTCCTATGTGAGAAAAGCAAACCTTTGAAAGAGATTTGGATGTTGTTAGCAATAAAATTCATACAATTTTGGATTGTTCTTTGAGGCTTTCTTGTAAAAATTATAAACCAACCTTTCCCTCACCTCGTGAAGTCTTGAAAGAAGTTCTTCATGGGATTTTGGGCTAAGACTTTTGAACTTGGGTTTTCTACTCTTGATCTTGCAAGAAATCATTTGGAAGAACACATGTGTGAGGTTCAATTGTCTCTTAGCTTTTCTTAATGAGTTCTTTTTATCACAAAAAATTCTTGATTAGGTTTTCAAAATATATTTTTAATGTCCTAACTTTTTCTCATTCCACAAAGTCCATTATGTGGAAAATCAAGGAAATTAAGGCAAAATTTTCTTGTTGTTTACTTTAGTGAAAACAAATGATGATAAAACCTAAGTACTTAGATGCCTCTAAGGATTAAATCCCTAGGGAAAGCAAGAGCACTTAGATTCATCAAAGGTATTTTCTTCCTCTAAAGGGTTTGAAATTTGATGATCATGTGAACGTTTGTTTTCAAGTGTTTTGAGATCCAAGAAAAGTGTTTTCGATTTCAAGAACATGCACAATCCTAAGATGAAAAGATAGTATTTGTTGGGTTCCCACTTGGATGAATCTAGTTGCACATATTCAGTGTGGATTATTAGAAGCTTGACCACACAGGCTCCCCCTTACAGTGCACTCGCTTCACGGGTTAGCCAAGCTTCAGTTCTCATGAATCTCCCATGACGAACTTTTCATCTCTACAACAAAACCGCATGTTTATGTGGGGCGACTTCAAAGGACATGACCTTTTGCACCAATATATAGTTTAGGATTTGGGCCTTTCTAAACAAGGGTTCTAATGCAAGCATTTCATTCATGGGGGACCATCCATGCAACGAGAGACCATTGCTACCCTTGTCGTCGGAACAATCCTCATGATTCTTGAAATTTCCTCGAGAATCCACACTTATATACCGGTTGGAAGTTGCTTGGCTTTAACATGTTCCTAGTTGGGTCATTCCCTAGGGTGATTACTTTTTCCCACCAGGCAAGCCCTCTAAGATAGACAAAACCAAGCAAGCATATCTCGTAGTTTGATCAACCTTTGTTGAAAAACAAAAGGAGAACATTCACAATATTTGTATAGTTTTTAAGCTCCAAATGAAATGTCAAGGAAATCACTTACACAACTTAAGATCATCAAAAGGACTTTTGATTCTCAAGGTCACTATAAAGCGCGAGATAAGTGCATATGTCTTTTTGGTGATATTATTTTAGGAAAGTGATTACAAAACAAAGTACATGTTCATTTTAAATCCTCAAAGCAATTATTTGATTATTTTTAAAGAATCAAAAGGAAAAATGAAAGTTGCCTTGTTCAATTGTTAACCTTTAAACAAAATCTAGTAAGTTGTTCTAAAGTTCTTTTTAGAGCCCAAAAGAAATTTAGTGTCTCCTAGAAGCATGAAGGTAATTAAATCCTTAGGAAGGGATTATAAGTTCTCCCAAAGTGTTTATCAACACTTAATACAATAAAGTCAATGATGTTATAATGAAAGAATCTTCTTTTCTCCCTCCTTGCCTCAACCTGCAAATTGATTAGAACAAAGAAATACAGAGGAAAAAATAGGTTAGAGGTTCAAAATGCCAAAAAACAAAAAAACATATGTGAAAATAAATGAAATTTGAACTTTTTACTCCACCCCAGAGGCATAGTTTGCAGAAGCGACGTAGTTTAGAAACACCAATGGTGCAATATAGCACCACTAATTACTGAGAGCGGTGCTCTGTAGTGAAACAGAGATCATGATTGCAGCTCTGTTTGACCAACGACGTTGTTCGAGTTTGGAAATCTAGCGACTGAGTTTGAAATTTGAATTTTCTGGCGGGAAGACACCAGTGACAGAGTTTGGGAATTATAGAAATGCAATATAGTGTTGCTTGACAGTTAGCGACTAAGTTTCATGGATCCTGCAAAAAAACACAAAAAAAGCATGGAATTTTCTAAAAAATGTGATTAAATCCTTCAATCAAGCCCTCCTTCTAGTGCCAAAATGTGAACCCCAATCCTAGACCTACACAAACACAACAAATAAACACAATATTAGATCAAATGCAAGTGAGAATTAAGATTCCCCATGAAATCCATTTAAATTGCAAAGAATGAGAAATGAGATGAAGAGCACAAGAAAACATAAACAAAAGCTATCAAATCTTATTCAATCTAAATCAAAATCTTGATCCCATTGGGGAGTTGGTGCCAATTATGTGTATAAATTTTCCCTTTCCCGACTCCTATGTTGCAATGTTGATGAGTGATGCACTTTGATGAAGATTCAATGGAACTCCATGATGACAAATCTGCATAACCTAGCTAAGATCTTGATAAAAATGGATGAAAATAGATATGCTTGAGGATGGAATTGAGTATAGTGAGTTTACTCAAGTTGTGGATGATCAAATACAAAGAAAAACCCTTTATTTATAAAAGAACAAAATGGAAGAATGAGCAAAATGGATGAATGTGGGATCATTCAACATCCAATGGCCAAGTGCCACTTGTCAAGATGTGAATGGAGGAAGGTTGTGCATATTTTGGTAAATGAGACATTAAATGATATTAGGTGGAATTTCAAATTAGTGAAATGACTTGTTTAGAGGGAAATAAAATGACTTAAATGCCATTTGGCTCAATGCACAAGGACATGTAAGAGGAGATAAATGCTTTGTTGGATGTACAAATCCACTTGGAGGGATTTTCAAACTTGGAGGAATATTCCCCTAAATATGCCATGTTGAAAGAAAATAGGGATTTAATAAATCTATTAAATTTATTTTCATGTGCAAGTGGAAAAATTGGAGATTAGGATTAAATTAATCAAAGGTTAACTAATTTAATAAGGGTTAGTTGATTTGACCATTTTGAGTTAGATTTATGGGTTGATTTAAATAAAAAAGATGAGAATATGATTAAAGACTTAATTAAATAAAGATTTGATTCATTTGATTAAAGAGGGATGATGATGTTAGATTAAATTAAACAAGGTTTAATTTATTTAATTTAATAAGATGACCTTTATAGATTTAATAAAATAAAATGAATTATTTAATTAAATGGAGACATAGGGTTAATTAAACCAGATTGACTAATTTAATTAAAAAGAGAGAATGACTTGATTAGATAAATAATGATTTATTTAATTAAGGGATGAAAGGTGATGACAAGCTAAGAAGATGATTCAAGATGAAGCGATGTTAGTAATTAGGATCAAGTGTGTTGGTAGGTTTTCCATGTCTACACCTAGTGTATTCTTCCTCACTCTTTTGCAGGTTTATTTTGGTCAAGGTTTTTTTTATTAAATTGAAGAACTTAATAATAGTTGTCCTGGTTACCTCAACTAACACCAAACCATTTAGAAATTGCACAGTTTTGGTAGCAAGGTGATAGTGTTTAGCTAGAAATTTGAGAAACTCCACATCAATGAATACATTCAGGACTATCAATTTGACCAAGTCCAACACCTAGGGGTTTGACACAAGAACTTTTCCATTTCTTTTCCTATAAAAATACCAGAATAGGTCCCACCCCGATTTAGGAATGATGGCCTCCCTATAGCCTTGTGCAGTATCTATGAGGAATTTCCTATCACCTTCCTTGGTGGAACCTAGGAGTACATCTAAAATGGACTGGTGTAGAGGCCTCTTCTTTGTTTTGGGTTCGTCTTCCTTAATTTCAAATTTTCCCTTTTGTGCTTCTGATTGTTTTCTCTTAGGTGGCATGATTCTACCTTTTGTGCTAAATAATTTCAAAATGACAGAGCTTTTGAAAAATATTCACACCAATTTAGCTTCCTTAGAGAGTTATTCATGCACTTACCCAGGTGTTTGATGCTTACAAAGCTCCTCCTCGAGTATCCTCAACTCCCCAGCTCTAATGTATTTGCAAATGAGTACAATAAGTGGGAAACATTCTTGTTTTTAATGGAGCTTACACTCAGTCATGTCAACATTAATACCACCCTTCCACCAAATATATTCGTAAGAAGCTCATACCCTAAATTTTGATTATGCACCATTGGATTCATGCATCAAGGTGACTGATGTGATCTCATGCATTTAAAACTGCAATATGTATTAATTTCATAGTAGGTCTTTACCATACTACTACTTTCACTTGTTACACTTGTTGTGGTATGGCATTGCCTTTTCATTTATATGTCTTATATCTTCATGATTGTGGGAAAATGATATACATAGTGCTATACCACAACTATAATATCTTCCTTATGTGGTATTGCGGTGCCCACTACTCTTGTTTAGTGCCTACCACACTATCACTCTGATTGAATCTTCTTATTATGGGGTGACGGTATATACCACTCTACCTTGTACATTGATTAGCCTCTTGGTGGTATGGTGATGCGTACCTCTTCACCACATGCATTCATTGACCTCTTGATGGTATGGCGGTGAGTACCGCTTGACCACATATGCCTATTTACCTTCTAGTGGTATGGTGGTTTATGCTTGATTTCATGGGTTATGAATAGCCAACCGGCTTAGACTTCATTTTGTTGTTGTGGTACTGAAATAAAGTCATAAATTATCTTCTTAGTAGACATATAAAAGGATAAATGGATATATACAAAGGGTATGGCGTTGATTTGATGGATATTTTCACACAAATTGTTGTATTTCATGTTGAACAGGATGTAGAACTTGAGGTAGTAGATCTTTTCATGTAAGTGAAATGTGGTGGATTTTGAGGGAAAAATTTTAGCTCTAATAGTGGCTCCAGTTGGGGATGAATGAGTGTGAGATCATTGCAAGAACCTAAAATTGATCTCTGGGATGCAGACCATGGGAAGATATGATTTGAAAGGGATGGGAAGGGATGAAGGGAAACCTAAACTACTGTGCATGGAAAATAATCATCTTTTAAGAAAAGAAGTGTTTTAGGAATTGTCCATGCATTGGAAATTCTTGATCTTCTCCTAACATATTTTGAAGATAATAGGAATCTTCACCTCCTTTACCAAAAATTAAAAATGGTCCCATCCACAAAGCTTCAAACTTACCATGCTTCCCTTTGTCTTGAAATTTGGCATTCCATAACATAATCATGTCATTCACCTCAAACTTTCTATCTTTTTCCCTTTTATCAAACAAGTATTTTATCTATGATTGCATTTTTGTGTTATGCTCATGGGGCAAGTTTCTTATTTCATCCAGCTCCACCAGTTGTTCCATCATATCCTCCATGGGTTTAGGAACATCCAAATATTCCTATAGTATAAACTTGTATACTGGTAAAAGGTAATGCAAGGGCATTATTGATTGTGTTCCATAGACCAATTCAAAGGGCGAGTTACCAGTTGATTTCTTGACTATGATTCTATCTACCTAGACTAACAATCTTAGTTTATAGTTTCATGCCTTTTTATTATCATCTAGCATTCTCTTAATTATCTTTAAGATGCTTTTGTTGTTGGACTCAGCCTTCCCATTTTCTTGTAGATAGTATAGGGAAGAATATGAGTTTGTGATAACATAGGTGTCATAGAACCTTTTGAACTCATCAGACCTAAAGTACATTCCATTATCTATTATTATCCTTGCAGGCACTCCAAATCTTGTGATAATGTTCTCCATCAGAAAATTTGTTACAACCTTGTTGGTGGCCAACTTTGTAGGTATGGCCTCTATCCATTTTGTGAAGTAGTCAGTAGCTACCAAAATCCATCTATGGAATCCACTAGATTTATGTACAATTTTTCCTATGAAATCAATTCCCAATTGATGGAATGGAGCCTCAACCTGCATGGGTCTTAGTGGTAATGCTCCCTGATACTTCATCTTCCCATAGTTTTTTTGAGAAGCTTCACACTTTCGTATGTAATCAAAGGAATCATTGAAGAATTTAGGCCAGTAATATCCAGCCTTTAGTATCTTGTGGATAGTATTTTTCTCTGAAAAGTTCCCTCCACAAACACCCTCATGCATTTATTTCAATACATACTTTTCTTGTGATTCAACTAAGCATAACAGTAATATGCCATCATTGTTTTTCCAATATAAGTCTTCATCCATAAAGACATATTTTTGTGCACTTAACTTTAAGGTTCTCTTTTGATTTTCACTCAATCCCTAAAGACATTTTTTATGTTTGAGGTAATACATCACATTGTTGTACCATGGAGTAATTTCAATACTAGCAATCACGCCTTCTTCTTCTCCTATGTTATAGATCTGTGTTGCTTCATAATTTGATTCAGCTATGAGTTTGGCCAACCCTTATCCTCTTACCAACTTGGTGATTTGGACTTCAATATCAAACTCTTGAATTCTATTAATCCATCTACACCTTCTCTCTATAACTTCAATTTTTATAAATACATCCTTGACTACAACATTAGGAACATAGGAAATTACCCTAGCACTTACCAAATAAGGTCTGAAGGATTTTACAACTTTGACAAGTTCATACGCTTGTTTCTCTGAAATATCATACTTAGTTTTGCTCCTTGAAGGGATTTGTTGAAGAATGATATTGGTTGCTCATACCCCTCATCATTTTTTTGCAACATCACTGTTTCAACTATGTGGTAAGATGCAAACGAGAAAATATGAAATAGTTTGTTGAAGCCAGGTGATTTGAATACTGGGGCCTCCTTGATTTCCCTTTTTATGGATATGAATGCATCAATTGCTTCTATAGTCCAATCAATCTTAGCTCCCTTTTTCAATTTTTTTGAAATGGGCTTGACAATCTCATCAAAATTTTATATAAATCTTCTTACAAAGTTTATTTTTCCAAAGAAATACTGGATAACCTTTATTGTCTTAGGGATGGGAATCTTATCTATAGCCTCTACTCTGTCTGGGTCAATTCTTACTCCATCCTTTGAAACTATGTGGCCCAACAATTTTCCTTCAGTCATAGAAAAATGACACTTTTTAGGGTTTAATGAAATACCATACTCCAGATCTTTGAGGAAGATCTTCTCTATATTTTCAATATGGTCTTCAGCTTTTTTAGAATATGTTGTAAGGTCATCCCGATACACCGCCATTATTGTATTAATCAGATCAGCAAATGCAACATCCATAGCTCTTTGAAATGTGGCCCTAGAATTTGTGAGGCCAAATGGAATCCTCACATAGACATATGTCGCCCAAGGTGTAATAAAGGTAGTCTTATATTGTTCTGATTCTTTCACTTTCACTTGATTATACCCTGAAAAAGAATCCATCATGGATAAGAGCTTATATCATGTTACCTTATGTAGCATAGCTTCCATGTTTGGGAGGGGATAGTTGTCTTTAAGAGAGGAGATATTCAAATTTCAAAAGTCTACACACAACCTTATGTCCACATTATTCTTTCTAATGGGCACCAAATTGGAGACCCAAGTAGAGTGTCTGATAGGTTTAATGATACCTCCTTCTCTGAGTTTTATGAGTTCCTCATGCATCTTGGGTTCTAGAGTAGGGTTGATTGGCCTTTGTTTCTATCTGAAGAGTTTTGCATCAGGCTTTAGTTGAATTTCGTGTTGGAATATATCTTCTCTATATGCTTTAAGGTCATCATAAGACCATGCAAAATCATTCTTGTATTTTCTCAATAGTGCAATTAGCATCTTTCTAATTGTAGGGCTTATCTTCTTTCCAACGTACACCCTTTTTGGAGCTAGCTTAGTCCCTAGATTAATCTCTTCAATATCCTCCCTTCTTATGGGTGTTTGCTTCATGATTTCCTGGTCACTCCCATTGAACACCCTTTACAGTGCTACTAATCCTTTAGGAATCTTATTTGTTTTGAGTTGCACTACTTCTTGGCCAAACACAGTTTGTTTACCATCTTCTTCTTCAACAAATGCATTGAAATCAATTTCTTGGGCCTCATACTGATCAATGCAATGTAAGAAGTTGATCAAATTTGTGTCATCATTAAATAACTACCAATTATAAACTTTGTTATGGACTATAGGTTTGGTCTTGAGTTCCACTTGTGAGATCCCTATCAAGGTGATATCATCCCTTTTCAAGGCCACTTTTGCCAAGAATTCAGCCATTAAGTTTTTTGATCTATCCACCTACTCAATGGAGAAAGTATCAAAGAGATCTATGGTATTCTCCACTACATTTATGTATTGCTTCAGTCTCTTGATTTTTGTAAAATAATTTTCCCTCATTTGTGAAGCAACCAACTCTGAATCCCCATAAATGACCAACATTTTGATCTTATGCTTTGTAGCAATGTTTAACCCTAGCAATAATGCCTCATACTCTACTATGTTATTTGTGCATTCAAATTTCAGCAAAAATGAGTACTTAAATATTGTGCCACTGGGTGAAATGAAATAAATCCCAGCTCCATTCCCCTCTTTACTGTAGGATCCAACAAAATACATCTACCATATGCCTTTTCCATTTTGAGGAACATCTCTAGCAATTGGATCTGTGTTCAACAAATCAGGGTTTGAATGCTAAATTCTAAAACTTCCAAGATCTACATCACAAAATCAGTTCATTTGATTAGGGTCAAAGATATCAATGACATGCTCTAATCTAGGTTCTCTGTATAGTCTAACTTCTCTCCCATTGACAAGTATTGTGGCATAAGATAAATCTAGCTGGACATTTCCACCTACTGTTGTAGTCCATTGTCTAGATAATAACATTCCATAGTAAGGGGGAGTGTCCACCATAGTGTTTTATGTTCTATCCATATCACTCCAACTACTAGGATTGATCTGTTATACATGGCATAAAACTTCCCATAGGCAGTGTTCACCCACAACCCTAATTCCTTCATAATAGCCAAAGGTGTGATATTGATTGCTACTCCTGAGCCAATCATGCAATTTTCTACCATTTTGTTATTGATCACCAATGTGGTGTAAAATGGATCCACTTGGGAGGGGTTTTTTGTAAGGGTATCTCCCAAATAGACCTTTGGTGCCTTTGTAGCCTCTCGCTCAACAACATTGATCTCTTTGTGTTGATTCTTCTACTTGTGATATGTGTTGGCAATCAACTTGAGGGTTGTGTCTCTATATTCATCAAATTTCATCATCTCCATCAAATGTAATATCACCTTTATTTGGGTTAGTGTTTGAGAGATATCAAACGAAGGGGAAATCATCCCTTATTCCATTTTCTCTATTTTAGTAGCCCTTTTTGCTTCAGTTTGAACTTTGTTTGGTGTTTTCTTAGGTTCAATGTTTATAGCTTCCTTTTGAATGACCTTTTGAGGCTACTTTGCCTCACCCTTCTTTTGATCAGATGAGACATTATCCTTTCTTTTCTATTCTTTTATGAACATACCCCTAGGTGTTACTTGATCTACATCTACATGCCTACTTCTTAAATTGTATTTTCTTTTGGCTTCAACCAAAACTTTTGTTGTGATGACCTTCTTTTCTTCTATTTTTGGTGTTCTTAACTAAAATTGTGGTGTTGTATTGTATGCATAGGCTACTTCTCCTATATTTTATTCTAAGTTAGAGAACACTTCTTGATCCATATTAACATTGTTTTTCTGGTTGCTAACATCATATTCAGATCCATATTTGGAGGATGAGTATCCATCATTGGTTTGATGGGACCTCCATCTTAACATATTTACTGCGTGGCCATCCCTATCTTGTTCTTGTGTCCATTCATCTTCATGGTAGGCTTGAGCTACCACACAATATTCTAGGGCATGGGGTTTATGACATGGTGGACACCATAGTGTATTCTGCACTATATGTGCTCCATATTTCTTTAGAGGAACCATGGTATCTTTCCAATTTGGTTTTGCTACTAGTTGTCCATCTTTCCAAGTAGTGTTATATGGCATGTCATGCAATCTGGATCGTTCATTTCTATACTGGTTCTCTTGTCTATTTTGGTGATTGGTAGGATTTTGTGGGATCCTAATGTTATCTCTTTTTCCAATCATGCTAACAACTTTCCTATTATTTTCAATGGTTATAACAACTTTTTGTGCTTTGGTCAAGTTGCTAAGACATCTGTTTCTAAGCTCATGGCCCATTTTCGGATCAAAGGATCTCAAATAGATGCTTAGAGCCACTAAGTCAGCTAATTTGGATCCATGTGGTATCTTATTATTAAGCTTGGAGAACCTATGGTTGAAGTCAGAAATAGATTCATTCTAATTCTTTTGAATGCCTATCAACTCATGTAATGCAAATTCAAGAGCACATTGATTCCCATACTGCTCTAAGAATTTATATTTAAAGTCTGTTGCAGAGGTAATTGAAGCATCTGGTAATCTATTGATCTAGTCCCTCGCTTCCTCAATCAAGAACATCATGAATAATCTCATAAGGACATCTTCCTGCTCCATGCTTAGGTCTTGAACAACAACATTAAATTTTCTGATATGTTCCTTAGCTGTAATTGTATTACTTCCTATGAATTTAGGGATAGTGTTCCTCTAGTTGTTGTTGATTGGGTATGGGTATAATTGATATTCATTCAAGTTAAATTGTCTACTTATGCCTACAAAATTTTGTGGATAAGGATTCTGAGATGGGGGATTGGGGTAGTATTGGAATCCATAGTGAGGTTGGTGTACATTCTGTTGAATGTTTTGATGAGAATATACATTATATTGTGGCACATGATGTTGATAGTGTGGGGCATGTTGTTGTCTTGGTGGTGGATTGGATTGTGGAATGTTACTAGTGTTTTGTGGTTGGGGTTTCTATGGTGGCACATTATGTTGGGCATGTTGCTTTGGGTTACCAAGTGTATTGTAAGGTGCCTTTGAAGTACCCAGAGTGCCTGTATTCTGAAATGGCCCCTTTAGATTTATGTTACCTCCCTACTTATGGAGAGGGACATATCTTGGTAGTTTTGATGTATGGACATTCGATTGAAATATTTGTTGACTCAATTCTTGAATTTCTTTTATCAACTGTTCTCTCCTCCTAAGGTCCTCTCTCTGTCTTTCCACATATTCTTCTAGTTCTTGAGTGGTCATTTCATCATAATTCTCAACAAGGAGAGAGTGATCCATGGATATGTACTGATTTTCTTCTCCTTGTTGTGATGACATCATGTGGTCATACTCATTTTGTCTTTGAATTCGTTCTTCCTCACATTGGGTGTAAAACTCCTTCATTTTATGCGGGTTTTCCTTCCAGTGAAAAATAGGATGACCAATGTTTTCTTATCCACATGGGTACGAGGATCTCTGCATGGATCATCATTATGATACTCTAATTCATGTAAGGGGTCAAAGCTATTATGTAATGCAAGAGGTTGTTTTGGGATATTCTCCTAATTACTGAATGTAGTGTCTAGTTGTTTAGATGTTGCCTTGTTCTTATTTATATCAACCTTGGAAGGGGGAGATCCACGCTTGTCTTTTCACCTACCAATGTTCTTATTAGGACTTTCTTGGTGCAAAGATCTCTTGTTGTACATCGTAGGATGCTTTGATGCTCTAAACTCTAGAGTTTGTTCTTCTTGATGTGTGTTTTAACTTCTCAGTCATAAAATAGAGTCGCCACCTACCTTTTCATAAGTAGGAAAGTTAAGATCTAGATGAGTTTTCTCTTTTCCCAATGGAGTCTTTTTGTTCAATTAAGTGATTGAATTATGGATGCTTATGACTATGAAAACAAAGGCCTAGATTCAAAGTTAATTAGGATTCCCTAGTAGAGTTTCCAATCTGTTAGGTCTAAAAAACACAAGTTTTTAGACCATAAGAGGGTGCCAATCTCTTAGTACATTTTTGGCTAATGAACAGGGCAAATGTGATTGATCACCCCCTGCTCTTTAGGCTCTGCTAAACCTAGGTGGGTGTACCTAAGTAATAAGGCAGATTTTAATGTTTAAATATGGTCTCTAATCTAAGAAACCTACTCACAATGGCACGCGGGTGTGAAGTAGATGCAAGGCTAATGACCAATTCCTACTGTACATGCTTTGAGAATCAAATGAATAAGTAGAGCTTGTATGATATTGTTCTAATTTGACAAGTGTCTAATCTATTGGGTGAATGGAGTAAGAGGGTGGATGATATTTATGGAGATAGATATGTATGAAGGGTAAACCTATTCTTCATCTTAACTCTAACTTGTTGGGAACTTGAGATGTTTGCACCTTGTACAAATGTGCAAGATTATCAGTTGCATTACTCTTCTTTATAAATCATAAAGTTATTCTCCCAAATTACTATGATCTCATGAAAGGATTTTTAATCCTTAGCCTAAGGGAAACCAATCAAAAAAACCACTTTAAAAGGATTTTAATCCTTGGAAGGAACCAATTAAAATGAATTACTTGAAAGGATGTTTAATTCACTCCAACCAAAACCCAATCAAAATAACCACACAACAATAGCAAATGTGTCCAAAAAAATTATGTAAATTTGAATAACTTAAGAGAATCACTTTGGAGACAGCACAACAACATATAAGCATGAAACCTAACACAACAGTTGAACATTGATAATAGATCATCAATTAATAATAGTCTTCTCCATTAAATTCCTTCAAAGTTGTACATTAATAATAGAAGTTATGAAATATGAAGATGGATGGATGGAATATGTCTATACTAATGATCTACTACTACTACTACTACCGATGATTATAATGATGATCGATGCCTTGGTTTCCATTTTCATATGGGAAGAAACAAGCTACAGGCCCTTTCCAAAATGAGGAACGTTTCAAAACTATACCTCTTCATTAACTACTTGCTTGATTAACATAATTAGAGAAATAAATACAACTCAAGAAATTCAATGTATGAATTTATTAATCATCATAGAAGACCCATGATCACTGATTTGGAAAAGCCTTCATCTCCTTGATAGACATCTCAATGCTCTTTTCCTATTGATATACTCCTCTAAAGCTATATACTTCTCCTCCCACTGATATATGGTGAAGTCTTATGGCCACTTATATTGATGGATCCTTGGTACATTTGTGATATGAGCCTGCCACCGACTATCCAAAAAATTCATCGCATTAGTGAAATTTTTTAGGTACCCAACATTGAAATTAATTAGTCCATCCAGAATTAAATTCAGCCTATGGAGATTCATGTCACCATCCTTTTATATGTGGGTAACACACTTATGAACAATTTGACCAAACTCCATCTTCCATTCTTCAAGGTCTCTAAGTTTACCATCATCTTTCACTATTTTTGGTACATACCACTGCTTTAGAGTATGGAAAGAGTCCATTTGTGTTTTAATTCTTTTATCCTCTCCCTATAAAATCTGAAATTCATCTATGATCATTTTAACTATCTTCTCAGTCAGTTTCAAGGCTACTGGAGCATCAATACTTTTTTGTAGAACCCTGCATAACTTAGACAAAGTGTGATATATAGGTTGCCACCTTTTAAATAGGGGATCCAACACAAGAATATGTGCTTTCATTTGATCAACAACCTGTTGAAGTAATTTTTAGCTATCATATACACTCTCCAATTTATCCATAATCAATTTCACCCTATGTTCAAGAATTTTCTTTATAACTTCTTCCTAAGCTTTACTGTTGTTTTTCTTCATCTCTTCCACTTCCTTCTCAAGAGATCTCATTTTCTCAATAGAAACATTTTGTACATCATCAATTGGAGCACTTCGATGCCCTTACAACACCATTTTCTTTCCCTATGAAGTCCCTTCTCCTCTTAATTGTTCCTTCAACTTTACATTCTCCATGAATAACTTATTTACCTCATCATTCAAGAAATTTTTCTCTTTCTCAAACTCTCTCAACCTATCCTCCAATCCTTTAACAGTTGCACAAGTAAACACAGTTAAATGCATAGTCATGGTGGAAACTTCTAAAGAGGTTGTGTCTTGCAATGTTCTAACCATGGCTGCCCCTTTCATTCCATGTATCACATCCAATAATTTTGTCTTTTTTGTACTCTTTTTCTTGACCCATATGGCTAGGGTTTATATCTTGGAATTGTATTCTATGCCACTCACTCCTTCTTCAGAGTCAAACTCTGCAACTAGCATGGGATGTTCTCAGGCCCAAACTTGGTCAAGGAAAAAAAATTCTTCAGTTGCAAACTAGAAAAAATGAGCATGGGTCTTTTCAAAATAATTTCTCTAGCCTTTTGAGGGCTAATGTTAATATTATCAATTTATAATTCCTTGAATGTTTGTGCCACTATTTTTTCACTTTGGGACTCTTCCATTCCCATCTTATTCATCTCCATTCTTTCCTCAAATTCTTTTACCTTCATTTTTGTCCAAAAGTCCCTAAATTTTAGAGTTTTAATAAACTCATCATCTTTTATGAATTGCCTAGCTGCAATCTCCCTTTCATGTTCATGTATTTATGCACTTTCCTTTTATTTTTCATTCATCCTTTCTTCAGGCTTATGGTCACTACTCTCATGGACTAGTTGGTCAACCTCAATATCATGTTTTAGTGATTGTAACTCATTGGCTACCTCTTCATTATCTCCAACCCCTTCACTTTCTTCATAAGCGACCAATGGCTTAGTGCTTTGTGTCTTCTATCTCTTGGGAGGAAATTTCTCTATAGGAGATTCTAAAATTGTGTATGGGATGTGCTCTACAATTACTATACCACTATTCTCTTGAAGAAGTGATTCCATTTTTCCATACAAATCCTCAAACTTACCAATTATCATATCTATTCTCTTGGTAGGGTCACTTTCTTCGACATGATAGCCTAGGAAATATTTGTGTTTCTATTTCCTCTCTTCCTCAATTTTCCTCATAAGTTCCCACTTTCTCTTCCTTTAAAACACTTCATGAAAAGTAAGGAAAATTCTTATCACATCTTACTCATCCACTTGGTGTGCAACTATTGACTTGGTGAGAAGATTGTGCCTTATGTGATTCATATGATTTTCAGGATAAAAAACTCTTCCCTTGCTTGAATCCAATGCATATTTTGTTTTTATGTAATACTGTAACTCCTCCAAAGTATCTGAACCTATTCATCAATCTTCACACTTGGTTAGGTTTGGTAGAAATGTGCTCTTCTTGTAACTATGCATTACATATTTTTCCATCCACATCATCTGCCACATAAATTCTAGAAATGCTAGTCTAAGGGGCACAAACTTAGGTAATATATGTGGAGCAATTAGGCACCCATAGACTCTTATTATTGTGACCTTAGGGAGGAAGAACCAATCACCAAAATTGTGTGTAAGACCCTACTCTAGTTTTAGGGCTAGAGGTCTGAATAGTTGCATCATTTTAGTGAGAAGTCTCGGTACAAAGTAACCAAGGAATCCCAAAATTTTGTGCACAAAATCATCATAGAATATCATGAAACTTGAATTTTTACATCATCTATCCCAAATGTAGCACCACCTCTGAATAGTTGTAGGATTCCCTTTCTCATCAATTCTAGCTAGGTTCATTCTTTTGGTCCATTCATCTCTATTATGATATAGTATCAAATGACACAATGAAGAATAGTGCCTGAATGTAATGGGTGCTCTATCTTCAATGAATTGTAAGAATTCTTCATTCAATGCCTTCTGTAGGTATGAGGAAAAGTCATATTCTATATTAGTTTCCATATTTTGGATTCTCATGGCCATCATCATTATGCTTATTAGCATATTATCTTGAGCATCCAATTCAAAAAATAGTATTTGAAGTCTGCTAAAATGATTGGCTCAGTAGTGGAGGGGGAAATGGGGATTATTTTTTTTCCAATACCTTTCTTCATAAATAAAGGAAGCCCATCACTTCCATAATTGCTTCTTAACCTGGTGTATTCTACCTCACTCTTTTGTAGGTTTATTTTGGTCAATGCCTGGTTGTTTAAATCAAAGCACTCAATAATAGTTGTCCTAGTTACCTCAACTAACACCAAACCATTTGGAAACCTTACAATTTTTGCAGCAGGGTGATAGTGTTTAGCTAGCAATCTGATAAACTCCACATCAATGAATACATTTGGGATACAAGTCCAACACCCAGGGGTTTGAAACGGGAACTTTTCTATTTCTTTTGTTGTAAAAATACTAGAATAGATCCCACCCCAATTTAGGAATGATGGTGTCCCTACAGCCTTGTGTGGTATCTATGAGGAATATTGTGTTCCATCCTTGGTGGAACCTGGGAGTACATCTAAAATGGACTAGTGTAGAGGCCTCTTCTTTTTTGGGGGTTCTTCATCCTTAGAAATTTTTTCCCTTTTATGCTTTCGATTGTTTTCTCTTAGGTGGCATGATTCTACCTTTTATTCTAAAGAATTTTGAAATGATAGAGCTTTTGAAAAATATTCACACCAATTTAGCTTCCTCAGATAGTTATTTGTGCACTTACCCAGGTGTTTGATGCTTGCAAAGCTCCTCCTTGAGTATCCTTAGCTCCCCAGTGCCAATGTATTTTCAAATGAGTGCAATAATTAGGCTACGTTCTTGTTTTTAATAGAGCTTAAACTCAGTCATGCCGGCATTAATACCACCCTTCCACCAATTATTTTTTTAAGAAGCTCATACCTTGAGTTTGAATTATGCACTGTTGGATTCATTCATCAAGGTGATAGATGTGATCTCATGCATTTATTACCACAATTTGTAAGAATGCCATGGTAGGTCTTTACCATACTACCACTATCACTTGTTACACTTGTTGCAGTATGGCGGTGCCTTTTAATTTATATGTCTTATATCTTCATAGTCGTGGGACAGCGGTATACATACCGCTATACCGTCGGTATAATATCCTCCTTATGTGGTATCGTGGTGCCCACTACCCTTGTTTAGTGCTTACCACGCTATTGCTTCATTTAAATCTTCTTATTGTGGGGTGGTGGTATATACCGCTCTATTGCGTACATTGATTAACCTCTTGGCAGTATGGCAGTGAGTACCGCTTCATCACATGCATTCATTGACCTCTCAATGGTATGGTGGTGAGTACCACTTGACCACGTATGCCTATTTACCTTCTGGCAGTATGACAGTTTATGCTTTATTTCATGGGTTATGAACCGCCAACCTGCTTAGACTTCATTTTGTTGTTGTGGTACTATGGTAAAGGCATAAATTATCTTCTTAGTGGATGTCTAAAAGGATAAATGGACATATACAAATGGTATGGCACTGATTTGATGGATCTTGTCACACAATTTGCTGCATTTCATGTTGAACACAATGTAGATTTAGAGGTAGTAGATCTTTTGATGTAAGTGAAATGTGGTGGATTTTGAGGGGAAAATTTTAGCTCTAACAAAAGGTTTCTCACTCATTCTAAACTGTACATGAAACCTTAGATTTTGTATGTAATCTTTTTCTAAAAGACTATTATAAGGTTTCTTAATCTAACCTTCATATAGGAATCTTTATAGAAATAATTATGAGATACTTAAATAGTATTAATTGATCTCATATGTTGGAATTTTCTATCTTGTGAATATTTGTTAGATTTACCTTAATTATTCCCAACATCATGTTAGGTCTTGCAACAATGTTTGTGCATGTATTGAGTATTCATTTCTATGCTCCTTATCTTTCTAATAATCCTTATTATATAGTTTAATTAATATTTGAGTAAATAAAATTGTGTAAATTAAATAAAGATTTAATTATCTACATAGGATAGCATTATGCTTTATGAAAGAATCTTTATTAGAATTGACATTTTCTATATATATATATATATACTTGTATTGCATCCTTGTATGAAACTAAGCTTAGGAAAATGAATGTATTTATTTCATTTCTCCCCTTTATTGATGTTGTAATTTGATGGTATTAGTTATCTTCTTTTCCTCAATTATCATGTCACTACTCTTTGCATGCAATAGTCATTGATTGGTATTTAATAGTATTTTATGCTTCTAGGTTATCATTGGATTGTCGTTAATATTTTTTAGTTATTGGTTGAATATGATGGCACTCTCAAATTTTGCAAATTTGAGCTGCCCATTTCAAAATTTTGCCTCTACACTTTCAAAGGTTCACTTGATGAATCAACCTAAGTGACCCACTTTAGAGGCTTGTAATTTGAAGTCTGTTGATTTTCAAGTCAAACCCACTTGCAGACATATTAAATTGACATATGTGAACATGCATGTCAATTTTCAGCTTCCGATAATAAATTTTGTCAGAGTTTCAAAAAGCGAAGCTGGAGGGTGTCATTCGAAAAGCGAAGCTGGAGGGTTTTGACACTTTTCTGCTATTTGCAAACTTTCAATTTTGCAAAGTTGCCTCCCATTTGAGATTGTATTTTGCAATCGATGGATCATCATGCCAAAACGAATGTTTCTCTGCATTCTCCCCACCTAAATGAGCTCGTATGTTAGGTTTCAGAGTTTTTTGACAAGATTTTTTATTTTTAACAGATCAAAATCAAACACAATTTCTTTAGTTTTGTACCTGCATTTCCTGAAACCTTTCAGGGTGGTCAACTTTGACACCTAATATCTTTTGATCATTGATGATTCAAGTTGATTCATTTTTCACACATACTTAGGGTACCCAAATGTTCTTATGTTTCCTATGATAGCCACCCAAGAGTTGATTTTCTATTTTTTCAAATTGGCAATTGGGTGAAGTTTTTATTGGTTTAGAACAGGCTGTTGTTGTAGAAAGTTCAACTGAGCAACTTTGATAATTAATAACTTTCACCTCATGATCTATTTATCCAAACCATCTTTTAGATTTCATTCTTGGATCAAATGTGTGCATATCTGCTCAGTTTCATGGTCTCAGGTTAAGTTCTGATGGGCTACATAATCCTTTTTTGGTCGCGAAGGGACCGAAAATGGTGTTCCAAAAAATGTCAATTTTTGCATATCTAAGGATAACCCATTTCTTGTTTTGATTTGAAACCTCTACATCTCCATTTGCATCAAGATCGAAGGTCATATGATACATTATTTTAATGTATTTTTGTTGCAGCTAACACATCTCGGAGGCTAGTTTACAAGGGAGGTACCTAAATTTTAATGGCTGGAAAAAATTGGAGAAAATGGGTTTTCTCTAAATAATTGATTATGGGTGTATGCAAAAAGAATTGACTTCAGGTGTCCTGGTTTGCTCACAATAAATTTTCTATATTTGGACCACAGTTAATTTTTCTTTTTCACCATTTCCTAATGTTCAAATTGCACATATTTAAAATATCTTACATATTTTAAATCTTACAAAAGGAAAAATACACGGGAATAAAGTCATTTTAGCCCAAGTTAAATGTTTTTAATGTTTTATAAAGTTCAAACTTTATAAAACTCAATTTCATGTGCTTTCGCGCAAGCCTCACATTATTAAAATAAGCTTTTGGAGAAACTTGCAAGGTGTGTGATGAGAGGGTGGTTTTTCATCAGGAAAGTTCCATTTGCAATCAAGATTGAATCACTTCCCTCTCCATTGCGGTGTCTCATGGATTTCAGTCAGATTTGAGGAGATAGTTTTGGCTGAGAAGCTATTATTCACATTTTTGGCTAAGGCAGATTTTTGAAGCTGTATGCATGCTGCAAATGGTGTTTTTTACCTACCAAATAAGGTCTAGACTTATCCACATATGTTGGGAATGATTTCACCATTGTTCTGGCCATTTTTCGAGTGCTTGCAACCATTAAAATGCCCTCTTATTCAAAAAAATGACCCAATGTTATAACCATTTTTTAGTAGTTTACTTTGTAGGAAAATGTATATGAAGATGAGGATGCCATTATCAAATAGAGACTTATAGATGAAATTTCAAAGTATGGATCCTGTGACTACAAAATGACAATGCATAGAGGAATTAGGGCAATCTTGCAAGCCTCGCAAGACTATTGGTGACATCATGTAAAAGGCTGTGAGGTTGGCAAGATTGCTTTCCGGGGAGTGTGGGCCCATGAAAAATTAAATACACGAGTATAGTTAAATAAAGGTGGGCTTGAGAACATTTTAAAGCAAAGTTTGTTTAAAATATATATATATATATTGTCAATGGTAAAGGTTATGAGGGGTTTTAATTTTTTTTAAAGGGCAAACAGGGAATGGAAGAGCCTCACAGGGATGAGGCTGATGTCAGGGAAAGTGTTGCAAGGACAACTAAAGTTGGACACGTGGATGGTGGTCCCAGCAAGAGCAAATGAAGGCTCGATGGTTTGAGTTTTTTTGGAGGTTCTCTTTTGTTTTAAAATCCCTCTTTTAAATGGCAAAACATTTTAAAACATCAAATGTTGCTCGATAAATATTTTTTAAAGGGTCTTGAGAGGGCCCATTGAAAATTAAAAGGTGGAAAGGATTTAAAATTTAAATGGCCTAATAGTGTTTATTTAAAATGTTTTCATTTTAAATAAATGTCTTAGAAGGTGCGTAAAGTGGGAAGTAAAAGGCTCGTGAATTAAATATTGCTCAAATGCAATATTTAATAGTTTATTTTAAAAGCCAAGCTGAAGGTGGAAAATGTGATTTGAGACAAATATTCCAAATTTTCACTTTTGAAAATGAAATTAAATACTCACGGGGAAAGGTTTTAAATTTTTAATATGAAATACAGGCATGAGAGATAACTTGGAAAAGTGAATTTAATATTCACTTTTGTTTTCAGCTTGTTGGGAGATAAATAACGTGTGAAATGAAAACACGAGAAATGTGTTTTTCCCATAAAAGGTGAAAGGGAAAATATCTAAAAGGCACGTAAAATGCTGGTGAACAACAATGCAGAGAAAATGGTAAATAAGGGAGTGGGTAAAATGTTTTACCCAAATGAATTTTAAATGGCACGCATGAATGGGTTAATGTTTTAAATGGAGAATTTAAAACATTAACTGCACGAAGAGGAATATTTGATAAAGTGGATTAAATATTCACTCTTTAAGTGATCCCTTTACTAAAATTTGAGTTTTCTATTGGCATCAATATTCAAGTTAGAAAACTTTAATATCTGGAAATAAAATGTAAAGTGCAGTTGCAGCAGAAATAAAAGAGAGTAAAATGGAGTTTTCAAGGGCAACAGGCATTTTTACACAGCAGGGTAAAATGGTGGAATTTATCACGTGGGCATGTTTTCAGTTATTGAACAACATATTGCAAAGACAGTTTTGGAGGTAGAATAAGTTTATTGCATAGAGAGGAGAGAGGCTTTGCAAATTGATGGTTAACGGAGGATGAAGCTGCCAGTTGTCAACGATGGATGAATTTTAGAGCTACTCTTGGTTTCTTCTATTCTCTATATCTTCTCTTCTCTTCTCATTGTAAAAGGTTCCAATTTATGAAATCTCTACAAGTCAGGCAGAAGCTCTGGGTAGGATTGTAAAGCTAGGATGAATTGTAATTAAGTCATTAAATCTAATGTGTCTATGTTTTGAATTGTGCTTCTATGTTTATTTTAGCTGATAATTGTCTTCATGGCTGGATTGTAATGCTCTTTTGGATTCAATAATAAAATTGTTTGAGTCTTTTCATGCACATTTGTTGCATTTGAGTTACATCTGTTGTTTTCTTTTGTTCTATGAATGATGTAATTGCTTTAATAAAGCACAAGCTGCATTTATTATTGCCTATTGTTTAGGGATAGTGTAATTTCTTTAACAAATGTGATAGGAGTGTTATGTTTCAGGTGGATTTATAAGAAGAGTTATCAGATAAAGCTACAGTGGTCTGGTTGTCATAATGTGATAACATTTACAAGGATCTTAAAAACATGCTTAACACTATAAGATGAGGTGTTGGTTATATGACTCCATAGCCCTTTCTTTTGGCATTGGTCAATCTTCATGCTTCTGTTGTTTTTAGTTTGGTCCCAACTCTTTAAATCAAAAGCCATTTCAAATATGTTTTGTTGAGTTGTGTTTGTCATGTTCTCCATGCTAGTCCCTAAAATTCAATCAATGTCTTGCCAATGTTGAGTGATATTTTATGTTTCTCAGCATAGTTCTGAGAGAGCATTATCTGTTAAGCAATATCCTGTTATTTGTATTTTTGAATCTCTAGATGTTGCTAAAGGGTCACCCCCCTAGGTCCTACAGAGCCTGAAGAGTAGGGGAAATATGTTTTAATTCCATTTCTTGTCAGTTGGCCACTAGCCTTTGTGCTTCTTGAATATAGAGGTTGGCTACCTCTTAGAGAGTTTCAAAGCCTAGCTAGAAAAAAAAAACACCAACAAAATATTTATTACTTTTATATAGTAATCAATTTGATGCTATATTATTCATCTTTCTATTGTAAAAGGAAAAATTGTAGACTAAAACTAAGATATACCTCATTATCCTAGATTAAGTTAATTGATCTTAATAAATGAATGATTTAGTAAGATATAGAATTTGACTCATGTGGGTGTATTTAATCTTTCTATATAGGACTCCATCCTAATAAATACATACATAAGTTGGTAAGATTCTTTAACTCTTATTATAACTTGAGTACTATGTAAGGAGGTTCAATCTACTAATTTAAAAAAGAACTCTCAAACTCATGGATTTAGTTTTCTTCTTAAGATTATAAGGAAAATTAATGTTAAAACATGATTATGTATAAGCTAAAAAAGAGAAACCCTTAGGGTCTATTCCTTTGGGCCTTAATAACTTTTATAATTAGATGATTAAGGTTCCTTCTCTTCTCATACTAACTTTTTGTTATAAATGTCTCTATAAAATGTTACATAATATGGTTCATATAGCTATATACTTGATTCTTTTATGATATTAATGAATGTTTCCATCTTAAGAGAAAAATGAGATAGGAAATATAAATTTAGTCATTGATTTGAGAATTGACATAAGTGTACATTATTTCATTGTTAAATAAAAATTAAATAGTCCTAATTAATTTTAGTAAAGAATGAAGTTAACAAGTAATAAGTGATCACCATAGTGTTTATTTTTCAAGGATAACATAAAATTATTGTCTAGTCCATGAATAAATATGTGTGGTAGTTAATGAAAATTTTATACTAATCTTTGAATTAAAAGAATATTGTGAATAACTAATGTGTACAAGTTATTGCATGTCATTTTAGTAAGCAATGAGTTTCAAATCTTCATATACATTTTTTAAAATAATAATTTACATGGTATAATTTCAGATGTGCTAATATGAAATAGGATCGGTAAATTATATGGTTTAATACATGGATATGATTTTTAGGTGGACATAACTTTTATCATGTTACACGCTTTTATAATGAATCGATCTATATTTTATTATCTAGAGATCCCATCTCTCATTAAAATTTTAGACCATATGCATATGTGGTGAAATCCAAACATAACCTTTGTGAGGTTGCTAAATATCAAATGGTTTATTGGGATGATATTTCTAGTCCTTCTAGCATGGTTTAAAAATTCTAACCCCAATTGTTTGCAAACATTCCATAGGAATAGAATTCAAAATAGCCTAGAAAGATTTAAATCCTAATTGGTGATTTTATAGTTCACTTTTTCTTCACAACAAGAAATAATATTCTTGATGGTTCCTACTAATATGATATATGAGAGTTTTAATACCTCTATTTAAAAAATACAAATCATGGATCGAAACCACTAAAAAGTTTTTTGATTGATGGAATTGTTGGATGTTGTGGTTGTGTTGCTGATATGTGGTTGTCATTGATGTCAACACTATTAGCACTTGGAGATTTGAAGGTTGTATATGTTGAGGATATTGAGAAAATTAAATAAATATGTTATAGTGTGTCTGTGAAGCTATGAAGCTCTATATGGTGTAAAACTCGATAAGATGATTTTCAAGTGTTGCGCTTTAATGGGTTTGCTTCTAGACCTATTGAGTTTATACCCTGGAATTTTTAGTGGTATGCATCAAGATTTTTGTAGGTGGTGAGTTTCAGTGTTCCTACAGCATTTTATTACTGTAGTAGTTATTCTTGGAAGAAGAGGATGAAATTTCTGGCAATTCTAGTTGTTGCATATATTCTTGCAACGTTCGTGAATGTTTCTAGAATGTGTCCTATCTTTGGTGCACGTCCGCATTGCTTAGTATGATCATGATCAGATAATTTTTCGTTGAGTGTTTGGGTCTTCATGTTCTTGGCCGACATGATGGTTGTAGCCTGCTGCGCATCCATGTGGTTTGATCTTTTAATGCTTGGTGCATTTGAGGGTCTTGATTTGGGTCCTCACTATGTTGTGACCGATCTAAGTTGGTGCACATAGATATTTGTTCATATATTGGGCAGATGATTTGTAATTTATTCTTTTATCTTTGGTCGACAAGGTTGTTAATGTAAATACTTGAAGCAAATATAGAAGAGTGATTGTTTCCTCATTGTATGTATGCTCGGTGAAAGTTTGTGAAGTGTGTGTGAATTGTGTGGAAAAGAGCAGATCATTCGAGTATAGAGAAAAGTGTCAAGAAGATTGAGCGAAGTGTGAAAGAATATTTTTGTGCCTAACTAGAACTGTCATCGGGCTTTTGAAGAAGCTAATTTCTCAGTTCATATTCTTCAGATGGTTTGAATCTGAATGTTTTTGTAAGGTAGTGAGCCTTCCTCTGAGCAGTAAGCTCTAGGCAGTGTGCCTGAATGCATGTGCATTCCTTATTCATTCTTCATTATACTTTTAACAGGGTATAATCTTGTGGACTAACATCCACTGTGGTTTTTCCCCTAATAGGGTTTCCACATATAAAATTCTTGGTGTTCATGTGTCTCTAATGTGTTGTTGATTCTTGCTTTCCTTGTTAATTATCAGATCTGAGATTAAAGGTTAAAAAGGTTGAATAAGTTTTAATTTATGTGACAACTGATTCAACCCCCCCCCCTCTCAGTTGTCTACTCTTGTTTCTCCAAGAATTGGTATCAGAGCAAGTTCCTCTAAAGAAAAGATTAATAGCTTGAGGTGATCTAAGGTGGCATCTTACAAGAAGGATAGTCCCAAAATCATTGGAACAAACTACTCTTTGTGGAAGGTTAGAATGGAATGTCATTTGAGATGCATTGGTGAACCCTATTGGAGGATGACAAGAACTAGATATGTTGCTCTTCAAAATGGTCCCTCTATTGCTGATGAGATCAAAGAAGCTGAAACAAATACTAGGGCTATTGATGCATTGTTGAGTGCTTTAACAGATTCAGAGATGAAAAATGTGATAGGTCTGACAACAACATATGATATCTGGAAGAATTTGGAAAATTTGTATGAAGGAAATGCTCAAGTGAATATTGCTAAGCTAACAAGTCTGAAGGGCAAGTGGGAGAGTTTGAAGATGAGTGAAGATGAAAACATCTTTGTTTTAATGCATAAAGTGAATGAAATAGTGATGGGTAGTAGGTGTGCCGGTGGAGTCATGGATGAAGATGAAATTGTGGGTAAAAGACTCAAATTTGTACCTACTTCCTACAAGTCAAAATCTCATGCTATTGAAGAACTTAGGATAGTAAAAAATGTGACAAGAGATATGCTAGTTAGCAAACATGTTTCCTTTGAATTAAGCATATTTGGTGAATCTACTCCTAAGATAGAATCTGCATTCAAGGCTACTATATCCGGAAATATTCAACATAGATATGATCTAGGAGAGAGTTCAAGAAAGACATTCAAATATGAAGATGAAATGAAACAAATTGAAGATGAAGAGAATTAGAAGAACTGGAAGCATTGATTGTGAAAA
This sequence comes from Sequoiadendron giganteum, assembly GCA_007115665.2. Classification (NCBI taxonomy): domain Eukaryota; kingdom Viridiplantae; phylum Streptophyta; class Pinopsida; order Cupressales; family Cupressaceae; genus Sequoiadendron; species Sequoiadendron giganteum. The sequence goes on from CM021108.1 coordinate 558,907,145, forward strand.
GAGAAGCCAGAGGTCAAGGTAAGTACAAAGGAAAGTTACCTATTAAATGTTTTTCTTGTAGTAAAATAGGTCATTTTACATCAAGGTGTTCATAAAGAACTCCTAGATTCAAATCTGATAAGTCTAGATTTCAAAAGAAATGTTATTATGCTAAAGAAGGTGTTATTGATGATGAATCTAACAAAGAAAATGGAAATGAAGAAGGATGGGTATTTATTGCTATCAAGGAAAATGGTCAGGTGTCCACTGACTCTACTATTAATGTGAATGTTGAGAAAGCTCTTGCAGCCAAGATTGAAGAAAAGGATGAGTGGGTAATTGACAATGGATGCTCACATCATCTGACTGGTGACAAAAGCAAGTTTGTAAGCTTGGAAATTATGATGGTGGTGTTGTAAGATTTGGAGACAACACTTCTAGTGTGATTCGTGGCAGAGGCACTATTTCCTTTGGTGGTAAACATAACACTGATGATGTCCTTTATGTTGAAGGCTTAAAGCATAACTTGTTGATTGTTGGACATATGGTAGACAAGCGATACAATATTCAGTTCAAGAATGGTAAGTGTAGGATACTGGGAAGTTTAGGAAATATAATTGCTTCAGGTACAAAGACAAAGGGAAACATTTTCCACTTAAGTGCTGCTAGTGAAAGTTGTCTAATTGCCCAAGTTGATGTAAGTTGGTTATCACATAGGAGGTTATGTCATGTGAACTTTGATAATATTGTCAGAATAAGTTCTTCTCAAGCAGCCAGAGATCTTCCTAGGTTAGTAAAGCCTACTAACACTATATGCAAGGAATGTTAGATGGGAAAGCAGACTAGAAAATCATTTCGAAGCAAACAACATAATTCTAATCAAGTATTGGAGCTGGTGCACACAGATCTATGTGGTCCCTCCAGAAAATAAAAAGTATTCAAGGAGAAAGGTACTTTATGTTGCTTATTGATGATTATTCTAAGATGATATGGGTTGCTTTCTTGAGAGAAAAAAATGAAGCACTAGAAAATTTCAAAAGTTTCAAAGCTATGGTAGAAAATGAGACAGGTCTAAAGATCAAATGCTTAAGATTGGACAGAGGTGGTGAATTCACTTCCAGGGAATTTGATTCATTATGTGAAGAGCATGGAATCGAAAGATAGTTATCTACTCCCTAGACCCCTCAACAGAATGGAGTTGTTGAAAGGAAGAACATAACCGTTTTAGATGTTGCTAGAACTATGATGTTGGAAGTAATTGTTCCTCATTTCTACTGGAGAGAAGTTGTAAGCACTGTTGTGTACACCATGAATTGGGTAAATGTCAATAGTAATTTTGGTAAGAATCCTTTTGAGCTATGGTTTGGTTATAAGCCTACTATTAAATATTTCAAAATCTTAGGAAGCAAATGCTACATCAAGAGAGATGATGATATAGGAAAGTTTGATGCTAGAAGTGATGAAGGAATCTTTCTAGGTTACTCTACTAAGAGCAAGGCTTGCCGATGCTTTAATAAAAGATTGAATAAAATGGTTGAAAGTACAAATGTCAGAGTTAATGAAGATATTGATAGACCATCCAAATGTAGTGGATATGATTCATATGATCAATATGATAGTACTAATAATGGAAAGAGTGTTTAGACACATAATCAACTTCAAATTGATCTAGTGAATCAAGGGAATCAAGAAGCATAAACTAGTGGAAGCGCAGAAGAAAGAACAAAAGAACTAGAAGTCAAATAGAATCCTAAAGTTCCAAGGTATGTAAGGTGAAATCATTCTAAAATTCAGATTATAGGAGACAAAAACAAAGGTGTGTAGATTAAAAAGAAAATTGTGGAAGAATATTGCCTGATTTCCAAGACTAAGCCCAACAATGTCAATGAAGCATGTAAAGATGAATATTGGATGGAAGCAATTAAAGAAGAACTAATGCAAATAGAGAAAAATGATACATGGGAACGTGTTCCTAGACCTCAGAATAAAAATGTGATTGGAACCAAATAGGTCTTTCGAAATAAGTTGAATGAACAAGGTGAAGTTGTCAGAAACAAAGCAAGACTGGTTTGCAAAGGGTACTCACAGATGGAAGGTATTGATTTTGAAGAAACTTTTGCCCCTGTTGCTAGAATTGAAGCTGTCAGGTTATTTCTTGCTTATGTTGCTTTTAAGAACTACAAAGTTTATCAAATGGATGTGAAGTCAACATTCATGAATGGTGACATAGAAGAAGAGGTATATGTTGAGAAATTGGATGGATTTAAACTGACAGACAAGGAAAACATGGTTTTCCAATTGAAGAAATCTCTTTATGGACTTAAGAAAGCTCCTCCAACCTAGTATGCTAGATTAGATAAATACTTGTTGAGGCTTGGATTCAATAAAGGTATTGCTGACAACAATTTGTATTTCAAGATGGATCAGAATAAAGAATTGATTATTGAAGTCTTTGTTGATGACATTATTTTTGAAGGTGATGATGATTTATGTATGAAGTTTGCTAATGAAATGAAAAGTGAGTTTGAAATTTCAATGATTGGAGAACTGAAATTCTTCTTAGGATTACAAATCACTCAATTGGAAGATGGAATCTTTATATCTCAGTCCAAATATGCAAAAGAGTTACTGAAAACGTTTGGCATGTTAGATTCAAAGCCAGTTGGCACACTCATGGTAATTGGATGTAAACTTACACAAAATGATGATTCTCCTAAAGAAAATCAAACAAGATATAGGTCAATGATTGGTGGATTACTCTATTTGACTCAGACTAGGCCAAATACAACGAATTTTGTATGCATGGTTGCTAGACATCAAGCTGATCCAAAAGAATTACATGTGACTATTGTGAAAAGAATCTTCAGATACCTAAAAGGGACAGTTGATTTTGGTCTTTGGTATTCTAAAGAAGATGATCTTATCTTGAGTATCTTTACTGATGCAGATTGAGCAGGAGACGTGGATGACAAAAAAAGTACTAGTGGCGGTGCATTCTTCTTGGGAAAGAAGCTGGTATCTTGGCTAAGTAAAAAGCGAAACTCCATTTCTCTATCTACTGTTGAGGCATAGTATATTGTTGCTAAAAATAATTTAACTCAAATAATATGGATGAAGCAAATGCTGAGAGACATCAAAATTGAGTATGAAGAGCCTATTTCCATATTCTATGACAATTCAAGTGCCATAAACATTTCTAATAATTCAGTGTTGCATTCAAAAACAAAGAACATATCTATCAAATATCACTTCTTGAGAGAAAAAGTGAGTGACAAAGAAGTCAGACTAGAGTATGTACCTACCAAGGAGAAAATTATAGACATCTTTACTAAGCCATTTCCTAAGGATGATTTTGAGTACCTTAGAGGCAAGTTAGGGGTAATTTCCCCTCCTAATCAGATCTAAAAGATGCAGGTCTTTGCATTAGTCTGTGAAATCATTGTCATATCTTATTATGGATTGATGTTGTGGTGGCTGCTACTCAGGGGGAGTAGTCAAATGCTTTAGATATGTGGTTCAGAGCTTGTGTACCTTTTCCATTGATTTCAAAGGGGGGGAAGAGTAATGTGAAAAACCTTGTACTATAAGGGGGAGAAGTGTAAGGCGGAGAAGTATAGAACAAAGAGGGAGAAGAGTATTGTATGAAGAGCTAGTTGTGTTGATGATATTTTTCACATCATGTGTTGCCATCAATGCCAAAGGGGGAGATTGTTGGATGTTGTGGTTGTTTTATTGATATGTGGTTTTCATTGATGTCAACAATATTAGCACTTGGTGATTTGAAGGTTGTATATGTCGAGGATATTGAGAAAATTAAATAAACATGTTACAGTGTGCCTATGAAGCTATGAAGCTCTTTATGGTGTAAAAATTAGTAAGATGATTTTTAGGTGTTGTGCTTTAATGGGTTTGTTGCTAAACCTATCCAATTTGTACCCCAAAATTTTCAATGGTACGCATCAAGATTTATGCAGGTGGTGAGTTTCAGTGTTCTTACAGTCATTCTGTCACTGTAGCAGTTGTTCTTGGAAGAAGAGGATGAAATTTTTGGCAATTCCAGTTGCTGCATATATTCCTACAACGTTTGTGAATGTTTCGAGAACATTTCATATCTTTGGTGTACGTCCATTTTGCTTAGTGTGATCATGATCAGAGAATTTTTTGTTGAGTGTTTGGGTCTTCATGTTCTTGTCCGACATGATGGTTGTAGCATGTTGCGCATCCATGTAGTTTAATCTTTTAATAATTGGCATGTTTGAGGGTGTTCATTTGGGTCCTCACTATGTTGTAACTGACCTAAGTTGGTACGCATAGATATTTATTCATATATTGGGATGATGATTTATACTTTATTCTTTTATCTTTGGCCAACAAGGTTGTTAATGTAAATCCTTGAAGTGGATATATAAGAGTGATTGTTTCCTCATTGTATGTATGCTTAGTGAATGTTTGTGAAATGTGTATGCAAATTGTGTGAAAAAGAGAAGATCATTCGAGTACAGAGCAGAGTGTGAAGAAGATTGAGCGAAGTGTGAAAGAATATTTTTGTGCCTAACCAGAACTATGATCAGGCTTTTGAAGAAGCTAATTTCTCAATTCATATTCTTCATATGGTTTTAATCTCAATATTTTTGTAAGGAAGTGAGCCTTCTTTTGAGCAATGAGCTCTAGGCAATGTGCCTGAATGCATGTGCATTCCTTATTCATTCTTCATTATACTTTTAACAGGGTATAATCTTGTGGACTAACATCCACCATGGTCACGTATAAATTTTTTGGTGTTCATGTGTCTCTGATGTTTGTTGATTCTTGCTTTTATTGTTAATTATCAGATCTAAGATTAAAGTTTAAAAAGGTTGAATAAGTTTTAATTTATGTGACAACTGATTCACCCCCCCTCTCAGTTGTCTACTCTTGTTTTTCCAACAGGACTTGTAACCAATCCTAAATTCATTTTCATTCCATAGAAACCATAGCTTAATATATTCTCAATATTTCCATCTACTTTTGATGACAAAATTTCCCTATATTTGAGCCAACTCTTGTATTATGAGAATAGAATGAAAACCAAGATCTCTCCAAACTTTATGCCCACTTAGCAATTTTGTCAAAATATGGTAATGAAGAAAAAAAATCAAGCTTCATTACCCTAAAGGTTTCAATTATCCATTTAGCACAAAATTTTGTACGCCAACATTGTATATCAATAAGGCCAAGCCTCTAGAATCACAAGAAAAGCAATAAAATTCCCAAAAAATCTATAAAAGCTTTTAACTTGGTCAAAAGAGGCACATAAGAAGTCTTTAAGCATTTTTTCTAGCTTTTGGTAAAAGTATTTGGAAGGCACCCAACATGAAGTAATGCAAATTGGTGGTTGCTAGAACTTTAGATAAAGCCTATAATTTACTTTAAGAGAAAAAGGTTTAATAAAATCCAATATTTCAATATATTTTCACCTGAGGAATAATAATTTTCCACAGAGTAGAAGAATAATCCTAGAATGACAAGGGAATATCAAATAAGATGAAGACCTCTTCATGATCTACCCACTTCCAACCAAAGTATTTGAGCCACATTCACTTAGGAAAAACATATTGTCTATAACTTTGGGTCTTTTGGTATTGAATGATTGAACAAGAGGCCAAGTAGAAAGTATCTAGGTAATCAAATGCTTTTTTAAATTGTCCTCATCCTCAAGGAGAGAGAGAAGAATCATCAAAAAAATGACTATTGATGATATTAATGAGGGGAATTGGGAAGAGTGATACCTTTGAAAAGATTCTATGAAAAAATATGAGCCAAAAGGTATTGGAATGAGTAAGAAGACATCCTTGTCATATGATGAAAAAAATAAAAAATTAGAAGATTAATGGCTATTAATAGCGATACATGTAGAAGAATAAAAAAAATTAATGGATCTCAGGAATTTGTGACCCAAGATTGAAAAGATATAAAAAAATACAGTCATTCTATATAATCAAAATATTTGGTAAAATTTAATTTTAATACAAATGATTTATTTTTTAGAATGATTGGTCTATCACATTCCCTCCTAAATAGTCATGATTCTATCAAAAATATATCTATATTTGATAAGCCTAGTTTACTCTAGCCTAACAATCAAACAAATATGATATAGCTTAAGAGTAATATCCTTGGCAAAGATCTTGTAGGAGAAATTAAGCAAGGTGATTAGTCATCAATTACAATATCCTCCAAATTTCCAGCCTTAGGTATGAATTTAATAATTTATTTTTTGATAATATTACCTAAGTATTTTGAATTATAAGCTTTCAAATAAACTCTATATGGATCATTACCAACCATATCCTTGAAAAGTTTCAAAAATTTTAAAGGAAACGCATCACATCTAATTTATTTATCATTAGCCATGGAGAAAATTTCCTCATGAAGGTCTTCCTAAGTAGGGATTTTATCACACAAGGCTTTATGCACAAAATTTCCTCATGAAGGTCTTCCTAAGTAGGGATTTTATCACACAAGGCATTATGCACAACAAAAACCCTAGAATAGACAACCTAAATGCATTGTTGAAGAGAATTACCTCACACTAAATGAGGCTCTTGAGCTTTGAAAAAATTTTCATGGAGTTGAACAAAAGATTGGGTGATATAAATAATTTGTTCAATGGGATAAAAACCTACTTTGATGTATTTGATCACCTAAAAATAATGGTGAGCTCTTAAAGAGGAAAAAATCCTAGGAAATTCTATCTCCAATTTTGAGCCAATGCATGTGAGCCTTAAATTGAACCCCTCTAGTTAAGTGGATATCTAAAAGTTTCTTATGTTGAAATATTTTTACAATGAAAATTTGTAGAGATAGAGAAAAAGTATTAGCTTCAAAATAAATTGTGATGTAGTGGAGCTTAGAAATATTTTGTTCATAAGCCTAGCATTGTAACCTAGAAAACTATCACCCATAGATGTGCAAAAATCTAGAGGTACATTTGATTGCATAGTTCTGCCAATTAATCCATCTTGTTTGAAGATGGGGATGTGGGTACAAATATTAAACACATCAAATGTGGGTTGTGGTAGGTTGATGACTTGATAGAGACGTATTCAAGAAAGAAAAAAAATTGAACGTGGAATAATTTTATTCAATGAAAAATTTAATGAAAACATGATATGAAATGACAATATATGACAGAGGATCAATTCACAAGGAAAATTAGTTAGCAAGAGAGAAAAACATTAAATTGTCATCATGGCCCCATTTATACTTTTAAGAACCCATTTAGAATTAAAATGGATGCTACTCTATGTATGTCACATAGCTTTCTTATGATGGAAACCAATGTTGTGACAAAAAATTCTAGTTTATTGTACATGAGAAACCAAGCCTCCTTTCACCAATTTTCTAGTGAATAGATAGGGTCACACTTAAAAATACATCTTCAACCATGTTAAAATATCCAAATAAAATCCATATAGGTGTAGGTAATGATTTAGCTATCTATTTTTAAAGAATAGATTGTTCAACATCATTTGAAGCATAAATATTTGCTATACCCATCACTTCCAAAAAAGTGATGTGAATAAAAGTAGATCAAGAACAAAAAAAGGTAATATAAATGGCTACAATAATATAGGTGGCATAGTAGTACCTAGTGTCTAAGATGAATTATATAGAATACACCCTTCAAATGTCTCCACCTAATATTGGTGCCACATGAGTAGTTCCCACACAAATAAAATTCCCAAAAGAATGATTATCAATACTCATGGCAACCTAAAACACTCTATTATTGAGGTCACATCCTTAATATACTAAATACATGTTATGTTTAGGAGAGAGAAGGGTGACTACTCCACCACAACCTATCTCATTTTTGTGAAAAAATATTAGATAGCTATATGATGCAAAAAAACAATAGAGAGAAAAGGTCTACAATTTTAAGCTCTTACAAATTAAGAATGTTTAAGTTTATAAATATTTGTTAAGCATCCAAAATTTTAATATTTTTGTGTGATATTTATGAAACCTCAAATATTCCATGAGAATATATATTCCAAAGCATGGTATCACTATCAAGCTCATCAAGAGTTACATGACTATCTTTAAAAAACAACCCTTTGAGGATCGTTGAAACTTCCAGTTCAATTAACTAGTGGGAAATATTTTCATATATTTACAAAATATTATCCACCCTCAAGGTTTCTAGCTAAATGATATGAACACCTAGAAACAATCATAGGAGGGGGTGAGTGAACTCACCTCTTAATTTAAGATGAAAAATACTAGTTAGCAAAGGATTATGAATGAATTTAGGCTTTTTGGCCTCATTAGAAGATTCTCCCTAAGGAGGGAGAATTTATTTTATTTTTTCTTTAGGATTTGATATTTTCATATTCATAGGTTTTGAAATCACCCTAATATTTATAGATTGTGTTTTTCCCCGTTATTTGTGTTATTTTTGCAACTCCCAACCATGGGCCAACCCTCTTATATTTTTGGAAGGGGTATCCTATGGTAAACTATAATGAATTTTGGCTCTAAATATAATAAGGGATAATCCTTAATCTTATGTTCAAAGGATTGGCACCTATAACAAAAGTCATGAATCTAAAGACATGAGAATTCCACAATATATAATCATAGATTGAATATTTTATGATTAGACTGTGTGAGTATTTTTTATTCATCAAGTTTTAATAAAATTAACATATATCACCCTTTGAGTATGTTACATTTGTATGATTTAAATAATGAAATGCATTTATATGGGTGAGAAAAAATATCTATCTCAACATAAATGACAAGGCCTAAAGATGTTGCAATGCAATCCAAAAATTCTAACAAGGCAAAGGAATACCAAACACTCAACCTAGACAATAACCCTCAAGGATCTATCCTTAGATACAAAATACCAAGTCCAAGGTGTAAATACTAATAATGAGTTACTCATGTACCAATGGTGATGCTTATGGATGGATTTTTTGTGACTAGGCTCCACAAATCTTAAAATTAAAAATCCCTTAGTGAGGTTTCAAACAACACCAATAAAAACTTCATGAGGAACTCAAGCCTTGTTGACCCATTCTTTGAGAATGCAACCAATTATATTAAAATCTACAAGCTATTTTCAAGCATTATAAAATTTAAAAATAGAGAAAAAACCATTAGCTAGGGATTTAGATGATATATCTCATGAAAGAATTTCAAAATGAATGTTCAAGAATTCTTTGGGGGAGCCATTATCCTACACATTCAAATCAATAGAACTAGTAGAAACTACTACAATATTTGAGTTTGAATCCATTTAAAGACTACACTAGCCCAACATAAGAAAAAAAAGACCCATGATTAATGTAGGGGGCTATATTGAATACTAGTAAACAAAAATATTTGTTTGAAAGATAACAAATAAAAAACACATGAAAACTTGACACTAAACCCTAGTAGACTTCGAACTAACTCTAGTTGATATGTGACCTAGATCAATAAAATTTAATAGATAGACTTATCATGTTAATGATCATAAATGTTTTCCATGAAAAGACATTTAGTGGAGATGATCACTAAAAAATTAACTTTGGAGATCTCATTGTTGAATGCACAAGACAACTAAGAGGGTGGTTGAATCAGTTGTGCATTAAAGCATCAAAACCCTCATTAACATTTAGATATGCATTCATCCTTAAATCCTTAACATACATTAAACTTTTATCATGCATTAGTAGGATATAAACATGAGAAACAGTAAAGAAAACAAATCCATACACATGAGAACACCAGATTTACGTGCAAAACTCAAGAAGTGAAAAACCACAATGAGGATTAGCTCACAATATAAAGTAATTGCAACACCAAATACAATAGGCTCACTACTAGGGGGCTCACTGCCCAAAATAAAGAAGGGCTCGCTACTAATGCTTCATTGCTAGAATAGAAAGAAGATAGAAGATTGTTACAATGAGAAATCCATCTCAGAGCAATAGAAAAGATCCACCATTGCTTCACCAAAATATTTTCACTCTTTCTATAGAATGTAGAAGCCTTCTGCTCACTGCTTCCAATAGTCTTAGTCATTAAAGCTCACATTGCATCACACTTTTTCAATTCACATTATAATTTGTAGCACACACACTTCACATACACATCCTTCATCAACTCAACACATATATATATACCATCCTCAACCTTGAAAACAATTTAAATCATTGGTTATGCACCACAAACATGGAAAATTAAATTAGGTTAGCACCAAAATATTCCCGTGGTGGATACGAATGAATGTGGACCACATAACATCTTAACTCAGACCTAAATCTACATATGCATGCCATTCCATGCTTCTACAAACAGTGAAACATATCCACAATTAGTGTAAACACCCAAGGTCGATTGAACCTTTGTTAACACCATTAAACATTTAAGTACATGCTTCACCAAATCCAAAGATGACTCATGCGCCACACACAACACTTAAACACAATCCAAAATATTCCAACACCCTAAAATCTAAAAAATCCTTTGCAACATCATACACCTGAAGAACATACTCATTTTGTACACCTAGTTAACCTTCCACATACTATAACAAATGAATCCAACCTTGCAGAGAACCAAAACTCAAAAAACTTGGACTGGAGATAGATTTGAGCAATATAAGCACACTACTAGATCAACAAAACCAAAAACCACAACATAGAGAAATGTGGAGCAAAACTATTTCTCCCAGACAACATTGCACCATAGTTCACACACTGGTGAACACAACTTCTTCTACCGAATGATCTGAAACCTGAAACTATGGATATAACACCTCTGATCAACATATTTGAACCACAAAAACAAATATTCAATTATGAATAAATATGAATCAAAACATTGAACACTAATCTGCCACACTAAACACTCTTTACCATATTGTTTCCTCTTTTATTCAAATTTTCTCAAAAGCACTTGGAAACCAAGCACCACAAACACCATCTCAAAATTTACAACACTTTCTCATCATCTCAACTACAAAAGAGGTTGACCATCCACAAGAATATGATCATCAAAGAAACACTATAGGTTGGCATCAGTAATACTACTAATGACAACATAATGCAACCAATCAAAGCATCTCCATAGGTTGACATCAATACAACAACAAAGATCTGTTGACATCGATGACAAGAAAAAATTCCAAAAATCTCCCCATTTTTCATTGATGGCAACACATTATATGAAAAAACATCAACAACAACAACAACTCTGATCCCCAACTATATATTACACTATAGTGCATATTGCTCCCCCTTACATAAGCATCTATACTTTCTAGCATTTTCTCTTTCTCCCCCTTACTTCATAAGGTTTTTCAATTAACTCTCTCCCCCTTTTACATCAATGGTAAATGGAAACACATGTTTCCTTTTTCTTCCCCTTTGACATCAATCAAACATACTTTCTATCCCCAATGGAAACACATATAAGGAATAACAACTGCTCTACAATCTCAGCTTATTTTACTGCACTTTATTTTCTTCACACCTTTCCATTTCACGTATCTTCACACTCCCCCTTAAGAGTACACAACATACTGCACAAACCAATAATTACTACACATATCCTTTGACACAACTAACAAGGGAAAAACCTTGTATGCCACACAATAACAACACTTACTACCCTTAACAATGCCACTACGTAATCCCCCTAAGAGATAGCCACCAACATTAGTCCAAAATAAGGAATGAATCTTGAGATCCACTAGACTGATGCATACCCTTATGCATCTAATTGAAAGGAGGGGAAATAACCCCTAACTTTTCCTAGAAATACTCAAAAGTATCCTTAGGAAGAGACTTAGTGAAGATATCTGCAACTTGATCCTTAGTAGGCACATACTCCAACTTCACCTCATTCTCTACAACCTTTCCTCTTAGAAAGTGATACCAAATTTAGATTTGATTTTTCCTTGAATGAATTACCAAATTCTTTAAAATATTGATAGAACTTGTATTATCACATAAGATAGAAATTGGTTCATCATATGATACTTTGATATCCTTCAAGGTTTTCTTCATCGACAACACTTGTGTGCAACACGATGCTACAACAATGTATTTTTATTCTACAGTAGATAATGACACTAAATCCTACTTCTTTCTTAGACAAGACACCAACATGCTTGTAAGAAATAAAGCACCACCACTTGTACTAATCCTATCATCCACACAACCTACCCAATTTGCATATGTATAAGCACTCAAAGAGAAATCAGTATCCTTCAGATACCATAAACCATGTTCCAGAGTGCCTTTCAAATATTTGGATATTCTTTTTATTGTTGCCACATGTGACTCTCTAGGATCTTCTTGAAATCTAGCCACAAGAAACCTGCATGCATGATATCCATTTCGGTAATAGTTAGATATAGCAGTCCTCCAATCATTGATCTATACTTCCTCTGATCAGCTTTAGGATATTCTTCATTCTTACTTAGCTTGCAACCAATAATCATAATATTTCATATCGATTTAGAGTCTTCCATTCCAAACTTCTTCAACATTTCCTTAACATACTTTGACTATTAAATGAATATTCTTTTCTCTATATGATTGATTTGAAGTCCAACAAAGAAATTCATCTCCACAAACATAGACATCTTAAACTCTTTCTGCATTTCTTTCATAAATCTCTTGCACATACTTTCATTTCCTCCAAATATTATATCATCAACATACACAACCACAATCAATATTTGATCTTTCTCAAATTTAAAGTAAAGATTGTTATTTGTGGTACCTTTATTGAATCCTTGTTGCAAAAATTACCTATCCAATCTTGCATACCAAGCTCTAGGAGCTTGCTTGAGTCCATATAATGCCTTCTTCAATTTACAGACCATATTAGGATCATCTGATAATTGAAAGAATTTTGATTGTTCAATGTATACCTCTTATTCCAACTCACCATTCAAGAATGCAGACTTCACATCCATCTAATAAACTTTGAAATCCTTGTGTGCTACAAAAGTTAAAAACATCCTAATAGCCTCCATCCTTTCCATCGGATAAAATGTCCCTTCAAAATCTATCTACTTGTGAGTAGCCTTTACACACAATCCTTTCTTTGTTCCTAATAACTTCCCCATTCTCATTTAGTGTTCCAAAATACCCACCTAGTTCCAATCACATTCTTGTTCACTGGTCTTGAGACAAGTTCCCAAGTCTGATTCTTCTTAATTTGCATCAACTCTTCTTCCATAGCCTTGATCCAAAATTCATCTTTGCATACCCCATTCATTGTTTTAGGTTCAAATTTGAAAATTAAACATAAATTTACATGTTCATCTGTCATAGCAGCCTTTCTTCTTTTCAATACACCTCTTCTTTTATCACCAATGATCTAATCTTCAAAATGATTCTTTTGCACATAGTTAGGTGTCTTAGGGATCCTTTCTAGAGGTTCTTCCTCTTCAACCCGCACTTTATTTTCCTCATCATCATATTTCTCTTCTCTACAAAAGGACTCATTTGATTCATATTCATCTATCAACATTGATATTTTATGTAAGTCTTCATCCACTTTGACACTAGTGCTTTCAAAAATCATTTTTAGCCTCTTTTTGTAGCACCAATAAGCCTTTATTTTCGTAGAGCATCCAAGGAAGATTCCTTCACCAGATCTTGCATCAAACTTTCCTAAGTTTTCTTCATCTCTTCTAATATAGCACTTGCTTCCAAACAATAAAATATTTGGCAATAGGAGTCCTTACATACCACAACTCATAGGGGATATTTGAACTATGTCTCCTTGCTTGTGCTTTGTTAAGTATGTAGACTATAGTATGAATTGCTTCTCTTCAGTATACATCTGGTATATTTTCTTCCTTCATCATTGTCCTTGTCACTTCCTAAACAACCCTATTATTTCTTTCAACCACTTCATTCCATTGAGAAGTACTAAGAGCTGACAAATGTATCTTTATTCCATGATCTTCAAAAAAATTGTTAAACTCATTGGAGGTGAACTCTCCACTTGTGTAAAATCTTAAAAAAATTATTTTCATATCCATTTCATTCTCAAACATAGATTTGAATGCTTTAAACTTGTTTAGATATTATAATTTTTCTTTGAGAAAAGTTACCTATCATTCTAGAGTAATCATCAATCAACAACATGAAATACCTCACCTTGAAAACTTATTATTCTTGTAGGTCCACAAAGGTCTGTATGCACCAACTCTAAAGGCCTTGTGATAGAATATTCTTTGAAATTGAACATTTTTCATTTTTTCTTCCCAACTTGACATTCCTTACAAAATACATTTATAGGCTTTGTAATCTTTGGCAAATCTCTCACAACTTGAGCAGACTTGATTCTAACTAGGCTATTGAAATTGATGTGACACAATATTTTATGCCATAAACAACTTTCATTGATTTGAGTCATAAAGAACATACCATTACAACCCTTAAGCTAATAAACATTTCCATTTCTCCTTCGTATAGCAACCAAAGTTCTGGATCCTTTTCTGATCTCACAACCACCATCTTGAAATAGAAGATTATATCCTTTGTTACAAATTTTTTCTACACTTAGAAGATTATGTCAGAGACTCTTAACATAAAGAACATCATATGTATTATGATTGTCATCAAAACTAATTGAACCTTTTCCACATATATTAGTAGATGTATTACGAGATAAATTAGTGATCCAATTAAGGTTTCATTACGCAATACTTTGGAACCTTCCAACTACACCTACTAGGGTTCGTAGGTTAGGTGCTGAGGTGAGAGCCTCACAACACTCACACCTAAAACACTCCTAGGATACGAGGAAAGGAACTTTCAGTATCGTAAAACTAAACCAAAATGGTTCACGTCAAGTTCACCAAAATGTAAGGTAGGGGGACCACCCATTGCAAGGCCCCTGGTCATGAAAGGCCAAGAGAGGAAAGGCTGACATAACTTACCTCAACTTAAAGGAAGGTTAGGATGAAAACGATGAGAATTATGAGGATTATATGTCCTTCGATCACTCTACGATCTTGGGAGTTACAAAAATACTAGGCGAGTCACTTTTCCAAAGTCAACTTTGTATCTCAAGAAGCTTTTTGTCTGAGGTCGGAAGCACGGTTCTGGGATGACAATGTGTAGCACTGACGTCTCTCAGGCATGTTGGTATCTGTACGACTAGAGAACCAAAAGGACGAGGTTGGAATCTAAGAAAGGACTAACAGTCGAATCTACTAGTTTCAAGAAGTAAAGAAAACAAATAAGAAAAGAGAAAAGTAGATGCGGAAGTGATAAAAGAGGTATATTACTGAGAGGATGATGAAGACGATCTCATAAAATACCCTCTTTTCCAAGTTGCTTCGAGCTCTCTCCACCTGCACATAATAAAGGGGAAAATTTTTGGGGTTGTATAGGGGTCTGCCTTAGTCAGACCCCCATCTTGGTGTTTCCACCTCCATGGACAACCAAGTATGGAATGATAGAAAGTGATGATAAAGAAAGAACTACAAGATACATACACAAGAAACACTATAAAACAATAAGTGCTTACCTAACCGAATACAATAGAGGAGATGAGAGGAGCTTTACCGCCTCCATCCAAAGTGCTCAAGGCTTGTGGAGGAGTGAACGAGAGGGACTCAAGCCTCTATTTCCATGGTGTTTGTCCTACGCTCGCACTATCAGAGTGATGGAGTATTGAGTTGTTGCAATGGAGAGAAGAATGCTGCTGCAAAGCTTGGAAATGGATGAATGGAAATGGAGAGAATTTTGAAGTCGATCTTGCAAAGCCTCTACTAAGATTCAAAAAATTGGGGATGGATGGAATGGTCAAGAATATGAAGGAGAAGGTAAAAAATGACCATATTCGGGTCGGTCACCTGAAGAGGGGCGTTACACTTTGACTTCCAATCGAAAGTGTAACATCTCTATGGTCTCCAGCCATAGGAATCTGCTAGGATGTAAGTGTACCATGTGGAAATATGCCCACTGCATGGGAATCCCCAACAAAAACTCCCCCACCGACACACAAACAAGGTGCGAAGTGGAATGAAAGCAGTGGGCTTCAGTGGAATTAAGCCTTCACTTTCGGTTTTTCTAAAGTGTAAGGGGGTAAAAGGGAATTTACATTAGGGGTGAAAATTCACGTTTGTATGTATTTTTCCCCCACTTTAGAAAGCATGAGTACTAATGAGTGCTTCGGTAAAGTAGAGTAGTAAGAAGGTAATAGAGTAAGAGATGTATACCTGAACTGATGAGGAAGCAGATCACAGTCTAGCGAACTCGAAAGTGAAAGACAAGACTTCATAGTTCTACAGAATTACAAAGCTGAAGTACGGAAGTACCTTACAGGCTCACGGTCCTGCAAGGGTGGTATCCTTCAAGAACTCTCACATGAAGGAAACCAGGAAAATCACCTTAAAACCATGTAGAACTGTAAGGAAGGTATCACCCAAGAACTCTCACATGAGGGAGACCGAAAAAAGCACCTTACAGACCCAAAGACTTGCAAGGAAGGTATCCCCCAAGAACTCTCACATGAGGGAGATCGAGTGAAGGGGACTCTACAAAGTCAAAGATGGCAAAATTTTTACCCGTAAATAGAACACATCAGGAAGCGGCTGCATAGGCCAATGAATGGACAGTCACATAGACCATCGCTAAGTTGCAAGACTTTCAAAGGGATCCCTCAAGAACCCTTCAAAAGGAAGGAGGGTCCACTCAAGGGATGCATTGTTTCATAGGTATGATCTAGTTGGGCTTCCCCCAAGCTAGACATAAGGATGTGAAGACGGTCTAGTCGGCCTGCCCCTGGACTAGACACAAAGAAACAAAACCAGCCTAGTTGGGCTGCCCCTAAGCTAGATGCCATAGAACTTGTTATGGTTTACAAAAGGGTCCCTCAAGAACCCAATGTGAAAGGGAGGGGTTCTATCAAGGGACACACTATTCAAAAGCTTATTGTCTTTCTTCTCAAATCGATTCATCACCCAACAATCCTTTTGAAAGATGTTCACTTCATCAAGGAATTTGAAAGGAAGAAGATGTGCTCATGCAAGGGGAAGACTAAGACCATTCCTGCTTTAGAGGAGGATTTCCAAATACTTTCTTTATGAACCCATGATGAAGGAAACATGTTCAACTAGGGTTTCAAGCTAAGAATATAACTCTAACAAGGAAGTGGTGAGGGGTCTTTTGAGAAATGATTCATTCGGCAACAAATGCATTTTCTAAAGACCAAGTAATGTAGAAGAGATGTTGTTACACATGAAAGGGAAAAATCAAGAAAATAAGAGAGAAAGATAAAGAGAAAAAAAAAAAAAGATCACGCATTGAGGGTATAGGGGGATCCAATTTCACAGGGTCAGATCTGCCTTTATTTGTATATATGTAGATAACTATGGTAAGAGGTGAAAGATCATCAATCCCCAACTAGACTAGGAAGAATGCACGAAAGACAAAGTAAAATAAAAATTGGGTCAACATGGAAGGAGGCCTAAATGCTCCCAACGCTTTGCATTGTCCCCAATTTACTGAAAGTTAATCACAAACATAGAAGAATGATGACACATATATAGGAAGGTTTACAAAAAAAACACCACGCCTATATCCAAGCACCAATAGGGGTGATGAGGGTCATCTAGGAACATGTAGTACAATCATGGAGGAACACATGTCACGACACACACACATCTAATATAAAGATCAAGAAGGGGGTCTCACCTAACACTGGTTGACTAAGAGGTCGTCAGCCTCCCACTCTAGATCATCAAAGGGAGGATGACGAGCCTGCAATGGTGTAATATTAAGGGGAGGAGCTTCTAATCCTCCCATGATAATGGCCAAGGCATAGGGACCGGTAAGGTCTCCATCACTTAGCTCTTGTGGGTCTGGGTCAAGGACCAAGCGAAGATCATTTACAGGGTCAGGACTTCATCTACTGAGTTAAACATGCACTTAATAGGGGTGCCATGTTTCACTTCAGCAGACGGAGGAGTTTGCACCCGAGGTTCACTGCTAGGCTCATTGAGGAGACAAACTCGAGGGAGGCTAGAGCTAATTATGTCGCTGGGACATAATAAGTCAATTTGGGGCCATCTTTCAGAGAAGGTGGGCTCTTCTTACATCCTGCATTGCTAGAGGGGCCACACTCTTCCTTCTTTTTCATCAGAGGAGGTGAACTCCTCATAAATGAAACAAGGAGGGTCAAGGGAGAAGAGGAAAGAACTACAGTGGACAAAACCAAAGTGTTCACCATGTCCATAGGCTTTGGGAAAGGCAAGACATCTAGGATGAAAGTCAACAAGGGCGGCTCCACCAAAGGACTGATGAACACTTGCACCCTTCCAGGTGCATGTGCGCTCATAGCGGGATCCAGAAGAGATTCAAAGATGGAAGGAGGGAAAGGGGAAGAAACAATAGGAGATGTGGTCTTCTATTCATCCTTCTTCTGTAAGGAGGCTTGCTCGGCTAGGCGAGTCTTTCGTCAACGCTTATGCTCGTGCACAAGGAAGTTTCTACGACTCTTCAAACCAAAAGCCACAACTTGTGGAGGGACAGAAGGATCTTGCTCAGCCATGGGAGTATCCTCCATGGCTATCTCCAGTGGAAAGGAAGACTCCTAAATGGGAGAAGGAAGGGCATGCTCAAAAACGGCGAGAGGAGTTGACTCTAACGCCCTGGCAGCGGGCCTCTTCCTATTTACTATTTTAGGAACATGAATAGTAGGAGGCCAACGAGGCTAAGACATAGAGGACTTTCCATGGGGGTCTTTATGTCTTCCATACCGAATGGGCCTAGGCTCCATGGGTAAGACGTAAAGCTCAAATGTAGGATGCTTGGCCTTTCATTAAGCGGGCACCATGGGATTCTCTTGTAAATGTGAGATAAAATAAAATGGTACCACGGTAGGACAAGAGGAAGCATTAGGTTGAACCATGGAAGAGGAAGAAGGAGGATCTCGAGACCTCTTCTCTTCTTCTCTTCTGTGTGCCTTGGCGACATCACTATCAGCCTTTAAGAAAGCTCTATGCGAAACAACATAAGGCGAAGGAAGGAATCTCACTTTTGGCCTAACATTCCCTCTCTTATAGTTTTGATACATGTGGTGTAGGAGGTCTTTCCTAGGTGGGAGAGAACCAAGAGAGGTAGGCCAAAAGTAATCCAAGGTATAGCTGCCACGTGCAACCAGTAGTCTATAAATGGTGTCATGGACAATGTGTACTAAACCTCCATGAATAAACTTTAGACATTTGTGTATAACCGAGGGAACTGCATTCATAGCTACTAACCAGGAGATACCTAGCTTCACTCTGAAGATTTCAGACCCCAAGATGATGTCAAACTTAAGGCTTACGGATTTAGGTCCAACTAGGACCGATAGGACAATACTCCCTATAGGAGATACAAAAGTTTCATCGTGTTTGCAGACAGTAGTTTCAAGAGCTTCATACCCATCCTTATGCAGAAAGTTAATCAACATGATCTCCTAAGTTATAATATTCACTTGCAATGTTGGATCAATGAGAACACCTGCTATAGTGTTCCCATTTATCCATGCAAGAATATAAAGAGGAGATGGATCTCTATTGAATCCTATTGATAGGTCCTATGAAACAAAGGTTATTCTAGTACCACTAATCAAAGTCTGCACAAATGAAATAGGTTGATTAAGGAAAGAGGCCATCACACACACCAAATGGTACTTCTACAGAGCCTCCTAAGGTTTATGAGATAAAGTAGTGACCAAATTAAGGTTTTATTACACAATACTTTGGAACCTTCCAACTACACCTACTAGGGGTCATAGGTTAAGTTGTGAGGAAAGAGCCTCACAATGCTCACCCCTACAACACTCCTAGGATACAAGGAAGGGAAATTTCAGTATCACAAAATAGAACCAAAATGTAAGGTAGGCGGATCACCCACTGCAAGGCCCCAGGTCATGAAAGGCTAAGAGCGGAAAGGTTGACCTAACTTACCTCAACTTAAAGGAAGGTTAGGATGAAAAGGATGAGAATGATGAGGATCATATATCCTTCGATCACTCTATGATCCTGGGAGTTGCAAAAAGACCTAGCGAGTCGCTTTTCTAGATTCAACTCTAGATCTCAAGAAGCTCTCTGTATGAGGATGGAAGTGTGGTTCTGAGATGAAAGGGTGCCACGCTGACGTCTCTTAGGTGTGTTTGCATTCGTACGATCAGAGAACAAAAAGGATGAGGTTGGAATCCCGAGAAAGGACTAACAACCAAATCTACTAGTTTCAGGAAGTAAAGAACAGAGTTAAGAAAAGAGAAAAGTAGATGCAGAAGTGATAAAATAGGTATATTACTAATAGGGTGATGAAGATGATCTCATAGAATACCCTCTTCGCCAACTTGCTTCGAGATCTCTCCACTTGCACATAGTAAAGGGGAAAATTGTTGGGGTTGTATAGGGGCCTGCCTCAGTCAAACCCCCATCTTGGTGTTTCCACCTCCATGGACAACCAAATATGGAATGATAGAAAGTGATGATAAAGAAAGAACTACAAGTTACATACACAAGGCACACTAAAAAACAGTAAGTACTTACCCAATCGAATACGATAGAGGAGATGGGCGAAGCTTTACTACCTCCGTCCAAAGTTCTCTAGGCTTATGGAGGAGTGAACAAGAGGGACTCAAGCCTCTATTGCCATGGTGTATGTCCTACGCTTGCACTATCGGAGTGATGGAGTATTGAGTTTTTTCAATGGAGCAAAGAATGCTACTACAAAGCTTGGAAATGCATCAATGAAAATGGGGAGAATGTTCAAGTTGATCTTGCAAAGCCTCTACTAAGATTCAAAAACTTGGGGATGGATGGAATGGTCAAGAATATGAAGGATAAGGTAAAAAATGGCCATATTCGGGTCGGTCAGCTGAAGAGGGGTGTTACACTTTGACTTCCAATCGAAAGTGTAACGTCTCTATAGTCTCCAGCCGTAGGAATCTACTAGAGACGTAAGCATGCCACACAGACATCTGGGCACCGCACGGGCATCCCCAAGATAAACGCCCCCATTGACACACAAAACAAGGCGCCAAGTAGAATGCAAGCAACAAGCTTAAGTGGAATTAAGCCTCCGCTTTGGGTTTTTCTAAAGTGTAAGGGGGTAAAAGGGAATTTGTGTTAGGGGTGAAAATTCATGTTTGTACAAGTAATTGAAACACTAAATGCAATAGGCTCACTATCGGAGGGCTCACTGCCAAAATATAAAGAAGATAGAAATTTTTTAGAATGAGAAATCCATATTAGAGCAACATAAAATATCCACCACTGCTTCACCAGAACATTCACACTCTTTCTATAGAATGTAGACACCTTCTACTAACTACTTCGAATAGTCTTAGTCCTTAAAGTTCATAGTAGATTTTTCACTTTTACACATCACATTATAATTCACATCCCACACACTTCACATCCACATCCTTCATCAACTCAACAAATATATATCATCCTCAACCTTGAAAACAATTTAAAAGGTTGGCTATGCACCCCAAATGTGCGAATTCAAATTAGGTTAGCACCAAAACATTTTCGTAGTGGAGAGGAATGAAGGTGGGCCACAACACACCTTAAATCAGACCTAAATCCACATATGCATACCATTCCATGCTTCCACAAACATGAAGCATATCCGCAATTCGTGTAAACACCCAAGGTTAGTCGAACCTGTGTTAACACCATTAAACATTTAAGTACATGCTTTACCAGATCCAAAGATGACTCATAGACCACACACAACACTTAAACATAATCTAGAATATTTCATCAATGCCCTAAAATCCAACAAATCCTTCACAACATCATACACTTGAAGAACATACTCATTTTTTACACCTAGTTAACCTTCCACATAGTGTAACAAATAAATCCAGATTTGTGGAGCACCAAAACTCAAACAAATTATATTGAAGATAGATATGAGAAATATAAGCACACTTCTAGATTTGCAAAACCATAAACCATGACATGAAGAAGTGTGGAGCAAAACCATTTCTCCTAGACAACACTACACCACAGTTCACACACTAGTGAACACAACTTTTGTCAAACGATCCAAAACTTGAAACTCTGGATATAACACCATTGAACAAATTTTATCAAAATATGTGAACCACATAAACAGATCTTCAACTATGAAGAAATGCAGAGTAAAACACTGAACACTCTTTACCAGACTATTTCCTTTTTTATTCAAATTTTCTCAAAAACACTTAGAAACCAAGCACCACAAACACCATCTCAACATTTGTAACACTTTCTCATCATATCAACCACACAAGAGGTTGAACATCCACAAGAATATTCTCATCAAAGCAACAATCAAAGCATCTCCATAGGTTGGCATCAATGCAACAACAAATATTTGTTGACATCAATGACAACACAAACTTCCAACAACTATCACATCTACCTTGATACTATGTTGAAACTACTTTAAAGGAACAAATATGCAAATTTAATTAAACTCAAACACAAGAGAGTGTAAAGATAAGATCATAATAAATATGCTTTCTTTATCAATATGATGAGACAATATAATTAGAAATATGGTTACTATTTGTATATATAAATATACAATTCATTAATAGATGATGGAGAAAACTTGGGTCAATATAATATTACACATCATTATAGGTGTTCTTAGGACTAAAATAATAAAATAAAAATTAAAAATTAAGGGTGCACAACTTCCAAAACCTTCCATCTAACATAAAAGTCAAATTGGAATCTTACCAATTTATTTATAACTATGCAAAAGAGAAAATTTTCTTAGCACAAAATATAATTTTAGGAGACATCTTGGATTGAACATAATGTGCTCAGGAAATTTTATCAAGGACAAGGTACACAAAGTCTATAAAATAATCTACATAAGTTGTGATTTGTGTTATGTAACAACCACAATAATGAGTTAATTGCATTGAGATCTTTATATTCTTATGAATTAAACCACCTCTTTCACATACCAATATGATTCAAATTTAACATGTTATAGAAATGAAATGTTTCATGACTTAATCTTATTCACAAAATAATAATGAAATACTAAAAATAAATAATTATTTTTTATGTTTTAAAACTACATTTTACATACAAAAATATAACTATTTAAAACTATACTAAGAAACTAGAAGAAGCCTAATCAAAGGTATAAATAGAAAGAAATTATGACATGGAAGAACTAGTTCAGAAATTTCATCCAAAGTCATATAAGAATCGAACGATTCATTAAAAATACAAATAAATTTAACACTATATAAGGTGTCAACAATTTGAATAACATGACACATATAAAAGAACAAATATAAGTGAAGACAAAAATAAATGAGGTAAAATGTTTTAATAAATGGAAAACCTAATTTCAAGAATCATGATGGAAAGAATTACAATCTATTTGATAGATCATAGTTCAACAAGTATCCATCATTCTAATGACATTTGACTTAACATTAAAATCCACATATAATGGCATAATCAACAAGTCCATAAAAACTTGCGTACATATGAGATGATAATTGTGCATTCACCATTGGTGTTATATCTTTGAACACTCTCAAGACAATGGAAAAATAACATTGTGGACATGATAATGGTTGACAGATGTGAGTGAGAACCAACCATCCAACCTAGCATTCTTTGTCCTTCTACAAGTTCAAATCTAAAATAAAATTTATTTATATAATAATTTTGACTTAGAATGAAATTACAATTGCAAGTACCTACAATATTTATTATACTTAACCAAACACCCATACAATGCATTATAAAATGGTCTTGAAATTTTGACTATTAAGGATGGTTACATTTAATTAGTATAAGTTAAATGTCTATAGCTTGGATTCATTTTCAAATTTGAAATGAGAGTATTTTACCCAAGAAAAAATTATAACTGAATGATTTATTAGTTTACATTGTAACAATATGTATAAGATAACTACAAATTATGTGATACTTAAATAAATTTATTTGACATAATTCATTAAGACTGCCTGTGAATGAGTTGGTTACACGAAGACCCGGTCAAATTAAAAATATTAAATAAAGAACCTATAGCACTTCATGGATGGGGCATGCCATATTACTACTTACAATTCAACCTTTTATAGTTTAACATGAGAGTAGCTTTTTCGAAAAAAAGTTAAAATCGAATGATTCTATTACTTTATAATTTTATGTTTAAGATTAAAAAATTAAGTAGTACTTAATGAACTTATATGACTATTAATTTATTATGACTCCCTTTGTTTACACAAAGAAAAATTTACATAAATCAATAATAGATAAAATCTCATGGCACTTCATGGTTGAGGACATGCCATATTACAAATTATACTTCAACCTTTAGAAATTTAAGAGAAATAAAATATATTTTACCATAACATATGACAATAAAATGTGTTCATTATAATTTAAATCAGCAAGAAGAATGCATTTATCGCATTGACACAACATACCCACAATTTCATAAAAATTAAAAACATCAATTTTTTAAATGAAATTAATTTATAACAATTTAAACTATACAAGTCAGAAATTCTATATCAAAACTTTTTAAATTTCTAATTAAAACCCATGATAAAGTACATATTACATTAAAAAAAAGGTATATCGAAGGAAAAAAGTATCAAAATATTAACAAATTCCAACATTGTACAATCCATAAATGTCGATTAAGGATTCATGTGTCATCTCGTCAAGATCATCCTTGATCAAATCAAGTAGTGGCCTTGTTAAAAAATAACTCACATTTTCATATGGAGTGCACTCCAACTCAATGTGACTACCCCATCCATCCTACTCGGTATAGATCTTAGTATTCTTCCACATACCTTTGACAATAAAAGTGATGGACAAGGTTGAAGAATCTTTAATGAAATAGGTAAGTTGCCTAAACACTAGGTAGTTTAGGTCTAGAATATGAAAAAAAAATATAAGACTACTCAAATTTATTGACATCTTTGAAATATAGATAAGGCTACACAACATCAAGATTCATAATATGTGGTCCCATAATCAATCCATGAGAAGATTAATGGTTAATAACTAGAAATTTGTTAATTCTTAAAACCACGGATCCACAATCCTAGAATGTAGCTTCACCCTCAAGGTCAGTGGTTCTCATACATGAGGATAAAGCAAAGATTCATAAAAAAATTATGAAGGCTTCAAGGCCATTCAATGAGAGTTGATAATATATCCCACACCTTGGGCTTAGCTAGGCCTAAGAGGGTGTTCCTAGAGGTGATTCTTGACAATATTTAACCACAATTGAAGATAGTACAGTCTAAGAAAAACACGAGAGTATCCAAATGTATACTTTGACCCCAAATTCTATTACTAGGTCAAATTCTAACTTACTACTATGACCACTATTAAGTTGACATTGTGATGCAAGAAATGGTTTAGATTGTTGACACTCATTAAAGATACTACCTTGGGTATAATACTAAATCATGATTAGCAAAAAAAAATTCTACTCCTAAGTTATTGGTTTAACAATTTGTTCATTTTAAGGTATGTACTTGAATAATTATTTCTCAAGAATGGTTTCCATAAATTGGTAAATAAAGTCACAATATACTGAGAGAAAAGAAAACTAAAACCACAAAAGATATTGAGTTATGCAGTCACAAACACTAAATGTGTGATACCAAAAAAAGTCATGCTTAATAGTCTATTACAAAGCTGCATAAATTCAGGTATAATAGAAAAGAAACCATTACAAGGCTTGAAATAAATTAGAACATGTCACATTCATAAAATTTAGTATTATACTCATGTCATCAAATTTGGTCAAAAAAACCACTAGTTGTGACTAATATATTCCAATAAAATATCGAACTATCATTGAGACACTTTGTTACAAATAACACTCAAAAATTTATCCTTTCTAGTTTCACAAGTATAATACTCCCAAAATAAATTGGAATAGTCTGAACTTAAAACCCTAGATCATTCAATCAGTATGGTCACTAAAAGGAACAAAATCATCAATATTTTTAATGTGGAATGAACTTGTATATGTAAATCTCATGTAGGGTGTAGTTCAAATGTGGGAGATGCCAAGGTGCAGCTAACTCTTATAATTCACAAGCAAGGCAAGAGGGAAAGAATATCTTCATAGAAATTCACAAATTTTTCAATTGGTTCTTTGAAGAAAAAAACCATACTCTTTAAGCATTGTTTCTCCCTAAATTGTGTCATTAATCATGGCCAAGATGCCTAGTTGTGCACACAATGCATGGAGGAAAGATCTTGAATGATCAACAAATTTCCCTCCTCATTAATCATAAATGGGTTATGGCATATTAAGGAATAGGTCAAGCTCACAAACTAGTCATAAAAATACCCTAATATAAAAATGAATTAATTTTGTTCATTGAAACATCTTTCCATAGAGGAGGTAATTGAAATAATTTATGTTAGGACTTCATATTCATAGAAGTGTCTAGCAGAGTAAAAATCCTAAGAGGGACCTATAGACACATTCTTGAAGTTTTTCAAAATAAGACATCATAGGGAGCTAGGTCACAAAGAGAATCAAGAATCTAAGAATTGGAACTAGTGCCAAAGAATGTTGTTCTCTCAGGGGATTAAGCTCCAAGGGGACAAGGAGGAAGCAAGGAGTTTGGGAGGTTGAAAGGAAATATATCTTTAGAATAATTTTCAAAGGTTCCTAGAACCCCCAAAGGTCCAAGGTCCGAGAAAGGGCTATAGGAGTTGAAAAAAATGGGGAAAAGAGGAGTGGTGGGATCAAGAAGTTTGAGTGGCATAAACCTTGGAACCTGTTGCACTATATTTTATTTAGTATTGTCATTGATGTAAACCTATGTCAACCTCTAGTGTGTTCATGATTAAAAGGTGTTTCTTGTGTTGATCAAGTGTTGCAAATGCAGCATGGTCACTTAGTTTCCAAGTGCTTTTGAGAAAATTTGCATAAAGAGTGTACAAGGTGAAAGAGATGTGTTTTGTGTTTTTCTCTATATTTCTTCATGTTTGAAGATATGCTTGTGTGGTTTGGATATGATGATCAGTGGTCTTTGAAGGTGTTATATCCATAGTTTCATATTTTCTATCATGTGGAAATAGAAGATGTGTTTGACAGTATGTTGGAATTTAAAGAAGGTTGTCTTGAAGAAATAGAATTGCTTAGTGTTGCTCCACATTGAAGCTTCTTGTATTAGGACTTTGGGAATTTGGGAATATGCTAATAATGCTTATATCTATCTTTCCTTCGAAGGGTTGGTGTTATTTGTTCTGCAAGCTTAGTTCATTTGTTTTGTCTTAGTGGAAATTTGACTGATTGCATAGGATGATAGTATTCTAAGTGGCATGTGTTTGTGACAATGTGTTTGAATGCTATTTTGGTGTTGGAATATTCCAAGATGTTGTGTTATGTTTCTATGTGGTCTATAGGATGTTTTCAGACCTTGTGAAGTTTGTATGTGGTTTCTTGGTAGTGTTAATTCCATTTTGGCCAACCTCGTGTGTTAAATTTAATTGCAAATATTCTTCATGGATTGTGGAAGCTTGGAGTAGCATTTTGGTGTAGATTTGGTCCCTAGTTAACCTTTTGTGTGGCCAAAAGAAAAAAAAAATAGAATCAAGAAAAAATATGTTAGAAGCAAAGAGTATGGACTAATTGTTTTGGACCAAACCAACTAACAATATTTTATATATAAAAAATAAAAATATATTTCCTATAGTAAGAGACAGGACTTTGAGTGAAGCTAGTTATAGAAGAAAGCCTATAGTGGCACAATTCAAAATATTTGGTTGTCTAGCTTATGTTCACATAGATACATGAGAGAAAAAGAAACTAGATGCACAAAATGAAACATACTACAAAGCCTACAACTTTTATTTCCCTCAAGGTAGGATTATTGTTTCAAGAGATGTTATATTTGTTGAAGGAGGAATTTATGCAAATCATGTGCAAAAAACAAGAAACAACAATTCAAGGAATGGTTTGGGATCAAGAAGAAACAATTGAAAGTTCAAGATCTTCATCAAGTTCGAGAATTTCTACACAAAATAAGAATGCAACTTGAACTCATCCTCAAAAATTAATGTTAAATAAGAAATTTGAAACAATATAATTAAGAATTAAATTTACAAAAGCAATGAGAATGAACTTGTGCATTTTCTTCAAATATTCAAATGGACCCTAAAATTTTTGAAGAAGTTGAAAAAATAGAATGGATTAAAGAAATGGAAGAATATATTAATACTATTGTAAATACAAACTTGGGATTTTGTAAAGATACCAAAAGATAGGGAAGTGATACAAACTAATGCAGGAGCATCTAGGCAAATTAGCAAACAACATCAACTAGAAAAAAAGTATTTTATTTTCATGTTTAATTTTGCAATTTGGTGTGGGTTGGAGCTTCAATAGAATCTTGTGTTGTGTTTGAAGGATAAAATCCTCATTTACCAATACTTGGATTTTCATATTTAGAAAAACAAAGGCAAACAGTGTGTTTAATGTGATTTTAAAATTATTGTATTATTTAAAGGCTTGAAGGGTTAAAGGGGGTCCATTGGGATATTAAATGGAACAAGTTCAAATTATAATTAATATTCATTCTATAAATTTGGATTCCTATAGAATTTTCATAAGGCAAGTGACCTTTGACATTCCATTCTTGTCTTATTGGGTGCTTAAAATGGAGGGAGATAGTGAAATTTTGAAAAAATTAATGAATGACTCCTCAATTACCAAAGGATCGCGACTTGGTTTTGTATTTTATTCATTTTACAAAGGAATCTACATCAGCAAGATGTTTGATATGGAAAAGTAACATTAACAACACATTTTTAAAGAAAAACTATGTCTTTTTTCATCCTTTGTGAAGGAATTTCAAAGGTCAAGTTGAGAGAAATGAAAGAGCATATTTTGGTGCCACTTTTTGGTGCTTTGAAAGGGTGTATGAACATATAAAATACAGCCTTAAATGGTGTAAAAATTTATAAAGCGACAACAACAAGGTTGGAGAAAGAACTTGCAGGTTTCTCGTGAGAGCTACACAAGAAACAATGCAAAAAATCAGCTTGTGAAGAGAAGAATAGAAGAAGATACCAAGATTTTTCAAGTGTTTTGTAGGTGTTCAAGGCAGCCATGGGAGCTATATAATGAAGATAAAAATCAGATTTCAGAAGATGAGTGAAGCCAAGATGGTTTGGAGAAATGGGGATTTGAAGACTCATAGACAAGATGTGTCTAGAAAAGCTTGTAAAAAAAATTGAATTTTCTTCAATGTTGAATCTTATATATATGTATTTTTAATGTATGTGTTATTGCCAAAAATTGGTAGGGTAATAGCCTTTTACGAGAAACTCAATTAAAGGGGCGACCTGTTGCACTAAATTGTGTGACCTTTGGGTTTTTAAAGAAGTCAACTTCTTTTGTATTTGAGGGTTGACAAGGGGTAGAAGGAAATGAATGTGAAAATAAATCTAATCTAAGGTGATGCACCAAGAAGTAGAAATGGTCACAATAAACCTATTTGTTAGATATGATTTAAGGGTCGTTCAACAATCTACTATGTCCCAAAATCACAAAAATCAAAATAAAAAACTGAATAACTCAATCAATGACATAAAATAACTTCCATACATTTACTGAAAAGAAGAGTCAAGAACATGGTCTAAATTAGTAAGCTTATATTGAAATTATAGAATTCTTCAAATAAATTACTCAATACAATGATGGCACAGTATAAAGCTTTATCAAATAGTCAAGAAACGGAAAGGAAGAACAATGGCACAGTCTGTGAATCTTATACAATAAGTTAAAACAATACAAGAGGCTTGGTGTCTTTCCAAAAAAATTCTATAAATTTTGAACATTTCTTCCAAAGAAGAAGAAATATCTATAAGTAAAATCCCACCACTTGGCAGGTCAGTAATAGAAAATACTCCACGATCATGAGCAATGATGCACACAACAATGATTTCCAAGGTCGTTGCAATGGAAAAATATTTGAGTCATGAACGTGGTCTCCCTCCAACCAGATGCATCCCCTATGAATGATGGTAGTGATCCCAACAGAACAGAGTTTCAACATGTGTCGCTCACTCATGGTAGTAGTTAGAACATGTAGCAATTATGGTGAGGCCATTTCTTGCTCACTAATCTTGCGCTATGAAGTCCTCAGAAGATCCACGTGGAAATAGTTCAGGGCCTATGGTTCGCTCCTCCCTCTTTGTGATGAAAGCTTGTGCGGTGAAGACATGTAGAGGTCTTCCCTATAAATGACATTGTTGGTGGGGTTCGCCAAGGTGTATGTGAACTGATGCTACGTGGCATGCAGTCGAAACCAGATAGGGAAGTGAAGGGAAGAGGCCTTGAAGGGTGTGTGATGTCGACACGTGGAGGCATGGTGGAAACCGTTCGAAGAGCGAAGGAAGAAATTCCTGTAAAAGAGTGTCTAGTGGACACGTGGTGATAGTTGGACGAAGCCTTTGCAAAAGGAGCTCAATGATTTTCAATAGATGAGGTATGGGTTGGTACTTAGAAAAAATAAACATCACCTGAAGGGAGCTTGGGGAAATTTATATTCACAGCTTTTGGCGACTATCAAGGGTGTTTCGCCTATAGAACAATTAACCCAAAATGTTTTTGGTTCATAGAACAGAGTCCTATCCATTAGGAAATGTGATCAAAGCTTGGGGAGAGTGGTTTGCAGGGGCAATTAGTCAACCTCAGATGGTTTCAATATGTAGCACAAATTCTCTTGTGCTCCATGTAGATTGATCATTTATTTGTAAGGAAGCATTATTGATATATCGGCCCAAGACATGAGTTGGAAAAGCAATCGCACTATTAGATGGGTGATGCTCTCAATGTCCTCCACAGTTAAGGGTTGACTAAAGCTCTAAAAAATAGACGCGTCTTGCTGATTCTCTTCAATCTTTGTTGCAATTTTCTATGTCATGGCCACCGATTAATCTGGAAGAAATGGGGAAGGTAAGCCCATCTAATTTAGCTAGGATAACTTCACCCACATGCTAATCATGGTTCACTCCAGTTTTTTAGCACACTCATTAGCATAAAGGATGGTTGTGTGGCAGTGGATAAATCTGTTAGTTGTTTTGGCAGTAGTCGTTCGGTCTCCAATCCCCATGTTTGCTAAAACTTCATCTGGTACCATATATAACCTATCCAAAAACCTCTTGGCCTCATGGACTCTTTCTATGATGGATTGTGGGAAATGCTCGATCATTCCATGAACATCCCTACATAATCTTGTAGCCTCCACCATGAATTGGAGTGTCGGTTGGAGAGTTAGGTAGAAGGCCTTAACCTTTTCCCAGTACAAAACATATAGCCATTGGGCTATTTGAAGGAGGTTTGATTGAATAGCAGGGGGTTGGGGAAGAATTTTCATAGTGATGATCTCCACATCTCTTGAACCAAACTCCTGTGTGAGCTTTGCAACCCTTTTTTTTGCAGCTGAAAGTTGTCCTTGTAGGGCTTTTGATTATGCAAGCCAAGTTGCTTTCACTCGTTCCTTGTTTGTTGCTTCTCTCTCAAGGGAAGATTTCATTTCATGGACCTAATTTTCTAGTTGAGTCTAATGAGCATTGAATTCCACATCATCCAGTTTCCTCTATTGTTCTAGTTGAGCGCGTTGGTGATGAAACTCCTCATCTTTTCATTGCACTTCTTGCTCCACATGAGCCAACTAGTCTTGATATCCTTGGTTTTTCCGTTGCAGCTCGGTGAACAGGTTTGGGTAAAAGGATTAGAACTTTGCAAGTTACTCCTAGAGTTTAGCCTACTCTATCTCTACTTGTTAAGATAAGTGCTTGAACTCAACATCCCTCACTTTTTTTTTCCAATAGGACCTCGACCCTCTCCTTGATAGTTTTTAGCTCTTCTTCCTTCTTCTTTAGCTGGCGACCAAACTTTAGAAATTTAGTGGTCACCACCCGCTGTGTATCCTCCATGAGCTCAACCTTGTCTTGTGGCTAGGTTATGCTCAAATCAAGTCCCATGGCATAAATATTGTAATCATCGGGTTGTATCTCTCCCTATGGTTTGATGATGAACAAGTACATAGTTGCAAAATGCAATGATTGCAGAGCCTCATTGTAAATAGTTTGTACACTTGGCTTCACCCACCTTTTAGAATCCTTGGCTCTTTGTTTCTAGAACATGATAGCTCATGCTTTCTCCATCTTATCACCCTCTGACAAGAACTATGTTGGCGACTAGATGAGTCCACCTACAAAAGGTGCACTAGGAGGAAGGGAAAAATGGAATGAGAGGGTGGTGGTTTTGGGTGATTTCCTTTTTAGAAGGTTGACCATTTATTGGGAGAAAGGAGGGACATGCCAATACTCGGCTTGCGAACTAGCAGGAGGGCTCAAGGGAAGTGACATCATGGAAGATTCCATCATTAGGCAGATTGGGATGGGGCCAACGCAATAGCAGCAAGAGAGGTATCAATGGTGACTACAAAAGCAAAATGTGAAGCATCGACGGATGCGGAATGGGCTGAAGCAAAAGGTGTAAAGGTCCATGGAGGAGTAAAGGAAAATGGTGTTGCATGAGAAAACTATGGGAAACCTCCCATAACCATTGAGGTAGAGGTTGACAAGGAGGGGCCAGCGCTTGAAGTTAGGCGCACCGCGGACATAGCAGGAGCTACTAAAGATTGTGAAGCAAGAAAAGAGGGAATGAAAGATACCTGCAATTCAAATGATTGTGATCCTTGGCTCATTGTGGGATCTTGGCTTGCCTCGGGCTCCTACGAACACTCTCCTAAAGATGCTCTGGTGCGCTATCGTTTGGCGGGTGGCAATTCTTCCACCACTATGGTCTCCGACTATTGCTCTTGAGTTTTTTTGGTCATTTCTGTGGTCCAAGAGCAAGTCAGCTAAGCCCTCACACATGATATGTTTACCCACACATTTGAAGAAACCTTGATAGGTTGCTTTATTTCCTTCCCCTTCTGTTGCACCGAGGTCATTTGAACCTCCATTTCTAGTTCTACTCCCTCCTAAGCACATGCTTCAACCTCCTCTTGGTCGACATCCTCATCACCACTATCGTCAGAATCAATATGCTCGTTATTCTATAATTTAGTGAACCTGTCATCCATCTCTATGCTCTCATAAGGGGCATTAGGGTGTTGGATTTCTTGTCGATAAATCCAAAAATCCTTAATCTTCTCTTCGCTCTAGTTGTAATTTCTTGTTAGATTATTGCGAAGAATGGCCTCGATCTGTTTTGTTTTATCATATTTTCCTGACGCAAATTAGAACTTCAGCTATGGTAGTCGACTATCTCTAGTTGGAATATGTACTAGGTCCACCATCATGACATTTGCATCCTCCATTGGATTCTGCTGCTTCTCCCAGTAAGGTCGGGGGTTGTGTGTTACCTTGACGTATTCATTCGGTAAGTCATTGCCAGGCTTGTAATTCCACTTATCACAAATCTAGGATACTAACCCTAGATGAGCCAACTTCGCTTCAAGAAAGACATGTGTCTACTTCTTGGCCATGATTACTATCTTATAGCTCAGCATGCAACCAAAAAATCCTCTCTTTTTGGTTTTTCCTCTACAGAACGTGAAGTCAATAAATGATACCTGGTGAAACATTTTGAGGGCCAACACCCGATCAGTGAGACATGTTGGAAGCCAAAATGGTTCCCCAGTGAATCCGTACAGCCAAATGAATGTGAAATATTCTCCTAGAAACCAGTCACATTTCAGACTGAAATTTTGCATGTACTCCATCTAGTCTGAATTGAGCCACAAAACACCACCATCCCCCTTTAAATCTTGCAAAATCAGAGTCAATAAATAATCTAAAAATGTGTAATAATCTTATGTAAGTTGAGGAGAGGAGGATTCCATACAAAAACTAGTTTTTTCTATTGATTTTCAAAAAATATGGCCAATCCCACATGCCTTTGGAAGAAGTTAGGGTTCTGATGCAAAGACATGTGGATGAGGAAGGAAGGAAACGTAAACCTTTGTTGTGTCTCATACTCTGCTATCTGGTTCAACATCTCCTCAATGAGGAATTCTATGAAGTCATACCAGAAAAGAGAATGTTGCTTGTACAACTAGAACTCGAACCCTAGTTGAAATTCTTGAACATATCTATCAGTGTCCATGCTGCAAAAAATGACATCATTGAGAAGGTTTCCATGTCCTCCTTGAAATCTCTATGCATTTTTGGGATCGTTGTCTTTTTCTTCTGATCATCCTTGGACCTTTGGGTTTCTTTTTTAGAAAAATCCAAAGAAAAATCTTTGGTTTTCCATATGCTCTCTCCCTTTGTTGGAGTAAAAGACTCCATCCTGTCAACTTTGGAGCTTCATTCTGGGATGAATAGCATGTCCCATATAGCCTCATTATAGATATTAACTCTTATCTATTGTCCCTCGATGGTGTTAGTAGCTGGGTTGAAATTCTTGATGGCTTCGTCAACCAATTTCGGGTAGTAGTACATGAATGGGATCATATATTATGGAAGCCCGTTGAACCAACACTTCTGCGCAAAGGAATTTGGGCCATTATTTTTCTTCATCCTCTTGCTAGCTACCTCCCTAAGAGTCTTAGGGTTCTTCTCAAGGATGGGATCATGAACATTATCCCATTCCTCTTTAATTCGGCCTTGGTCTCTATGGGGCTTATTTTTTGCATCTTTTGTATTCACCCACACTAGCTTTTCTAGTATCCCAAGTGAAGCATAAGATACATTTTCAAAGACATAGGTGGTGGTCATTGCATGCATGGTGTCATATAAACATTATGTTTCTTTTCCTTACATTTCTCTTAGAGAACTTTGGGTTGCTTCCATATTTTGCAACTTTTTTTCCTCAAAAATCACACTAAAGTGGTATGAATTGAACCTAAAACACTATGCAAGGCTCTGAACGTAGACGCAAATGAAATCTTGAATTTGCTTTTGGTTCAAATCGCATTAGAGCAGTGAATCTCCTATAATTATTTCTCTACACTTAGCTACTTTGTTGTTATTTTGCACCGTGCTTAGGTTTTCTTAGTAATTTTGAACTCAAAATCCTTTTGCATATTCAGGAAGCTTTCTGCTTTGTTTAGCTCTTGCATGCAATACTTATCTTTTTCCTTTGATTTTCTGCCTTAAATCAGTGGAAAATAGTTATCTTTTTCACATTAAATTCAACATGTATTTCCAGCTCTCCTACCCATGCAAAACAAATTACTTGTATTTTTGAAAAGATAGGAATTCATAATGGCACGAGTGATCACGTCCTTTAGCATGATTTTCCTAGGAAATTGGGCCACCAATTGAAATCTTGCCATCCTTTTGCATGCTTTGGCATTAATTAATATCTAAAAAGGAATAATTAAGCCAAAGACATAATGAGTACTTAGAAAATATTTGTGTTCACCCTTGGAGCTTGAAAATTCTTGCAATGTGACACCTCATCATCCATCTGTATGAGCTATCGCTTGGGACTGCCAACAACCTACGCTAATTA
This sequence comes from Sequoiadendron giganteum, assembly GCA_007115665.2. Taxonomy (NCBI): domain Eukaryota; kingdom Viridiplantae; phylum Streptophyta; class Pinopsida; order Cupressales; family Cupressaceae; genus Sequoiadendron; species Sequoiadendron giganteum. The sequence goes on from CM021108.1 coordinate 558,942,628, forward strand.
ATTACCACTCCTTAATCTCGCACGCAACAATTCGTACCTACAGACACAACTGGGCGAGAACTTAGAGCTGGCCTTTGGTGAGATTTTTGAGTTAACACTTGGTTAGCATCATGCTTATGGAACACGACTACCTCAGATATTTCTATAAATAGTCCCTACAATAGTAGAAAAATTATACTTAGTGATTATTAGAAATTGGCATTTACATAGTTTGCTAGGATTAGCATTTGGAAGTTGAGTAGTGTTTAACTTTTCATAGAGCTTAGACATAGGTAGTTGAGCAGAGTTAGCTATCATGAACACTCCAATCGAGTTAGCCTATAACAAATCCCAAATGAAATTCCTAGGAGAGTTTCCAATAGGTGCCTCAAGTGGATGACAAAGAATAAACATTCTCTAAAAATCATAGCCATTAAGTGGGTTTTGGGGAGAGATTGTATTGAATACAAAGACAAGTATCGGGTGAACATCGATATCTACTCCCATTTCGTTGCTTCTTTGCTTTCTATTCAAGTCCCCAAGGGTATGATTTTGTGTCTGACACTCTAAATTTTTCTGAAGAATTACCTTGGCAGCCTTGGAGAAGTGGTGACCAATGTTGTCTATGGCTTGGGCCTTCCTGTCACAAGTGACCTATGAAGGCACATTGAGGAGGATGTGGTGGTACCATAAGTGCCATTTATGAGTGGGTTTCATCTTCTCTTGCAATATGAGCACCATGAGAGAGCCACCCATGCATGTCACTTCTTGTTGTGTTGCTATAATGTGGTCCTATTTTATGACGTGGACTGGTACACGAATTTTAGGAACCTTCTGTTCCCGCTGCTGGTTGTTGTTGGTTTTGATGTTGCTATCCTTGGCCCCATTATTGTTGATGGAAACCTTCCTACTGGTGATAACAATGCTCCTTCTACTGATGATAATGCTCGTGTTCCTGATAATTAAAATTTCAAATGCTTTTTTTCCTTTTTTGTATATATATGCCTAGAAAAGGCTTTCTTGTACATATATATAAAGAAGTTGCATATATAGATATACTTTTGAACATATGGCCTCAGAGCCATTTTGAAACTGTGTTTAAACCAAAAAATATATATAATGAATATGCTTTCTTACTAAACATCGTGTCTCTTTTTCATGTGGTTCTGCAATATGGGTTAATTTTAATTCTTCCCAAATGAGTTCATTTTCTGCATCATGGGTAGAATTTTCTTTTCTCTACTCTTTGCAATAATGGGTCCTATGAATTTCCCCACTTCCTATATGTGGATTTTATTGAAAGATCAGTCGAAAAAACATGAAGGGAAATAATTACAATATTCACATATTTACACTAGTAGAATAATTGAAGCTTAATTAAACAATTTTAGGTGAATTTCATTAACTAGAATACCCAGTGCTTCCTATTCCATGTTCTCCAATTTAAATGCATTGCATTGTTTGCACCAAATTATTTTGAAAGGGCCCTCCCATAGACTGTCAAATTTTTTATGCTGGCCAGACTTTGCGGCTCTTTCATTGAATTTTAATACCAGGTCCCCACACTTTAGACCCTGGTCCAAGGCTTTCTTGTTGAACCATCTCTTGACCACCTACTGGCGGTTGGACATGGCTATCAAGGATTTTTCCCTTTTTTCTTGCACTTCTAGCAACTCAGCCAACTAAACCTCCATGGCTTTGTTTTCTTCAATTTCCACGGATTTGAGCAGTTGTAACGTAGGCATCTCAAACGAGATAGGCAATAGTGCTTCCTTTCCATACACTAGCTTGTACGATGAAGTTTTCAAGGCTTTCTTGGGAGTTATGTGGTCTACCCATAGTGTTGTTTGAAAGTTCTTGTGCCACTCCTCATGATCTGACCTGATCCTTTTAATGAGTCAGACTAAATTTTTGTTAGTCGACTCGATTAGGCCGTTCCCCTATGGGTAGTAATTCGATGATGTTTTCAAGAATATGCCATGCACAAGTGTGAATTAACATACTTTAGAGCCTAGGAAAGCCTTTACATTGTCTGAAATGATAGTCTTTGGTGGGTTGAATCTCGTTCTATTCTATTTTTCAAGGGCATGGCTTTATTCCATCTGGTGAAGTAGTCTGTGGAGGTGAGAATCCACTTGTTGCTAGAATTGGAGGGGGAATTGATCATTCCAATGAAATCTAGCCCCCATTACACAAAGGGTTCATCCGCTACTATCTGATTGAGAGGAATTGCGTAATTTTTTCTTCCTCTGAAGAATTGGCATTCCTTGCACTTTTTGACTAAAGCATATGAGTCATTGAATAGCGCAGGCCAGAAGTACCCAACGCAAAGGATTTTAATGGTGGTGGTCTTTGTAGAGAAGTGTCCGCTTCTAGGACTATTGTGGAAGGTATTGATAATTCTCTTCACTTGCTCTGTGGTGACACACCGTAGTAAAACACCGCTGAAATTCCTCTTGAATAGGACTCCTTCAACAAGTGAGTATCTGATATTTTACAGCCGATAGAATCTTCTCTTTTGAGAAGGAAGTTAAAATGAATATTTTTTAGTATGCATGAATCTTACTCTATTTGACAACCAGTAGCCTTCAAGCTCAAACTTGTTTGTTAGAACCAGATCCGATTGCTCTTCTTCAGCCTCCATTTCTTCATCGTGCGCTAAATATTCGCGCAACCCTCTTCCTTGGATAGTCTTTGTAGGCCTGACCTCAATGTCATATTCAAAGATCTTGGTGATCCAATTGGCCCTTTTTTGGATGATTTCTCCTTCCATGATGCATTCGTGCACACTCAAATGTGTGACATAAACAATCAGCTTATTGCAAGATATAAGATGTCAAAACTTCTTGAGTCCTTTTACAATTGTGAATGCTTACCTTTCGATGAAATTTTCGTTCGTCTCATTATTTTAAGGTCTAAGAGTGAAATGTTATTGGATGTTCTCCCTTTCCTTCTTTGTCCTTTCGAGTCAAAACAGTAGCGATTCTTGTGTTGCTACTGAATACATACATTATAAATTCCTTCGATAGGTCTGGGTTTACTAGTATAGGAGCTAAAGAAATAGCATCCTTAACCTTCTTGAAGGCTTCTCTAGCTTCTTTCCTCCATTTGAACAATTGATCCTTTTTCAGCATTAGGGTGATTGGTTTAATTATTCTTGCAAAATAATAAATAAATTTGCTTACAAAGTTAACCTTCCCCAAAAAAGACTAGACTCCCTTTTTGTTGACTGGTAGCGGAAGTTCCCTGATTGCTTTTACCCTCTCAGGATCAATTGTGATTCCTTCTTTGGACACATGTCCCAATAATTTTCCTTGCGGTACTCCAAAGACACATTCTTTTAGGTTTGGGGATACCCCAAACTCTTGGAATTTTTTGAAAACCACCTCTAGATGATCAAAATGATCATCTTTAGACTTGGAGAATACATTCAGATCATCTAAATAGATTATGATAATTTTGTTGATCAATTCGCTAAAAGTGATATTCGTTGCTCACTAGAAAGTGGCTCCCGCATTTGAGAGGCCAAAAGGCACTTTAGCATATGCAAACGTTCCCCACTTGGTGGTGAAATTTTCCTTGTGTTGATCCTCCTCTTTGAATCAAATCTTATTGTAATCCAAAAATCCATCTAAAAAAGAAAACATCTCTGAACTAGCCATAGTCTACAAGATTGATTCCATGGATGGCAGTGGGTAGTGATCTTTTAGCAATTCCTGATTTAGGTCATGAAAATCAAAATAGAGATGAATATTTCTATTCTTCTTTCAGATTAGAACAAGGTTATACACCCTCGTACTATTCTTGATTGGAAACACAATCTTAGACTGGATCAATTTTCTTAGGTCTTGCATCATAAGGGCTGCAATCTTCATATTTATTGGCCTCTACTTTTGGCGGACAGATTTAGCACCTTTTGTTAGTTCAATAGTGTGTTAAATGATCTTGGGATCATATCCCCTAAGGTCATCATAAGACCATGCCACTACCCCTTCATATTTTCCACAAAAGGGCATGAGTCTGTGCTTTTCATGTTGTGAGACATCCTTCCTGACTTTGAGCTTCTTCCCATCTCCGACCTCAAGATCGACATAGTCTTCTTGGTATGCCACAAATTTTATCCTATCATTCCTCGCATCATCATAATCAAACAGATTCTTGAGAGTAACCAGCCCCTTAGGAAGTTTGTTGGACCTTAGCTTAATGATTTGTCCTTCATATGCTTCTTTAATCCTTGGTTGAAGTTGATCAGAAAATTCTCTCGATTGTTGGATGAACGAGGCAATGTGTTCATCACTTTCAAACACTTTCCAGCTCTGATCATTATCCGAAATATAAGGTTGGAAAATCACTCGCACAGAGTGCATATTCTTAATCAATTTGAAGGTAGGATCAAACTGAGATCCTATTGTCACCATGTGATCTGCAGTGCAATTCTACTCCCTAGGCACCGCCTAAATGTTAAAAGCTTCAAAACCTTCAATGAGGTCCCAAACTCTATGTCTATAAGACAGCATGCAGACATTTTTTTTTTGCAAAGATGTTTGAGACCTGATTAACTGTCAGTTCAAAGTCTCTAAACACCATTATTTGCTTGACACCCATTCACTCTGCGAGGCTTAGACCTTGTATAAGGCCCTCATATTCAACTTCGTTGTTCGAGCAAGTGAACTGGAAGCAAAAAGACTTGAGAATTTCCATAGTGGTCATAGATGTCAAGCATATCCTAGTGCCAACACCAACCTTTCATCTTGCACCATCAAAGTGCAATGTCCATAGCTCTGAGGCTTGATCGACCGTAGGGTCCATTATAACTTTCAAAATCTCTTGATCTTCATCATAGATGACATAGGTGCCTAACCCTATAGCATGATAATTTCCACAAGGATCAACATCTATGCATTCACTCAAGAGGACCTCTTCTTGATCAGTCTGATCTCTAGTCACATTCTCATCCTCCAGTAGCGAGGTACCATATACTTCTTCTTTAGTAAAAGAGGTGTGAGCAACCTCAAAGTTGATCATGGCCTCATCGGCCACATGTTTTGAATGCAAAGATTTGGACACTATTTTCATTTTAGCTTTGTGCTTGGTCTTGAGGACCAAGTGCGACCAATCCAATGAAAGGTATTTGCCTATCTTTGAACTGAATTCCCTGGGTAGGCAGAGGCCGAACATGTGAGGAACATCTATGATCACAGTATCTTGCGGAACTATGATGCTTGGGCATGCAAATAAGGTCAAAGGGAGGTCCTTGATGACTCCTACAATTTTGACTTTGTTACCATCAACTTTCATAACCCACCTTCTTAAAGGTTCATAATTGAGTGCTAAGGCATCAACTATCTTTTTGGGCATTACTGTGGTGCTAGCACCAAAGTCAATCATGGAATTATGCAATAATTTCTTCCCCATAATGAGAGTTAAGAAAAAGGGCCTAGGTTTCATCTTCTCTTCTTTGACTTCAGTAGAGGTCTCCTCTACAATATTTGTGAGAACTTTGGCCAGAGGTGATGGTTCAACAACCTTTTCTTTGAATGATTGTTGCCAGTTTAACAACCGCATCTTCCCGGAGGGCCTTCTGCAGCAATGAATTTTTTTTTCGGAACAGCTAAGATATCCCAAAAGGATATGTTAGCGAAAGATTTCTTCAATTCTTCCACCACGTTGAATGGTGGAAAATTCGAATGCTTTTGTTCTTTAGCCCTGGTTATAACAATTTCCTTGCGCAATTGCGGTTGTAGAGCAATTATGGAAGAACTAGGGGATTGGTCGAGGATGCTCTTAGGCTATGGAGTGACCGGTTCACCTGTGAATCTCCTCTTTGAATGGGTATTGTAGCCAGATTTCACCTACAAGGTATCCAATGTGGATGTCTCATATGTGAACACCACTTCCTCTCCTTCCATCTATGAGAAGAGTGTGTGATTGGGAACTATGCCGTTTTCCTATTCAAGGGACATTCCTTGCATTTGAGCAGTGAGTATTGTTTTTATGATTTGTCAAGAGGCATATGTGTAACCTCTGGAACTTGATGCCACACCTTGGTTGCATTTTTCTACAACCTTTTGTTGTAATTTTTTGCGCGAACAATTTCAGTGCATGTGTGCATCACCACATGAGAAGCACCAGGGATTAAAATGTTCAGTGAGGTTGTTCTTTCCTACAGTCAACTCTTTGCTTGTACTTGGTTGAGTTGCTCCTATTGGACTAGGTATTGGCACTATTTGATTAGTTGCTTGAGCTTGTTGATTTCTATGTGTGCCTCCTTGATATTGGTTCTATTGGTATGAAGGTCTTTCGCCTTGATAATTTTGGTAGGCTAGTCTCGGAGGAGCGACCTCATTGCACTTGATAGTAGTTACTTCATTTGCAAGGTTCTATAACAATTATTTTATGTCACTCATCTTGTCCTTTGAAGAGTTTGATGTAGAAGCAACATTTTGTGGCAGGTTTCGATATGTGTACATAGACTGAGGAGGAGTGGGCGCATTGGTAGATGGAATCTCCTATGAAAAAAATAACACTTCGAGAAATATGGGCATGATGGGCCAAGGTGGCAACTTCCCAACATCAATCAAATTGTTCATCACCTTGACTGCTATGCTATATGTGTTCAGTAGAGTGGTTCCACCAAGAGACTGAATCATCATAGAGATATCGACATTGATGGATTTTAAGTAGAACGTGAATGCCAACTCAGTTGGCAGTCAGATAGTAGCTTGAATTCTCTACCAAGTTATGTGAAATTAGGTGTTGAATTTAGTCATGGCTTCATGAGGAGCCCACTTTATTGTTGCTAATTGATGGTATAGTGAAGACCTATCTCCATTGTTTGATAATATTTCATAGAAAGGATCTCTGAGCTAATCCTAAGTACTGATGGTGTTAGTTGGCAGAGTGTGGTACTAGTCTAATTCTTTCCCTCTGAAAGAAGATGTGATCAACCTTAGCACTATGTTTTGATCTATAACTCCATGCACCAAACACACGTCTACCACATCTTGTAAATGTTCAGATGGTGTTCTCAAGCCATCTCCAGTAAATTTTGTATAGCTTTTAGAGCAGAGACCAGGATAGGGGCCCAAACAATGGGTGCAACTGGTGCTGCAAGGGGACTTCTGGCATCCCAAGCCACATAATTTTTGTTTGTAACTTGCAACATGGTTGATGGAGGGATCAAAATGTTCATTGGAGGAGTTCGGGTTCGTTTTGTTACTAGGGGAGGCACTAACAAGACATGGTTATTCGTTGTTTGAGATCTAGTAATAGGTCGATGGCTCATACACCCTCTTTTGATTTAGGTACATTTAAGCAGTCCCATCAGACATGCCAAAAAAAAGAAACTGTTGATGCCAAAAATAGGCAAGGTAATAGCCTTTATGGGAAACTTAGTTAAAGGGGGGACCAATTGTGCTAATCTGAGTGACCTCTGGGTTTGTAAAGAAGCTAGCTTATTCTATATTTGTGGGTTGAGAAGGAGTAGAAGGAAATGAATGTAAAAATAAATCTAATCTAAGGTGATGCGCCAAGAAGTAGATATGGACATGATAAACCTATCTATTTGATATGATTTAAGGGTCATTCAACAATCTGCTATGTCCCAAAATCACATAAATCAAAATAGAAAACAGAATAACTCAATCAATGACATAAAATAACTTCCATACATTTACTGAAAAGAAGAGTCAAGGACATGGTCTGAATCAGTAAGCATATATGGAAATTATAGAAGTCTGTGAATAAATTACTTAATACGATGATGGCACAATATAAAGCTTTATCAAATAGTCAAGAAACAGAAAAGCCGAACAATGGCACAGTCTATGAATCTTATTCAATAAGCTAAAACAAGAGGCCTGGTGTCTTTCCACAAATTTTATATAAATTTTGAAAATTTATTCCAAAGAAGAAGCAATATTTATAAGTTAAATCCCACCACCTAGTGGGCCAATAACAAAAAATATTCCCCGATCATGAGCAATGTTGCACACAATAATGATTTCCCAGGCTGTTGCAATGGAAAAATATTTGAGCCATGAATGTGGTCACCCTCGAGCCAGATGCATCCCCTGCGAATGATAGTAGTGGTCCCAGAAAAATAAAGTGCAGAAATGTGTTGCTCACTCATGACATCAGTTAGAACACATGGCAGTCATGATGAGGCCATTTCTTGCTCACTCCTCTTGCACGATGAAGTCCTTAGAAGATCCACATGGAAATAGGTTGGGGCATGTGGTCTATTCCTCCCTCTTTGCGATGAAAGCTTGTGTGGTGAAGAAATGTGGAGGTCTTCCCTAGAAATGACATTGTTGGTGGGGTCTACCAAGAGGTGTATGCAGACCAATGCTACATGGCATTCGATCAGGGCCTGATAGGGAAGCGAAGGAAAGAATCCTTGAAGGGTGTTTGATGTTGACATGTGGAGGCATGGCAGGAACTGTTGGAAGAGTGAAGGAAGAAATTCCTGTGAAGAGCGCCTAGTGGACACATGGTAGCAACCAAATGAAGCCTTTTCAAAAGGAGCATGATTATTTTCAATACATGAGGTACAGGCCGGTACTTAGCAAAAATAAACATCACCTGAAGGGAGCTTGGGGAAATTTATATTCATAGTATGAATGTGTATGAACATTGAAATAAATCTATGTTTCAGATTCTTTTTCTATTTATATGTTAATGTGGAATGGATGACATGTTAAGGTTCCAAGATTGAGTAATTTGATAAGACCCCCCAATCTTGATTGCATCACAAACTAAATTAACTAAAAATCAATAAAGAACAAAAGTGATGGTACCATTAAAAGAGACAAAGCTATGGATTAGTTGCAAAATAATATTCTTAGCAGCACAATATAGATTATGAAGAGACACACCTACTACAAGGCATGACACTATAAATATTTATGATATCATTACTAGTACAAAAAGAATGAAAAGAAAATCAATTAAATGTGAAGAGTGTGTTTTAACAGGCATATTGAAGAGGAAGTATGTCTAGATCAACCACAAGGATTTGAAGACAAAAAAAATATGTTTACAAGTTGAAGAAAATGATATTTCATGGTATTTAAAATTTCATATAAATCCTCTTTAACAAATGGATATGTGAGAAGTAAGAATGATCCTACATTATATCTCAAGAAGGAAATAAAAAAATTTATGCATGTGTCTGTGTGTAGGCATATATGTACACACACACACACACACACACACATATATATATATACACACACACACATACACATATATTTTAATGATTTAATCTATACAAGAAACTTATATAGAACAACGAAAGAATTCGCAGAGCCACTACTAAAAAGATTCACAATGATTGATTCACAACTTATGAAGTATTTTCTTACCATTAAGTTATGTCAATCTCATTGTAAGATATTTATTTGAGAAGCTAAGTATGTAAATTATATGGTGTAGAAGTTCAATAAGCTAGATTGTAAAGGATTTGATGCACCACTTGCACTTGGAGAAAATATAATTAAAGAAGATGGATCACCAAATGTAGATGAAAATAAAAACAAAAGTATTGTTGGAAGTTTCATGTATTTGAAAGGTACAAAGCCAAATATTATGTTTGCAATATCTTTGATTTCAAGGCATATTAGTGAACATAACACAAGAAGTTTCCAACTAGCGAAGATAATACTAAGGTATGTTAAAGGAACAAAGGATCACATGATATATAATTATCTAGTTGAAAATGAAAAGCTATTTAGTTATTCAAATTTGGATTGGGTAAGACCATCCAAGTACTAGGAAGAGCATGTCAAGCTATTGTTTTACACTACAAATTTAATTGATTACATAGAGTACAAAGAAGCATAATACAATTACACTATCCAATATAGAAGTAGAGTTGCATAATTTTTTAAAAATAGATTGTTAACATAATGTTTAGGGCACACATTCTTTTTGCAATTTTTTTGTTGAATATTTGATTTTGTATTAATTTTTTAAACAAGGATAGCCATTTAGACAATTTTTCTCACAATACATTATTTTTTTGGTATACACATTAATTAATTTCAATTTCTCAAAAATTAAATCAATATAATGGGTAGCTTAAATTTTTTATTTTTCTCATTGTTTGTTATTTTCCATTTTACAAACAAAGGTCTTTGGTTTTTGTAATAAACCTTTTTTATTAGAAGATATTAAATAAATATATAAAACTCTATATTTCCTTTAGCAAAAATTATGTCATAATAACTTCATTTGATCTTGAAAAGGGATATGAATTAATAGTTTCTATAGAATGAAATCCTTCAATGTGACTTGAAGCGTAAAGGCCACCTCATAGAATTTTCAAGGGACGTGCATATTAATGTAAAAGTGTCATCTATAATATTAATTAATTAGATTTGATAAAAAATTAAATCAACATAATGGGTAGTTTAATTTCTTACTTTTTTATCGTTTGTTATTTTCCATTTTACAAACAAAGGTTTTTTATTTTTGTAATAAACCTTTTTTATTAGAAGATATTAAATAAATATATCAAACTCTATATTTCCTTTGGCAAAAATTATGTGATGATAACTCCATTTGATCTTGAAAAGGGATATGAATCAATAGTTTCTATGTAATGAAATCCTTCAATGTGACTTGGAGGGGAATGGGCACCTCAGAGAATGTTTAAGGGACATGCATATTAATGTAAAAATGTCATCTACAATGAAATGAATCTAATTTTATTTGTGTCACAATATTGGGGCCTACTATTTTGCACAAATTGTTAAACCAACATGTGTCCCACATGTGGGACAAGGTTTTATGCTTCCACACAAAAATAGGAGCAACAACATAGTTATAAATAAAATAATAATAATATGATTCTTTTTGTGTTTTAAAGCAAGTTATATGTAGAGAATTATAAGTAAAATAATAAGAATATGATTGCTTTTGTGTTTTAAAGCAAGTTATATGTAGAGTATTTTTCATTGTTTTTATTGAAGGGTAAATAGCTTTTAATGAACTCCAAAAACATAGATACATTAAAACTTTGGAATAAAAATAATTGACAAACAACAAACAACTAGAGTAGATTTTAGAAGGGCTATGAATCCTATAAAACTCATTCAATGTATACAATGCCATTTCCCTTCCTTGTAAATCACACACCCTTAACCTAGTGATTGGATTTTGAAACAAATTTAGAAAGGCCTATATTTATTATGTGATCCATCCAAGAGATACAATTTTTAAAATCCTTTGAATGATGAGAGAGGAGGGATTCCTCAACCACCTCAACAAAAGTCTCCTCACACAAAGGAAGAATGTCTAACTAAAGATATCATTTGTTGTATCAAATCCACATAATGATCAGAAGTAGTAATCCTCCCATAATCCACCTTCATTAAAATAGAAACATACATAAGAGAATATTGAATCAATTGTGAAGTAGAACTCGTGGTAGGGGATGATGAATTGCCCAAGTTGTACTAAGGAAGACCTAAAAACACAACCCAACACTTTTCCTATTTCTATGTTTGTAGGTGTAGGTTCATCCACTTAGAGATTTAGTTGGAGAACTGGATCGTTTGTGATTCATCTCTCTCTCTCTCTCTATGTCATTTCATCATTAGAATACATCTTTAAGTATTCTTCTTGTTGTACTATTTATTTCTATATTTTCATATTAAACTGTTAAATTGCAAAACTCCAATATTTGGGTTGTAAGTAGACCCTAACTGTTTATGTCTATCATTTGACCATTTGTCTGTATAGGATGCTAGCACATCCTTGAGACTCTAGTGCAATGCACTGGAGTCTGATTCCTACACTATTTTCCTCAAACAAAGAGTTTTCTAATTCACAATTTGAGACTCTTGTAGTGTACTCACCTGATTTCTAAAAACACCTATCATTAGTAAAAGGGAAATAGAGTTTTGTTTTCCCATCCTTTTCAGTCTATTAGTCAATTTGAGGTAGTTTAGGGTAATTTATCCCTTGAGCCTCTCCCATGACCCAGAGCCTTGGGGGTGACGAATTCCCCCACTCTACATTTTTGGTGAACCTAATGTGAAAGTCTTGTTTTCATTTCTTCGTTTTGGATATCTTTCTCTCATGTCTTGGATGTGTTATAGATTCACATGTCCTGAAGATTTATGAGCTTTATGACTCAGTCTACAACCTTTATGCATGTTTTTAGAAGGATTTTATGACATATAGAGATGGATTCTAAGAAGGTCACTACTTCTCCTACCTTTGAGGAAGTAATTTCAAGAATGTATATAAGGTTCTCCAGTCCATTTGGAGAAGATGATACACATGCTCCTACCCCTTCTTGTTCTCCTTCTGTTTTATCTTTGGAGGAAGATTATGCTCTCAAGGTTCATATAGAGAAACTTATTTCCCTATATAGAAGACTCAGGGAGTTTGAGAAGTATCTCAAGAAAGATAAAACTCTTACCAAAGCCGCTATGGTTGTTAAAAAATTGAGATCTATGTTGGATAAGGACCAGAGAGGTCTAGAATTTATTTTGGGACTTGGAGACATTGTGGAAAATCATGTCCAAACCTAAAATCCCTTAGCTCTAAGATCATTGAGAGATATCTAGAAGTATCGATGCCTAAGGCATTGGTATGTATGGCCAAGACTAGCCCTTCTATTAACACCGCCTCTGGTCCTCAATTGACCCCCACTTTTAAAGTAAGCAAGGTACCATTGGGTTTCAATTTTTCCACTCCTAATGCTCTTTTCGGTAATTCTAGATCTCATATTGGTCTCAGTGGTGAGGTCTCTACTTGTATGGGGGCTAATGTCTTTGGTGGTGGTTCCACTAGTCCTATTTCATCCTCTGACTCTATATTAAATGCTTTATTACAGACTATGGGATAGATGCAAAACTAGTTGGCAAACCTTTCTACCTCTTCTTCTTGATCAATGTTTCAACATTTCTTTCTTTGCATTCCTCTATATATTGCTATTATAAACACTCTTATCCCTCAAGGGATGGAGATTCCAAATTTTTAAAAGTATGGTGGTTGTGGAGACCCTCATATACATGTTTCAGAATATAATGCTATATGCACTGACTTCTTCCACCATCATGCTTTTCATGGAAAATATTTTTTGTGATCCCTTAAGGATGCTACCCTTGAGTGGTATTGCAATTTTATGGACAATTCTTTATTTTCATTTGATTAGTTGGTGAATTAGTTTTTGAAGCAATTCCAAGCTAACATCAGACCAAAGATGGCCTTCTTCGATCTCTTCTGATGCAAGTAGGGGGGCCACAAAAAGGTGATTGACTTCATCACTCATTATCAAGCGTTATTTTCACTAATCTCTTGTCCTTTACTCAATTCTGATGATCAGAAGGTATTCATTGTGAAATTGTAGAAGCAATGGCAAGAAAAAATTTCCTTGATGATGTATCCTCCCTTTGCACATCTATGTGCAACACTGCATGAATATATACAAATGGTCACTCAGTTTGAGGGTTCATCTTTGTGCTCATGTCTTGATAACTAGTCTGTACTGTCAATTTTTGGGTTGAAAAAATTTATTGCAAACATGGTCTCTACATCTAAAGGTAAGGGCCTAGGGTTCAATAGGAATTTTAAAAAACTATCTAAATCTTATACTATCATTTAAAAAAAAAATGTTAAAAGAAAAAGTTCTAAAATTTCTAGAACCCTGATCTCTTATCGAGCCATATCTTGAGTGGTATGATGCATAGTAATTTTTTCAGTTCCACCAAGTGCACATACATGACATAGAGTGATCCATGCACCTACATCATGAGATTCAAAACCATATTGATGATGGGACTATTTGTCTCAATGGAAAGAAACATAATTCTAATAAATTTGTGACCAAGGCTAACAACGAGTTACAAATTTACACTGATCCATTTCCCTCTCACTATGCAAACTTAGTAACACAATATTCTACATATTCTAAGCTAGTTCTATACAAGTACGTGAACATGGTCTTGTTCACGTGTATCTCTCCTCCTAAAAATGTGAGTGCAATGTATGATATAAATTTCACCTTATATAATGAGCTTATAAATAAGGAGCCTTCCCTATTATACATTCTTGCCCAAATTAATAGCAACATCATAACTAGCATCTTAGTTGATCTAACAAGTCAAGTAAATGTGATAACGGAGGAAATTTTTTTTGTAAACAACTTACATAAGGAGAGATATGAAGAGTCACAGACCACTCTCTGTACCCATGATGGAATCTTTATTTCCCCTATGGTCACTATTCCTTTATCACTCTTAGTAGTACCTAAGGTTGTTGACATGTCATTTTTTGTGATCCCATAGTTTGACCTATTTAGAGTCATTCTAGGAATTCCTTGGCTAGCCTATGTGAATGATGTTTCCTTTGAAGTCCATAAATTCTTAAAGTTTCCCCATGAAGGCACTATGCACAAGGTCCATGATATTGGCTATAAACCACTAGTGTTGCATGGGGGCTTCTCACTCGATCACTTTTGGCCTACCCCAATCATACCTCTCCCTCTTAGGGGAGATTTTTTATATAAGTCTTATGTTAAATATAAGAATATGGGCTTAGCATTGAAGGCTAAATATCTAGTGTCTCCTTATGGTATTTCTATAAAATCCTCTATGGTAGCACAGTAGCAAGCTACCTCTTCTACCCCACCCAAGGGAAAGGGGAATCTTTCTCACACTCTAGAGCCTTATCCTTCTATGTCTTTGGTTCCATCTACTTCTCATCCTATTGTAGCATCTTTAGCTCCCGCTCTTGTGCCTTGCATGGGAAGTGTGATGGTACCCACATGGTAGAAATCAAACTATCAAGCTTTCCAACTTCCTTTCTTTCCCATAGTTCCTTGATCCACTATATATGGCAAGGGGAAGCCTCCTTGTGGGGTTTTTCTAGCTTCTAAGCCTCTATAGCCTCCTACTATTCCTCCACCTACTCCTAAGTAAAATAACGAGAAGAGGCCTATCATCGAGGTGCTTGTGTCTATTTATCCTCCTGTGGTTATTTATGCTCCTATCCTTCATCCTCCTAATCCTACCTAGGAGACCATCCTTACACTACAAACGGTTGTGAAGGATACTCCAATGGTTGAGCAACAACCTCCAACCTCTTCTCAGGTCATGTCTTTCAGTGCTCATAGCTGATGTAACCAGATTTCATGTGAGCATAAGTGCAAGTGAAAGGCTTTGGCCACAAAGCACACTACCTTGTAGAAGACAAAGGGGGAGCTAGGGGGAGCTAGTTACAACATACCATGAATGCATCTCACCATGTGTCTCATGCCACAACATATCTACCTCTCCTTTCTCTCCTTAGGATGTCATGCACTCCTTTGAATAGCATACACCATCCTAAGGGGGGTCTCCCATGATCTAATTTTCAGTACGGTGAATTATGGTGAAATGGATTAATTGATGTAAAATATTCTTTAAAATGGATTCCTTGACAAAATAATCCCTTATTGAAATCTCTCATTTTCTAAAATATTGTATTCTCTCAAGAATCCTATATAAAATTTTCTTTCGAAAAGGGTCCTATAAATGAAAGAGTCTAAAAACTTTCCTTTGAAAAAGGAACATTCTTTCCAATAGGTTCCTTGATGAAAGGTCTTTCAAAAGGATTCCTTGATGATAGAATAAATTGTGGAAAATTTGGTGTCTTTCTATTTGAGTGTTCCTTTGAATGGGCCCCTTGGTGTCTTGAAGGGTTCCCTACTGAAGGAACCCACTTTGCAAGATTTCTTCTCAAAAGATTTATTTAGTGTCTTGCAATGTGTGTCTTTTATCTAATATTTGATGTCATGTTTCTTGGTGTTAGACACCTTATATTTTGGCATATAGATTGGGGTAACCTGACTAGACTCGTCTCTTTTATTACCATCCTACAACGTAGTTTGTAATAATTGCAGGCTTATCTACTAATCACTATGACTTGTGTCTATCTAATCAGATTGTGTCTTATCATGTCAAATTATGTCTTATGTATTTTTTTCTTATGATTATTTTTTTTTCCTAACATGTTTTGTCTGCAACCTAGCATGTTTGCGGTAAGATCGCATCTAGCTTTGTAGGATCAAATACCCGTGTCATCTTTAGATCTTGGTGGAGCTCCCTCTTTCATGTCTAGGTATGTTAGATCAAAGATCTGTATCCTTGACATTATCAATATATAGTTTTCAACCTCTTTCTACTTTATTTCACATACACATTGACGTGTATGCTCGCTAAAGTGGGGGAAAAATTTAATGGCGTAAATTTGCACCTAGGCAAATTTCCCATTGATTTACCCTTACCTTAGCTTTACAAGTTTGATGATGAAAAAATACATCACCTTCATCTCGATTTCCCATGTGTCCCTATCATTTTGTGTCAATGGAGGAATTTTTTCAAGGACATGTGCATGATGGACGGATTTCCACATGTCACGATACCATTCTAATTGGATTCATGCATCTAGAATCTATGGAGATATTATGATTCTTGAGTTCCCATGAATGTAGCATTTCTTGTTGACTCTTGACTAACAAAAAATGGCTATTTTTCCTTCATTCATCCATTTCGAACAAGACTCTAACTCATTATTTCACTCTCTCAAGAACTTTTATCAACCTCTCTCCATGCAACACTTCTTGATCATTCTTGCAACATTCTTTCTCTACTCTAACTTTATCTTGCTACTACCAACTTTCTACTTGATTTCTACAATATCTCCTTGCTTCAAAACCATCGTTGTTGTAGCTTTACAAAGCTCTACCTCCTTGGTTTGGTGGTGCCATCTTTCTCCTTCCTCTATCGACCTTGAGTCCTTATAGCACGAAAGGTAACATTATGTCTTTTCATTTATTTGCATCTATCATCTTGTAGAGTAGTATCTAGCTTGTCATTTATCTCTACTTTATTGTGTCATTTTTATTCTCCTCTTTACCGTTTTTCTCCATATCATTGCATATTGGTTGTTTGTGGAGGCGAAAACACCAAAATGAGGGTTTGACTTTTGACTGAGACAAACCACAAAACACAACCCAACACTTTTCCTATTTTTGTGTGTGTAGATGTAGGTTCATCTGCTTGGAGCTATAGTTGGAGAACTAGATCGTTGTGAGTCGACTCTCTTCCTCTCTCTCTCTTTCTTCATCATTTCATCATTAGAATAGCTCTTTAAGTATTCTTCTTGTTATACTATTTATTTCTATATTTTCATATTAAACCATTAAATTACAAATAATTAGACCCTGAGTGTTTCTATCTAATATTTGACCCTCTATCTATATAGGACACCAAGAAGTCCCTAAGACTCAAGTATGGTGCGCTAAAGTCTAGTTCCCAAGTTTTCATCCTCAAATAGAGAGTTGTTTAATTTACAGTTTGAGACCCTTGCAGTCTACTCACTTGGTTTCTAAAAATACATGTCATTAGCAGAAGGGAAATAGAGTTTTTTTTTCCCTTCCTTTTCAATCTATTAGTCGATTTGAGGAAGTTTAGGGAAGTTCATTCCTTAAGCCTCTCCCATGACCTGGATCCTTGGGGCTGATGAATCTCTGTACTCTACACCTCCTAGGTAATGAGTAGGGACTCATTTAATTAACAAGTACCCAAGGTGTTAGATACAAAAATATCCTAGGTCAACCCAAACATCTTATAGATGCTAGAAACTAAGGCAACTTTTTTATTGATTCTCAAGTTTGTGCCACTAAGAAAGGGAGTGAAAATGAGTTTTGGTGCCAAGTAAATATGAGACAATAGTTACATAGTCAAGAATGTGGATATTAAAGGTGTCGGGGAAGTTTTTAATTCTTATGCTTATGACTATGGATAGAAAAATTTCAAAGTCAAGTATGTGCATATTAAATGTGTAGGGATAATTTGTAATGAATTAACACTTAGGATAGTATTGTTGATAACAAGAGTCAAAGATGCGGTCTCCAAAAAAGGAAAGCATAAGACATCACAATATTTCATGGTTGCATTATAATAATGTTTAGTTTCATTATGTTACCAATTCTTGTGATCTCAAATCCATCCATAATACATTTGGAAAATACTTCAAAAAATGACATGCTTTTTCTACCAATATTGTTGAAAGTAAAGGGGGATACCCCCTTAAATAGGCCTATGATATTTGTAACAATTTTACATTTACTAACAATGACTTTGTGTAATTATTTATTTATTCAATCAATCATTTGTAGTGCAAATATGGATAACAGTGGTAAAAAATATTTGCATTAACCAAAAATCCATAACCAATGTTATGTGTCAAAATAAGTATAAAATATATCCAATAAAGTCATATATACTTGCAAAAATTCATATGGACATAAAATGTCACATATCTATGATACAAAAAATATGTTCAAAAATGCCACATAGGCATACAACAAAGGACTCTAATGTAGTCATTTTCCATGAGGGAGAGAAAATAGATCATGAGTTTCCTTTGACTATCGATTGGATGGAGATTCATGTGATATTGGTGTCTTTTGAGTGTGCTCACTTGTCCTCCTCTTTAGACTTCTTTGGAGGTCCATCTAATACAATAAAAAGTATGGACATTGATATATATAAATTAAATTATAGAATGACATATAATATAATAATCACTTACTGTATACAAATAATCAACATGTTCATCCATAATAGGAGCACATTCATGATCTAGAGTCACAAACCATTGTAGAAAGCATCAAGATAACAATTATACTACATACGAGTAGATCATTAAAATTTACAATAATAGACCAATAAAAGAAAAAATATAATGTGAAATTTACTAATTTGTCTCCTACCTCTATCAAAGGAGCATAACTTTATACTGCTATAGAAACACCATGGTTTAATGTGGCACAAACATTAGGAAGAGTATCTGATGTCAATATTTGAAAATGAAACAATAAATGTTGTTCAACTACCAAAACTACCTAACATTGTTTTACAACACCATTAATGAATAAAGGTTACTTGGGTGAAAGTCCATCAACAACGATAAGTCTGAGGTGTCAATCTCAAAGGTCAACCATCAAACTATTCAACATCCAAAGTGAGTTATGAGAAAACCATTCATATAATGTTCAACTATTCACATGTAATAATTATATTTTTGTACTAGTTACATACCTATGGACTCGATGAATTCATGAAATAGGGGTTTGGGGGAACATTGCAAGTAGCATGAACACTCTAACCTTGATTTTTCATCATAATAATTCTACTAATTTAGTTATTCTTACATTTCAGAATAAAATTTAATAAACGAAATTAAATGAACTTTCTGAAATTTACATGAGCATCAATGTTGAATGTTTCATTCAATAAATAATTTTTCATATAACTTGTTACATTGGTGGTTGATGTTGCACCAAAAGATCAACCTATTAATTCTTGATACAAATTCCAAATTTATACAAGATCCATAGGAGGTAGTTAAGCCATGTCACAAACCCAAGCTTTATGCTGCACAACACAAGGAGACCAAGGGCATACACCTTTCAACAATCCCCACAACACAAGAGATGGGCTCAAACTTGTGATCTTGACTCTGATACCAATTATTACATTAGTGGTTGTCATTGTACCAAAAGATCGACCTATTAATTCCTAATACAATCACCAAATTTATACAAGATCCATAGGAGGCAGTTAAGCCATGTCACAAACCTAAACGCAACATTTCACATCACAAGGAGACTGAGGGAACACACCTTGCAACATAACTATCCCAAGTGTAGTTGATGTATCATGCATAATTGTATCTTGACTACTCTTAGGATCATAAGTGCAAACATCATTGCAAGATTGATAAAAATGGACTAGAACTTGAGGCCTAGAAGACTTGCCCACATCACCCTATATTAGAGGCCTCACATATTGTATAAGGATCTGAATAAGCAAGCTAATGGAGTCTAAGGTGTCGACCTCAAAATTTTCATTCACAATGGAAGGAACAATCACATGATCCACCACAGGTCTAACAAAGGGTCGCAGTGCCAGTTGTGGGTTATGTTGTGCCCCCACTCTGTCATGTGTGGAGCCCCCACCTCTACCCTAGAAATCTAGAAATATAGAAAGTCAAAATAGTTTGTAATCTCATTGAGGACAAACTTACAATAGAGTTTCCTCAAAAAATATTTCCGCACCTTGTAATTATTGCACATAGGCTAGTCAAAAACCATCCACTTAATATCCCAAAAACTATTCTTTGTCCCTTCGTGGTGGAAAAATGTATGGGGAACCTCATGCATCTAGTTGCTAAGGGTTTATTTGTTCATGGGTCGTGAAGAGGGCACACAAGTCAGATTTTTCAGTTTTATTTTTCTTTACTTGCTCATATGAAAGCTTGTTTGCATAAAATTGTTTTTATTCTCCCCTCTTATTGGACCAAAATTTCAATTGTGCACTCATTGATGCTAAATATATATGATAGATTCCAAGGATTCAAAAAGGCCTCTCTTATGAGGATTTGTTGCATCAACATATTTTGGCCTTGTAATCAATTCCTTAAGTAATTTTTACTATAATCTATTTTCCCCAATATATTTTCTTGTGTTCCTGGGGAACGTTTAGGAATTGATGTAGTTGTTTAATGTGGTTCTTGTTCAATAGGGTCTTCATGAGGAGGTGATGGAGGATTTTCAACATTTGGGGGTGGAATATCATTTCTTGGAAATTTAAAAAAAAAATAATTAAAAAACTTAACTCAATCTATAATTTAATCAAAAATAAAACTAATTAAGAAGTAGAGATACTTACATCTTAATGTATTTTTGCAAGCATGGGTTGAGGAGAAGAAAAAAATAGGGGCCACAGTTTGCACCGTGGAAAAATAAAAACAAACTTTATTTTTTACTTTTTATAACATGTTTCCAATTTGACAAGCACCAAATTTGGTGCTCGCCAAACTTTCTTTGGAATGACCAAGCCTCCAAACCATTTGGTGAGCACCAAGTTTGGCGCTTTCCAAATGCTCATTTCGGGTATAAAAAATATTTAGTGACATCATTTTTGTGTCACATATTTTTGCATATACCCATATCTCACCATAATCTATTCCCTCCACTTATTAGTAACCCTTCACGACCAACCTTGTTTTATGCTTCTCAACACTGCCATCAAGATCACATTTCTTCTTGAACACCCATTTATAACCAATGGGTTTACATACTTCATGCAAAGGTACTAGACCCCATGTGTTATTTTTCTTCAATGCAACCATCTCCTCATCCATGGATTTCATCCATGAATTTTCATCAATCATACCCATTGCCTCTTGCATAGTCCTTGGCTCATCAACATTAGCAATAAAAGAAAAAATACAATTAGAATCTAATAGTGAATAACCAAACCTTTTATATTATCACTTAATATGAGTTTATCTTCTCAATGGCTAATGTTGAGGTTCTTATTCTAAATTTTTTGAGCTATTAGAGCTCTCTTCATCATCAGGTCCATTCTAGGCTTCTGGTTAAAATTTCTTAGGGTCAAGAGGAAGCTGAACCATGTCTTCTTTTTTATGTTATTTTATACACTGCAAACCAATGGAAGAAGGTTTCATCTCTCTAAATACAACACTTCAATTTTATATAATATTTTTGGCCACTAGAACCCAAATCTTGTACCCTTTCACACCAATACCATAACCATTGAATATACATTTAACAACCTTATTTTCCAACTTCAACCTTTTATCCTTTGGTAGATGAGCATATTCCTCGCAACCAAACACACAAAGATATCTCAATGAGGGATTCTTTCCTGACTACACCTCCATAGGTGTCTTCTCAACAAGAGCTAATGTAGGAGATTTGTTAACCAAATAATAGACAATGGTAACAACTTCAGCCTAGAAAAATTATTCAAGGCCAACTCCACTTAGCATACTCCTAGCCCTCCATCAACATCATGTTCATCCTCTTTGTAACTCCATTTTGGTGAAGTTTATATCAATTTTTTTAAT
Source organism: Sequoiadendron giganteum (assembly GCA_007115665.2). Taxonomy (NCBI): domain Eukaryota; kingdom Viridiplantae; phylum Streptophyta; class Pinopsida; order Cupressales; family Cupressaceae; genus Sequoiadendron; species Sequoiadendron giganteum. Next base: position 558,964,543 of record CM021108.1, read on the forward strand.
GCTTTTCAATCACATATTCTTTACAAAACTTATCAAAAAATTTAAAATGAAAATCACCACCATTATCAATCCTCATCCACTTAATGTTCCTACTAGTCTGATTTAATACCAAGGCCTTATATTCCTTAAACTAACTAAAGACTTCAAAATTACTTCTAAGAAAATAAAAAAATGTCCTATTGTATTCATCTATAAATAAAACATAATACATAGATTTGGATAATGAAGGAACATTTACAAGATCAAACACATCAGAATATACATAGTCTAATTTACTCTAGAAGATTTATGAGAACTGTGATAAAAGTGAACATGGTTTTGATTTCTATAGAAAAAATGTTTGAAAAAAATAAACTCAAGGTTACAAACATCAAGCCCATCAACAAGGAATTTTATTGTTAGGGTTCTCAAACAATTTTCACTAATATAACCAAGTATTTGGTGCCAAATCATTGTCTTCTTAGTTGTAACTTCATATCCAATTCTTGAGCACCCTTAGGTATAGAGAAATCATGACCATCAAAAGTGGATGCAACTATCTTCTTTACTATTGTACCAATGGTGAGGATAGTGACAAAATTAATTTTCTTCATTTCCACAAATAAACTATTCCATTGAATTGTGCATGCATATTGATGAAATAGAGTACTTATTCAAACACCCTTAGCAAAAACCATAACTCCTCTAGTCATCTTGCATCCTCCATTCGAGAAGATAAATTGCACACCCACATCATTCAACTTATTTATATAAATTAGGTTCTATGCTAAACAAGGGATATGCAGGACACTATTGATCACCTTCACTCTACTATCTAGGAATATTACCTTGACTATTCTATGACCGACAATATCCAAGTGAGAATCATCACCTAAATACACCTTCCCACCATCATAACTTTCATACTTAGAGAACCAATCTCGATGTGAAGTCATGTGGAAAGAAGCACATGAGTCTATCAACCACACATCTTTTGAAGCATGCATTGCCAAGGCAACGAAAAAATAATATACATCATCCTTGGAGGATTTTTTAGAATCAAAATTGGAGAATGACTTATTTTTCTTCTTTTTCTCCTCCTTACACTCTTTGTGAGAATGACCATATTTTCCATAATTCCAACATTTCACCTTGGTCTTTCCAAGATACTTAGATCTCCCATGGGATTTGAATTCTGATTTTTCTTGGTTTGTGTTCTTTCATTCTTCCTTGAAATACTAGAGCCTCCTTAACCATTTTAGAAGTTTTTCTCCACATATCTTACAATTGTAATGATGAAACCACTTCATCCATATTAAAGGTGGTAGTGGTTCTTCCAATGGCCATGATAAGGTGGTTCCATGAATCCAATAGTGAGCACAAAAAATTCATACACTGATCATCCTCCTCTATTCTCACACCAACATAACTTAACTAGGAAACAAGAATGTTGAATACATTCAGGTGATGTGTGATAGATATTCCTTCCTCCATCCATAGAGAATAAATCTTCTTTCATAGGAATAACTTATTTACCAAGGATTTATCTTGATAAATCTAATCAAGTTTCTTCCAAAGAAGTGCAATTGTCTTCTCTTCATGGATGTTTAGGAGTACTGAACAAGCCAAGAAGAGTCTTATCAGACACTTAGCCTTCTAATCTATTAGATCCCAATATTCATGTTTCATGTTCGCTAACATACTTCTAGAAACAACTAACTACAAATAATAGTCTACTAGCATGCATTCCATCTTGAGCTTCCATAGCTCAAATTTCCTTTGTTAAATTTTTCTTTCAATTCTACTAGATGTGCTCACCATCTCCTTCCTACAAAAAGGTTAAAAAAGAATCTATAAAAAAATCCCACTCAGACGAGATCAGTACAAGAAAACATTTACCTATAATAGGAAACAAAGGTGATCAAGCTTTTATACCAACTAAAAGGAAGCCAAGTATGTAGAAAATCTCCCTACACTAATCTATCAGAGGAGAGAATGTAAAAATTTCTACAACTTCAAATTATTATTCAGTTACAATAAATAAGATGCACATAATAGGTAAAGATAAATAATAACACAAGTACAAGAAAAACACATAACACCATATATATGTAGGAAAACCCTTATGGAAAAACCCACACTCTAAACCCACAACTCAATATGTATTATTTAGCAACAAGGGTTACAATATAGTGTCAGAGAAATTCTCTTCAAGAGTCTCACACTACAAGACGAATTTGAAGTGATTACAAAAACATAACAACATAACTCAACATGGAAGGCACTTGTACACATGCAATTACCACATGCACACTTGAGTGCCCCTATAAAAGTATCCTAACTATCATATTGTGATATAGAAACTATCATACAAGACTCTTACCACTATCATAACCTATCATAGAAAATTGTCATAGTCTATCATAGTCATGACATAACAACTTAAGACAAAAGTCATCAAGTTGGCCATAAATTTAAGACCTCCAAAGTGGGATGCCTACCTCCATAAATTTAGCTTACAAATTGCACATGCCACCTTCCATGTAGGATGCCACCTCACCTGTAGGTCCCACAAAGTGACAACAAATTTGGTAGGCAATAAAATTAGAAAATAATTAAATAATCACTGAATAATAAGTAAAATGCTAAAACTTAAAGGTTGAGACACCTTAATTTTAACAAATATAAATTATATATTATTAATATTTATTGTAATATATGTTAATCTTGTTGGAAATTTGAGGGAATTGTCATTAGTATGTTTGTTGACAAGATGAGAATGAGCATGAGCTTATATAGTGTTGTCATTGATGTCAAAATTGTGGTTTGAATGGAAGTCTACATTGAAGCACAATTCTAGCATAGAGATGCATAGGTTTTACTCTGATGCAAAATATATATGTTGAATATTTGAAGAAGTCTAGAACACAATTCTCAGTGTATAGAGAATTAATTTTTTGGTCCACATTGGTTTTCCTTGAGGTATTTTTGTATGTGGTTCTAAGGAAATTTTGGTACATGTTTGAGTATCTTAAATCCAAAGTTTCATGTCTTTATGTCCTCCACCACAAAAGTTATGGTTGATAGAATATTGGGTTTGCCAATAACAATGTAATCAAAATAGAGTGCATGTCTAGATTGGTATGAATTCCATTGTGGAAGCATATTTGGTTATGCAGATTTATGGGAGTTTTTACACATGTTAGAAGGGTGTTTAGTCCAAGTGGAATGTGTTTTGGAGGTTTTGGCTTTGGTTTGTGGGTAATTAGCTGGTGCATTTTGGTGTTGTCTTACCAACGTTGTCGATCTAATAATTTTGGGGTCGTGTGGAGTTAAACGGTGTTGATCAATCTTATGGAGTTATTATGGGTCCCCTTTGACATATTTAGATGTGTTAAAATTTTTGAATAAAGGTGTGAATTATGTTTGGTTGAATCTTGAGTTGACAAGTTATGTTATACATGGTACATGTAATTATCCAACCTAATTGATGTTGCAAGTATTTTTGGATGTAATGTGTATAAATATATTCATTTCAGTGTTGTAGAGATGTGATGTGTACTATAAAAAATGTGTGATGTGAATTCCTAAGTAGAGCATGTGAATGTGATGCAAATGTAAAGCAAAGAAGAGTATGGAAGTGGTATAGTACATGAAGTGTGTTGATTCAATATTTTGCGCTCCAATGGAAATGTATCTTCAACATACTATAGATACATTTGTAGCAGTTCAAATATTAGCAGTGTGTCACCCCTTCTTTTATCTTTCTTTCATTTTGTGATAAGTGAGTCCATCAAAAAATGAGTCCACCTAGAAGTGAGCCTTTCTATAAGATGTTATGATCAGTTATAATATATTGTGAGCTAATCCTCATCGTGTTTTTTCCCTTTTTAGGTTTTCCATGTAAAAATTTGGCGTTCATGTGTTATGTGCTTTGATTATTTCTTTCATGATTTCTTACCTTATTGTAATTTGAATATGATGTGTGGAATGAATGTTTAAATGATTAAGTGGTTTTAGAGAACACTGATTCACCCCCCTCTCAATATTCTGAGTGTTCAACAAATCTAATATGTGAAAACTAAAATATAATTGTTTATTTAATATATATATATATATATATATATATATATATATAACAAGTATTGATTTTAAAGTATATAAAATATCTAACTCTTCTTTGATTTTATTTTATTTGGTTCCAACTTATATCTAATGAACTTTGGCTAAAAAACCAGTCCATGTGTTATCATTTCAATATAAAAATATCAATCCATTTAATTTGTTTTTAATAAATTGATATTATCTTCATTTTCTATTGATTGTCTCTTCGACACAAAATTAATTTATTTGTTTACCTTATTTTAAATAAAATTTATAATTCTTATTTTAATTATATACCATTATAATAGAAAACAAATTTTATAACCAAATAAGTTATATTATTATAATATTTTAAAAGTAAATACCATACTACAATTGTTAAAATAATAAATTTATTTTCAATTATTAAAAAATAAATGTGTATTATGTTTTCTATGTTGTTTATTTCTTGCACTTACATATGTTCTATGGACTAGGCTTAACCAACACACTCTAAGCATTGACTAGTTTACATGGCTAGTGCAGGCCCACTTAAACTTTTCATTCTCCATTTTGTTTCCAAAGCGCTCCTTTGGAACTTCATGGTGATTGTCACTACAATGGTTAAATTTGAATTTGAATTTTAAATTTGCATCTCCCACCCAAAAAATGTGCATTTCCACTTCAATGAACAAACCAAGCTTGAAAAAATTGTAGTTCTACAAGTGGATTTAGAGAACTAATTATGTCATCGTGTGTGAGAAATATTGTTTCTTTTCTCATCATTATAATCCAACAATATCATCTTGAAGACATCAACATATTTTCTCACCTAGACATATAGATGGAGAAGGCAACCCATTCGAGGCAGCTTTCTCAATGCCATTGATATTTGACTTGGAAGCATTTTGGGGTCTATACTTAATATTCTTGATTTGTTGATTGTTCGTATAGGATTGACCTGGATATAGATTCCCATCAGTCGCTCTTTAAGGGTCAATATTGCATAGAACTATCGGTAATAATCATTATGATTTTTTTGTCATAAGTATTCTTTTGTAAGGATGGATCATCTGCATATATTTACATTCTGTAAGAAGTGAGTTTTATGACTTAATCATTGTTCAACCTAGGGTGAATCCTCTATAAATTTGATATTATTCCTTATAGTTTTTTATCATCACATAAGTTGGTTGATCAACAAACATTCATTGAAATGTGAATTTACTATTGGTGTGGGTTGTTGTGTATTCACATTGTTGATAATTACAGAAGTTTTATTATATCACTACAACAGTTATGTTTCATTAATGATAGATTCTAGAGGTTCTATATGCAAGGATTAATTAGCTTTCATATGCATGATTGTGTGGCTTGCCATGAATATTACAATTGCAGTCAAATATGAACCTAGCTTCATTTCTAATTTATAAAATTAGTTGGTGTAACTTATTAAGCTAATTTAATTATATCAAGGAAAGATGAAAATATTCCATTGTGGTATATTACAAAAGGTACTCACTAATGTCCATGATGAAAATTTCTTCTTAGTTGGGTCAAAATTAGTAGCAATGAATCCCAAGTTCTCCCCTTTTACCAAGAAACAAATTTCCATCATATGCTAAGATTTAAACATGTACTTCCCATGATTCATGATGTGATCTAGCCACATAAGAATCCTATCAAGGAAAGAATGAAGGTTATACCACATAAATAAAGGATCCACCTTGGCATGCCACCATTAAAAAATTGGGTTTGAAAATATTCAATGAGTATTAAAATAAATCCAAGCTTCTAACTCACTAATTAACCACTTCTTTAATAGATCACCCTCTTTATCCTCAATTAAATCCACAAAATTAAATCAATCATAAATCAACCAATTAGAGAGGGGTGCTAGGTTGTGAGTTATCTATCTCCATAATGTCATCTTTTTGTCTCATTATTTGGTGCATCAACATCAATATCAAGCATAATCCACACAACATGATGGTTTAACTCTCTCCTAAAGAAATAATGGAAGAACATAAATGTGGGGAAAGTAAAATGCATGAGTTATCATGACTATCCTTATTGAAGGTGGTGAATTTCAAATTATGAGGCCATATTATCCTTTAAAGCAATTTTAAGTTTAAAGCAAGAAGCTTCACTTCTTGAAGGTAAAATATATTAAAAGAGTCAAACTTTTTACATGTGAAACTATTAGAAAACTTGTGATGGGTGTTTGTATCATTAGAACATCACATGAACTTATGCCCATGTGGGTGTATCTCTGGGGTTTCCTTTTAACCCACCAATGTGTGGGACAAAAATGTGCTCTCTAAAAATTGTATTGTTAGAACATTGCATGAACCTATATAAACATCTATGGAATTAACAAGCACACTCTAAGTGTTGACTACTTAGGTGGCTCATGCAAGGTCTATTCAAATTATTTATTTTTGCCAATGTTGTTTTTGTTCCTCTAAATAGTTACTGTTATAAAAAACAATCAATAGGTTATCTAAATGGTCTTTGTTATGATCAACAATCATAAGCCAACAATTCTCACACATAAGAAAAAAAAATTCAAACTCACTTTTCCCACACTATGATCTTTTTGTGAAGGTCATTATATGTTTGATCACATAAAGATGGTCTCTCATGAAATATGGTTATTAAAATATACAAAATACATGGTTTTCCTCACAAGTTAGTTTCACTATTTCACCATGTGTAACAAACAGGTCTCTAACCCAATCAATTTACATTTTCCAGCGTATTCCCAATCTATTGCAAAATAGGAGCTTTGGAACAAGGTATGGGTATCCATAAAAAAATAAAGGATATGGGAATTTTATGATAGTTTATAGCTATAAATTCTCTAGTAGACATGTATGCAAAATATGGAAGCATAGAGAAGACAAAAAAAATGTTTGAAAAAATGCCTCAAAAAATGTGATTTCATAGAATGCCATGATTGTAGGATATGCACAAAATGGATCTCTTGGAAAGGATTTACATAATCTCTCATTTGATCCCACTATAGCCTTTCACACTTAATACTTGCTCTAGAATCCCCAAAAAATTATGTTAGTAATGTTAATATTACCCCTACAACTTCAAATCAACTAGTGAATATCCTCTTTGGCTTGGTCTTGTAGTTTTAACATCATTATTGTAGTTATAATATATTATGACACAATGCAAGTTATCTATTGATGGAATTCCATTGATAGTATTTAAGAAGAACGAGGATTCGAGAGTGGCATATTCTAAGAATCAAATGATGAGATCATATTCAAGTATGTGGAATGCAAAATATTGGGCAACAAGAGTTGTTGTAGTGAAGATAGACAAGAGAAAGTCTCCTTTTGTTTATTCTTACAAAACTTTTTAATTAGAAACATGCTCTTCTTCCTTTGTTTTCTATGTGAATTCATGGTATAGTGTAGAGCCATTACAGTCGATGAGTAATAGAAACTTCAATGTCTGCACAAGAATCACATGGTTTATGATTACTATTTGGATTGTGAAAGATTCCCATAGGGTTTTCCTCTTGAGTGCACTTGTTAGGATTTCAAATAATTTAAAAGGATTAACATACAATATTTTCAAGTACATCTGGCTATTTTAGCCTTCATTATTATTGTCACGAAAGTGTGAACCCTTGTTGAGTTGATAAAATCACTAATACACCTCGTGAAACATGGGATGATCTCCCTAACTGTGGGCTTAGATGATAGAGATCAACCTCTAGAGAGGGTTGGTTCCCCTAGAACTTCACCTAATCTAACCTATGCTACTGCTATTTATAGAGAAAAGAGAGAAGGAAAACATAGAATTAATCTAAACTCTAATAAGGTGATGCACCAAAATGATTTCAAACCTATACTATAGTTTGGACTTACAATATGTTCAAATGAAATGAGTTTTTTCATGCACAACTTAGGTTTCTACATACCTATGCATAAGTGTTTTATAAGAAGGTCAGAACTCAATAGTCTTAGAAAGGAAAACAAATATTTTATAATAAAAGGATTGTTTGAGTCATTACACAACTTATAACATGCATAAAATATGTATACTTCTATATGGAGGTACTAGAGAATGAGACATGGAATTCAAGGACTGAGTATAATATCACAAAAACCATATCCATCATTCATTATTGCACACAAGATATAGATTAGAGAAGGAAAAATACTTGTATTTCATTAATAAAAATGTGTTACATACCATTGTGTACAAGTTTGAAAGTGGAGTTACAAATCTTCTCTAGCTCAAGAAAGAACTATGAGAACTAGTTACAATGAAAAACTAGAGAGTAACACTACAACAGAACAGGCAAATAGTGCCTAAAATAGCACCAAATTTTAGTGTATTTTTGTTCACAAATTGGGTGTTCTGGCTGGCACCAAACTTGGTGCAGACTTTGGCATCAATGTTGACGTTAGACATAGTGCCAGACTTAGCATCATGGTTGGCGCCAAGAAAATGCACACCCCCACTAGCGCCTAAAATAACGTCGATAAATAGCACCAAAAATAGCCCCTCTGTTAGCATCGAAATAACCCCTCTGTTAATGCTGAAAATAGCACTAGAAATAGCACTGAAAATAGTGTCAAAAATAGCACCGAAAATGACACTGAAAATAGCACTGGAAATAACACCGGAAATAGTGCCTAGTTTGGCTTCCGATTTTGCTTCTATGTCTACTCCCATTTTTGCTTCTAGTTTTGCTACCAATTTCGCTTCCACTTTTGCTTATAGTTTTTTTTCTGGTTTTGCCTCCAATTTTGCTTCCAGTTTGGCATCCACTTTTGCTTCCGGTTTTGATTCCGTTTTTGCTTCCAGTTTTGCTTCCAAGTTTGCTTCTAGTTTTGCTTCCAATTTTGCTTCTAGTTGTGCTTTCGGTTTTGCTTTAAATTTTGATTCCAATTTTTCTTTCATGATTGCTTCTAGTTTGGATTCCATTGTTGCTTCTAAAAATGCTTCTTGTTTTTCTTCCATTTATTAATTTAATATGTTTGATTTCAATTTAATTAGTTAAATATATCACGCCTCTTAAATAACTCATATGATTATAGAGTAAGTAATTTAATTATTTAATTCATATGATTAAATAACAAGATAATTTTATTTTTTTGGTCGGTAACATGAAATTTTTGTATTGCTTGTAAAGATAAAAAAGTACATCTATTGTTCAGTGTCATTACCCACCAAAAGAGCTTAACACTTCTTTGATTTGTTCAATTACGTTTTGGAGGTGCCAAGCATTCATTTTACCTTTCATCACAACCTGAACTATTATTGTAAAATGATCATCATCTAGAATTAAAACAAGTGAGTCAAATATCTATAATTTAATTGAATTTGACAACATCCATCCTGAGCAATAAATTAAAATCATCATACATAATAAATATCCATCCAAACATCATCGACCACTTTTAATATATATAAATTGACAAGTCAATACTGATAAGATCATCATCATATATAACTAAAACAAGTGAAATTCAAATATGCGAGTACATCAAAAACATGTCAAAATGATACATGTCCAACAGTCGACATAAGTGAAAATGATACATGTACAAATGATATAAATAAAATTGATAAATTATGTAACTCAAACTGATACAAGTCAAGATGATACATGTCCAAATGATATAGTGAAAATGATACATGTCAAAATGATACAACTCAATAATATAGTACTGTAGGCCATGAAAATGATACATATGATAGTAACAATGAAAAGAATCATCATAACGATATATCAACAATGATCCATGATGCAGTCTATATGATCATGAATGTCACTGGTTACTACCACCAACTATCTCATCATCATCATCATCATCATCATCATCTTCGTCATCATCATGGTCATCGACCTCTGTGTATTCTGTATCTATGTCATCATCATCCTCTGCCATGTGATCTGTACTGGCAGAACCAATATTTTGTGGATCTATATCATGTTGAGGATCATCTTGATCTTCTGGACAACCTGTGTTTTGCAAAAAAAAATACATTTAGAATGAAAATTTATTATTTATTTCATGCAATAATTTTTTTTTTCTGTTATATATCTAATATTACAACATATGAGATGAAACCATAATCATATTGCATCATATCAAAGTGCACATACCATAATAAAATTTCAAAAAAGTTACAGCTAATACTGGTGAGTTAGGAGAAATTTCAGCTTTCAAAAACAAAGCCAATTAGGATGGAAAAATTGAATATTAAATCCCTAGCAGTATTTATGTTAAGGAAATTTTATTTAGATGCAAGGATTCAAAGCACATCAACCATGTGGTACAAATGATTAAATCCCAAAGACGATCTGTAGCAATGGAAGTCTGAAAATTATTAAATCCCTAGCATTATTTATGCTAAGGAAATTTACTTTAGATGCAAGGATTCAAAGCACATCAACCATGTGGTACAAATGATTAAATCCTAGAGATGGTCTATAGCAATGAAAGAGTTTGAAAAGGCAGTGAGAGCTACATTGGTGGCTCAAGAGAAACTTTAGCTATCAAAAACAAAGCCAATTAGGTTGGAAAACGTGTGGAGCAGGCCATCATTTTATGGAAGAGGAAGAAAGATGACTAGAACTCATGTATCAAAACATTAAGCATGCATTCTTCTAGCCAGTGGAGAAGGAGACAGTTACTTTGCTTCATTTTCATTTGCATAACCATATCATGGCATGGGAACCTAGAAGATCAAGGATGTCTAGTTTTATGTGGAGGTAATGGATGTGGTCCAAACTCTAGGAGGGGCAAGAAGTTCAATGTATGATCCTGATGAAATTGAGGAAGAACAACAAGAGAGGGACAGGAAAAATAAAATCAATGCAGAGTTTCAAGGACTTGTCAAGCAAGTGAAAGAGCTATGGGAGCAGCCTCATCTAAAATATTTTGAACTAGATTTTGATATACCATTTAGAGAGCTTGGTTTTCATGGAAGAGGAAGAAATATGGTTACTTTTCTTCATTTTCATTTGCATAACCATATCATGGCATGGGAACCAAGAAGACCAAGTATGTCCAATTCTATGTCGAGGTAACTGATATGGTCCAAAATTTAGGAGGGGCAAGAAGGTCAATGTATGATCCTAATGAAATTGAGGAAGAACAGGAAGAGAGGGATAGGAAAAATAAAATCAATGTAGAGTTTCAAGGATTTGTCAAGTGAGTAAGAGAGCTATGGGAGCAGCCTCATCTAAAATATTTGAACTAGAGTTTGATATACCATTTAGAGAGCTTGGTTTTCATGGAAGAGGAAGAAATATGATTACTTTGCTTCATTTTCATTTGCATAACCATACCATGGAATGGGAACCAAGAAGACAAAGGATGCCCAGTTTTATGTTGAGGTAATGGATGTGGTCCAAACTTTAGGAGGGGCAATAAGGTCAATGTATGATCTTGATGAAATTGAGGAAGAACAAAAAGAGAGGGATAGGAAAAATAAAATCAATGTAGAGTTTCAAGGATTTTTCAAGCGAGTAAGAGAGCTATGGGAGCAACCTCATCTAAAATATTTTGAACTAGAGTTTGATATACCATTTAGAGATCTTGGTTTTCATGGAAGAGGAAGAAAGATGATTACTTTGTTTCATTTTCATTTGCATAACCATATCATGGTGTGGTAATCAAGAAGATCAAGGATGTCTAGTTTTATGTTGAGGTAATGGATGTGGTCCTAACTTTAGGAGGGGCAAGAAATTCAATGTATCCTAATGAAATTGAGGAAGAATGCGAAGAGAGGGAAAAGAAAAATAAAATCAATGCAAAGTTTCAAGGATTTTTCAAGAGAGTAAGAGAGCTATGGGAGCAGCCTCATCTAAAATATTTTGAACTAGAGTTTGATGTACCATTTAGAGAGCTTGGTTTTCATGGAAGATGAAGAAAGATGATTACTTTGCTTCATTTTCATTTGCATAACCATACCATGGTGTGGGAACCAAGAAGACCAAGGATGTCTAGTTTTATGTGGAGGTAATGGATGTGGTCCAAACTTTAGGAGGGGCAAGAAGGTCAATGTATGATCCTGATGAAATTGAGGAAGAAAAACAAGAGGGATAGGAAAAGTAAAATCAATGTAGATTTTCAAGGATTTTTCAAGCGAGTAAGAGAGCTATGGGAGCAGCTTCATCTAAAATATTTTGAAATAGAGTTTGATATACCACTTAGAGAGCTTGGTTTTCATGGAAGAGGAAGAAATATTATTACTTTGCTTCATTTTCATTTACATAACCATACAATGGTGTGGGAACCAGGAAGACCAAGGATGTCCAGTTTTATGTTGAGGTAATGGATGTGGTCCAAAATTTAGGAGGGGCAAGAAGGTCAATGTATGATCCTAATGAAATTGAGGAAGAACAACAAGAGGGACATGAAAAATAAAATCAATGTAGAGTTTCAAGGATTTTTCAAGTGAGTAAGAGAGTTATGGGAGCAACCTCATCTAAAATATTTTGAACTAGAGTTTGATATACCATTTAGAGAGCTTGGTTTTCGTTGAAGAGGAAGAAAGATGATTACTTTGCTTCATTTTCATTTGTCTAACCATACCATGGTGTGGGAACTAAGAAGACCAAGGATTTCTAGTTTTATGTGGCGGTAATGGATGTGGTCCAAAATTTAGGAGGGGAAAGAAGGTCAATGTATGATCTTGATGAAATTGAGGAATAACAACAAGAGAGGGAGAGGAAAAATAAAATCAATGCATAGTTTCAAGGATTTTCCAAGCAAGTAAGAGAGCTATGGGAGCAGCCTCATCTAAAATATTTTGAACTAGAGTTTGATGTAACATTTAGAGAGCTTGGTTTTCATGGAAGAGGAAGAAAGATGATTACTTTGCTTCATTTTCATTTGCATTACCATACCATGGCGTGGGAACCAAGAAGACCAAGGATGTCCAGTTTTATGTGGAGGTAATGGATGTGGTCCAAAATTTAGGAGGGGAAAGAAGGTCAATGTATGATCTTGATGAAATTGAGGAAGAACAACAAGAAAGGGATAGGAAAAATAAAATCAATGTAGAGTTTCAAAGGATTTTTCAAGCGAGTAAGAGAGCTATGGGAGTAGCCTCATCTAAAATATTTTGAACTAGATTTTTGTGTACCATTTAGAGAGCTTGGTTTTCATGGGAGAGGAAGAAAGATGATTACTTTGCTTCATTTTCATTTGCATAATCATACCATGGCATGGGAACCAAGAAGACCAAGGATGTCTAGTTTTATGTGGAGGTAATGGATGTGGTCCAAACTTTAGGATGGGCAAGAAGGTCAATGTATGATCCTGATGAAATTGAGGAAGAACAGGAAGAGAGGGATGGGAAAAATAAAATCAATGTAGAGTTTCAAGGATTTTTCAAGCGAGTAAGAGAGCTATGGGAGTAGCCTCATCTAAAATATTTTGAACTAGAGTTTGATATATCATTTAGAGAGCCTAGTTTTCATGGGAGAGGAAGAAAGATGATTACTTTGCTTCATTTTCATTTGCATAACCATACCATGGCATGGGAACCAAGAAGACAAAGGATGTCCAGTTTTATGTTTAGGTAATGGATGTGGTCCAAACTTCAAGAGGGCCAAGAAGGTCAATGTATGATCTTGATGAAATTGAGAAAGAACAACAAGAGAGGGACAAGAAAAATAAAATCAATGTAGATTTTCAAAGATTTTTCAAGCGAGTAAGAGAGCTATGGGAGCAGCCCCATCTAAAATATTTTGAACTAGAGTTTGATGTACCATTTAGAGAGCTTGGTTTTCATGGAGTTCCTTTTGAAGCCTCTACTTTTATTGTTCCTACGGTAAATTGTTTGGTAGAGTTGGTGGAATTACCTTTCTTAGTAATCACTATTAGTGAGATTGAGATTGTTAATCAATTAGGCTCTAATTTCATGTAGCAATGAAAGAGTCTGAAAAGGTAGAGAGAGCTACACTGGGAGACTCAGGAGAAACTTCAGCTTTCAAAAACAAAGGCAATTAGGTTGGAAGACTTGTGTATTAGGCCAGCATTTTATGGAAGAGGAAGAAAGATGACTGGAACTCGGGAGGCACACCATAATGAATTTCGATATTCAACCATGAGAGCAAAAGAGAGAGCTGATATTATGTATCAGAAAAATTAAGCATTCATTCTTCCAACCAACGAAGGAGGAGATGATTACTTTGCTTCATTTTCATTTGTAAAAATAATATCAATGCAGAGTTTCAAGGATTTGTCAAGCTAGTAAGAGAGCTATGGGAGCAGCCTCATCTAAAATATTTTGAACTAGAGTTTGATGTACCATTTAGAGAGCTTGGTTTTCATGGAGTTCCTTTCAAAGCCTTTGCTTTTATTGTTCCTATGGTAAACTGTTTGGTAGAGTTGGTGGAATTACCTTTCTTAGTAATCACTATTAGTGAGATTGAGATTGTTAACCTTGAGAGAGTAGGACTTGGGCAAAAGGCATTTGATATGGCTATTGTTTTCAAAGACTTCAAGAGGGATGTACTCTACATGTACGCCATTCCTCAATCTTCACTTGATGTCATCAAGGAATGGCTGAACTCCATGGATATAAAGTATTATGAAAGCAGAATGAACTTGAACTAGCGACCAATTTTGAAGACTATTACTAATGATCCAGATAAATTTATTGAAGATGCTGGTTGGTAATTTTTGAATATGGAAGCTACTGATTTTGATTCTGATAATTCATAAGAGTCATATCAAGGATATGAACCCTCTGATGTAGAAGAGGAATCAAAATTAGATGAGGAAGGTTCATAAGATGAATCTCTTGTGGAGTCAGAGGAGGAGGATGAAGAAGAAGAATATTTTGAAGAGGAGGAAGGTAAAACATGGGATGAATTAGAATCTAAAGCCATAAATGCAAATAAGGAAAAAGGAGAGGATTCTAACAGTGAAGAGGAAAGGCAACAACGGAAGGTAAAAGCTATAGGGAAGTCTTAGGAACCTGATATTAGAGATTCAAGAAAAATGCCAGCCAAGAGGCATAAATTCAGATGAATTGAGTTCATCTACATCCTTCTACTATTTATTCATGCACATAAATGATTATCTTGTAATTTTAATATTTGAGCTCTATTTACTCATCCTGTGCATCAATAAACAACTCAACACAATAGATGAAAATTGACATATTAACACAACAATAGCCAACTAAGTTATTGAAACTCAACTATTGATACCTCATTCTCCATCCAAATTACAAAATCGTTCCACTTTTTTTTTTGTAACATATTCTTTTCAAATTGCTTTGGATGGTAGCCATATTTCTCCTCCTGTCAAAACATGGCACATGAACTAGTTAAACTAATTAATATACAATCATTTACTTTTTCCAAGTAAATCAAATAAAAATATCATTTAACATATTAAATATACTTACAAATGTACAAATGAAGGCCTGTAAACCTTTCTAGCTGCTATGATACGTGGCACGAAGTTTCTCAAGCCTAGCCTTAGAGGCCTTATCCTTAAACATATACTAATTTAATTTAAATATGCACATATAAAATTTAAATATCATTTAATAAATTTGATATAATTTGGTGGGAAAATTCAAATACCTGCGTACTCTCGTCACCAGACTTCCTCCATGCTTCGGAATTCTCATATTGTTTTACAAGCTCTTTCTGTGCAACCAGATTGTTTTTCTATGTATCTGGCAAGTGTTGTCCAGTCCACATTAACCAATTTTTTCACTGCCTCTACCCCCAATATGGAATCCTATTCATCTTTATCTTTGTCAGTCTCATGTCCCTATATATATATATATTTAAATTATATTTCTTCTTTTAAATTTAGAAATAAAAAACTAAAAAGTAAAATTCAAAGAAACAATGGAAACATTTACAAATTTGTAAATTGACAATGAATTACCTCATTGTGGACAGAGTTTGCTGAAAATGCTCACTTCCCTCCATTGCTTGAAATTTTGAGGTGACCTAGGGAAAATTATTTTCATCTAGTCTATGGAGGCAAATGAAGTACACACTATCAGGTATGAGAGTTTTCATCCATTTTGTGGTATGAAAGTTTTGTTTTGTGGGAAAATATGTTCGTTGGGTTTGCTTAGTGTTGATAACCTAGGGAAAATACGTTCGCTCGGTTTGCTTAGTGTTGATAACCTTATCATGTAAACTCTTTCATAATGCAATGTTGAATGAATTTGTCATGGCATCGGTGACTATGGCACAGCTAGGCAAAACCAAGCGGTTTTTGCGTTTATTTTCAGTAGTTGCTTAGTAGTGACCGACCCAATTCGTAGATTTTCCAAGCAGTTCACTATTTCCTTGATACCCAGGTTAGGGAAAGAATACAAAGGAATCCTCGCTTCGTGCTATAATATTTTGAGCCAAAGATCAAATGGGTAGGGTAAAGTTTTTTGTTGGTTTCTCAAAGGTTTTGCAATTTAGAGGTTGCCTAGACTGGCTAGGGTATGAACCAGTAAACAATCACGAATTCAAATGCAATACAAAGAGCAATAAATAATTGTGAATTCAACCAAGAAAAAAAATGGTAACCTTACCTATGGTGTCGCAAACTAAATAGAATTTCTCATCAGTTGTTGGTAGCACCCTGCTCTCTTCCTTCACGCGATGTTTTTCCCCTTTTTGTCATCTAATTTCTTCCTTCACGCAAGAAAGTTTTAAATTTTTTATTTTGATTCATTATTTGACATTTTAATTTTTTTATTTTGATTCATTAGTTAATGCCAACTTTAGCACCGACTGTTGGCCATTAATGTAATCTATTTGGGACATATAAGGCGGTGTCAAGTGCGCCTAATTTAGCGCCTATCATTGATGTATAGTGACTATTTTCATTGTTGTGTATCACAAGATCAATAGTGTTGGAAATAATTCCAACTCCTACCTTATTTTTGTTACCACCATTGTCCCATGGCTTCTTCATCAGCTCAATGTGTTAGAGCAATTTTCACCATGGTCCAAGATGCCCCATCCTTCTCGGCGGTAGTGCGGTGAAATATTTTGTGGCTGCACGCGAGTCTTCCTTATGTTCCTGGCGGAGTTTTTGTGACTCCCGTAGTCCCGCAAGTCTTCTACCATTGGCGTGTGGTAGTGTGGTGACCACCATTGTCCCAAGGATCCTTCATCAGCTCGGTGTGGTAGAGCGGTTTTTACTACGGTCCCGCAAGTTTTTTTTCCTTCTCGGTGGTAGTGTGGTGAAAGCTTTTGTGGCATAATTTTTACTCACAGAGGAGGCCATAGAGAGAGGATGTGGACAATGTAGAAATACTAAATTGCTGAGAAGAAAGTGGGTGAAAATAGATGAGACAATGGAATTTGCAGATACAATAGAGGTAAGAAGAGAAAGCAACCTCAACCAAAGGAGGAAGGTGTTTGTGAATTCAAAAATGCTACAACATAGAGGAGATAAAGTCATTTTTTTGTCCATGAGGCCTCTGAGGTCAAACTTATTGGTTGAAAATGCACAGGAATGGTGATTAAATGTGATTCTATGATCAAGGGAAAAGTTTGAAAATTAGGATAGCCAAAACATGATATCAATATGTCAAATATGACTAAAGTGAGGTTTTTTTATAATTGGTGTACTAAACATTATTTACTATTTTGTGTATTATAAGGGCGAGACGAGGCCATGGCAACAGATTGTGTCATATCAAATGAGGACACAACGGATGAAGCAGGACATCAGATACTCAAATTTTGACTTAACTTAGGAAAAAATGATCTAATGGCATTTTGTGATATGTCCATCCTTTTTCACAGTATTATTGAAATTTTAAATGTATTATCCAATCTTGAAATAAATTAATGCATGTTGTTGATTATTTTAGATGGAGATTGGAGCAAATGTAGAGTCTAAACTCTCAACTAGAAAAAGAACAAGATATGTACGTGGACATGGACCTAAAACTATTATATCACATAGATGATAGTGGGTGGAAGATTATATGACAATGGATACTACAAACACAAAAAATGGTTGCACTAAAGAAGAGGTAGGTTTGGACTATAGTACATGGGATTAATACTTTGAGAAAATTGTTGTTTGTGGATGTTCTATATGTCGTGGAAAGAAACAATTCAAATGAGCGATTGTACAAAGACATTACATATATGATGAGCTTCTAGTCAGTAGTATGCCTCCTAAAATTGATTCAAATCCAATAGGAATTATGGTGAGGAATTTTCCAATTTGATATAAATAACATGTATACTTCATTTAAACATTATTTTATATTATTTAAATAACTATTTTTTTCTTAATGGATACTTGCAGGATAAAGTTCTTGGTTTAAATTTTCCTAGATCACTGGCTTCCAGCCTAGAGGGCAATGTTCATTTATCAGATGATACATCTAACAAAAATATGTGCCCATATACTAGATCAGAAGATGAGGAATTGATAAAAACGAGTAATAGAACAAGAACCGGTGTGAAGATGCATAATTTTCTTAAAGGGGAAGGTGGACTACATACCCTATGAGAATGAATGTGATGGAGATGATGACTTGCCCTTGAGTTTGAGATCAATTTACAAAGAGACATTTGATCGTCGACTATATTGCACTTGGCCTAGTGATCAACAACTACCTAGAGTGTATGAGGTGTTTCAATTTTGGGGATACAGCTACATGATATGACCCTCCAATATTCATGGAGTGAATCTAGGCCTATTTATTGTCCAAAATTTACATGTGGGATCCAAACATAGAAACAATTCAAAACAAACCAAGTTAGGATATTAATGCCATATTATGGTCTATCATATTATAGTGGTGAATGGAGAAGGCTAGCAAAATATAAGCCTAGCATGTCAACATATGGTATAAATTTGAATATGTATACACATCGTCTCCAATTGGAAAGTGGAAAATAAATGAATAGAGGTCATGTTATGTATATAGATGGATGTGCATACACACACAAAAATATTGCAAGATTTATAAATAGTAGTAAGGGAAGGGACCCTACTGTAAGACCAAATTGTTAATTTGTTGAGGTTATAAATGATAAAGATGGAGATATGGAAAGAGAGGTTGATATATTGATAATGGTTGAGGCTATTATGGACCTTACCATTGGGGATGAGTTATTGATTGATTACCCCTTCTTAAAATGCACTCTTGCACGAAAGAAGAGGGAAGAACAAGGTCTCCCTAAGGATGTTCTTAAGGGTAGAAAACCAAAGAATAATAAATGAGTGTGGACTAATATTTTATAAACTATGTTGTCAAAATTGTGTTTTATAGCAATTATTGTATAAAAAAGGTAGTCTATAAAATAATGTTCCATTATTCAAATGATGTATATATGTTCATACAATTTATATAATGTCTAATATGTATGTCGTTCATGTGTAGGTATTTTTCTATGAAGATATTTTTCAATGATGATGAAGATGATGCAGTTCAAGATGAGGATGATGATAATATTAAATAATTGAAAGAAAATATGAACATTGATAATGATACACTAGATGACATTGTAGAAGAAAATAATGGCCTAAACTTTGAAATGCTTCAATAATATTATGTTGTACTTGGAAAATTGAAAACCTATTTTATTCTCCTAGCAAGCTTTTTTATTTTCCATTATTATTCTAGACCAAACATCATTTGCGGGGATGTCCTTTTACACCAATCTTAATTTTTATGAAGTTCACGAACCTGTTGTCAAACAATAAATTCCTTTCGTATACAGGAAATGTAAAGGCTTCATTTAAGAAAAGATAAGTAGTCTCTTTCTGAGGGTAATCCACATGCAAAAAGTAAAAAGCACATAAAAAACAATTGTACAGTAGAAAATCAGATTCAATCAATTATGTCTTATTTCTCTTGCACACTTATCTGAAAGACATAGGGCATTCACCATACATTTCCCTTGACAAAGAAAACATATGCTTTCATTTATTTTTGCTGTATATCTTAGAAGTGAAATTGTTGTTACATAATGATGCACTGAGAAAATAATATATATAAAAAAATGCAAAGAAAATGTTTGAAATTTAACATGCAACCTACTGTGTTGTGTTGAAAGGAATCAAGATTAACTGGGAGAAGAAATAAAAATAAAATTTTGATGATCGTACTTAAAAGTGAACAAGATATGAAAAGTGTGGACAATGATGGTGCTGAAATTGAAAACCCTAATTATGATGGTATTATTGTTTTATTTCATTCAAGATAAAGAGCACCTACAATTTTGTATACATAGAAAATGAAGCTTTGAAACTAGTAAACTGAAAATGTAAACACTATTAGATTTTTCCTTAAACAATAATTCACATACTCACTTACAAAAAAGGTTGAAGCATTTTTTATTCAAACTCTATTTTATTTAGTAGACATAACAGTAAGAGAATATTTTCAAGTACAAGAATATATACTCTACTTCATAGAGAATAAGGAATTTTTTATAGAATATACAAGTACATGAATATATCATCATCATCATATCCTTAATTACCTATTGCAATATCCTTAAATTCTTCAATCTTTGGTATGAATTGTTGGCAGAAAAAATAGGATTAATTGGATGCTTCTTCCATTCATTTTGTATCAACATATGTTTGTGAAGACACAAAAGTTAATAAAATATTAATGCACGTAACTCACAATTATTTAGATAAGCAACTTTGTTAACTTTATTATTTTTAAATAGTTTCCAATTTTATGTTGAACATGTAACAAGGCAAAATAAGCTCAAATTTTCTAAAAAATTAGCAGCTCTACCAACATCCACAATAAATGCTTTACTATATCAGCATATTCATTCACATAAGCATAGTATTGAGGCTCAATAACTGATATTCATTCAAATATAAGAAGAAATAAGTATGGAAAACATAAGAAAAATACAGAATGATAACATAGTCATGGAGAATCTCTGATAATAAGATGTTCTCCATTATATTGCTTCAATTGATATATATTAATAACAAAAGTCTTCAAAATGGAAATGATATATGATGATGATAATTTCAAACTAGGCCTTGGTTTCCTATTTATATAGGAAGGAAAAATTTGCAGGCCTTTTACAAAAAGAAACAACCTTTCATAACTACTTCTTTTACTAACAACTATTTAATTAGCATAATTTAGGAAATAACAAGACTTAAGACATTTTGACATATGGTTCTATTATTCAACATAGAAGACCCATGATCATTGATTTGGAAAATTCTTCCTCTCCATGATGAACGTCTAAATTCTCTCGCCTCAGTGTCCTATTATTCTAAAACCAACAACTATTTAATTAGCATAATTAAGGAAATAACAAGACTTAAGACATTTCGACATATGGTTCCATTATTCAATGTAGAAGACCTATGATCATTGATCTAGAAAAGTCTTCCTCTCCATGATGAACATCCAAATGCTCTCGCCTTAGTGTCCTATTCTTCTGAAACCAAATACTTTTCCTCCCACTGACACACCACAAAATTTGATGGCCACTTATATTCCTGGATCTTTTACATGTTTGCAAGATGATTTTTACATCAACTATCTAGTAATGCCTTTGTATCATTGAAAAAATTTAGGTATCTCACTTCAAGAACAATCAACCTATCCATGATCTAATTTAACCTGGGAATACTTGTATCATCATCCTCCTGTAGATGAGTTACACACTTATCAACAACCTAACTGAATTCTTTCTTCCACTTATCCAAGTCCTTCAACTGATCACCATCTCTCATGATTTCAGGTATATACCACTATTTCTAGGTATAGAATAAATCCATTCATGTTACAATATTTTTATCAAACCCTTGTACATACTGAAATTCATCAGTAATTATCTTCACAGTTTGTTCAGTTGGCTTTAATGTTGTGGGTGCATCAAGAATTCTTTGTAGAAATTTGCATAACTTAGCCAAATTTTGGTGAATAGGCTGCTACCTTTTGAGAAAAGGATCTAATATAAGAATATGTGTCTTATTTGATCCATTTCCTACTAAAGTGTTTTATAACTATCATGCACATTCTCCAGTTTATCCATAACTAATTTTATCCTGTGCTCAAGAATATTTTCCATAACTTCACAAATTCATCTTTTCACTTCATCCTAGGTTTGATTTTCGGCCTTCTTTACATCATCCACTTCCTTCTCTGGAGTTTTTACCTGTTGTGTAGAAAGGTTCTTCACAATATCCATTAGAGCAATAGAAGGCTTGTATAACACCATCTCCTTGCTTTGTGAGGGTCCTGCTCCTCTTAATTGTTCTTTCAATTTGACAATCTCCATTAATAGTTTATAACTTCATCATTTATGAACCTTTGTCTCTTTTCATACTCCTTCAATCTATCTTCTAATCCCTTAACAGTTGCTCAAGTGAACATGGTCGAATGCATGGTAATTGTGGCTACCTCCAAAGGGGTGGTATCTTGTATTGTCCTTACCATCGTTTCCCCTTTCATCCTTTGAATTAAATCCAATAATTTTGGCTTCTATCTATTTTTTTGTTTGATCCATATGGCCAGGGTTATACCCAGTTCCACTCACACCTTCATCAGAGTCAAATTTTGCAACTAGCATTGGATCTTCCTAAGCCTGCACTTGATAAAGAAGAAACATTTTCTTTAATTCCAAGCCATGGAAAATGAGCATATTGCTCTTCAAGACCATTTCTCTAGCCTTCTGGGGGCTAATGTCCAAGTTGTCAACTCTTAATTCTTGGAAAGTTTGTGCTATAATTTCATTTTTCTTTGATTCTTCAATTCTTGCTTCAGTTGATTCCATCCTCTCTTGAAATTATTTTATCTTCATCTTCCTCCATAAATCCTTAAACTCGGGAGTCTTAATGAATTCATCATATTCTATGAATCTCTTGGCTGCAATTTCCCTTTCATCTTCATGTACCTCTATACTTGTTTTTTCTACATCACCCATCCTTTCCTCATGTTTATGGGCACTAGTCTCAAGGATGGGCTGATCAACTTCAATATCATCTATCAATGATTGTAGTATTGTAGCCACTTCCCCAGTATCACCCACCTCTTTAGTATCCTCATAAGGTCCTAACTGTTCAGTGCTTCCTATCATCTATCTTTTGGGAGGTAACTACCCCATGGGAGGATCAGAGGTTTCACCCGGGGTATGCTCTGTAGTTGCACCACTACCATGTTCTTCAAGATATGCTTCCCTCTTTTTGTACAAATCTTAAAATCTACCAATTATCAATTCTATCCTCTTGATGGGGTCCTTTTCCTCAAAAAAGTATCCTAGGAAATTCTTAGACGTCTACTTCGTCCTTTCTTCAAGCTTCTTCATATATTCCAATTTTTTCCTTCTACTAAATACATCATTATAAGTAATGAAGTTCCTTATGACATCTTCTTCAAAATCCACTTGGTGTGGCACTGTCATTTTGGTAAGAAGATTGTGCCTTATGTTGTTCATATGATTTTTAGGGTCAAAGGCTCTTTCTTTTCCATATTTCAATGCATATCTTATCTTCAAATAATACTGTAACTCCTCTAGTGTGTCTGAGCCTACAACCCAATCTTCACACTTGGTTTGGTTTGGTAGGAAAGTGCCTTTCTTCTACTTGTGCATTACATATTTCTCCATCCACATCATTTTCCATATAAATTCAAGAAAAGTTAATCTGAGGGGCACAAATTTTGGTAGTATGTGTGGAGCAACAATGCATCCATAAACTCTTATTATTGTAACTTTTGGGAGGAGGAACCAATCTCCAAAATTGTGTGTATGACCTTGCTCTTGTCTTAAAGCCAAAGGTCTCACTAGTTGCAACATTTTTTTTGACAATATTGGTATTGCATACCCAAGAACTTGAAGGATTATGTGTACAAATTCTTCATAGAATACAACAAAGCTTGAATTCTTGCACCGACTGTCTCAAATATAGCACCATTTCTAGACAGGTGTGGGATTCCCTTTCTCATCTACTATAGCCAAGTCCATTTTTTTATTACAATGGTTCCTATTCTGGTACAATATCAGATGACACATTAGGGAATAGTGTCTGAATGTAATCAGTGCTCTATCCTCTATAACTTGGGAGAATTCATCATCTAACACCTTGTCAAGGTATGAAGAAAATTCATATTCAATATTAGTTTTAGGGTTTTGAATTCTCATGGCCATCATCATTAGGCCTATTGGAATTTTTTCTTGAGCATCTATCCCCAACACTTGGCAAAGAGCTAAATATGTATTCACAAAGTAATACTGAAAATCTATCACATTAAATGGTTCAGTAGTGGTAGTAGAGATGGGGAATTTTTTGTTACCAATGCCTCTTTTCATATATAGGGGTACCTCATCACTTCTATAAGTCTTTTTTAACCTAGCATAATCCTCCTCACTTTTTTGTTGGTTTATCTTGGTCAAAGCCTGCTTTTTTAAGCCAAAACAATCAATGATGGCTTTTCTAGTTACTTCTACCAATACTGTGTCATTTGGAAACCTTACTATTTTGGTAGTTGACTTATAGTGTTTAGCTAGTAGTCTGATAAATTCTACATCAACAAACACATTTGGGACAATCAACCTTGCTATATCCAACATCCAAGCATTTGACACTGGAATCTTCTCATTTCTCTTACTATAAAAATACCAAAATAGGTCCCATCCAGATTTGGAAATGAGGGCATCCCTACAACTTTGTGCTGTGTCCATGAGAAAATTCTTATTACCCTCTTTAGTACACCCTGGAAGTATATCTACTATGGATTGATGGAGTGGTCTCTTCTTTACTTTAGGTTCTTCATATTTAATTTTAGATTGAATTTCTTTTACTTTTGATTGTTTTATTTTAGGATGGAGTGCTTTCTTCTTTACTTTAGGTTCTTCATCTTTAATTTTAGGCTGAATTTCTTTTACTTTTGATCATTTTCTTTTAGGAGGCATGTTTCAATTTTCTCTACTATGGCTTTAGATGACAAAACCTTGAAAGATTTTTTAAATTAACAGAGCTCTTTCAAAGATTTTTCATGCACTTACCCGAGTATTTTACGCTTGCAGGACTTCTTCTTCTTGTATCCTTAGCTCCTTCCATGCTAGTGCACTGTAATTGAGTGTGATATTGGGAAAACTCACTTATCTTTGGATGGCGTGGTATTCAGTCATATTAGTTTTGGAAACTATTAATAATTTAATAGCATTTAATTTTGGCAGCTGATGTTACTTTCTACATTTATTGCTATAAATTGGAATCATATAAATTGTAATGATTCCATGATTATCGTACTACCACTATCTCTTATTATACTCTCTATGTTATGGAGGTGTTTTTCCCATCCATTCTACTATTTACCACTCTACTACCTTGCTCAAGGCTTCTTGTTGCGGGGTTATGGTGTATACCGCTGTACCACATATGTTGCTCACCTTCCTGATAGTATAGTGGTGTATGCTTTTGATCATTATTTAAAGAGTTTTGATGATATAATCTTATTTGTCTTACCGGTATCTCAATGTCGCATCAACATTAGATATTATGTTCCTCTGATCTTGGTTGCCAGTGTCAATGAGACAAGTTAATATCTCTTACCGATATGTCACTATCTGATCGATATTTTCCTTTGGTGATATTTGTTTATATATCAGTGTAACTCTTCCATGTCGGGGAGACTTTTAATTATCATTGCGGTATAGTATTTTTTTTCCCTTCCCTTCTAATTTTTACCACACTTCTGCCTTGCTCAAGGCTTCTTGTTGTAGGGTTGCGGTGTACACTGCTCTACCACATATGTTGCTCACCTTCCCGATGGTATAGCAGTGTATTTTTTTGATCATTACTTGAAGACTTTCGATGAGACAATCTTATCTATCTTACTGATATCTCAATGTCTCATTGATATTACTTCGTTATATCCAAGAGTTGTGTTTCACCGAGCACTTGTAGATATACCTTGCCGATGTGACATAAGTGATTCTCTCCTTGATATGCCCATATCTTGTTGAAATTTCACTATTTTATATTGTTGATGAGACATATAAATAAGTCTCTTCAACGTAGGGGTGTCTAATCCGGCACTAAACCCGAAGCTACACTTGAAGCTAAAGTCGAAGCTACACACGATGCTAAACTTGAAGCTAATTTTGGTGCTAAATACAACACTAATTTTGGCACTAATTAGCACCAACTTTTGATGATCAATGTAATAAATGCCAAAAATTGTGCCAACCCGATAAATAGCACCAACGTTTTCAAAAAATTGCCAAAAAAATACATTAAAACGGTGGGTGGAAGCAAAAAATAGAGCAAATCATAGGGATTTGTTGTAGTGTAATAAATCCTTACAATGAGGGTAAACTTCCCTTTTATCTATCCTACATTGGATAAAAATTAGGAGAGACTTAAAGACCTCTAATGTTACTTCATGCTTTGACCTCCTTAGCATTGAGAAACTAACTAATTTCTTGATATAGCTCATTTAAATCCTCTTCAAATTCTGCAATAAGGTGTAGGATATAATGCTTTTTAACTTTCTTAACTTAAAGACTTGAATACATTCATAGAGGCTCAAACAGATACTTCACCTTCCCTAGATAAATGCATGGTGGTTAATTTTGAATCTCTCTTTTGCTAATTTGTCCTTGATGACAATATGTGTTACAGTCTGGCATCTTGGTGGTTGTTTACTCAATTGATCTGCTTCATTTTTGATTGGCATATTTACTTCATTTATGATACTATATTTGGTGGCACTGATCTCTTGACTCCTTGTGCAGCTGTCAGTTAAGGAATCTTGGTTACTGGTTTATGTTCCATTGATCAGGTGACATGCTTCTATTTTGACAATTTGTGTTACAGTGATTCACTTGATTATATGATATTGGCATGTTCAGTGTTTTGCAGGTTTATATGTTTTTGTTTCATCTATTTCTAGAATCATGAAATTGATAATTCTTTTGACCATCTTTAGAGTTATCTTACTCTATCCTCATTCAGATAATGATCTCTAGTTCTTGATGCTTGGGTTTATAAGATGCATTTGGCTTTCAGTTTTAAGAAAACCCTATCGGGCTTCTTTAACCAACTGATAATGGTTTGGGCATATGTCATAAGATATTGTGTCATGGGCATATGGTTTATGGTTTTTGGCATGGGTGAAAGGAATTTTGAATTTAGCATGAACGATAGCCTTTATCATACTTCATAAGTCTTTGGGTATAAATGGTATTTTAATGGTGGCAATCGATTCTGAACATTGGCAAAGATGTGATCATTCCTATGCATATGATTTGGTTTCTTGGTCAACACTTTTCTAGGCCTTAAGGCCGACAACAGGTATATGGTGTTGATGATTTTTAATAATGTCACCATGGAAGTGACTTGGGGACATTATTTCTACAGAATTTGACATTTTATCTGCTATAATGCAAGGCATTATTTAAGTTAACATTACACATGCTTTATCACTTGGTCAATAGTTGATAATGAGAAAGATGTTTGGTCGGCATGATTTTATTTGAACAAGCCATGGACTTCAAAAGGAATAATGAGTTCTTGAATTATTATGTTAGTCCTTTTAGACTTCAATATCAGCATTTGAATAGTCACCGATCTTTTGTTTGGCTAAGGATTTTTAGGTCAATCTTTTGCTTCACTTGTTTGAGGGTTTGGAACCCTATTCTGGCCACCACCATGGAGATTTTCTCATGGCCTTTTCTCTATGTATGTTGTTGGCTTTGTCACCTTGGATAGCGTATGGGGAATGTTGGAAGACCATTACAATGGTTGATGGTTGTGTCATCTTCATGTTGTTTGGTGAAGGCTCGACATTGGAAGGAGTCTTTGCCATTTTTTCTCATTGCAAATCTAGTAAACATTTTCATGATAGCATCTCCATCATTATTCTCAGGTATTCATCTTTACAACTGGTTCAAAGAGCTATTACTTCTACTAGAAAAGATAATAGAAGATATGTGTTTACTTCTAAATGGAAGAATGGAAAATAGGTTTATTCTTTTCTCAATCAGAACTAAAATGATTTCACACGATTAGAATTGCATTTCATAACAGTTTTACTATATCTGAATTATGAGATAATGGTTTTTGTTTGGCGGAAATCATGAAATCTTTGAATTTCTTCAGTTTCTTACCTAGGTTCATTTACAACTACTCTTGAAAGCATGATTAAAGGATTTCGGTTATAGAGCATTGTGTTTCAGTTACTTTACTTGAGAAGCAATTTCAGTGGCTATTTTTTTTATGGAATATGTATTATCTTAATGTTGGTTTGTTAAGCACTACTTGTGCAGGCTACTTGAGAAGGAAACCTTGGGTACTCAGGCATTTTTTTGTTTTTGCATGCTACTTGGGTATTCTTGTCAAAATAGTTTCTACTTGCAAATCTTTCCCATAGGAACACTGAAACACCTGGCAAGGTTACTCGAATGGAAGTTGGTAACTTGATGATCACCTCTATTTTTTTTTTGAAATACAACATACTATTGTAACCGAAATATGTGAGTAATGATGAAATCTATAAATTGAAGAAAAAGAAGAGATTAGGGCTTCAATATTACTAAAAAATAAAAAGAGAAGAATGTAGAGATGTACTATGAAAAATTGCATGAGATTTAGGGTTATTATTTTTTCTGTAAAAATTGAAAAGAGAGAGTTAACTGTTTGGAGAGAACCATGAAATATGCATGAGAAAAAGTGTGAAAAAACAATGTGAGAACATATCACTGTGAATGCATTAAGGAGAAGTTGAGCATTGAGATTGAAAATAAAATATATGAGATATTTCCTCAAGTTGTCTTAAGGCTTGACAATGGGTTGAATTCTAAAGTGCTATTGTTGACATTTGAGAATTGTAAACATTTTCTATCAAGAGGCACTTGACTGAAATCAAGGAAATAGAGAGATCCTCAGTAACATTGTATGATTTAGTGAAAATAGAAAAGGGGTTGGTGCTCGTTGAAATTGGTGTTTCTAAAAGAGGGGCTGGTGCTCCTTGAGTTGGTGCTTAGAAAACAACCTATGAGGCATTGTCAAAAATGATTATTGAAATGAAAGCCTAAAAAAGGCAGTAGGTTAAGGAGTGGTTTTTCTACCCCAGGAGGGTTTTCCACTCGGCATATATTGTGTTTATTTGAGTATTTGTGGTTCATTTGATTCAGTGCATGAATGCTTTAAAATTCTATGTTTCACTATTCTCATTTCAGTTTATGCGATTGCATTCAATACATGAATGAGTTTATCATTGACAAATGAGAGCATGCATTTGGTTTATTTTAGTTTTAGTAAAATTTATCAAAACAGTTAATGACACTGATTCACCCCCCCCCCCCCTCTCAGTGTCTTTTCACTCCAACAATTGGTATCAAAGCCTAGGGTCCTCTGATAGGCCTTTCCAACATAGGATTGATTCTAGCCTTGAAGTCTATTCAAAATGTCTCAAGATCATGAAGGCACATCCATGACTAGAGCTCCATTATTTGATGGAATTGATTATGTATTCTGGAAAATCAGAATGGAGACTTATTTAACTTCTATTGACCTCGATGTTTGGAGCATAGTATTGATTGGGTACACTGTACCAGTTACTCTGCCTACTACTTCTGATGAAAAGAAAAGATATGAAACCAATGCAAGAGAAAAAAATGCTCTCCTGTGTGCATTGACTAAAGATGTCTTTATTAAAGTCATGCACTACAGCTCTGCTAGGGAAATCTAGGTTAAACTTGAAACTATCTATCAAGGGAATGAAAAAGTAAAATAGTCTAAAGTCCTCACTCTAAAACACCAGTTTGAAGAAATAAAAATGAGGGACGATGAAAAAGTAGCTAATTACTTTTTGAGATTTGATGAAGTTGTCAATTCCATGAAGGGTCTAGGAGAAGAGGTTAAGGAATTTGATGTTGTAACTAAGGTCATCAAAACCTTAAAAACAAAATTTGAAGCTAAGGTCTCTACTATAGAAGAGGAGAAACACTTTACCCAACTTACCCTTGATAGCCTTCAAGGCACTCTGACTACCTATGAAATGAGGATTAGGAAAAACAACACCTCTATAAAAGAAACAACATTTAATGTTGAAAGGAAAGAAAAGGATGAGCTCACTGAATTAGAATTTTCTAATTCCAAAAAATCCCACTTTTTGAGGAAACTCAAAAAGGGGTCTGGAAAGTATAAGGGAAAACTTCCCTACAAATGCTTTAACTATGGCAAAATAGGCCACTTTTCTACAAAGTGCCCCTATGTTGATCCAAATAGTGATAACGATAAATCTGAAAAATTGGCTAAGAAAAATGCCTATAGACCTAAACATAAATTCTACTTCAAAAAGAAGAAAATTTTGTTTAACAAAAATGAAACAGACTCTGAATCTGAAGATTCTTTAGATGAAGAGGATGAAAGTCTATTCATGGTTGAAATCACTCAGTAAGAAGAAATCAACAACAATGATGCTGAAGAAGGCGAAGTAGGCCTTGAAGGTGAATTGAAATGTGCTCTAAAAGAGCTAAGGAAACTTAAAAAACAAATGCGTGCTCAAGAAGAAAATTCTGCTCAAGATCTTGCACAAGAGCAACTCACAAATCTTGAGATAGTCTCATTAAAAACTCAACTTGAAGAATCCAAGAGAGTTGAAGATTGTCTTTGTATTGGAATAATCTTTAAAGATCAAGAAATTCAAAAACTTGAACATGAGATTGTAGATCTCAGGAAGACCATTGAGAAATATGAGAGTACTCTTAAACTGAATGACATGCTCAGTAAATAGAAACTAAACAAGGACAAAACAAGTATTGGTTTTGTGAAAGGTGAATGTTCAAATGACAATGCAAAGGATAATGTTGTTGCTGGATACAAAAGTGTTGAACCCAAATATCCTGATTATGATAAGGATCATGTTCATCCTTTTAGGAGTAACAAAATGGCATATAATTCTAACCCTTTCTTTTATGGGTATTTTTATTTCTGCAACAAATTTGGTCACAAGGTGAGCTCTTGCAGATTTATAAATCCTAGAACACCTAGATTTGGTTATAGGAAAAATCTTGGATTTGCAAGACAGATTAGATGTTTCACATGCAAGTCCATGGGTGATTCTGCTAAGCAATGTAATGCTGATCAAAAGAATAAATAACAGAAAATTAAAAAGGTCTGGAAACCCAAAGCTGTCAACAACATAGAACAAATTGTGTTAGTTCAAACTACCTTCCACTCCAAGAAAGAGGACTTATGGGTCCTGGACAGTGGTTGTTCAAACCACATGACTGGTGACAAATAAAAATTCACTAATCTTGAAGACTATGTAGGTGGATATGTGAAGTTTGGAGACAACTCAGGAATTCAAGTCAAAGGTAGAGGTTCTCTTTCTTTGAATGAAGACACTCCTATTTACAATATGTATTAGGTAGAAGGATTAAAGCACAACCTTTTGAGTTTCAGTCAAATCTATGGTAGTGGATATCATGTCCCGTTCACTTCACAGGGATGTGAAATTAAAAATAAGTTTGGAAAAGCTATTGCTACTGGAAAAAGGACTAAGGGAAATGTCTAAAATTTACTTGACACTTTTGGAAATGAAAACAATCAAGGTATGTGCTTAATGAGTCATGTTGAAGAAAGTCGGTTGTGGCACAAGAGACTAGGTCATATTAATTTTGACAATATGGTTAGAATTAGTAAGAATCAGAATGTAAGAGGTCTACCTATTCTAAGAAAACCTAATAATGCAGTCTGTAAAGAATGTCTCAAAGGAAAGCAAACAAAGGTAAGCTTTAAATCTAAAGAACATTCTTCTACTAGACCTCTACAACTTTTTCATACTGACTTATGTGGTCCTAAAAGGACTAGATATATCAATGGTGAGAAATATTTCATTCTATTTGTTGATGACTACTCTTGTATGGTATGGGTTACTTTTCTCCAGCATAAATCTGAAGCTTTTGAACATTTTAAAGTTTTTAGAAAAATGGTAGAAAGGGAGTCAAATTTAAAATTGAAATGTCTAAGATCTGACAAAGTTGGTGAATTCACCTCACAAGAATTCATAGACTACTGTGATAGACATGGTATAAAAAGGCAATATGTTGCTACTAGAACACCCCAACAAAATGGGGTTGTTGAGAGAAAAAATAGGACTGTAAAAGAAATGGCAAGAACTATGCTAAATGAAGAAAATCTGCCAAACATATACTGGAAAGAAGTTGTTCATACAACTGTCTATATTTTGAATAGAGTCTAGATCAGAGTGAAATCCAATTTAACTCCATACGAACTATGGTATGGTAAATCTGCCTCAATTAAATATTTCAGAATATTTGGCTGCAAATGTTTTATTAAGAGAGATGATGATAAGTTAGGCAATTTTCAATCTAAGTCTGATGAAGGTATCCTTTTAGGATACTCTACTCACAACAAAGCCTATAAATGCTTCAATAATAGGCTGAATAAGGTTATTGAATATGTCAATATCAAATTTGATGAAAATCTTCTCTTAAATGTTGAATCTATGCAGGATCATGAGGAGGAATAATTTGAACTTGATATAAATTATGAAGGCTTTGAAACTGCAAAGCCTGAAATAGAATCAACAAGTCCTAAACTA
Organism: Sequoiadendron giganteum; assembly: GCA_007115665.2. Taxonomy (NCBI): domain Eukaryota; kingdom Viridiplantae; phylum Streptophyta; class Pinopsida; order Cupressales; family Cupressaceae; genus Sequoiadendron; species Sequoiadendron giganteum. The sequence goes on from CM021108.1 coordinate 558,997,162, forward strand.
GCTGAAGCAAAATCTGAAGATGCTGAAACTAGCTCTGAAAAATGTGTAACTAAAACTCCTTCAAAATCTCTTGCTAGAAACCATCCTAAAGATCTGATTATTGGAGATAAATCAGTAGGAGTTCAAACATGGAAAAGAACTATTAACTATGATTAAAAAGCTCACATAGTTGAGCTTACTACTTTCTATTTAATTACACAGTTTGAGCTAAACAAAATTGATGAAGCTCTAACTGATGAATGCTGGCTTAATGCAATGCAGGATGAAATTGATGAAATTGAGAAAAATCAAACTTGGGAGCTATTCCCAAGACCAGATGACAAAAATTCCATAGCAGGTAAATGGATTTTCAAAAACAAAGATGATAAAAATGGCCATGTTGTTCACAACAAGGCTAGATATGTCTACAAAGGATATGCTCAGCAAGAAGGTATTGACTTTGGTGAAACCTTTGCACCTGTAGCTAGACTTGAATCAATTAGAATTTTCTTGGCCTATTCTATTTTCAAAAACTTTACTATATATCAAATGGATGTAAAAACTACCTTTCTGAATGGTTATTTGGATGAAGAATTTTACATAGAATAGCCTAAAGGGTTTACTTGTAAAAACAAACCTAGTCATGTTTACAAGCTAAAAAAGGCTCTATATGGCCTAAAACAAGCTCCTAGAGCTTGGTACTCTAGACTGGGCAGTCACTTATTGTCAAAAGGTTTTATTAGAGGAGGTGTAGACAACAATATCTATGTTAAAATTGAAGGTTCTAATATTTAATTGTTGAAATCTATGTTGATGATACAATCTTTGGCTGCAACAATATTGATTTAAGTCAAAAATTCTCACAAATTATGGAATCTGAATTTGAAATGTCAATGTTGGGAGAACTATCATTCTTTTTAGGTCTTCAAATCTCTCAACTTGAAACTGGTATTTTTCTCTCTCAAACAAGATATGCAAGAGAGATGCTAAATAAATTTCAAATGGATGAATGTCATCCAGTTAGCACTCCAATGGCTACTAGTTGTAAACTCAGCAAGGTTGATGATTCTCCTGATGTAAATGCAACTGACTATAGGTCAATGATAGGCAGCCTATTATATCTAATAGCCTCAAGACCCGACATAATGCAAGTTGTTTGCATAGTTGCACGATTTCAGTCATCTCCTAAGGAATCTCATATTAAAGTTGTTAGAAGGATTCTTAAATATGTTCAAGGCACTATTGATTATGGACTCTGGTGTCCCAGAAGCAATGATTTCTCATTAATTGCATATACTAATTTTGACTAGGTTGGTTGTTTGGATGATAGGAAAAGCACCAGTGATGTTGCTTTCTTTCTTGGTGATCGATTAGTGGCATGGCACAACAAAAAACAAGAATCTATTTCACTTTCCACTAATGAAAGAAAAATGCATTGCTGCCACCTCTTATTGTACTCAAGTAATCTGGATGTCATAGACATTAGCTAACATGGGTATTGAAATCCCTAAACCTGTTTCTATTTTGTGTGATAATACTAGCGCAATCAATATCTTGAAAAATCATGTTATGCACTCTTGCACTAAACACATCGCTATTAAGTTTCATTTTCTTCATGAAAAGGTGTTGGCTAACAAGGTTTTTGTGCAATATGTTCCTACACAAGCACAGGTTGCTGACATTTTTACAAAACCATTGGTTAAAGAAGTATTTGAAAGACTTCAGTCTAGATTGGGATTTGTCTCTCAATCTTTGCTATCTTAAATACTCTATCTTGGTGATAGGGGGAGTTGGTTAGCTCTCCTTGCAACTTATTCTTTGCTGCTCAAATGTTATATCTACAGCTTCATGACAATTCTCTATCGGTTCTGGTTCATTACTGTTTCTTCCCTTTATCCTTGTGACAAAAAGGGGGAGAATTATGAGCATTTGGTTCTGGTTCATTTTTGGCTTGGTGGCTCAGTTTTTGCCATCAAGGACAAAGGGGGAGTTTTTTGAATCTCTTTTTTGCTAATTTATCCTTGATGACAATATGCGTTACAATCTGGCATCTTGGTGGTTGTTTACTCAGTTGATCTGCTTCATTTATGATTGGCATACTTACTTCATTTATGATATTATATTTGGTGGCATTGATCTCTTGACTCCATGTGCAGATCTTGGTTAAGGAATCTTGGTTACTGGTTTATGTTCCATTGATCAGGTGGCATGCTTTTTTTTTGACAATTTGTGTTACGGTGATTCACTTGATTATATGATATTGGCATGTTCAGTGTTCTACAGGTTTATATGTTTTTGCTTGATTCATTTCTAGCATCATGAAATTGATAATTATTTTGATCCGCTTCAGCATTATCTTACTCTATCCTCATTCAGGTAATGATCTCTGGTTCTTGGTGCTTGGGTTTATAATATGTAGTTTTCTTTCTATTTTAAAAAAACCCTACCGGGTTTCCTTAACCAAATGATAATGGTTTGGGCATATGTCATAAGATATTGTGTCATGGGTATATGGTTTATGGTTTTTGGCATGGGTGAAAGGAATTTTGAATTTAGCATGAATGATAGCCTTTATCATACTTCATAAGTCTTTGGTTATAAATGGTATTTTAATGGTGACAATCAATTCTGAACATTGGCAAACATAATCACTCCTATGCAATGTATTCAGTTTCTTGGTCAACACTTTTCTAGGGCTTAAGGCCGACAGCAAGTATATGATGTTGATGAGTTTTAATAATGTCACCATGAAAGTGACTTGGGGACATTATGTCTAAAGCATTCAAAATTTATGTGCTATAATGCAAGGCATTATTTAAGTCGACATTACACATGCTTTATCACTTGGTCAATAGTTGATAATGAGAAAGATGTTTGGTCGGCATGATTATCTTTGAACAGGCCACGGACTTCAAAAGGAATAATGAATTCTTGAATTATTATGTAAGTCTTTTAGGACTTTAAAGATTATCAACATTTGAATAGTCATCAATCTTTTGTTTGGCTAAGGATTTTTAGGTCAATCGTTTGCTTCACTTGTTTGAGGGTTTGGAACCCTATTCTAGCCACCACCATGGATATTTTCTCACAGTCGTTTCTCTGTGTATGTTGTTGGCTTTCTGACCTTGGACAGTGTATGGGGAATGTTGGGAGACCATTACAATGGTTGATGGTTGTGTTAGCTTCCTATTGTTGGGTGAAGGCTCGAGATTGGAAGGAGTCTTGGCCATTTTTTCTCACTGCAAATCTGGTAAACATTTTCATGACAACATCTCCATCATTATTCTCAGGTATTCATCTTTATACCTGGTTCAAAGAATTGTTACATCTACTAGAAAATATAATAGAAGATACATGTTTACTTCTAAATGGAAGAATGGAAAATAGGTTTAATCTTTTCTCAATCATAACTAAAATGATTTCAGATGATTAGAATTGCATTTCACAATAGTTTTACTATATCTGAATAATGAGATAATTATTTTTGTTTGGGGGAAATCATGAAATCTTCGAATTTCTTCAGTTTCTTACCTGGGTTCATTTACAAATGTTCTTGAAAGCATGATTCAAGGATTTCAGTTATAGAGCATTGTGTTTTAGTTAATTTACTTGAGCAGCAGTTTTTGTGGCTATTTTTTTATGGAATATGTATTATCTTAATGCTGGTTCCTTAAGAATTGCTTGTGCAGGCTACTTGAGAAGGAAACCTTGGGTACTCATGCATTTTTCTATTTTTAGATGCTACTTGGGTATTCTTGTCAGGATAATTTGTACTTGCAGATCTTTCCCATAGGAACACTGAAACACCTGGCAAGGTTACTCGACTGAAATTTGGTAACCTGATGATCACCTTTGTTTTGTTTTTGAAATACAAGATACTATTGTAACCGAAATATGTGAGTAATGATGAAATCTGTAAATTGAAGAAAATGAAGAGATTAGGGCTTCAATATTACTGAAAAACAAAAAGGGAAGAATGTAGAGATGTACTATGAAAAATTGCATGAGATTTAGGGTTATTATTTTTGCTATAAAAATTGAAAGAGAGAGAATTAACTGTTTGGAGAGAACCATGAACTATGTATGAGAAAATGGTGTGAAAAACCAATGTGAGAACATATCACTATGAATATATTAAGGAGAATTTGAGCATTGAGATTGAAAATAAAATATATGAGATATTTCCTCAAGTTGTCTTAAGGCTTGACAATGGGTGGAATTCTAAAGTGTCATTCTTGACATTTGAGAATTGTAAACATTGTCTATCAAGAGGCACTAGACTAAAATAAAGGAAACAGAGAGATCCTATCTAACATTGTATGATTTACTGAAATTAGAAAAGGGGTTGGTGCTCCTTGAAATTGGTGTTTCTAAAAGAGGGGTTGGTGCTCCTTGAGTTGGTGCTCATAAAACAACCTATGAGGCATTCTCAAAAATGATTATTGAAATGAAAGCCTAAAAAATGGTAGTAGGTTAAGGAGTGGTTTTTCTACCCCAAGAGGGTTTCCCACACAGCATATCTTGTGTTTATTTGAGTATCTATGGTTCATTTGATTCAGTGCATGAATTCTTTAAAATGTTATGTTTCACTATTCTCATTTTAGTTTACGTGATTGCATTCAATACATGAATGAGTTTATCATTGATAAATGAGAGCATACACTTGGTTTATTGCAGTTTTAGTAAAATTTGTGAAAATGGTTAATGACACTGATTCACCCCCCCCCTTCTTAGTGTATTTTCACTCCAATAGTTAAAATTGTTACATGTGCTCCTACTAGTCATTATTCTTTCAAACTGATCTTGCGTACAAATAGGAGCATATTCCGATATGTTTCTCTACTATCTGGAATCTCTTGAAGGTGTTAGAGAAACAATTTACTCAACCATGGATTCCAAACTACCTCTTCAATAGTCCATTTATTTCCATCTTGTGCACTATCCTTTCACTTAGATAATAATGCTCATCAAATCTATGTCATCACTATATTTTCCCTATTCGAGTCTACTATGCACCATTGATGCCTATCACATTACCACCCTTATGATAAAAACCATAATGTTTTCTCTTTAGACCTTGAAGACTATCCTCTACTAGCAACCCTTGTAGCTTGCTACCTTCCTCAACAATGAACATCATTTTTATAGATAAATTGATCATTTCTACTTATGGACTCATTTTTTGAAAACCCCCTTGTGACTTCATCTTTGATTCTTCTCTTATTTTAACTCATAGTCCTTGAAATCTACTCTTTAAACTCATGATGAATGTCTCATTTTGGTTTCCATGTCCTTAATACTTGAAAGCTAGGAAATAGGGGGTTCCACCTTTTGGGAGATGGAACCTAGGAGCTTAGGACGTATTTCACTTTGTTTCACTCAAGGAAACCCTAGAGATCTCAATCCAAGGATGAAATGAAGGAAAGAGATATGTGAAAGGATGTCCTAGCATGTGATTAAATGCAATAAAAGGGGTTCACCACCAAGCTAGGGCTTTGAAAGACTACTAACATGAAAAACCTAATGATATGCAAAGCTCAAATAAATGACCTAGAAATGAATGCAAATAAGAACAATAAACTAGAAAAGGATAGAGGTGCACTTGGAAAGTTGAATGTGCGTGGAACAAGGTTTGAAACCCTAAAAGTGTTTATTTTGATGCACACTGGGACTCATACACCAGTAGGGGCGATTTAGTCCCAATTAGCGTTTTTGGGTAGCAACTAGAATTTGCTAGTGACAAGTCTGGGACTTCTAAGATTTGGAAAAAGCACTATACTGGGACTCATATGCCACAAGTGGAGTATCAGTCCCATTCTTCTTTTTTGAGAGGTCAAGATATGAGTCTTCTCTCCTATCTCTACTATTCCTTCTAAACTTGATTTTTGGATCTGAACCTACAAGAAGGACCTACAAAATAGAATATTGTGTTGATTTTATTATGGGGGGTTTTCCTTGGTCAAACCCCTAGTTCGGTATTTAAACCTTGATAGAAACAATGGATCTTGAAAGTAAATGTGAATACAAACCCCAATCTTAAATGTCTCTAAGATTAGGAAATCTAAAATGAAATGCAACCCTATTCCAATGTGCGAAAATGAAATGCATGAAGTTGATGACTCACTTTTAGAGATCTTTAATCACATCAATAATTCACAATGAGGTAGGTACCTTCCTTTAGGTAGAAATTAGAATGATAATGGAGGATGGAATCACTTAGGAAACAAGTCTTTAGGCTTGCCTCGACGACTAGTTGCATCTCCCCAACCTAGAATCCATCATGATTCGCTATAGACAACCATCATCAATCCTTGAAAATGCTATATCTTGAATGAAAGTGAGCTTGAAGACCAGAAAAAATGCTACAATGCTGTTCCAAGACTTCAACTTTTCTTTCTACTTTCTCTTGAATTCTCTTGTGAAAGAATGCTTGAGTGCTTGTGAATGCTTAGATCTTGAATTTCTTTCTCTAGATGAAAAAATGATTTGAACCCTTGCTTTTATAGGAACTTCATCTAATTTACCATTTATTAGATCTTAAATACCGACATCAACCAGAAATTTGAAATAAAAACCTTAATTTCCCACTCAAACCCTAAAAAGGGGCCACACGGGACTCATACTCCACTTGTGGCCTATGGGTTCCACCTAGGGGGACTCATATTCCCAAGGTGGCATATGAGTCTCATCCTAGCTTTTAGGGGTGGGCCAATGATGGGTTGTTAGAAAATTGAATACCTTTGTTGATTTTATTAGGATTTCAACTAAAATAAGCCTTGAGATCTAAAATAAAGGTTCTTAGGGGCCTATTAATGATGATTTAAAGGGTTAGGAATGCAAGGGTGTACTAAAATAGGTGGGTAAGTGCATGGATTTGTGGCACAATTTTCGTGCCAAATTGCAAAAAAAACCCATAATATGCCATATTGTGCTGACCAAATTTGGCACTCACCAAATGGCTTGAATTTTTCAATGAATGAAGAAGTGTGAGTTCTCTTTCTTTTTGCAATGACTTTTGGAATGCATTTTTCTAAACTCTTCCATTTTCGCTTTCTTTGCCAGGGAAACTATATACATGAAATAAAAATTTAAGTATAAGTTGACATTTACATAAGGACATTTACTTTCTTATACTTTAAGTTATATTTCATGTATATAGGTAGGATGTTTGAGAGTTGTTTCAGATCTCAAGGAGTTATAATGCAAATTCTATTTTTTGGAAGATCTTAAAAATTTCAAACTTAGTCAAATTTTAGTAATCAACAATTCAAATTTTAGTAATTAGGAGATCACATTTTAGTAGTCAGCAAGTTGTATCATCTTTCTCTCTCACTCTCTCCTTCTCTCTACTCTCTATTCTCTATCTCTCCACTCCCTCTCTCTCTCCTTTCCTCCCTCTCTCCCCTCTCTCTCTCACCCTTCTATATCCTCCCTACATCTGCCTCCCTCCCTCCTCTCTCTACTTCTCTCTATCTCTTATCTCTCTACATCTCCTTCACTCTCTACTTATCTTTATCTCCCCTCTCTCTCTTTACCTACCTCTCCCTCCATCACTTTGTATCTCACTTATGTCTCCCTCCCTACCTCTTTCCGTCTCTACTCTCTCTCCTCTCCCTCCATCCACCTACATCTCTCTCACACTCTCTATCCCTCTCTTCCCCCTCTTTCTCTCTAACTCTCTCCTCTCTATCTCATAATTATCTCTCCCTCCTTCTCACTCTCCCCTCTCTATCTCACCACTCTCTCTCTCTCACACAAACCTATATCTCCCTCGCTAACACTCCTTCCCTACCTCCTTCCCTCTCTACTTCTCTCTAACTATCCTCTCCCTCAATCTCTCTACCTCAATCTCCCTCCCCTTCTTTTTGTCTCTCTCCCAATCTCTCTCACTATTGTCCCTCCTTCCCTCCCTCCTTTTCTCTATCTCACCATTCTCTCTCTCTCACTCACACACACACCTCCATCTCTCTCCCTACCTCTCCCTCCCTCCATACCATCTCTACTCTTTATCTCTCCTCTCTCTTTCCCTCTCTATACCTACCTATCCCTCCATCACTCTCTCTCTCCATCCATCTCTATCTCACTTATGTCTCCTTCCCTACCTCTTTCCCTCTCTACTCTCTATCTCTCCTCTCCCTTCCTCTGCATACCTCTCCATTTGTCTCTCCATCCCTCTCTTTCTCTCTCACTCTCTCACTCTCTCACTCTCTTTCTCTCTCACTCTCTCCTCTCTATCTCACCATTATCTCTATCCCTACCTATCACCCCCTCCTCTCTAAATCACCATTCACTCTCTCCCACTTTCCCTCCTCTCTCACTCACTCCTCTCTAAATAACCATTCTCTCTCTATCCCACTTTCCATCCTTCCCTCTCTATGTCTCACTTATCCCTTTCTACATCTCCCTCCCTCCAACCTCCCTCCCTCTCTCTTTATCTCTATTTATCATTCTCTCCTTACCTCTCTACTCTATATCTCACCACTCTCTCCATCTCACTCTCCCTCCTTTCCGCTCTCCCTCATATCCCTCCCTCTCTCCTTCCCTCTCTACCTACCTCTCCCTCCACTACCTACCACTCTCTCTACCTCTCCCTCCCTCCCCCCTCTTTCTCTCTTACTCTCTCCTTCCCTCTCTAATCTCTATCTCTCCTCCCTTCCCTCTCTACTCTCTTTCTCCCTCCCCCCTTATTTTCTCTCTAACTCTCTCTCCCTCTCACACACACTCACCTCTATATCCTCTTTTCCTCTCCCATCATCCCTCCACTCTCTAATTATCTCTATCTATCATCTCTCTCTACATATCCTTTCCTTTCTATTTATCTTTATCTCCCCTCTCCCTCTCTTTACCCACCTCTCCATCCATGAATTTATATCTCAACCATGTCTCCTCCCTACCTCTTTCCCTCTCTAATCTCTATCTCCCCCCCCTCTCTCTCTCTCATGCACACACACACACACACACTTTTATCTCCTCCCTACCTATCCCTCCCTCCCCTCTCTACTTCTCTCTATCTCTCCTCTCTCTATGTCTCCTTCCCTCTCTACCTATATTTATCTCCCCTATCCCTTTGTTTACCTACCTAGGGTTGAGGGATTAAGGGTTAAGGGTTGAGAATTGTGGGTTGAGGGTTCAATGTAGAGGGTAGAGGGTAGAGGATAGAGGGTAGAGGGTAGAGGGTAGAGGGTTTAAGGGTTTAGGATTTAAGGGTTGATGGTTGAGGATTGATATTTTAAGGTTGAGGGTTCAGGGTTCATGGTCCAATTTATATGGTATAGGGTATAGGGGTAGAGGGTAGAGGGTAGAGCGTAGATGGTATAAGGCTTGATGGATTAAGGGTTGAGGGTTGAGGTATTAGGGTAGAGAGTTAACTTGGGTTTAAAGTTTTAAGGGTTGAGGGTATAGGGTTGATGGTAGAGGGTATTGGGTTGAGGGTTGAGTGTTTAAGGGTTTAAGGGTTGAGGGTATAGGGTTGAGGGATTAGGGTAGAGAGGGAGGGAAGGATGGAGGGAGAGATGGAGGGAGAAGTGAGATAGAGAGAAGGAGAGAAGAGGAGGGAGGGCTAGAGATATATGAGGGTTGAGGATCCATTGTATAGGATAGAGGGTTGAGATGTGAGGGTACATGGTTTAGGGTTTAGGGTTTAGGGTATTGGGTTGAGGGTAGAGGGTAGAGGGTAGAGGGTAGAGGGTAGAAGGTTTAAGGGTTTAGGGTTGAGGATTTAGGGTTGAGGGTAGAGGGTTTAGGGTATAGGTTTAAGGGTATATGGTTGAAGGATTAGGGTTCAGGGTCTAATGTATAAGGTAGAGGGTATAATGGTTGAGGTTTTAAGGGTTGAGGATTAAGGGATTAAGGGTTGAGGGTTGAAAATTGAGGGTTAAGGGTTTAGGGTGATCCCACAAAGTTGGTTTATAATTTTTGAGAGATAATAATTTTTTCTTAAATCACATATTTTTAGAAAACATAATGATTTAATCCTTTAAAAATTCCATTTTAAGGATTTCAATTGAAGAGGGTTTGATCAAACCACCTTAGATCAAACCCCCTTGGATAGAACCTTCTAGTTTTAAACCATACCTACAACAGAGTCTCCTTTACACCTATCAAAATGCTAATAAAAATCACTTTTGATTTACCTTTTGGGGGATCAAATGAATTCATTTAAAATTTATTTGAAATGATCATCGTAGTTCTCAGAATGAGCTATCCAACAAATATAATTTTAATATTTTTTGGTTTTATTATGTGTGTATTTTTTTAGTTTTATTAAACATAGGTTTTTCACAAAAAATCAAGCTCTTTTTTCTGCACATGTGGAAAAATAGCATATTATCAAAATAAAATTAAAAAAAATATTTTCAGGCTGGGTATTGAGATTCTTGATCCATTAAAAAAAATGAATTTTGATACATATAGAAAAATTTATGTTGTATACAGTCCACCTATGTTTCAATTGTAATTGGTTTGACTTCGAAACTTGATTAAGGAAAAAATATTTAATAAAAAACTATGAAACCAAATGAAAGTGCTAGATATCATAGTTAAAAATCTAAATTTGAAAAAAATATAATTTTATCCTTCATACAAAAAAAGTTATGTTGTATACAGTGAGTTTCACTCCTTAAAAATGTTGTTTTTAAAAATAGCTAGTTTTCAAAGGAGACAGAAAAAGAAGTGCAATTTGATTCCAATTTTTTTGAAAAAAATATATTTAGAATCTATAGAAAAAACATCACAAATGACTATTTTGCATCATCTTCAAATTCCTCATGGTTTAGCCGCTATAGGAGCTCGAAAGTGAAGATTTAGTTTAAAAAAATTAGTTGAGTGTCCAGTTGTCCCAAAAATTGTAAACCAATATTGTGGGATCACCATTTAATGTATAGGGTAGAGGAAAGAGGGTTTAAGGGTTTAGGGTTGAGATTTTTAGGTTGAGGGCAGAGGGTTGAGGGTATAGGGTTGATGGATTAAGGTTGAGGGTCCAACATATAGGGTACAGGGTATAGGGGTTGAGGGTTAAGGGTTAAGGGTTAAGGGTTAAGGGTTGAAGGTAGAGGGTTGAGGGTTGAGGTTTTAAGGGTTGAGGGATAAAGGGTTAAGGGTTGAGGGATTAGGGTAGAGAGTTTAATTTGGTTTAATGGTTTAAGGGTCGAGAGATTAGGGTTGAGGGTTGAGGGTTGAGGGTAGAGTGTTGAGGGTTTAAGGGTTTAGGATTTAAGGGTTGAGGGTTGAGAGTATAGGGTTGAGGGATTAGGGAAGAGAATGTGGGATGGATGGAGGGAGAAGTGAGATATATATATAAGGAGAGAAGAGGAGGGAGGGACAAAGATAGATGATGGTTGAGGATCCAATGTATAGGGTAGATGGTTGAGAATTGAGGGTATAGGATTGAGGACCTATAGGGTTGATGGTTTAGGGTATTGGGTTGAGGGTTGAGGGTATAGGGTTGAGGTATTAGAGTTGATGGTAGATGGTATTGGGTTGAGGGTATAGGGTAGAAGGTTTAAGGGTTTAGGGTTTAAGGGTTTATGGTTGAGGGTTTAGGGATGAAGGTAGAGGGTTTAGGGTATAGGTTTGAGGGATTATGGTTGAGGGTCCAATGTATAGGGTAGAGGATATAGGGTTGATGGATTAGGGTAGAGGTTAGAGGGTATTGGGTTGAGGGAAGAGGTTTTATGGGTTGAGGGTTGATATTTTAAGGTTGAGGGTAGAGGGTTGAGGGTATAGGGTTAAGGGATTAGGGTTGAGGGTTGAGGGTAGAGGGTAGAGGGTTTAAGGGTAGAGGGTTTAGGGTAGAGGGTTAAGGGTAGAGGCTTAAGGTTTTAAGGATTAAGGGTAGAGGCTAGAGAGTTAAGGGTAGATGGGAGAGAGATAGATGGAT
>CM021108.1:559009118-559063382 GCA_007115665.2 Sequoiadendron giganteum
GGGAGGGAGGGAGGGATAGAGAGAGTAGAGAGGGAGGAGAGAGATAGAGAGATAATTAGAGAGGGAAAGAAGGTGGAGATATTTAGAGAGAGGAGGCAAGGAGGGAGAGAAAAATTGTTATAGAGGGAGAGCTAGGTAGAGAGAAGTAGATATGAAAGGAGAGATATAGGGAGAGGTAGGGATGGAGAGAGAGGTGAGACAAAAATAGAGATATTTCTAGGTAGATAGAGGGAGGAGGAGATAAAGAGAAGTATAGAGGGAAGGAGGGTGGAGGAGATAAAGAGAAGTATAGAGGGAAGGAGGGAGGTAGGAATAGGTAGGGATGGAGAGAGAGAGGCGAGAGAGATAAGAGAGAGGAGGGAGGGATAGGTAGGGAGAGAGAGGTGAGATAGAGAGAAAGAGTAGAGAGGGAAGGGGAGAGAGAGAAGTGAGATAGGTGATAGAGATGTGTGATGGAGAGAAAAGTAGAGAGGTAAGGAGGAAGGTGGAGAGATTGAGAGGGGAGGGGGGAGAGAGAAATATGTATAGAGGGATAGGTTAGATAGCGAGAAGTAGAGAGAAAAGTTGGGTGAAAGGAAGAGAGAGCGAGAGAGAGAGAGGGAGAGAAAGAGAGGTGAGATAGAGAGAAGTAGAAAGGGAAGGAGAGAGAGGGGGAGATAAAGAAAATTAGAGAGGGAGGGAGGGAAGGAGAGAGAAGTGAGATAGAGATAACTAGAGAGGGAAGGAGAGAGAGAGAGGGAAGTGGAGAGTGATAGAGAAAGAGGGGAGAGAGAGGGAGAGAGGGATAGGTAGGTATAGAGAGAGGTGATATAGAGATAAAAGGAGAGGGAGGGGAGATTGAGAAATGAAGAGAGGGCAGGAGGGAGGGAGATAGATATTGGAGAGGGAAGGAGAGAGAGATGGACATGTATAGACATAGTTCTTGAGCTCAAGGGAGAGATTATCAGATAAAGGGATGGAGATAGTTGGAGAGAGAGAGGTCTAGAGAATAAGAGATGAAAATGAGTGAGATAGAGAGAGAAAGATGAAATTTGACCTCCTGATTACTGTAATTTGACATGCCAATTATTGAAATCTGACAAAGTCTAAAATTTTTAAGATCTTCCAAAAACTAGTATTTGCATTATAACTCCTAGAGATCTGAAATCACTCTCAAACATTCTTCCTATATACATGAAATATAAATTAAAGTATAAGAAAGTAAATTTCCATATGTAAATGTCTACTTATACTTAAATGTTTATTTCATGTATATACTTTCCTTGACAAAGAAAGAGAAAATCAAAGTGTTTAGAAAAATGCATTCCAAAAGTCATGAATGACATTTGGTGACCGCCAAATAGGTTGCATTGGGAAATACCAACCCAATGAGTTGGATTTTTCATTGGGAATCTCACCCAAAGGTTTGGACAACCATTTCATGAAAAAGATGTGATTTTTTGAAAAGGTGCCAAATTTCCTCATATTTTCATCTATGCTCCCCATCTCATTTGCATGTATTTCAATGCAAGTTTATAAAAAAATAATGATAGTGTTATCCTCTCTCTTAGTTATCTAAATATATAGAAAACACATCATTTTTATTTAGTTAAGGTTTTGATCCATGGCTTCTATTGTAAATGGCTTCATTTCTAGTCAAAAGCCAACATGTGCTAGTTTTAGGATAGATTTTCACTCATTCATCGAAACGTGAAACAAATTACATTTTTTTAAACTAGACTCCATTCTACACATGATGAAAAAAAATCAATTTTCGATTAGTTTTCAAAAAATTTATGGGGGAGCACACTCAAATTTCATTTTTCAGGATGTGTCCACTTTGAAAATTCATAAAATATTATATATTCATGAAAAAAAATATCTAAAAGAATGAGGATAAACTACATGGTGTTAGCTAATTTCTCACTATTGGAATTTTTGAAATTCTAAAAAGAAGTTAATCAAAAAGGGGGGAGCCCTTGGGCGCTATGCTATTTTTTTTGATAAAAACAAGACCTGTTTTGGGCCCCCCATTTTTCAGACCCTTAATCTTCATTAATTTCAAAAAAAATAGTAGCTTAGAAACTAGACTCGGAGCACTTCAACTTTTGTTCTTGCTGCATCTTGAAATTTTGAGCATAACTATCTTCATTTTCTCATACAAATCAATTTTTTCTGATTTTAGGAAAAAGTGGCATCTTAAGAGCTAAAATTGTGTCACAGATCCATGCACTTACCTAGGTCCAGATTAAGTGTGAAATAGTACCATCTCTAAGAGCACAATTTTCTACACAACAATACTAATGACTGCAAGCTCTCATTAGCTTTTGAAGACTACCCTTTACATCATGCATTTTTGCTCCAAACCTCAAACTCTTTACCATTATTTTGACACTCACACTATCATTATTTTTTTTTGTCATAAGAATTATGCTTAATCATTTGGTACTAAGTGGCATGCCTTAGGTCCTAATGAACTCATCCATAGCCTCTGTTATTTATGATTGAATTTTATCATTGGACCTCTTGCCACTTGTTGATGAATGTTTTTGCACACCTTCTCAACATAGGTAATACGTAGGTGCATCACCTCTCTTGAAAGGAAATATCCAGCAAGTTGTTGGAAATAGCCCCAAGGTCTCTCGGGTGTCAGATCATGACTTGCATGGGATACCTTAGTTGATGTTTGATGTGATCTTGCTAGTAATAACAGGGTGGACTTACATAAGCTTAGCTGAAAAGGAGGTTGATCTATGAATGAACTTTTAAAGATTGAAAGTTACTGTATGTTTGTTGCAGGTTCAAACAACAATTTTGAACTCCATTTCTAACTTAAGATTTGCCTTTACAATGTGCAATGAACCATAGCACAAGATACTTGTTAAAAAAGGAAAAAGAAGGAAAAGGCCAGGGAAGAGAGTAAGTTCTTGGATCTAGAACTACTAATGAATGGTGATCATGGTGGTTTCTATTGTGGACAACTTCCTAAATATAGAATCTCACTGAACCAAAAATTTCATAGTGTCATGAAATTTGTGCCATCTTCTAAGGACTACAGATTTTTACCATTCATCCACCACATACATGTATGAACAAAGATAAATATTTAAAGGCAGCTTCAAATTAGAGTCCAGTCTAACTTTACATGGCCATCTACCAACATAAAATAGCCAAAAGTATGGACAAGAAAGGCATCTACACAACAAAAATATTCACAACCATGGGATAGCATTCCTAAATCTACTGAAGTTAACTGAAAGGAAACTAAAATGGCAAAGTAAATTCAACTATATCATCTAATTGAGAGAGAATAATCATGAAACATGAGAAGAAACTCAAAAATGCACCAAATTCAATGTATTTCTATTGCAATTTCAGCAACATGTCATTACAACAACTCAACTCCTACAAAATGAGAGGAGGAGACCCCTATTTATAGTGTTGAAAAGGAAAACCATGTGGCCAAGATTTGATCCCATTGTGTGTCCAATATTCACTTACATTAGGGCTGCACCTACCCCCAAAATATATCATATTTTAAACTACACTTTTGTCCATATCCTTATTTTGGCCTCTAGTGAAAACATTGTAGCATTTTGTCTTTTGTTGATTGCTCTTTGTTGGAGCTATTCTGGAAGTAACTTTTTTCCATCAATAGGGTTTCCCTCTTTCTTCTTCAAGGCTACATATTCCATGAACTTTAGAATCACTTGTTGGAGCTTATCAACCTCTATGATGTCGGACTTCAACACTTGGTAGCTCCACTCCTCATAATTGTGAACATGCTTCTCCCAATCTTCATCATACTTGACGATGTGATCTATGAATAGCTTGGACTGGGTGAAGGCTTGGGCAGAAAAACTCATGAAATCTATTGTTATCTCGCTTGACATTCCACCTTCCATCCTCTTCTGGAAGTGAGGTTTCACTTTTTATGCATCGATCTGGACAATGGGTACATCGCACCTTTTCATTAGTTTCAAATACCGACTGCAATCTAACCAAACCTCCTTAGACCAGTCAATATCTAAGTTTACCTTTTCAAGTACTTTCTCTAGCCTTTCCTTCCTATTATCGTAGTCCCTCTTCCAGATATCCATCAACCAATGATCATTCTTTTTAAATGAAAATTCCTTCTCCCAGATCTCAATTGGTAGCTTGAGGATAGCCCCAATCTTTGGGTAGACAAACTCATACTTCATTGGGAAGTTAGCACAAACCTTCCCCGTACCCTCAAGAGACTTTTTTATATCTAGGAATTTTTTCATTGTCCGAACAATGCGATTGATGGTCACATTTCCAATGTCCAACACTTGCCATAACCAATTTTTCGTAGTCTTGTCCAAGTTCCTTCTCTTTTCCATCTTATCAATCTTCTCTTTTGATAGCAACTGTGGTGGGGTCAAGGATGTTGTAGGCTATCCTTTTATGGATGACCATTGCTAGATATAGGCTATCAAATCAACCACTTGTGCTTTAAGATCTTCTTTGGAAATCTTGTCTTGTTGGATGAGATGCACCACCATAGCAACGAATTCTGGAAGGTGGTCTACCTTTTTCTCCTGGGTGGTGACTCCCAAGTTGATGGTGGAAATATTGAAGCTTATTCCTTGTTCACCCACCATCAGTGTAGCTACTTGCACCATTCTAGATCCCAAGGCATCCATTGCTACCTTTGATCTGATTTTGGGCTTCCTCTCCTTCTTGGTGCTGATTTGGGCTCAGGCCAATATAGCCTCCAACTGTTCTTTTGGCTTCTCAAGAGCAGGAGCTTTATTCTCGAGTTTCTTTTCTAGCTAGTTAGGCATTAAGGAATTTCCCTTAGGTGACCCCTACCTAACCTCTTTATCATCTTTTCTGATTTCAATGGCCTTGTCATTGAGAGGTTCTTGCTCTATCCTTGCATCCTCCTTCTCCTCATTGAAGTCTTGGTAACTCTTTTTCCTTTGTCCTTCTCTTCAGCTACTCTGGAGGTTCCTACAACTGATTCCATATATTCTACACATGGAGGCAAAGTGAGCATAATCAAGCATGAAGACACGAATATTAGCCAAAATCCCTACAAAAAATTGTTAGATTGAGTAGTTAATCATTCAAAAATCTAACACTTAGCCAAATTTATTATTGCTAGTTCACTAGAGGGAATCTGAATGGTCTAGGCCCTGGAGGTCAGACTTCCCCTATCAGAATGTCGTTCTGAAGGGAAAACATAGCAGGGAGTTTTGGATGCTTTATCCCAATATTGGATATGGATAATGAAGCATTCATGTGGGAGAAAGTCACATTTTAGCACGTGGGTCATTGTTCATTTTTAGATTGGAGGTCATTTAGGTCACTATTAGGTCATTCGGAATCAAACTGAGGGAAGGCTATCAAGCGTCAGTCGTTTGAAATAGCTTTTGAGAAACACCATTCCGAAGGCAGAGTTTCGGGGTCCAAAATCGAGGAGGCAGAAGGGCATGGGTCAAAGCCTTGTGTCACTTTTAGGTTTTTGAGTGCTCGAGACCCTGGAGGTCAGAAGGCAGTTGTCTAATGGTTGTTTCAAACAGCAAAATGGCAAAGACGACCAGCGGATGGAAGTATGGGGATCATGGCCTAAGGGTCGGAAGGTGGTTTATTTTCATCAAAAGTCTCATGTCAATAGGTCAGCCAGAGTCTGAGGTCCATAAAGATGGGGTGTAAAGGACTTTTCAAGATGGTGAATGGGAGACGGCTCCCCAAAGTTGGAGCTCCGAAGACTGGAACCCGCGAGGTAATTTGCTGCATATTTGGAGTTTGAAGTTCATTTTAAAGGTCGAGGCAATGAGAAGGGTCGGGCCCGGGGTTCAATCCCTCCTTTATTGGATTCATTCAAATTTTCCCTTCTTTACCCACAACTTAGGTGTGAGATCACATTGAATGTGATTGGGGGGTCAGACAGTGAACTTACTTTGTGATCCCGATGAAGAACAATGAAGGCTGGGAGGCATTGCATTTCTATGTTGCTTTCGACATGTAAAAATGACATGTCAAGTCTAATATTTATATCCCTAACTGTAATTAATGCCCCTAATAAATGTAGCTATGGTGGTCAGTGATGTTGGTGCAATGGGATGGCTGCTCACATCACTCTTTACCCTTTCAGGGTGACTCTCCATACTTAGTCAGATTTTGCACCTACCGAAAGAGGAACAAATAAAGAATCATGACAGGAAGCCTTTTAAGGCAAGAGGGGTCGGGTCGACAGTTAGGCATGGCTAAGGCAGGGAAAACACCCACAAGAGGGGTCAGGTTAAGAAACAAGGTTGGAACTGGGTTTGAAATGGGAACAAGGTTGGACCTAGGTTTGGAACAGGAACAAGGTCGAACTTGAGTTCAGAACGACGATTGAACTTGAACCAACTAATGGTCCCAAGTTCACCCCCACTTCGACTCCGCAGGTTGATCACCACTATTAGGTGAGTCATCAAGAAGATTCAAACATTCAATAATAAGGTTCCCCAAGCACAAACAACACGACCAAAAAAATGAGAGGTGACAAAAGAAAGCAAAGGAAGACGGACACAGAACCGGGGCCAAAACCAGACCCAGACGGGAACACAACACAAAGGAGAAAAATGAGGGTGGAGGCGGAATGTAAACGGAACCAAAAACATTTTGAAGGTTTCCAGTTTAGTTTCATCTCATGCCCTAAACTCATGAGGTAAAGTAAATAGGGTCCCAAGAGGAATCAAGATGGAAGCGAAGGTGAATCCGGACGGCGGTAAAAATGGAAATGGGGTGAAAGCAGAACTACAACCAAAATGGGAGTGAAACCTTCTACAAAGTTCTGAGTTTAGTTCCCATCCTGGTTTCAATTTTGGCAAAAGAAAGGAAAAGTAAAACCAAAGAAGACCTAAGGGAGGAAACCAACCCAAAGGCCGAACACAAGAAAAACAACAAAGAAAACGTGAAGACAAGACGCGGAACCAGAACCGGAACTGGAATGGAAATAGAACCAGGAACTTTGTGAAGGTTTCAAGTTCAGTTTCATCTCGATTCCACCTCCAACGAAAGGAAAGCAGAAAAAGGAAAAGGAAGACCAAAGTGGAGTTGGGACCGGAAAGGAAATGGAACCAGGAACATTGTGAAGGTTCCAAGTTCAGTTTCATCCCACGCCCGAACCCGTAAAACAAAAGAAACAAGGTTCTAGGAGGAAAATAACAACTCCTATGACCCAAGTAAAACACCAAGGACAAACAAAAGACAAGGGGAACCCACTCACCGAGATGACATCCTAAAGACACCTTGATAGTGTGGAACTCAAAATAGGGGCACGCAAAATGAGGCAACAAAAAAATGACCCAACAAGGCAAAAGAAGGGGAGGGTCCCCATTCTGAATGGGGCATGTGTGTTGAGGGCACAACAAATGGTAACTCTATTGGGAGAATTCTCTAGCATTCTAAAGATAAATATTCATTCGAAACCTAGAATCTCGGGTTTCTTAGACCAGAGGCCAGTTTCCAAGGTTGAACTAGGAGACAAGTTGAGGATGGGAGCCTAGATTGAATTGTACTGCAATGTCATCACGAAAGTGTGTGTATGATGATTTCATTTCCTTCCCTAAGAAACCATGTGGTTAACTACTAATCAAGAGGGACAAGCTACATAGTTCATCTAACTCCAAAAGTAACCTGGACATTGCTCCTCTGCCAGTCAGGCGTCCATAGCCCCAAAGGAGTTATTGTTGTGACCCCATGACCATAGCTCTATTGCCAACTAGGAATCCATAGCCCTGGTAGAGATATTCGTAAACCCATACTATTGCATAATTTTATATTTTATTTCTTTTTCTTTCGATATTGCTTTGAAGTACTTTCTTTCTTTTGCTCAACCATGCAAGCATTGAAGTTCACTATGGGTTTGGAAATCATAGTGGTCACTGGAGTAGACTTTCTATTTTTCACCTGTCCAACCCTCCCAAAAATTACCACACAATTCTTCGAAAACCTTTAAATTATGTTTTTTGCATGATCCATGATTAGTGTAGTAGATTCAAGAAAAGATGCAATCCTAGATTAGTCTAGAGTTCAAAAGAGGAAACTGATCCCTAGGGATTTCAGAGATCGATAGCGGGGAATAAAGGCTTATCTAGAGAATAGACATGATCGAACAACAAAGTGAACCATTCATCAAGCCAAGCACAACCACCATAGCGGAAACACAAAGAGACTCTCACCAAGAAAAAACTGTCGAGAAGCAAGAAAAACAAAACAAAGCAGGATAGCAAAGCAAGGAAACCTACCCTAACCTATGTACAAGTATTTACAGGAACAACTCTAAAAGAGCTCAGGCCTGGAAGTAATGCTTAAGGTGTTGCTCATTGAAAGGCAACAGGACATCCTCACTAGTAAAGGTCTTTAAGAGGAAAGCATTATCTCCCAAAATTTCAGCTATTTGAAAGGGGTCAAGCCAAAGCTTGTCAATTTTTTTGTGTCCCCATTTCTTTTCATGGGCCTTGTCCCAATACAAGACTAGATCAGAAATTTGGAAGGCCTTAATCTTAGCTCAGTGGTCGAACCATCTCCTGACAACACCTTGATGTTTGGCAAAGTTTTCTATTGTGCAGTTTCATACTTCTTCTAAATGTAGTAGCTTAGCCAGGTAAGCTTCTCTATGATCCCCTACTTCATAAATCATTGAGGAATTGGAGGGTAGGTATTTTCAAGTGTATTGGAAAGATAGGCTCTAGGTTGTAAATGAGGTGGTGAGGGGAATCACCAAGGGCAGCCTTATGACAGGTGCGGTCAGCCTAAAGGGCAAAATAGAGTCGGGTATGCCAGTCCTTAGGGTTTCTATCAAGCAATTTTTTAATCACCGTGATAAAGTTCTTGTTGGTGGATTCAGCAAGGCCATTGCCTTGAGGGTAGTAATTGGATGATAAATTGAAGGAAATCTCATAGTAAAAGGCCCAACTAGAAAATTTCAAAGAAGCAAAGGCGGGGCCATTATCACATACCAATGCATAGGGATAGCCGAAACGATTTAAAATAAAACTTTCCAGAAAATTTGTAACTACCTTTGTTGTGCATTGCCTAGATGAAATTGCCTCTATCCATATAGTGCAATAATCAGAAGCAGTTAGAATGCGCCTATGTTATACAAATCATGGAGGGCTTATCGGACCAATGAATTCAAGACCCCATTGTGCAAATGGTCTTACCTCCAAGACTTGTTACAATGGGACATCAACATTCTTTTCTTTGGCTGTCACGGTCTGGAATACATGGCAAGAGACAACATGGCTATGATCCTCCTTGAAGACCGTCAACCAACAATATTTAGCTCTCAGTATTTGATGTGTGGTAGATAACCAGATCTGAGACCAGTACTGAACTTGTCATGGAATTGCTTCAGGACTTGGTCTACTTCTTCTTTTCCCAAGCATCTTAGGTAAATACCTTCATGATTTTTCTTTTACAATATGGCCCCTTGTAACATGTAACTATTGATCTTCAATCTAAGTGCCCACTTTTGGAATCCCTATAAATGGGGCGGATATTTATGATTCAACAGATAGTAAAAAATATCTTGGTACCAGTCCCCCAAGGACACATCTTCATGTTGATATTGTTGCACTGTGAGTTTAGGCCCTATGTCTGCCACTACTTCAGCAATCATGTAGGTAAGTTCCTTTCCTCTCACCAATTTCATTGGTTTAATTTCCATATCATATTCTTGCAGCAATGCAATCCACTTTTCCCTTCGTTCGCCTAGCTCATTCTGCATGAGTAGTGTCTTTACGGCTAGGTCAGGAACTATGGAAAACACTTTATTGCATAAAATATAATGCCTGAACTTCTTTACTCCTTTAACAAGAGCATAAAATTTATTTTCTACATTGTGGTAACGTAACTTGAAATCTTTCAAAGGGGCACTCATGAAGGCGATTGGGTGTTCATTCCCCTCGTTATCCTTTTGGGTCAGGATGCTGGCACACGAATGATCTAAAGCAAATGAATAGATGTAGAAAGGCTTCAGATAGTCTAGACTGACTAGCACCGGTGCTTCAATAATTTCTTGTTTAATTTATCCAAAGGCTTGCTTCACCTCAGGAGTCCACTCGATCTTGGAATCTTTCTTTAACATAGCATTGAGTAGTTTGATGATTTCAGCAAAGCCCGTGATGAATTTGCAGTCAAATTTGATCTTTCTAAAAAAATATTTTAACTCTTTCTTGCTGTCTGCTAGTTGAATCTTCATGATGGCCTGGATGAGCTTGGGGTCAATGGAAATCCCCCTTTCTGATAGGACATGACCTAATAACTTTCCTTTGGTGTCCCTAAAGATACATTTCTTTGGATTGAGGGAAACCCCAAATTCATGACACCTTTGAAAAACTTTACATAGATCAGCTACATGACTACCTCTTTTCTTTGAGAATATAGTTAAATCATCCATGTATATTATTATACACTTTCCAATTAGATCTTTGAATGCAATTTCTATGGCTCGTTGAAAGGTGGCGTAGGCGTTGATGAGTTTGAATGGCATCCATCTATAGGAAAATATGCCCATCTTGGTGGTGAATGGTGTTCTATGTCAGTCTTCATACTGCACCATGACTTGGTTGTATCTAGAGTACCCATCCAAGAAGGACATCATCTGAGAGCTATTTACTATCTATAGTACCTCATCCAATGATGGCACAGGATAGTTATCCTTTTCTGAAGCTCTATTCAGATTCTAAAAGTCAACGCACAATCTGATCTCTCCTTTTTTTTTCTAACTAGGACCAAGTTGGTAACCCACGTAGATTCTGCATTGGAAAGATAATACTGGCAGACAATAGATTTTGCACTTCCTTAAATATGATTGGCTCCAGTAAAGCATTGGCAGGGCATTGCCGCTATTAGAATGGCCTCACTTCTAGTCTGAGGGGGATGGTGTGCATGATTATTGAGGTTTCATATGTTTTCATGTTCTCGTAGCTCGAGGAAATGACATCATGGTATCTCCACAAAGAATCCACTATGCCCCTTTTTTCTTCTGGTGTGCACACCTTTCCAATAAACACATTCTTTGCCTCATCGGTTATTCTAAGGTTGTAGGTGTCACAATGGCCACTGATGGTGTCTTTCTTGGCCTTTTCATGTTGATCTCTAATTTGATCCAATTAAAATATTCACTCGAGTTGGAACATCCCTCTTGGGATAGTGTTGGTCTTGAGATTGATGACCCCTTGTATATATAGCTTAGCTTCCTCGGGTTCAATCTCATCTATTATCTATACAGAAAACACATCGGAGTTGGTAATGAAGTCTAGGATGTGTTTATCATCATTGAAAACCTAGAAATTTGAGAGATTGTCTGGCACAAATGGGATGGATGTAAGCTCCATGGTAAACCTTTTGAGTCCAGACAATGATAGTGGCTACAAGGTGCCAGTCGCTTATGCTAAGGCATTGGTAGTGTAGTTTTGAGAGTGAGGGATCAACTGTATGTTGAATGCATCCAGTCCTTCTAATAGATCCCACACCCGATGTCAGTAATTAGTTAATCTTCGATCATAGCAAGAGTAAAGCTTTCTCACCTGCTTTATGACCAACTTTGAGTCCCTGAAGACTTGTAACATTTTGACCCCTTTTCTAAGTGCCATGAGGAGGCTAAGGACTAGAGCCTCATATTTTGCTACATTATTAGTGTAGTAAAATTGAAGTATGTGAGTAGTGAAGTACGACTTACCATTGGGTATGATCAGTTCAAAGCTTTCTCTGACTCTATGCTTGGATTTGGATCCGTCTAAGTGCAGCATCCAGAACTTGGGAGAGTCCTTGGTCTTGCGATTAAAAAATCTAACTTCTCTAGACGGCTGCCTTATTTTAGCAACCTTAGGAAGTGGTGTGGATTCTACGTTGCTCTAATTTGGTAGCGGTGGTCGGGCTTCCAGCTTAGGGGCGACCTTCCCTCTGATATGTTCCATTGCTACTTGACATAAAGAGCACTCAAATTATGAGTGAGCAACATTGTGTACCCTACATCAACTAGCTAGCAAGAGCTCCTAGAAATTCATTCTAGCTCCCAAACTGAGCTGGTCTTGTATACATCTTTCCATAAAATCTTGGAAACCATCCAGCAATCTAATATTATCATCCTCGCATGATTCTTCATCATCTGACTCTATCAACATTTTTGTGCTCTGAGGGGTATACGCTAGGTTTTCAAGTGGACTGCACAATACCCAAAGGACCTCCCCTGTTTCTTCTTCTCCAAATCATTCTTGTTCATCTGAATATGACACCAAAGAATAATTCCCCAATTATGTTTCAGCAAACAACACTTCATTCATGTTATTGTATTATGTGATCATGAACCTCATGTGTGGCTCCTGATCAATTCAAATATGATTTGGTATCACTTTCCATGGCAACCATAGGTGGGAATAGTCAGTTGTGGTGTATCCATTCAATTCCTTTTTGAAATCCCTTCCTAAAATTATGCCATAGGTGTCCGGGATATCAGCAACTTGGATGTCAATGGTTTGTTAAATTTTGGGATCATCAACAATCTACATGGGTATTTTGTTGATCTCTCCAACTATGTTGATCTTGATTTTATCAAGTTGTGTCACCTTGCACCGAGAATGGTTTGGAACTATTCCCATAGCCTTGCACATGCTCAAGGGCATGACGTTGGCAGAAGCTCCCAAATCAAGCAGGCAGTTATGGAGGTTTTTCCCAAATATTCTGATAGTAGACAGGAAGGGATAAGTTTCCAACTTCCCTTGAAATAATCCTCCAAAAAAATCCACTTGGGCAACTTGGCCCTTATCCTTATCATTGCCCTTATTTTGGGCTTGTGTCTGATCTATTTCCTTGGTGGGTTGCTTATTTGCTTGTTGATTTGCAAGCAGATCAACCTTCTTGTTGAAAACCTATCTGATGACCAACTCATTTTGTTGATCCTCAAAGGAAACCCTTTCAGCAAGATTTTCTTGAGTTGACCTAGATAAAGTAGTCCCATTTATCATTCTAAAGAAGGAATTCCTCATAGTCAGGACCTTGAGTAGCTCAAAGGTGAGCACACTTAGCTTAACCTTCTTAAATTCTTTTGCAATGTATTCTCCCATTTTCTCAACTTCTTCATCATAAGCGATATTTTGGGAAGAGCTATTGGTATTTTGGAAGGATCTAGTAGGCTGATTTTGGTTTTGATTTT
Source organism: Sequoiadendron giganteum (assembly GCA_007115665.2). Lineage (NCBI taxonomy): Eukaryota > Viridiplantae > Streptophyta > Pinopsida > Cupressales > Cupressaceae > Sequoiadendron > Sequoiadendron giganteum. The sequence goes on from CM021108.1 coordinate 559,022,275, forward strand.
GTTGCCTATTCTTGTTAAAGTATTGCATGGGTACATGGGGATAGCCCGGATTGTTGCTAGCATTCGAGTTAGGAGGGGTGCTGAAATTGTTAGGTGGAGTGGAGGTAGTGAAAGGACCACTAGCATGCCCAATGGCCTACCAACTCCTAAGGTCATAAGGGGTAGTCCTTTGGTGAAAAATTTGGACCTCATCCATTTGGATTTCACCTTCCCTAAGCTCTTCCTCGTCCTTGGGACCATTATCTAGTGAATTGAAAAGCTGAGCCAAAGGACTTTTACCTCTTTCACCTTTTTGTTACTTATAGCGATCTCCTCCTTCTCAGGAACATTGCTCTCAACCTTAGGGAAAGGAGTCTGATTGACCACCAACATCGGAGAGTCATAAGGCTCAGAAGGGATGAGGTCCCTACACCCTAAGCTATCAATGTCATTTTGGACTTCAACTTGGAAAATTTCAGTAGTAGTTTGGAATTCTAGACAATCTAATTCATAATACCATCTTGTTTTGTATATGAGGCACCAACTAGATAGAGCAGCCTCCGCCAGGTAGACTCCACTTGTAGTCTTTTCATTGTTGTTGGGTTGATCAAGAGGTGTGGTGACACCACCGTTATTGGGCCTTGTATTCCACATCTGGTTCTACCTCTAGGAGGGCCTTTTGTCAAAGTTCTACCCTGAATTTTCTTTCCTATCATAATTATATCCGGATGAGGTGCTGGTGTCACAGTTATCCCAGTTATCACGACCATCATGATTATCGTGGTTGAGGTTGGCTTGAATTTTTCTCTGTGAGGCCTAAAGTTGATTGTTTTGATTTCTCAAGTGTGTCATCTATGTGGAAATTTTCTTGATCATCTTTGTCAGTTCATCAATTTGATCTTTCTTCATGTTGTTTGGTGGTGGAGCTACATTTTGGAGGAACACCGATTGCACCATTGGCTGATTTCGGTGAGTAGGCAGGAAATCAAAAGTTTGAAGATATATCAGGACTTGGGGTGGCTAAGTATGGACCTATTGCTTCTAGGGCAGAAAATAGTGAGGAACTGGAGGTGCTTGGTTCATTGGTTGTCCTGGATAAGGAATTATGGGTAACTGCGGTACTGGATTCATGAGGGGCATTTGTTGTTGAAGGGCTTGAGTAAGCCCCTGAATTTTCACGAGATGAGAAATTTGTCCCAAAGAAGGCAATGGGCCATAAATATTATGTCCCAAGTTTGTGCTGGCAATGACAGCCTCTGCATATGCATCTACCAATCTGGCAGGCAGCGGTCGCATCCTCTTTACTAATCCTACTTTAAGATTATCCAATGTTGTATAATAGATAGGTAAAACAATAACATCATTGAACACATACGGGTCCTATAACCAAGTATACGCTCTGTGGAAGTGATCATTAAAGGATTTTATTAGTTCATTGATCTTCCTTTGGACCAACATAAAGTGTTGGTATGATTTTGTAGGGCTGATTGGGGTTTTGAGCTTCTATAGGAAAGCATTCTTTAGAAGGTCCCACGTGTTGATAGTTCTTGTAGAAAAATTGATGTACCAATAGAATTCCTCTTCTCCCAAGGAGTAGGGAAAGAGCTGACAAGCCATGTCCTCATGTATGATATACATAGTCTTCAAAACAATCTCAAAAATCTTGACATGCTCCTTTATTGTCCTCTGTGGGTCCCTAGGGTTGAACTTCGAGAAAAAGCTCTCGGGGTTCTTTGACATGTCATGATAGAGGTTGAAGGCCAAAGGAGAAGGATTCTTTCCCAACCATGCCATCAGAGGGGGAGGTGGAGGTGGTTGGGCAAGATTGACTTGTGACTGCAAAGGGGCAGCAATAGTTGATGGAACAACTCTCAGAAGTGGGACTGCATTGGGTTGGATGGTAGCATCTAGCCCTTGGGAAGCGGTAGCCTGGAAGGCTATTTGAAGTAGGTGAGCAAGAGAATATGCTGCCAAGAATGAAGGAGAAGACGGTTGTGAATGGATAGAAGAGGAAGATGATGGTGAAAGAAAAATGGGTTGGTTGGGAGTGTTGGAGGCAAAGGCTTCCCCTTTATTAGCTCTCTTAGCTTGAGTAGGGGGTAGTAGCTCTTGGAACTCCCCTTTGTTTGGTGTAGACCTCAGTATTTTGTGAAATATTTTAGGGGAGAAAGACCCAATTCGATCTAGCTTAGCTCCAAAGAGGCCCTCCTTCTAGCGCCAATTTTGTTGGTGAGTTTTTTTTCACACCTTCTCAACACAGGTAATGCATAGGTGCATCACCTCTCTTGAAAGGAAATATCCAGCAAGTTGCTAGAAATAACCCCAAGGTCTCTTGGGTTTCAGATCATTGCATGGGATACCTTAGTTGATGTTTGCTGTGATCTTGCTGGTAATCATAGGTTGGTCTTATGGAAGCTTTGCTAAAAAGGAGGTCGATCTTTGAATGAAGTTTTAAAGATTGAAAGTTACTGTACGTTTGCTGCAGGTTCAAACAATAGTTTTGAACTCCATTTCTAACTTAAGATTTGGCTTTAGAATGTGCAATGAACCCTAGCATAGGCTACTTGTTAAAAAAGGAAAAATAAGGAAATGGACAAGGAAGAGAGTAACTTCATGGATCCACAACTACTAATGAATGGTGATCATGGAGGTTTCTATTATAGACAACTTTCTAAATACAAAATATCACTAAACTAGAAATTTCACAGTGTCATGAAATTTGTGCCATCTTCTGAGGACTACCATTTTTTACCATTCATCCACCACATACATGTATGAAAAAAGATTAAGATTTAAAGGAAGCTTCAAATTAGAGTCTAGACTAACTTTACATGGCCATCTACCAGCAGAAAATAGCCAAAAGTATGGACAAGAAAGGCATCTCCAAAACAGAAATCTTCACAAACATGGGACAACATTACTAAATCTACTAAAGTTAACTGAAAGGAAACTAAAATGGAAAAGTAAATTCAACTATATCATCTAACTGAGAGAGAAGAGTCATGAAGCATGAGAAGAAAATCAGAAATGCACCAAAGTCAATGTATTTCTATTGCAATTTTTGCAGCATGTCATTACAACAACTCAAATCTTACAAAATGAGAGGAGGAGACCCCTATTTATAGTGTCCAAAAGGAAAAAACATGTGGCCAATATTTGATCCATTGTGTGGCCAATATTCACTTACATTACGGCTGCACCTACCCCCAAAATATATCATATTTTAAAATAAAATTTTGTCCATATCCTTATTTTGGCCTCTAGTGACAACACTGTAGCATTTTATCTTTTGTTGATTTCTCTTTGCTGTGGCTATTCTAGAAGTAAATTTTTTCCATCAATAGGGTTTCCCTCTTACTTCTTCAAGGCTACATATTCCATGAAATTTAGAATCACTAGTTGGAGCTTATCGACCTCTATGATGTCAAATTTCAACACTTGGTAGCTCCACTCATAATTGTGAACGAGCTTCTTCCAATCTTCATAATAATTGGCAACATGATTCGTGAATAGCTCGAACTGGGTGAAGGATCGAGTAGGAAAACTCATGAAATATTTGGTTATCTCACCTAACATTCCACCTTCCATCCTCTTCTGGAAGTGAGGCTTAAATTTTTCAGCATCGATATGGGCAACGGGTACATCGCACCTTGTCATTAGATTCAAATACCGGCTGCAATCCGACCAAACCTCCTTGGCCTAGTTGATATCTAAGTTTACCTTTTCAAGTACTTGCTCTAGCCTTTCCTTCCTATTATCGTAATCCCTCTTCCAGATACCCATCAACCAATGATCATTCTTTTTAAATGAAAATTCCTTCTCCCAGATCTCACTTGGCAGCTTGAGGATAGCCTCAATATTTGGGTAGTCAAACTCATACTTCATTGGGAAGGTAGCACAAACATTCCTTGTACCCTCAAGAGAATTTTGTGTATCCATAAATTTGTTCATTGTTCGAACAACATGAATGATGCTCACATTTACAATGTCCAACACTTGCCAGAACCAATTTTTCGTAGTCTTGTCCAAGTTGTTTCTCCTTTCCAACTTATCAATCTTCTCTTTTGATAAAAATTGTGGTGAAGCCAAGGATGTTGTAGGTTGTCCTTCTATGGATGACCATTGTTGGATGTACGTTATCAAATCAGCCACTTGCGCTTTAAGCTCTTCTTTTGAAATCTTGTCTTGCTAGATGAGATGCACCATCGTAGCGACAAATTCTTGAAGGTGGTCTACCTTTTTCTCCTGGGTGGAAAATCCCAGGTTGATGGTGGAAATATTGTAGCTTATTCCTTGTTTTCCCATCATCGATGTTGTTACCTACACCATCCTGGATCCCAAGGCATCCATTTCTACCTTTGATCTTATTTTGGGCTTCCTCTCCTTCTTGGTGCTGATTTGGGCTCGGGCCAATATAGCCTCCATCCTTGCTTTTGCATCTTCAGGAGCAGGAGATTTATTCTTGAGTTCCTTTTCCTGCTAGTTAGGCATTGAGGACTTTCCCTAAGGTGACCCCTACCTAACCTCTTTATCATCTTTTTTGATTTCAATGGCCTTGTCGTTGAGAGCTTCTTTCTTTGTCCTTGCATCCTCCTTCTCCTCATCAGAGTCTTGGCAGCTCTTTTTCCTTTGTCCTTCTCTGCAGTTGCTCCATAGGTTCCTATAGTTAATTCCATATATTTTACACATGGAGGCAAAGTGAGCACAATCAAGCATGAAGACATGAATATTAGCCAAAATCCCTGCAAAACATTGTTATATTGAATAGTTAATCATTTGAAAATCTAACACTCAGCCAAATTTATCATTGCTAGTTCATTGGAGGGAATCTGGATGGTCCAAGCCTAGGAGGCTAGACTTCCCCTATTAGAATGGTGTTCTGAAGGGTGAATAGAGCAAGGAGTTCTAGATGCTTTCTCTCAATCTTGGATTTGGATAATGAAGCGTTTATGTGGGAGAAAGTCACATTTTAGCGCATGGTTCATCGTTCGTTTTCAGATTGGAGGTCATTTAGGTCACTATTAGGTCATCTAGAATCAAATTGAGGGAAGGTTGTCAAGGTTCAGCTATTTGAAATAGCTTTGGAGAAATAACATTCTAGAGGTGGAGTTCGGGGGTCTAGAATCTGGGAGGCAGAAGGGCGTGGGTCAAAGCCTTGTGTCACTTTCGAGTGTTTGAGTGCTCAGGATCCAGAGGTCAGAAGATAGTTGTCTAATGGTCATTTCAAATAGTGGAATGGAAAAGGTAGCCCATGGATGGAAGTCCGGGGACCGAGGCTTGAGAGGCGGAAGGCGATTTATTTTCATCAAAATTCTCGCATCAATAGGTCAGCCAGAGTTCAAGGTCTGGAAAGATGGGGTGGAAAGGACATTTGAATACGGTGAATGGGAGATGGCTCCCCAAAGACAAAGCTTTGGAGACCAGAATGTGTGAGGTAATTTGATGCTGCTTTGGAGTTTGAAGTTCATTTTAAAGGTTGAGTCAATGAGAAGGTTCGGGCCCATTTCAATCCCTCCTTTATCGCCTTTATTGAATTCATTCAAATTGGCCTTCTTTACCCACAACTTAGGCGTGAGATCACAGAAAATATGACCAGGGGGGTTGGATAGTGAACTTGCTTTGTGATCCTGATGAAGAATGTTGAAGTGGAGGCTTGGACGTGAGGGCAACGAAAGTTGGGAGGCACTGCACTTCTCTGTTGCTCCCAACATGTGAAAATGACACATCGAGTCTAATATTTATATCTCTAAGTGTGATTAATTCCCCCAATAAATGTAGCTATGGTAGTCAGTGAGGTTGGTGCAATGGGATGGCCGCTCACATCACTCTTTACCCTTTCAGGGTGACTCTCCATACTTAGTCTGATTTTGCACCTACTGAAAGCAGAACTAGAAAAGAATTAGGACAAGAAGCCTTTTAAGGTAGGTGGGGTTAGGTCACTAGTTAGGTGTGGCTAAGGCAAGGCAGACACCTGCAAGTGAGTTCAGGTTAAGAACCAAGGTCAAAACCAGGTTCGAAACAGGAACAAGGTCGGACCTGGGTTCGGGACGGGGACCGAACTTGAACCAACTAACGGTCCCAAGTTCACCCCCACTCTGACTCCATAGGTTCATCACCACTATCAGATGAGTCATTAGGAAGATTCAAACATTCAAGAACAAGGTCCCCCAACCATGAACAACATGACCAAAATAAATGAGAGGTGACAAAAGAAAGCAAAGGAAGACGGAGGTAGAACCGGGGCCAAAACTAGACCCGAACGGGAACACAACACAAAGCAGAAAAATGGGGGCGAAGGTGGAATGAAAATGGATCCAAGAACATTGTGATGGTTCCTAGTTCAGTTTCATCCCACGTCCAAAACCTGAAAGGCAAAGCAAACAGGGTCCCAAGAGGAACCAAGATGAAAGCGAAGGTGAAGCCAAACGACAATGAAAGCAGAATCGGGGTAGAAGTGGAACCATAACGAAAATGGGAACGAAACCTTGTGAAAACTTTTGAGTTCAGTTCCCATCCTAGTTCTGATTCTAGCAAAAGCAAGGAAAAGGAAAACTAAAGAAGAACTAAGGGAGGAAACCAACCCAAAGGCCAAACACAAGCAAAACAACAAAGAAAACGCGAAGACAAGATGCAGAATCGGAATCGAAACTGGAACAGAAACAGAACCGGGAACTTTGTGAAGGTTCTAAGTTCAGTTTGATCCCAATTTTTCCTCCAAAAAAAGGAAAGCAGATGAAGGAAAAGGAAGACCAAAGTGGAGCTAAAAATAGAACTAGGAATGTTTTGAAGGTTCGAAGTTCAGTTTCATCATGCACCCCAAACCCGCAAAACAAAAGAAACAAGGTCGTAAAAGGAAAAGAACAACTCCTAAGACCTAGGAAAAACACCAAGGACAAACAAAAGACAAGGGGAACCCACTCACTGAGATGACATCCTAAAGACACCTTGACCACTTGGAACTCAAAATAGGAGCATGCAAAATGAGGAGACAACAAAATGACCCGACAAGGAAAAAGAAGGAGAGGGTCCCCATTTCAAACGGGGCATGTTTTTTGAGGGCACAACACCACTATCGTGTTTGATCATGGCTATAACCTATTGTTATTCCTATGAAATGAATATTGCCCCTTATCACTATTTTTCTCTTACCACTTCCAGTAACCTTTTGATCTCATAGTGGTTGTCCATGTTTCATATATCATGAACTTGACTATTTTTTAAGGTTCTTATGAAAAACTACACCTTCTTCATTACATGGTGACTACTCTATTAATGGTATTCTCACTATCTTCCCATCATTACATTCACAAATCACTTGTGTGTCCAACCTAAAGCCACTTCCCCTCTAAATTCCTTGACTTAATTATATTTTTAACTATTTTGCACAGTCCACCCTTGACCCTCGTTGTCCTTTTGGCATTGTGTGATGATGATTGTCCTTTATTTCTATTAAAGGATTGTCCCTTCTCTTATAGTATCAACACACTATCATGTCATAGACTTCTAATTGTCCTTTATTTATGAGCTTCCACATCATATATATGCGCCTATAATAGAGCATATGCAGGTGTTGCCACAATAGTGGTTTACAATTTTGAGAGATTCTGATTTTTGCTCAAATCAATATTTTTTAGAAAATATAATGATTTAGGCCTTAAAGAGTTCCATTTTAAGGATTCCAATTGAAGAGGTTTTGATCAAACCACCTTAGATCAAACCCCCTTGGATAGAACCTCGCTAGTTTTAAACCATACCTATAAATGAGTCTCCTTTACACCCATAAAAATGCTAATAAAAAAACACTTTTGATTTACCTTTGGGGGATCAAATGAATTCATTTAAAATTTATTTCAAATGATTATGGTAGTCCTCGCAACGAGCTATCCAACGAATATAATTTTAATATGTTTTTTTTTATTATGTATTTGTTTTTTTAGTTTTATTAAACATAGGTTTTTCATCGAAAATGAAGGTCTATGTTTTGCACATGTGGAAAAATAGAAGATTATCAAAAAAAAATTGAAAAATATGAGTGCACTAGATATTGAAGTCCTTGATCCAACAAAAATAATAATTTGAATTTCGATATATACAAAAAACGTTACGCATTATACAGTCACACTATGTCTGAATTGTAATTGTTTTGACTTAGAAACTTGATTAAAGAAAAAATATTTAATAAAAAACTATATAACCAAGTGGAAGCACTAGATATCGGAGTTGAAAATATAAATTCAAAAGAATTAAAATTTTATCCTTCATGGAAAAAACGTTATGCATTATACGGTGTGTGTCACTTTTTAAAAATGTTGTTTTATGAAAAAGACCAGTTTTTGTGGGAGGTGGAAAAAGAAGTGCAATATGATTCCAAAAAATTTGAAAAAAATATTTTTAGAATCTACAAAAAAAATGTGACGAGACTCTAGTTTGCATCATCTTCAAATTCCTCATGGTTTAGCAGCTATATAGGTGCCCGAATGTGAAGATTTAGTTAAAAATAATAATTTCAGTGTCTAGTTTGGCCAAAAGTGTAAACCACTATTGTGGGATCACCCAAGCCTTAAAAACTATGCTTGTCCTTCATACCCTAGGTTTGAAACTTTATGTTAGCCTCTTTTTTAATCATAGTCATAAGTATAATTATCTTTACATACCTAAAGGATTGCATTTTACATCATGCATATAGAAGCCTTTTGAGTGTCCTCATATATAGAATTTATTCTTTGAAGTTTAAAATTTTATCTTGGTTGTGTTGCCCTCTTTAAAGAGCACACTTTCAAAGTCATGAATCATTGTTTAAGACCTCTACAAGTCTAATTACTTTCTTCTTCTATTTATTTCCATTAATATGTTTACCTTTATGGTTAGTGTAAGATCTTTTTTTCATCGTCACTTTTACACAAGACTAAAACAGGTTTTTAACTCTACACTATTTATTGGTGACTATCTCTAAGATTAGTATACTAGCCCGAGTCTCTTAAAAATCTACCTTTCTCAACACTATCATGCCAAATTTTCCTCTCTAGCTTGGAAAATTATGTTATCATGATGGGACTATCCATGTCAATCATGCATTGTTCGTTTACAGTGACTATAACTAGCCACTGTACCCATTTTGACCAGCATTTAGCTTTTATTTACCTGGAAGTCTTGTGATTGTCCCTTGCAAGATTTTTGCCCATTTTATTGTCATTGTTCTTCTTGTGTATTGACATCATGACCTATTTTCTTATGGAATCATTTTCCTTCTCTAATTTATCATGATATATTATCATGCTCCTTTCATAAAGTTTTCCATCCCCCTCACCTGGCTTCAAGTTTTGTGTCACTTTAACTTTTGTCCATGATGCTTGCAATGTTAGCTCAGTTTCCCTCATGACCATATGATCAGTTCCTTGGGATTATCATGGAAGGTTCCATGTATTAAAGATCTCGCAAGGTCTCCCTCTCTCTCGGCCTATTCTTTTATAAAATGATACAAACCTATGTGTATAACTATGTAGGCCTTTAGATATTGTCACATTGACCTCACTATAGGCTCAAATGTTACTTCTTCTATACATATAGTGTATTACTCTTGATATCATATTTAAGTCATCATTTCTATCACAAACATCCTCATAGTCTTCTTGGTTAAGATTAGGGATATGATGATTAGTAATCTCTTTATCCAACAGGCTCAAAACAATGCCTTTACACTATCTTTTGATTATGAATATGATGTAACTTTTTCGTGATCACTTGGATTTTCCTCCTTTTCCCCTATTATTTATAGAAAATATTCTTCCATACAGCTACATAAGAAGGCTCTCCCACTCTCTTATATCCATGTTATTAAATTTCATGTCTTGGTCTGTCCCTGAACCAAAAGAGAAAACACATACACATGTTGTTGCAATAACCTCCTTAATAGTTTTTGTTGGTAAGATTTTCACAATAAGCATAGGTTTATGGAAGCTTCTACCAACTAATTTTCATTCATGGTGTTTTCACATATTTTAACATTGTCTCTTTTAACAAAATTTGTGCTTGTCTTTTCATTCTTCCTATCATCCATTAAATCTTCTCAATCTTGGCATAAATAGGAATCCCTCATAATGATTATCCTACAAACATAATCATGCAAAACCTTATTAACCTCTAACGATTCCTCCTTGATCTTGTATCTCTTTGTGAGAAACTGAAAATATTCAATTAATAGAATGCATTCATGTACACTTCTAGGAGAGAAAAGGTTAAGAGTAACTTTTATACGAGACACCCAACCCTCTTAGTATTTTGGAAAAGATACCATAGACTATCACTTGATACTGTGTAGAGATATGGCATCATGTGACATTTCTAGGCCATAGGATTTTAAAGGCATGAAAAGAGGGTAACAAAACTTATTTAAAACTATTAAAGCTAAGAAAATATAATTCATCAGCAACCTGGATGGTTTTTCTAAAAGAAAACCTAGTAGAAAAACTTCAACATGCCCCAATCTCCTTGATCTTTACAACATGGCAAACCTATCAACAACATGAGTTCTTCTCTAGAGTTTTAGATGTTGATCTCATGCTAGATATGTTAAACAAATCCCTAAAGTTTCTATAACTTCCCTTCAAACTCTGGAACATGCCACTTAGATTTCCTATAACTTCTACAATGTCAAGTCAACATGCCATATTTTCTAGCTAATATTTGTAATATACCTTAATAAGAGAGCAACATAGCATCCATGCCTTGAATGAAACCAATACTTCCTAAATTCCTTTAATGAAAACCCTAAAAAATTTAAGCTTTTTTGACCATTTTCAACTCCAAGTCTTCCCTCTCTTTTACATGCACACATCTTTTTCCAAAATATTAAGTTTTTCTCTTTTGACAAAACAAATCCTTTTGTAATATGATATTTGGAAATATTAACAAATACTAATACCTTTCCAAAAGATAAAACATGACCTAAATCCCCCTAAGACAAACTAGGGATACTTAATACATTTTACCTTTTTTCAACATTTTACACCTATTTATTTCCAATAGGCTACTTGGTGTATAGACTATTTTCCAAAATAGATTTTAACACTTTTGGCGACCTTTTCAAAAATTCTTGCTTGTTAAGCATCTAAGACAAGTTGCCTTATATAGTCCATTGAGCATAGGAGTCACAAAAGGACTTGAAAGTATAATAAAATTAGACCTTATACATTGTTGTAGCGCTTCAAAATAATTCTTGACACCTTCAAACTTACCCAAAATACCTAAGAAAATTAAAACATGATTGAAAAAATCTAATCAAATGTGCAACAACACTTGGAAGAATGAAAAGAAACCTAGAACCTGTGTGCAACAATAGTTATTGACTCAAAAAATAACCTACTCTAACCTATACTAACCAATAGTTTGTAGGAGTTGAGAAAATACAACACCACAAACCCTGAAGATCACTTGCATGCAAATAACCTGTCACAAAAGAAGAGATGGAGACAAACAAGCAAGGGTTCTCTGAAAACTAAAAATGTATATATGAGAAAGAATGAGAGAATGAATTGATATTGAAATACAATGGGATCAATCCTTATAAAAAGGAGATCATGCAAACCCTAATAAAACCCTAATAGAAAAAACCCTAATAGAAGCCCTAATAGGATAACATTTAATAATTAATATAATTATTAAATGTCACTTTATGCAAACTAACGTGAAATCTTAAGAAGGGAATAAAGGTAACTTAATCAACATAATTAAGTTAAGACCTTTACTCTAACACCCCCCCTTAAGATGAGCAACAGTGCAGCTACAAACAATGCAAAAAAGCAAAGGTAACTACAATGCAAGAAGGCAACATGGGTCCTAACAATTAGGCCAGATCAGGTACCCAAATACAACCAAATCTCTATAAAATGGAGAAATAGAGAAAACCTCATGGGAAAAAGCTCTACTCCAAAAAGAGAAGAAGAAAGCCAAGAAGAGACATCACTGAAGCAGAAGAAGCTGCAAACAACTGTCGAAAGATGACTGCTATGGTGCTGAAGAACCTTCGCTAAAGATAGGATGATCAAGAACAAGAAGACAATAATCTGCATAAGTGCCCATATGACACTACTTGAATCAGATGGAAAACAAAGGCAAACACCTAGAACGAAGATATAGATGGCACAAGAACCAATAGTCTGAAACACTGATCAACTAAGAATGGAAGATTCCTTCCAAGGCGAAACCAAGGAAGCATTAGCACGAACAGTATAATACCCCCCCATAATGGTGAATTGGGAGCCTGACAGATCAACTGAAATGGTGTGCAACACCTTGTAGTGCATGAAGAAGATACAACATCTGAAAGTGCACAAGAAAGCACCTACAATTGAAAAAGTGGTGTGCAAAACAAAGCACACATGCATGAGGCTGGAATCATATGGATCCATGGTCGTCATGGAGGGACACTCACTGGACAAAGGTGTGATGGCAAATAAAGGAAAACTACACAACCCCCCATGGTATGGATTCACTGTCGTCATGGAGAGATACTCACCGGACAAAGATGTGATGGCAAAACAAAGACAAACTACACAACCCCTCATGGCACTTTATAATATCAGTGCAAGTACAAAATATGGCACAACGTTATGTGTAGAATCTCCAAAAAATGCATGGACAATTGTGTGGCACTTTATCTCAGTGCATTTACATAAAAGATAGCTTACAAATGATGCTCAAAATGTCCTCAAAAGACAAAATGTTGGAAATACATGAAGAACAGCCAAGAATAAAGCATCCCATGCGAACAAAAAGTTTCCAAGAGCAAATATGTCCAAGTAATCCACCAGAGTGTGCAAACACAAATAACTGAATAAAAGATACCTGGAGTGAAATCTGGAAAAATAGCATGGATGAAATTGAAGAGCTCTAAAATACGGTTCCAACGTTGCTGAGATTACGAAAAACAGAGAAACTGATCAAAAGTTATGAGCTTGAGACTGAAAGAAGCCCCTTTGTCTTCAACTGGTTGTAGAATGCACCAACAGAAAAAACAAGTGATGAGACTCACACCACTGGAAAGATGAGAAAACCAGCTTTTTGACGATATCTCGTTTACCAAAAAACAATATCGTATGCCCAAGTTACGGCCTCTGGAATAAATCAGCTCCAAAGAGGGAAAAAACCAGTGCTGGGTTAAATTTGACGGTCATACGGCCGTCACAGCAAAAACACTGGGTTAAATTTGATGGTCATACGGCCATCACCATAAAAGTGCGATTGGTCATATGGTCAGGCTGGGGTTGTACCACCGCGGCCACTGTACTGCCGCCGGCGGTACTGACAGTCCGCCGGTCGACAGTAAGGCCGCCAACGGCTGTCAGTACGCTGGGCGGTGTACTATGGGCCCGTAGGCCTGCATACATATGTACTTGTGGGTACCCCAGTACCAGGGTTGGCACGCCCTTAAACTTCCTTTGATTTTTTTTCTTGATTTTGTTTTTGATAAAAAACAAATGTTTACAAAAAAAAATTTTGCCCAGATTTTTAAAAAAAAATCTTTAAAAAATGACAATATTTTTCCAAAAAATAAAATGACGGAAAATAACTTTTTTTACCAGTAAATGGACGGTTGTACAGCCGAATTGTATGTAGGAGTTGAGAAAATACAACACCACAAACCTCGAAGATCACCTGCATGCAAATAACCTGTCACAAAAGAAGAGATGGAGACAAACAAGTAAGGGTTCTCTGAAAACTGAAAATGTATATATCAGAGAGAATGAGAGAATGAATTGATAAGAAATACAATGGGATCAATCCTTATAAAAAGGAGATCATGCAAACCCTAATAAAACCCTAATAGAAGCCCTAATAGGATAACATTTAATAATTAATATGTTGGAGTTGAGAAGATACAACACCACAGAAGTCCAAAAGATCTTTGCAAGCAAATGACCTGTTACAAGGAGAAACAAAGAGCAGCAACAAACGAAATGCTCAAGAATGTGGAACAATATATTCACCTGAAAATGTAAAATAAATTATTGATACAAAAGATATTTTTCAACTACATATAGATGAAAACCCTAAAAAAGGAAAACCCTAGGCTTGCACAATAATAATTAATAGAGTAATTAATTATTATGTACCTAATATTAGCTTAAGTGAAAAAGAGTTAAAAGGAAACTTTACGTAATTAAACAAATATTATTTAATTAATAAAGTAAATACCCAATTACTCTAACACCCCCCCTTAAGATAGACATAGGGAGAAGCTAAAACCTAGAAGAAGCTACTGAAAGCAAAAGAAATGGGTTCCGGTAACAAGGCCAGATCAGGTACCCATGTAAAAAATCAATGCAAACTAAATGAAATGGGGTAAAGGAGAAAATCCAGTGGGAACAAAACTCCTCCCCAAAATAGAATGCAAGGAAGAAATGCAATGCACTAATGAAAGAAGGATATGAGGTGGATAATATAATACCCCCCATAGACAACTTCTATCATATAAATACATGTACAATGATCTCCATAGGAGATATAGAAAGAGAGAAGAAGGCCCCCCCATAATGAAAAAACTCCTATCACAATGGTAGATGCCTGATGTAGAATCCAAAAAGAGATCCTCAAGTGGCAAATGATATTCCTCACCTTGGGAAGAAACGGATCCATGAACCTATACCGAAGAAACCCTGTGAAGAAGGAAGAACCAATCTGTCTCAAGATGTGTGCCATGATAGGATGCCAAAGAGTCTCACTGTCTGAATGGAAACAAATAATGCCAAATATGAACTGATGTGGAGAATACTGAAATGCAACATCTGAACGCATAAATAATTGTGGGCGAACAGTGAAAACCTAACTGTCAAGGTAGAGGAGATGAATGTTCTCAAAGTAATCCTCCAAATCTGCAATATAGGACTCAACAAACAAGAAAGATATGTCTACAACATAAGAGTCCAAACTAGCTATGTTTGGAAGATGTATGATTCCTTGTTGTACTGAATCAAGAACAACAAGAGATGCTGATGAAGTCTCAGTCTGAAGAGTAGGAACTGTGAGACAAACCTCTGATCCATCGAAATATGTAAGGGTGTCTAAATACTCAAGCTCCTCTAAAGTATCATGATCAAATGGTGTATTCTCTCTCCAAGCAATGGGTATGAGACAATCTGAAGCAGGATCCTCTAGGAATGGAGATAGAATAGGGTCTCCATAGATCTCCCAAAGACGTGTCCAAAGTGGGTGAGGACAATCAATGTCCGATATAACCAACACAGTCTCATGATTAACACTAAATAATATAACTCTTGCAATGTGATTTCTAATAATATCCCATACTAATTTGCCCTCTAAAGTTGTCGGTTCAGGTATGAGATCATACAAATAAGGAAAAATATTAAGCCACCTACAATGTGTAAGTATACCCTTTGCCCATGACTCATAATTACCCGATTCCAGAAGAACAACTGAAGGGTGAGTAGAGAAACCCATGATAACTCTTCAAATGAAAAAATTCAAAGACTAATAATCTTAGCAATGATAAAACATGTCAATATAACCCATCCAACGCAAACAAACCCCATGTAGGAGCCAAGATGACCAAATAATTGAGCAAAGTGTAAAAACACACAAAGCTGAATAAAAAATACCTGGTAAGTATTCTAATAAAATAGACTGTAAATCTGGAAAGAGCACTGTAACACCTTTCCAACGCCTATTCATTTGCGCAAAACAGACACCATGGCCAAAAGTTATGAATTTTTCAAAAAGTGAATTTAGCTTGCAGGAAACGATTTTTCTAGCAAAAAATGTTTATTTCTAACTTGATTTCTGGAAAATCTACTCACTGTTTGTAGACAAAAATAAAAAACCAGAAATATTTTGATGCTAGAAACAAAACCCAGAAATCATTTTTTGATCCAACAAGCAGAATATGAGAAAATGATTTTTTTTTAACTTTCAGCTAGGAGAAAAATGATGCGCGTCATTTTTTCAACAGTGATTCTCTCTAGATTTGTGCATGATATGCAAAATCTAAAAGATACCTATTTCAGATTTCGACGCTGGCTACAAAACCCAGAAATCATTTTTCCTACAAATGAGTGAAAACTGAATTTTTGAAGCAAAAATGATGATAGCTCCAATAAAAAACGGCTTGCAACAAACCCTTGTAGCTCCAAAAATCTTCAAAACAAGAACAAGTAGCTGCAGATCTGAAGCTCTGATACCATGTAGGAGTTGAGAAAATACAACACCACAAACCCCGAAGATCACCTGCATGCAAATAACCTGTCACAAAAGAAGAGATGGAGACAAACAAGCAAGGGTTCTTTGAAAACTGAAAATGTATATATCAGAGAGAATGAGAGAATGAATTGATATTGAAATACAATGGGATCAATCCTTATAAAAAGGAGATCATGCAAACCCTAATAAAACCCTAATAGAAGCCCTAATAGGATAACATTTAATAATTAATATAATTATCAAATGTCACTTTATGCAAACTAACGTGAAATATTAAGAAGGGGATAAAGGTAACTTAATCAACATAATTAAGTTAAGACCTTTACCCTAACATAGTTGTGGTATTCAAACAAATCCATTAACTAGTTTTGCAAAATAACTTTCTTTATTGACCAACATATGATTCTTTACATAATTATAAACTGTTGAGAGGATGTGAAACACAAATATATATTCAATAAACTGCTACAATGTTTCATGAATGATGTAAACAAACTCACCTATCACTTCATTTTTATCATATGTATTTCTATCTTGAGCTATATAAGTGAGTTGAAAGCATCCTTCCTTAGCTGTAACTTCATGCTTGGGTGCAGGCATGACTTGTGATGCTTTGTTGGCCTTCATCCTAGCTAGATGTCTAATAGGACACCCATTTGAATGAACAAACTTCAAACTCTCTTTTTTGGCTTCTCCTTTTTGGACTGCTTCCTTAGCATCATGCACCTTGGAATTATTTGGTTCATGTTGTTCAAATGGAAACATGGTTGCTTTCTCCTCTATTTTTTGTTGCTCATAAATTTTCAATTCAAGAAATGCTATCTTGGCATCAAGATTTGAACAAAAGTCTTCTATGATGTTGGAGAAAATGTCTTCATCAATTTCTAGCTTGTTATCCCCATGTATGTCAATATTGGAACTCTTCTAAACAACACTATCCTTGCTTTGCTCTTGGAATACTAGCACCTTATCAAGATTATTTGTATCTTTCAGTTGTCTTGAAGTTGATGTTGATGTTAGTATGAGCATGTCTTCTTCATCTTGTTCAACAAAAGAAGACATCTCATCAAACCAAAATGTAGATCCTTTTCCTTCACCACCCCCTTCTTGCTTATTATCTTGTTGTCCCAAATGACCTTTTGACATAGGAATTAGCAGATTCTCCTCATCTTCAACAAAAAATATGAGTTCATTAGACAAGTCAATAAAAGCTTCATGTTCAACACCTCCTGCTTTTCTTTCAACCTGTTGTCCTATTTGATCATACTCATGAACTTTTTGCAACAAGTCTGATTTTTCATTTTTTTCATCATGTGTAGGTTCATTAGTTATAGGTTGCTCTTCTTTTGCTTCAAAAAACTCCTCTTTCCCACTAAATTAGCTATCTTGATAAACAATAGACCCCCTTTGTAAATACAACTGGCGCTAGGACAAGGAGGCTGATCATAAAGACCTTCTTGAGTTTCTTGAAGATGTGTAAGTTTTGGAGAAGATTTCTCTTGCTTAAGTCTAACTCTTTCATAGGATGTAGATCCCTAATACTTGGAATTTCAAGCTTGAAAGATTGACTTGAATACTTAGGAGAAATACCTTGCTTGAAGCTTGGAATTTTGTACTTGGAAACTGCTCTTTCACAAGCTAATTTGGAATGCAAGAGGTTGATTGAGTTTCCATTCTTTGTACTCGGGCAAGTAATAGCTTCATCTACTCCTGTTTGGCAGATATTTATTTTTCAAGAGACTCCTCATATTGCTTCCTTTGTGCATCTATATCTTATTGGTATTGGTAGGCTTGGTAATCCAACTCCTCTTGCTGCAAAACAAATTCTTTTTGTCTCTTGATATCATCAAACTGCTTATTGAAATCTAGCAATATGCTTTCGATGTCACTAATCCTCATATTGGCAATATTTTGGGGTTGGCTAGGAAATAAACAATGTTGTTTTGGCATAGGAATGACCTCTTGAGACTAATTAAAAGGCAACCAAGAATATTGAGTAGGGGTATGTGGGTAGAAAACATGATAAGTATGATGATAACCTGCTATTATAGGGTCATTTGGGATGAAACCAGCAAATTTCTTTGTTTGGTATGGTTGATAAGAGGGTAAATGAATAGGATTTTCATGAAATGGAGGTGAAAAGACGTATTGTCCATGAAACTTTGACATGTTAAAGAATTGAAAAATCTAGAAATTTTCTTGGAAATTCTTTGAAATAAAAATAAAATAGGTTTGTTTTCTGTATAAATTAAACATACCAACACTTAGTCTACTTGAGCAAGTAGATTTTAACTTAGAGTTGCTAGGTGTGTGAATATTTTTCCTCCAAAGGTAGGTATTGCTAACATACACACCAAATATCAACAATGAATGGATAAGATTTGAACTGCTATAGTTCAAACAGTCCCATTGAGTGTGCCAAAAATTGTTGTCTTGGTAGTGTGCACCCTTGTTGAGCTGATATAATCACTCAACCACCTTGTCAAACGTGGGATGATCTCCCTAAAGTGTGGGATCAAATGATGGAGATCAACCTCCAAAGGGGGTTGGTTCCCCTAGAACTTCACCTAATATAACATGTGGTACTATTGTTTATAGAGAAAAGAGAGAAGGAAAGCATAGAATGAACCTAAACTCTAATAAGGTGATGCACCAAAATGATTTCAAACCTATAGTACAGTTTGGAAAAACAATATGACCAAATGAGACAAGTTGTTTCATACACAACTTAGGTTTCTACATACCTATGTATAAGTGTTTTATAAAAAGGTTGGGACTCAGAAGCCTTAGAAAGGAAAACAAATATTTCACAATAAAAGGATTGTTTAAGTCATTATTGTATAGGAGCGAATTTGCACCTCTCACAAATTCCCCTTTTAAACCCCCTACTTTAGAAAAATCAAACCTAACTAGATAATTTTGCATCACCCATCCACAATGCATCCACTTGGCACTTTTCTTCTGTGTCGATGGGGGAATTTCTATCAGCATGGTGCACAGATGTCTATGTGGTGTGTTGTTGTCCCTGATAGATTCCTACCTTTGGAATCTATAGGGATGTTATGTTTCCCATTGGGGATGAAGTATAATGCCTCTATGTCAACTAGTCAACCCAAAAATGGCTCTCTCCCTCCCTTTTCCATCTTCAAATGGCTTCATTATCACTTTATCTTCTTGGTATTTCATTCCATCTTCTACAATATCTTAGCAATTCTCTACATAGCTAGCTTAACCTCTTAAGCATTGTTTAGCAATTTTTGGCTCCATCAACTTCATCAAGAACGTATTGTGCTACCATAGAAGCTACAAGTTTGGTGTCTTTTGAGACCTCCTTCATCACTGCTTTGGTCGTGTCATCTTTTCCAAGCTCATAGTCTTGCATTCTTCCTTCATTGTTCTTGAGTGAATTTGGTTGGTGGTGGTATTGCTTCACTATCCTTCTTTCGTTGTGGTTTTATAGAGTAGCATTATGTTTTTCGTAGTGTTCAATATTCTCCTTTCCAACATTTCTTTTATCATATTTCTATTTCTCTTTATCTATCTAGTTGTCTATGGAGGTGGAAAGCAGGGGTTTGACTGAGGCAAACCCCTATACAACCCCATCATTTTTCCTCTCTTGGTTGTGTGTAGGTGTACGTGCACATGGAGCTTGCTACAAAATTGGACTCTCAATGAGTTGGTCTTTGTCACCTTTGTTTTCATCAACTTCTCAATCATCTTTACAGTCATTAATTATACTTTTTTATTTTGTTTAATTAGGTAAATCTCATTAGCTAGACTATAAGTAGGATTTTTGGTATTTGGCACTGTAATTTTCCACTTTTTGGTTGTATGGATGTCAGTGCCCCAAAGAGATGCTAGCACGTCATGTTGTCATCCCTGACCCATGCTATTGTCCTCAGGCAGAGAGTTGTCTAAGGTGCAGTTCAGATTCTAGAGACTGACTCATTTAGCCCCATCCAAACATTCGGGTTAGAGTGACATAAGCACTTGAGTGTGCCCTTCATTCTCTATCCTCAACTCAAAACACCCGCTTAGCTTGAGGTAACTTAAGGCAGCCCTCCGCTCTTGGATCTATGTGACTTGGAGCCTTGGTGTGGTTGGTCCCCCTACCTTACATTTTGGTGAACCTGACATGAACCATTTTGGTTATGTTTAGCATGCTGAAAGGTCCTTTCCTCATATTCTAGGAGAGTTGTGGGTGTGAGTGTTGTGAGGTGTTTCACCTTGCAACCCAACCTGTAACCTCTAGTGGAATAGTTGGAAGGTTCTATAGGTATTGTGGAACAAAACCTTAGTTAGGTCATTGTCTAGTTGCAAAACCCTTGGGAGCTCTATGAAAGTTCCATCTAGTATACGTGATGGCCTCCTTTTCACATCTACCCATCCCATTTGTGCAACCTGTGAGTAGTTCCCTTGGTATAAATTTCACTTCACAAGACTTGTTGATGAACTATAATAGAGAGCCATCTCCCTTATACATCCTCACACGAATCAATGGAAACACTATAATAGGTGTTCTTGTTGATCCAACATGCCGGGTGGATGTCGTCACTGAGGAGATTATGTTGATTAACTTCTTGTACAAAGATGGCTATGACAAATCCAAGAGTACCATCTGTACACACGATGGGATTTTCGTACCTCCCATTGGTTGTATCACCTTATCCATCTTAGTTGGGCCTAAATCAGTGGATTCACTCATTGACATAATCCTGAGATCTAAATTCTTCAGGGTGAAACTAGGTATCCCCTGGATGGTTGTTATGAATGCAGTTCCCTCGGTAGTGCATAAATTTTTGAAATTCATTCATAAGGGTACATTACATGTAGTCCACGACACCAACTATAAACCACCAATTGTGTGTGGTGGTTACTTACTTGATCACTTCTAACCTATGCCAATTGGTCCTCTCCCTCCTAGGATTGACCTCTTCTACCAAACCTATACAAAGTACAAGAGTGTCTGCTTAATGCCTAAAGTGCGATACCCTTCATCTCCCTATGCCATCTCACATAGGACTTGGATAGAAAGAGGGAAGAAGAGAAGCATGCCTAGGGCCCTTCTTCTTCTTTTCCCACTGTTCCACATGTCACTTTCTCTCACCCTATTGTGACGCCATCATCTTTTGTTCCTAGATGTTTGTTGGAGAATCAGATGGTGCCTGCTTGGAAAGACCCCAAGCATCCTGCATTTGAACTTCCTGTATTGCTCATGGTGCCTCGGCCTATTTGATATGGTAAGGGGAAGGTTCCACATGGGGATTCCTCTTTTTCTCGGCCTTTGCGGCTTCCAACCACTCCTGCTCCTAAGGCGGTAAATGGGAAGAGGCATGTCACTGAGGTGTTAGAGTCTACTTCTCCTAATGTTGTTCCAACCTCTTCTTAGCCTCTCCCTCATATTCCCATCTAGGAGTATTTCCCTCTATCAGAAATGGTCGTGAAGGACACTTTAATGGTTGAACAAGAGTCCTCCATTGCATCTCAGCTTCTGGCCTTCAAATCCTAGAGTCATAGGAACCACCTTGCACATGAGTGCAAGTGACGACGAAAGGCTCTGGCCACTAAGCAAGCCACCATGCAGAGGAAGGAAGAGGAGTCAACAATTTCTTCTCTGGAACCTTCTGACTTATCCTCTTCCCCCATCCCCTCTACTTTAGTTCCATCAGCTTCAATGCTACTTCTAGCTTCTGCTACAAGTGTAAACGTCCCTCACCCAAAAAAGGTGCAGGTGTTTATTGCTCCTTCGATTGAGCCAACTCTTTTTATGTCCCTCTCGGACATCTCGCCATTCTCAAAGCTCATGGACATGTCGAATACCTCAGTGGTATTTACTATGGTTTTCTTCTCCTCCTCCACTCCTTTTGCTTTGTCCATGGGGATCTCGCAACTTCTGAAAAAGCGAAAGATGGAGGATGGCCCTACTAGAAATGGGGGTTGCAAGAGAGTTTCATCTTCTTTAGAGGGTGGTTTTTCTTTGGCATGTGTCGTCCTAGTGATAGAAGAAGTCCTAGCATCCCCTAAATTTGTCACTACTCCCGAGTCCCTCGGTGATCCTAGCAATGAATCTCGAGCACCGCCTCCCTTTCCCATTGAGTTAACGCATGGCACTCCTGTTAAGTGCATGTTTAATTCTTTGGACAAGGTCCTAACCCTTTCAATGATCTTCACAAATTCATTGAATTTCACCCCACAAGAACTGATTGGAGAAGACCCCAAGGGGTCTCCTTCCTTGGCTCTTTTCATGGGGGGATTAGAGGGTTCTCCCATTGATATTCTACCCTTGTAGGCTCATCTGACTTCCCCATATAATGATCTAGAATGGGAGACCAACAACCTCTTGGTTAATGAGGTTTAAGGGGTGCCTCTTCTTTATCTATAGAGTACATTATGTGTGTGTGATGTGTTCCGCCATGCTTGCGTTATGTGTTTCTAGATGACCCTTGTCACCCTTGTAGGTGATTGGATACTAGAGTTTTTTATGTCATCAAGCTTCCTCTATTTGTCGCATCATTCTTCCTCTATTATGTGTATTGATTTTTGATAATTGGGGATGATGCAAAGTGCTGGGGGAATTTAGGCTTCCCTTCCATGTCGACCCAATTTATTATTTTTACTTTTTCTTCTCATGCATTCTTCATATGGTCTGATATAGTAGGGGGTTGATGATAGTTCATTCATATACTATTATACTTATATATATTATGAGTAGCTTTGACCCCAAAATATCAGACCACCCTTGTCTCTTGTTCATAATATTGTTGTTCTGACTTATTTGTTTTTTCTTTTAACTTTCTTTCTTGTTTCATGATGTTGTGGTGCTCATATGTTGTCCCTCGCTTGCATGACAATATGACCACGCTTACATCTCACTATGTTTCATGGGCCACATCATCACTTTTTCATTCTTTATTTTATCTCCATAGGATGTCACATTTCTCTGCATTCAACACCCACCATCCTAGGGGGGGGCTATCATTTCACTTTTATTTTCATAAAACGCATTCGAACTCCCCCTCGTGAGGGGTCATTTTCTTCCTTTCGAATTCCTTGATGAAGTGAACATCTTTTGAAAGGATTCCTTGATGTTGAATTGATTTGCAAAAAATGCTTTTTCATTTTCAAATAGTTTGTCCCTTGAGTGGATCCCCTTCTTTTGAAGGGTTCCCTGAGGGACCCCTTTGAAATCTCTTCCTTCAATTTTTTGACTATCTACATGACTATCTGCATGTTTTCCTGTGTGGCTTCTCTTTGTTTTCTAACATCTTTTATTTGCAAATTGCCATGTTGCTCTGTAGGTGCGACTATGAAGCTTCTTTCGAGTTTGACTCTGTGAAGTCCCCTCACACTGGGCTTTCTTCAAGAGAGAGTACCTAGGGAGAACCTTCTTTGTAGGTTTGAGGGCCTATGAATCACTTACATCCTGCAGGATTTTTCCATCGTTGGTTTGTGGGCCTTCGAAGCACTTTGATCAACTATGTAATTCTGAGGATCTATGGAGTCCTTTGTTCAAACCTCCTCAAGAGAGAGTACCTATGGGGTTATTTTTCTGCCCTACACTTTTGAGCTTTCTAGATTATGATATGCTTACTCGATGGTTCAGGTATACATTTCTAAACTCTTCGATATACTTTAATGAACACTCATTGAAAATCGTGCTCACTAAAGTGGGGGAAAAATGTATAGGAGCTAATTTTCACCCCTCTCAAAAATTCCCCTTTTACACCCCCTACTTTAAAAAAATAAAACCTGACTAGATAATTCCACATCACCTATCTATAATGCATACACTTGGTGCTTGTCTTTTGTGTCGATGGGGGAATTTTTGTCAGGGACACAAGCATAGCATGTAGACGTCTGCATGATGTGTTGTTGTCCCTGATAGATTCCTACCTTTATAATCCATAGGGACATTACGTTTCCCATTGGGGATGAAGTGTAATGCCTCTATGTCAACCATCGAACCCGAAAATAGCTCTCTCCCTCCCTTTTCCATCTTCAAATGGCTTGTTTTCACTATCACCTCATCTTCTTGGTAATTCATTCCATCTTCTACAATCTCTTAGCAATTTTCTACATAGCTAGCTTAACCTCTTGAGCATTTCTTAGCAATTTGTAGCTCCATCAACTTCATCAAGAATGTGTTGTGCTACCATAGAAATTATGAGTTTGGTGTCTTGTGAGACCTCCTTCGTCATTGTTGCAACCATGTCGACTTTGCAAAGCTTGTAGTCTTTCATTCTCCCTTCATTGTCCTTTAGTGCCTTTGGGTGGAGGTGGTATTGCTTTGCTATCATTCTTTCATTTTGGTTTGATAAAGTAGCATTGTGTTTTTCGTAGTGTTCAATATTCTCCTTTACAAAATTTCCTTTATCATATTTCTATTTCTCTTTATCTATTTAGTTGTCCATGAGGGTTTAACAGAGGCAAACCCCTATACAACCCCAAAAATTTTCCTCTCTTGGCTATGTGTAGGTGTATGTGCATGTGGATCTTGCTAGAAAACTAGATGCTCAGTGAGTTGGGCTTCGCCACCTTCGTTTGCATCATCTCCTTAATCATGTTTATAGTCATTTCTTGTACTTTTTTATTCTATTTAATTAGTTAAACCTCATTACCTAGACTGTAAGTAGATTTTTTGGTATCCGACACTATACTTTTCCACTTTCTAGTCGTACAGATGCTAGCGCCTCAGAGAGATTCCAGCACACCACATTGTCATCCTTGACCCGCATCGCTATCCTCGAGTAGGGAGTTGTCTGAGGTTTTGTTCAAATTCTAGAAACTGGCTTGTTTAGCCCCATCCAAACATTTGGTTTAGTAGAGTGACAAGCAATTGAGATTGCTCTTCATTCTCTATCCTTGACTCAAAACACCCGCTTAGGTTGAGGTAAGTTAGGGCAGCACTCCACTCTTAGCTCTCTGTGACCTGGAGCCTTGGTGTGGTTGGTCCCCCTAACTTACAATTACACAACTTATAACCCACATAGAATATGTACACTTCTATATGAAGGCACTAGAGAATGAGACATGAAATTCAAGGATTGAGTATAATATCACAAAAACCAAATCTATCATTTATTATTGCACACAAGATATATATTAGAGAAGGAAAAATAAATTTATTTTATTGATAAAAAGGTGTTAATACTGTTGTGTACAAGTTTGAAAGTGGAGTTACAAAGCTACTCTAGCTTGAAAGGACTATGAGAACTAGTTACAATGCAAAACTAGAGAGTAAGTACTCCTTAGAATGAGGGTAAAATTCCCTTTTATCTATCCTATGTTGGAGAAAAAGAAGGAAAAACTTGAAGACCTCTAATGACACTTCACACTTTGACAAAACTCCACTTAGCATTGAGAAACTAACTTTCTTGATTTGGATCCTTTAAATCCTCTTCAAATTTTCCAGCAAGGTGTAGGATATAATGTTTGTTGACTTTCTCAACTTAAAAACTTGAAGACATTCCTAAAGAGGCTCAAACAATAACTTCCACTTCCATGGATAAATGCATAGTGGTCAAAACTGTTACATGTGCTCCTACTAGTCATTATTCTTTTAAACTAGTATTACACACAAATAGGAGCATGTTGCCATATGTTTCTCTACTATCTTGAATATTTTGAAGGCATTGGAGAAATAGTTTCCTCGACTATGGATTCCAAATTACCTCTTTAATAGCCCATTTATTTCCATTTTATGCACTGTCCCTTCACTTAGGTAATAATTCTCATCAAATCTCTATCATCACTATTTCTGCCCTATTGGAATCTGTTATGCACCATTGATGCATGTTACATTACCACCCTTGTGATGTAAACCATGATGTTTTCTCTTTAGACCTTGAAGATTGTCCTCTACTAGCAACCCTTGTAGGTTTCTACCTGTTATGACCTTTTCACACATCGCCCCATTGCAAATGGGGACCCTAGTAGTTTTCCTTCTAGGCTTTTCCTTTGCATTTTGGTCTTTTGGTTGGGTACTTAGAATTTGAATTTTTGAATGGTCACCTGAGTCAAGGAATGATTTTGAGCCTGAATCAGTGCATGGTCATGATCAAAGTGTTTAGGAGGCCTTGTGGAAAAAGATCAATTGTCATTTCGGTCAATTAAGACACCTCCTAAATTTTAGGGAATTTTTTTTGGCATTTCTAGCCCATTCTGGACTTCCTATTTTTTAGGGACTATATTTAGAAAGTTTCTATTTTTGGAAAAAAAAATATTTTTGGTAGGGTTTCTATTTTTGGAAAGTGTGCAGGTCATGGCTTTGTCAGGATCATCTTCAAAAATCTCCAAAATGGAAAACATTGAAAAATCTATAAAAAAAAACATGTGCTAAATTCGCCCAAGCATGAGGAAGTTGGATGGCATGGATCTATGACAAGTCTGCCAAAGGAAGAAAATCATGGCATAAGGCTAATGGAAGTCCACCCATGGCAATGGCAAAGGCATCTAGCAAGTCCGCCCAACCAAAATAACAAATGGCTCAAGGCATAGCCAAGTCCACCATGAAGAGATGGCTTGGGTATGGGGAAAGTCCTCCCAACACTTAGAGAAAATGGCTTGGACATAAGAAAAGTCCACCCAAGGAAAAGGAGGATGGCTTGGACACAAGCCAAGTCCACCATATGCAAGGTGGCATGAGACTAGGCCAAGTCCGCCTAGCACTTAGAGAAAATGGCTTGGACTAGGCAAAGTCTGCCCAAAGAACAAGTTAAATGGCATGATGAGTGGCTAAGTCCACCCCAAGAGAAAATGGCATAACATGTTGGAAAGTCTGCCATATGCAAGTTGGCTCAAACTAAGGGAAAGTCCACCATGAAGAGATGGCACAAGACATGATGAATTCTGCTCCAAGAAGATGGGAGATGGCAAAAATCACAACGCAAGTCCACCTAGGCCTCGAATAGCATGCAAAACACTTGACAAAATTCGCCACATTTGGATGAGTGAAGAAATTTAAAACTTTGCCTAAGTCTAGACATTGGAAAAAAAAAAAAATTAAAAATGGCATGTCTAGACAAAGAGGAAATTCGCCAGAAATGAAAAAATCATGGAAAAATCATGGCAAGGTTGACAAAGAAGAAAAAATTGCCTTAGGCAGAGGCACGAAGCAATTTGGAAAAATAAAATTTAAATTTTCCTTTGGATAAAAAAGTAGTTAAAATACCATGATTTAATTATTTTTAACGAATGGGATGGAAATGACACATAAAATATTATTTTTTTATATTTTATTTTCCAAAGCAATTAAATGAGAAAATTTGAATTTTCTCTAGGAAAATTTTGAAAAAAGAGAAAGAAAAGAAAATACTTCACTAAGCTAGCAATGAATTTTGAAACTTTATTTACAAGCCGGTGCTAAAGATTGAAATTACTATTTGAAAGAGAAGTGCAAGCCAAGTTTAAACTGAATTAATTGGAAACAAGTAAAATTTGCTAAATGGTTTGATTTTTCAACCTTAAATTGGTTTTGCATTTCATTTCTCAATCATTCTTTCGAAAACAAAGTTGTGAAGAGAAGTTTTGTCTATGGCAAGAAGGTGATTTTTCTTTTGAATTAAAGGCTAAAAAGGGCGAATTTATTCAGCAACAATACATTTTTTTATTGCCAGGCAGATTTACTTCCTCTATTCCGACAAAGAATTCTCTTTTCGATTTGATAAAATTCTTCCATTTCTAGCAATGGTCATTTTCAAGATTTAATTTATCAAGCTGGTTGGAATATGTTTGTTTCGAAATAATGGCATAAATAAATTCTAAATTTTAATATTTTCTTTTGCAGATTTATGCTAGACAAAGGAGAATCGTCAAAGAAAATGAAATTCACTAGTAAAGGTTTGCAGCCAGAGTCTAAGATCGTCTCCAAATGGAAAAATAGTGCAGATACCAACCTTGGCCATGTTGAATTTGATGAATTCAGGAGAAGGATGTACAAAAGTGATGAACTCTTGCCCACGCCAATTGCACAGAAAATGATGCGGAACGACATAGTTCAGGCTGTAGAATTTCCGCTAGCAATCAAATGTCTAGAACTAATTGTGGAGTGTGCATTGCATTACAATGTTGAGGAAAGGAAACTTGAAGTGCTTGATGGTAGAGTGTTGGCATATCTAGATGAGCTAGCTATATAGGAAGCATTTGGAATTCCAGCTCACCATAGAACATATTATCGGTCAAACGATGATGCAAAAAAATTGTACGAAGAAAAACAAATCCATTGTGCAACAAATATGAACAAGAATTGGTTGGTAAAGCCTAGACCTTCAACCAAAAAGGTGCCTAAGAAGTTGCCCAGGTTTGATTTTAAATAGGATTACAGAGATATAGTCTTGCTGCTGAATAGAATAGTGGGTAATCCTCAAGGTGCACCTTTGGAAACTTGGATGTATTACTTCATTGATGAAGTGACTTACGAAGCAAAAATGGTTAACTGGTCAAGGATGATCAATGATAGTATTCACAAGCAGTTGGTCAACATGGAGAAGACCAAAGCCTTTCATATGAGTTCCTATATTATATACTTGCTTGCTCGAACCTAGATAACTCCATTCCTACCATTAAATCCAGGTTAGAAAAGGAGACCTTGAAGAAAAAAGAATATAAAATGGAGGTTGAGGGCCTAAAAGAATATATTCGGCATTTGACAAGGCCACTCAATCAAGGTGACCAATCAACCCCTCTACTTCCAAATTCATCACAAGAGCTGGCAGGAAATTTTGAAAAGGAATTGACTACCACTAGAGAAACTAAAGAATGGATGGCAGGGAAAGAGGGTGAAGTAATGGCATTCGTAGAAAAGTTGGCATATGCTCATGGGAAAACTTCTTCTTTACTCACATGAGTCAAAAAATTGGAAGAAGCACGGGATGGACTCCAGGACATCCAAAATAGATTCATTCCATGTCTTCGAGACATAAGGGGAATTCCTAAGAAAAGGCTAATCGATGAGGAGATCATTGCAGATGGAGTGACATATGACTTTGGAGATTGGTATTGTGCACTGGTTTCATGTCGGGAGGTCTTGGAAAAGGTTAAGGAAAAAAGTACTAAAATAGATGAGCAGGTGAAAGGAATTCAAAGTAATATTTTCCACATGGTAGCAGACGTGTTGGACAAAGACATTGTTTGAGAGAATGACTTATAGCCAGGAAATATGCAAAAATAAGTTCAAAATATTTTCTCCACCATGCCAATCTTGAAAGAAAATCTAACTAAGGCATTTGACCTCTTGATCGTCTGAAATACCTTCCTACAACAAGAATCAGAGTGGGTGGTTGCCTTTGCTGAATGTGCAGATAGTTTAGACCTACTGGAGTACAAAGTCAACACATTTTCAGACATCGCCATCTAGGAGGTTGGTGCCATCGTGTCCAGATTCATCAGATGGGACAATGTGGAAGCAGATGAGGACCCAACTCTCAGTGGATGACTCATCTTCTTGTTAACTGATTGATATTTTGTCAACCCTAATTAGGGTTATCTTGTTTTAAATATGGGCCATTGATCTTGATTTAATATTGGCCATTCATTGTATTCAAGAACTCTATAAGTACCCCTCCTCTTTCATTTGAAAGGAAAATTAGAAAATTAGAGAAGGAGAAGGAATTATAAATCAGATTAGAGATTGGAGATTAAAAGATAGAATTGTAGAGCATAGAAATAAGAGAGAGTTTTATGGAATTGTTGCTAAAACTATTAGGATGATAAAGTTCATAAATGCATGAGATGCTTTGAAACCTTTCATTGTCAAATGGTTGCATGGTTGCATAATTTCTCTTTCTCGTAGAATTATTTTAGATTAGATATTTATTTGAATATTAGTGGAATGATAGATTGATGGTAAAGATTCGTGAAACTTAGCTCATACTTTCTTCGAATGGATGATTTTCATTTGATGCGTAAAGTTAGACTGAGCTTTTAATGTGGATGCTTCAAATTTTACTTCAAATAATGTTGTTCTATTGATGGTATTGTTTGTACTAGAAAATCTTAAGCATAGATCCCATAAGATTGCACCTACTTTTGTGTAGTTGTCATTTTACATGGGAAAACAAAGCATGGTTTTATTTATTTTCATTCAATCCTTGCAATCTCTTAGTTCCATAGGAAGAGTACAGGATTTCTTAACCCCCACTCCTTTTTTTATTTTTATCCAAAATCAGAAAAGTCCTAAAAATACAACACTGCATTAAAGTCCTTTCTTTCAAGTAACTTACTGAAGTAAATCCCCTTGGGTTACCAGCAAATCACTAATGACCACAGAGCTTTTTCGCACCCCAATTTTGGAAACATTGGAATTTATGTGTGACCTTTCTTACAATCTTAGCACAAGAGGTAATTTTTCAAGAGAGGATAGAGCATCTATGGATACTTTATTCTAGAGTGTTTGGTGTGTCACAAAACACACATCAACATTCAATTGGTGCTAGAAGGAGGGGCCCCACTACCAGCGACGGTAATTTTTCTTTCAAAGTAAGTAGGATGTAGTATGGTATTGCCACATGAATTCCCTTTCCATGTACCTTTTGGGCAACCCGAACAAGCAAATATTGATATTCTTGATCAATTCTACTCACTAGCCTAACAGTTACAAATAGATCACTCGTGGCTCAGACAAACTAGTCGTGTTCTGGCCAGAGAAGAAGAAAAGGGTATACAGATTGAAAAGGCAACCCAAATGCATTTGATTAGACAAAATATTAATCGTTTGAAAAAATATTTTGACGAGATAGAGTGGTTATTTGCCTCTAGCTCATCATCCAATCCAAGCTCATCTAGTAAAACGAAGAATGATGCTCTCGGGCAACATTCGTAATCCACAACAAGATCCCCATCTTGTGTTGCCACCAAATTTGGCCTTCCACTATGAACAAGAAGATGTCATCTCTGAATTATTCAGTCTTGCATGGAAAGTAAGAAGAAACTCTCCTGACTAGATGTGCATGCACTTCATACTTGAGGAAGAAGAAGCAACAACCCAATGCATTGACCTTGCTATTCAAAGAGATCGACTTGTTGAAATATTTGAAGCCCAACAATGAGAACAAAATCATCTAGCAAACCGAAAAGTTCCTCAGCAAGTGAATCAGCCAGCTCCTGTGCGCCCTCAACAAAATTGAAGACACGCTGGATCAAATTGGTTCCTTCTCACTAGATAGATTTCAAAAAATTACTAGGTCCACTCCAAGTTCTTCCAAAGAATTTGTGGAGTTATCTCCTTGAAGAAATAAGCCGAAGAAGCATATAAAAGTGTCATGAGAAGAAGTAGTAAGTGAATAATCATATTCACCCAGTGCCGAAGTACAAAGTGTGCATGATCTTGTCAGGTTATTCCAGAAACCACCACCACAGATTCCAATCCCACGCACTGTTCACCAACCAATTCAACCAATTCCACCAATTCAAGTTATTCCAATGGCTCAGCCAAATGCTTGGCATCCATAGAATGCATCGCCTCTTACCACATTTTCCAATTATCATGATATGCCCAAGAATCTGGAGCATTTCTGCTCTAAGTTCTATTTTGGCAATGTGAACCAGACGGCTGATGAACATATTAAAATTTTTGAAGATACTCTCCAGAACCGAGACATTCAACATGAAGATGTAGCTTGTTGATTATTCCCATGCTCTTTGGGAGAAGACGCATATTATTGGTACATCAACTTACTAGTAAATTCCATCCAAACTTGGCTAGGGTTGAAACAAGCCTTTTTGGAAAAATTCAGATTGCCAACCACACCAGCTAAACTTTATAGACAATTTATTGAAGTGAAAAGAAAAGAGCATGAACCCATCAGTGCCTTCAACAATAGATTTCACAAGGCATATACAAGGCTACATGATCCATATGAATTGGATAATGTCGCAACATTACCAATCTACTATGTGGCCTTGGATAGTCTTACATCTATGTTCATAAGGAGAGCCAACCCAATTCCAACTGATCTTAAGGCAGCGTATGCAGAGGAAATTAAAGTTAATTCTAATTTGGGCATGAACGTTTTAGGACCACTCAATCACTTAGGATACGTCGCTATGCCAAATCAAATTATAGGAATCAATCAAGCATTGGCCCATCATATGCCAGTAATGAATCTTGTTCCACCTCCCAATAGTCAGCTAGTAGTCCACCCGGGAGGTCCTATTTCCCAAGCTCAACCTTCACAACCAATATATTTTTAGGGTACTACAACATCCACCAGGACGCAGGAAGAAAAGGAAGAAATGAGAGATTTGATTGAACAAGTGAAGAAATTGTCTACTGAAGTGACTCATGTAAGAAATCAAAACAATCAACTTCATAGGATGCAAAGAAACTCCCAAGGATACCAAAATTACCAAGGTCAATCAAGCAATGCTCAAGGTTATCGTAATAAACAAGGATATTAGAAGAAAGTATGGAATACAGGACCAAACAATGGAAATGTGCAATCACCACTTGACAATCTAACAACTCGAGAACATCGACCAATGGAAAGTATACTCCTCGTGGAATCTGCATTTTCCGAATGGTGTCGATTGCACAACACTAATCATAATTCTGAGACACAGTGTAGAGAATTTCAGTTAGCAGCTGATATTTTCCAAAGAGAGATGCAAAGGGAGACCCCAAAAAGTTCATCTAATGCCATAGTTCCAGTTGTAAATTATGACCAAGCTTTAGTTCTGGGGGACTTCACACTTCCACCATAGTTTGAGCAGTATCAAGAACCTGACCATTTTGGAAGATTTCCACCAGCAACGGCTAATGGGCCAGTGGAGGTGCCACCATCCATATACTCATATACAGTTGTTGATGGACTTATTGAATACACAACCAATTATTACTGCCCACCATTGAACAACAACATATTGGTCGAAGGAATAAAATAAGTTCAAGCATTCCAACAGACGGGGAACAACTCGCCAAAGGTTTATTACAGAAAGAATCAGGAGCCTTTGACTTCGTTCACTCCTCCATACAACTTCCAAACACCACCGCATCCAAACACCAACAATAACCCATCTCTTCCAAGAGATGCGCCTCAATATAGGAAAAGCAATAATGTTAACAGTTCTATCAGTATTTATCCTCCTAAGGATGAGCTGAAAAGACTAAGTCAGTACATGATTGATGAGGTCAAGACAATAAAAGTGAGTGTGTCATTGTTCGAATTGATGAAAGTGTCAGAGATAAGAAAAACCTTCCTTAATAGCTTGAAAGACCCGACACAAGATTCAACTAACACAATTCAGAAGGCTACAAGTTCCACCAATCATTTAAATTGTGTTCAGGGCGAACAGTTCCAGGAATCACCTCAGACAATAAATATTGTTCAAGGATCTTGGGGTTCCAAACCAACTCGAGATATGTATGAAGTAAAAGAAGGCATAGAGATGCCAGGTCAAAAAATAACCAGAAATGAACAATCAACAAAAGATATGGAAGCTCCATAGTCAGAGAAGGATAATAAAGAAATAAAAGCAAGAGGGGTAGAAGCTGGTATGCAAAAAAGAAGCCCTATGATATTTTATCAAGGCAAAGGTGAGCCATCTCCTTTCCTCATTTCACTTTGAATTTTCAACAAACTCCTACACAACTGTCTAATCGACTCAAGAGCATCCAGTAATGTAATGCCACTAGTTGTGTGTCATAGATTGGTTTTGACACCTACAAGGAAAAACAAGAAAGTAACACAACTAGATAAAACAAAAGTTCCAATTGTAGGAGAATTAAACAACATTCATATACAGCTATCATCTGACCCCAGGATTCAATATTTCATTGACATATCTATAGTTGATATTCCATATGGATATGGGATGGTTTTAGGACGAGATTGGACCCACAGATTAAATGGTTATTTCACCACTAATTTTTCACACCTATGGTTACCATGGAAGGGCATTCCCAATCAAATTAGAATTGAGAGTACACCGAGACTCAAGATGATGATCACTGAGAATTGAGAGAACAATGAAATCCTATTTTGTGAGATAGATTTGGGTCAATATAGACTAAAGACACAAGAATTTCTGATGCTACAATACTCAGATAATCGAGAAGATTCACTGGAAGTTTCAGAGTTAACAGAAGTTCCTGTTGAAGCAGATGATGAGCTATCACCAAATGAAGGTGAAAGCATGTTCAAAAATTTTAGAAGATTTGTAAAGTGCCAGACAAGAGAAGGAATTGGGAAGTCATTCTTTTGTGCGAGACTTATTGTTGCCTAATTGGTGTTGGATTCATAATGCTTTTCATTCTGAGTTCTCTTGCACGATGTGCAAGATGGATTTAGACCAAGTGCGCGCAAGGATTTCCCAACTTCTGGAAGATGAATGTTTTTATTTGACAATGCAAGATGAGAGTAGTGACTCTGACAGGGAGTTTTCACTAGGTGAAGAAATTATTCATAGAGAGAATACAATTACAGAAACTCAAGAAAAGGAAATACTTAGTCCCAAGCAGATGCCAGATCAAGTTTGGACCTTAAGGTTTGATGGTTCAAAGTCCAAAGGAAATGGAGTTGGTAATGAGTTGATCAATCTGTTAGGTGAAACTTACCTGGCTGCTTTGAGATTACAATTCCCATGCACTAATAATGTAACCGAATATGAGTCCTTAATCCATGGATTACTACATGTAATTCGGAAAAAGGTTAAAATCTTGCATGTGTATGGTGACTCAGAAATTGTGGTAAGGCAAGTGAAAAAGAGGTATGCTTGCCATGAAAAGAGACTGAGAGGTTACAAAAATCGGGTCTGGGGTCTCATTGAAAGTTTTGATGCTTTCAACATTAAATTTGTATACCGCTCTCAGAACAAAGCTGCTAATTCATTAGCACAATTAGCAACTTCACTAGAACCACTTGAGATGGATATGGTGAAAAAATTCACAGTTGAAATCACTTTGACACCATCAGTTCTAGACAACATTACAAATTTTCAAGTATTTGATGATAATAAACACATTTTGGATTTCCTGACAAATTCAAATGTTTTCCTAACCCAGATCATTGATGAAGAAGAAGACCGAGGGGAAGTTGAATTTGATGTCGAAGGAATAATGAATTTAAAGACCAATAGCATTCCCAAAGGTATGATACAACTTGAAAGAATCTTTGATCAAGATCATATCAATGTGATCAAATATCAGAGAGGTGATGGAGGTCAACATGAAGCAGTAAACCTGGGCACAAAATATGAAGTTAAAAATGTCGTCATTGGGAAACTATGCACGCTTGAAGAAAAAGAATAGATAACCTAAAGCTTGAGAGAGTTCAGAGACATTATTGCCTAGAGTTACGAGGATTTAAAGACATACGATACTTTAATTTTTACACACATAATTTTGCTCACGGCAGGCAATAAACCATTCAGGCAACGTCAAAGGCCAGTAAACCCATTATTGGAGCCCCTCATTTTCAGAGAAGTGAAGAAATTATTGTCAGCAGGCATTATCTTTCCAGTACGCTCGACGTGGGTCGCCAATTTGGTACCCATCCACAAAAAGAATGGAGAGATATGGCTATGTGTAGATTTTCAAAATCTCAATAAGGCTTAAGAAAAAGATAATTATCCTTTGCCTTCACTAGATGAAGTAATTCAAACTGTAAATGGATCCCAAATGATGTCTTTCCTTCATGGATACTTAGGATACAATCAAGTGCTAGTAAAACCTGAAGATAGACTTAAGGCAGCATTCAGGACAAAGTGGGGTACATTCACATACCAGAGAATGTCATTTGGGTTGATCAACACCGGAGCTACCTTCCAAAGGGCCATGGACATCACGTTCAAAATTCATATAGGAAAGTGCATTATTGTCTATATGGATGACCTCACTATGTTTTCCAAGGGAAGAGAGAGTCATGTTGAAGATCTGATGAAGATATTCTAGAGGTGTAGAAGGTATGGAATTTCATTAAACCTGAAGAAATGCATATTCGGGGTGACCGAAGGAAAATTACTTGGCCATGTGATAAAAAAGAAAGGGATTCTTATTGATCCCGATTGAACATAGGCAATATCAAGAATCGGCTTGCCATCAAGCCATAAAGAATTGAAGTCTTTCTTCAGAAAGATCAATTTTGTGAGAAAATTCATAATAGGATTTGTTGAGATAGTCAGACCTC
The DNA here is from genome assembly GCA_007115665.2 of Sequoiadendron giganteum. NCBI lineage: Eukaryota > Viridiplantae > Streptophyta > Pinopsida > Cupressales > Cupressaceae > Sequoiadendron > Sequoiadendron giganteum. The sequence goes on from CM021108.1 coordinate 559,058,586, forward strand.
TAAATGAAATGTTGAAGAAGGATGAAAAGATAGAGTGGATGGAGCCAGCAAAAAATGCATTCGAAGAGATCAAACAAGCTATTGTTGATGCTCCCGTCTTGGTCAGTCCTAACTACACAAAACCCTTCTATCGGTATTGTTTCACGTCAGAACATACATGTGCTACAATGCTTACCCAAAAGATAGAAGAAAAGGATGAACATCCTATATCTTTCATGAGTGCACCATTCAAAGATGCAGAGTTGAGATACCTGAAAGTAGAGAAGCGAGGATATGTTTTGGTCAAAGCAATCAAGAAATTTTAACATTATATTTTGAGAAGTAAAGTCTTTGCCATAGTCCCAGATGTAGCTATTAAAACCCTCCTAATGCAAAATGAATTGGGGGAGAAAAGGGGCAAGTGGGTTACAATTATTCAAGAGTATGATGTAGAGATCCAGCCAATGAAAACCATCTGTGGCCAAGCTCTGACATAGACCATCGCCACATGACTAGGATTGCTGCAACAAGTGTATGAACTGCAAGAATTATCTCTTGATGAATGGTATGATGATATCACTTTCTTCCTACTCAATCCCAAGTGCCCTAATCATCTAAATCCAGTACAAAAGAGGGCCTTAAGAATTAAAATCTAGAGGTATATGTTGCAAGGAATAGTATTATATAGGAGAAACCATGAAGGTATTTTCCTAAGATGCCTAACAAGGGAGGAAGCAAAGCAGATTATGGAACATTTCCATTCCAGGTTTGGAACCAGCCATGGAGGAGCATTAGCAACAACACATCAAGTTCTAATGGTTGGCTATTACTGGCCAATAGTGTTCAAATATGTATATGATCATGTGAAAACTTGTCATACATGCTAGGTAACTATTGCATGAGAGAAGAACCCAGCTATGCCACTTCAACCTATGATTGAAGTATGACCTTTTGCGAAATGGGGACTTGACTTTATTGGTATGATAAAACCCCCTTCCTCTGCACAACACAGGTATATTCTAACCGCAATTGACTATTGCACTAGATGGTCAAAATCTCAAGCTTTAAAATTGTGCACAACTGACATTATCATTAAGTCCTTAGAAGAAAAAATTATCACTATATTTGGTTGTCCTTAGGCTTTAGTTTGTGATAATGGTTCTACATTTTCTTCTTTGAAAATTTCTAACTAGGCATATAAATATGGGGTCATTTTGAAGTTTTCATCAAACTATTATCCCCAAGGTAATGGATTGGCAGAATCCACAAACAAAAATCTATTGAATGTTATTAAGAAGTTGTTAGACAAGAACCCATGAGGCTGTCATACACAGTTGAGATTCGCTCTTTAGGAAGATAGAGTAAGGATAAAGAGTTCCTTGGGGACATCACCATATCATCTAGTATACATATAGGATCTCATGTTCCCCATACAATTGAGAATCCCCACTTTGCAGTTCATGCAAGAATGTCTGGATCAAGAGGATAGAGTCAAAACCAAATTATCACAATTGCTACTTTTGGAAGAGAAAAGAGATCAAGTGTTGGAAAATTTCGTAAAGCATCAAGGTTTCGTAAAAAGATGGTTCAATCGGAGAGCAAGGATAAAGGCGTTTAGAATTTTTGATTTAGTCCTTTGTTGGGACAAGACTCATGAACAAAAAGGAGATCACGACAAATTTGACAATTTATGGAAGGGTCCCTATCAGATCGCATAAATTTTAGGAGATAATGCATTCAGACTAAAGGCGTTAACCAAACAGGATGTCCCATTGCCAGTCAATGGGCAATTCCTCAAACATTATTTCCCGTCTTAGGCTCCTGGTGAGTCTAGCCTTTGTATATAGCTAGATTAGTTTCCTTTTTGGTTTGGTTTTCTTTTGCTTTCGTTTGCTTGGTTTTTCCTACTTTCCTAGATTAGTTTCTCGCTTTTCTTTCCTTTGCTTTCCTTAGTGTAGGTTCTGAATAAAGAGGGTTTCTCATTTGTGAGAAGGGTGATGTTGCTTACACGCACACTCTGGATCAACCCCACCAAGGTATGTTAGGACTTTTCCTTAGATGAATACTTGTGGATAATCTTAGAAGCTTAAATTAATTGTTTCTAAAGTATGGGTAAGTGCACCAAGATGGTTCCCAAAAAGGGGATTAAGTGGATAACTTTTTTTTTAAATCAGATATACTAACCTTGGACGTGAAATTGAGGATACTTACACTCAAAATTTTGAGATGGAACAAAAAGAAGGATTCAATTTCTCTAAGTCTACTTTCTAAACTACTAATTTATTTTTAAAATGGTTGAGATTAAGGGGTTCAAATGAGGGACGTACACAAATTGGTGTTGTTTTTGTCAAAAAAACATAGCATAGCAACTCTTGTACGACCCTCGCATGGTGAACTTTTTTTTAGTATTTTTAAAATCGCAACAATCAAAAGTTAGCTAGTAATATGTAGTTGATGCATGATTTTTTTGATAATTTTTTAATGAATATTTGATTTTTTATTAATTTTTGAAGTGGACATTTCTTTCAAAATAGAATTTTGGCTGTGCTTACCCTACAAATTTTGGAAACTAATTGAATTTAAAAAATAAAAAATAAAAATTTGTAGAATGGAGTCTAGTTTCTAAAAATGTAATTTATTTGAAAAATCAATTAACGGTAAATCTATAATTAAAAAAATAACAAACACTACTTTTTGGAAATTAAAAGACATACAAATAAAATAAATTATGGATGAAAGGCTTAGCATTTTCAGAAAGTGAAAAAAATTACATCGTTGGATAGCTAAGAGAGAACCCAACATTACCCATGTGTTTGATTTTTTCGATATTAAACCATGTGCAATCTTGAGGATGAGCACGAACTCGATTATGTGAAATATGGTAGATTTTTTGAAAACACGTCTCTAGTCATTGGGAATGCCCTCCAAGCCTTTGGGTTGGTATTCCAAGGAAAATACCAAGCCGAAGGCTCAGAAATTCCCAAAGAAAGATATAAAGCGGGTGCTTTATAATGCGAGCGTGTTATAACGCACTCACATTATATCTTAGTTTTGACATATTTTGTGAATGCATTTTTTCTCTTTTTTGAATGCATTGACAAAATGCGGGTGTGTTATAATGTGCTCGTGTTTTGGTCTACATTGAATTTTTTTCTTATCTCTTTCCTCTTGTTATCTTTCAGGGAAACTATATACATGAACATTTACATATGGACATTTACTTTCTTATACTTTAAGTTATATTTCATGTCTATAGGCAGGATGTTTGAGAGTGGTTTCAAATCTCTAGGATTTATAATGAAAATTCTAGTTTTTGGAAGATCTTAAAAATTTCAGACTTAGTCAAATTTCAGTAATCAGCATGTCAAATTTCAGTAATCAAGAGGTCAGATTTTAGTAGTCAACAAGTTTTACCATCTTTGTCTCCCACTCTCTCCTTCTCTCTACTCTCTATCTCTCCACTCCCTCTCTCTCTCCCTTCCTCCCTCTCTCCCCTCTCTCTCTTCTAGTTTTTGGAAGATCTCACAAATTTCAAACTTAGTCAAATTTCAATAATCAGGAGGTCAAATTTTAGTACTTAGAAAATTGTATTATTTCTCTCTCTATCTCACTCATTTTTATCCCTCACACTCTAGACCTCTCTCTCTCACTATCTCTATCCCTTTTTCTGACTCTCTCTCCCTTGATCTCAAGAAATCTCTCTCTGTCTCTCTCTCCTTTGCCCTCTAATTATCTCTACCTCACTTCTCTCTCCCTCTCTCCCACCTCCCCTCTCTACTTATCTATGTCTCTCTCTCTCTCTACCTACCTACCTCTCCCTCCATCATGCCCTACCACTCTCTCTATTTCTCTCTAGTTAACCTCTCTCTCCCTCCATACTTCTCTCCCTCTCTTCTTCCCTATCTACTCTCTATCTCCCAATCACTCTCTACCTACCTCTACATCCATCAAACCTTACCTCTCTCTACACCTCTCTCCCTCCCTCCCTCATTCCCTCTCTACTTCTCTCTATCTCGCCTCTCTCTCTACCTCTCCTTCCATCTCTCTACCTACCTCTCCTTCAAACACTCTTTATTTATCTCTATCTCACCTCTCTCTACCTCACTATATCTCTCTCCCTCCCTCTCTACTTATATATATCTCCCCTCTCGCTCTCTACCTAGCTCTCCATCCATCACAACCTACCACTATCTCTCCATTACTCTCTATCTCACCTCCCACTCTCTCCATCCATACCTCTCCCTCTCCTTCCCTCTCTACTCTTTACCTCACTAATCCTTATCTACCTACTTCTCCATCCATCACTCCCTAACACTCTCTCTACACCTCTCTATCTTGCTTCTCTCCCTCCCTCCCTCCCTCATTCCCTCTCTACTCTCTCTCTACCTCTCCTTCCCTCTCTAATTATCTTTATCTCCCCTATCCCTCTCTCTCTCACTAGATGTCTCCTTCCCTACCTTTTCCCCTATCTACTCTCTATCCCTTGTCTCCCTCCCTCTACCTCTCTCTCTCACTCTCTCTCACTCCTCCCTTACCCTCTTTCTCTCTCACTCTCTCCTCTTTATCTCACCATTCTCTCTTTCCCTCTTTGTAACTCTCCACTTCTCTATATGTCACCATTATCTCTCTACATATCTTTATCCCACCTATCCCTCTTTACCTCTCCCTTCCTCCCCTCTCTCACCCACCCTCCCTCCTTCCCTCTATCTCTATCTCTCTCTACTTCTCTCTATCTCACCTATCCCTCTCTAGCTACATATCCCTCCATCACTCCCTACCACACTCTCTCTATTGCTCTCTATCTCACCTCTCTCTCAC
>CM021108.1:559063482-559084882 GCA_007115665.2 Sequoiadendron giganteum
TTTGAAAAAATGTATCCAAGAAATGGGGTCTCTCAGTGATTGTAATCACTGAGAAACCCCATTTCTTGGACCCATTTTTTCAAATAGGCCACTACATTTCCAATTTCACTAAATTGGCAAGCTAGTGGGCCCACTAGCTTGCCAATTTGGTGGAACTGGCAACTTAACTTGTCCTCTTTGAAAAAATGGGTCCAAGAAATGGCGTCTCTCAGTGATTTACATCACCTAGAGATCCCATTTTTTCAAACAAGCCACTACATTGCCAATTTCATTGAATTACCTGCAAACTAGTGGGCCACAACAGCAATTTAATTGCATGCAGCAACTAACTCTTTGTTTCGAAAAAATGGGTCCAAGAAATGGGGTCTCTCGGTGTCACCGAGACACCCCATTTCTTGGACCCATTTTTTCAAGTAGGCCACTACATTTCCAATTGCACTAAATTGGCAGCCTAACTTGTCTTGTTTGAAAAAATGGATCCAAGAAATGTAAATCATCGGGAGACGCCATTTCTTTGACCCATTTTTTTCAAACAAGCCACTACATTGCCAATTTCATTGAATTGGCAACCTAACTTGCATGTTTGAAAATATGGGTCCAAGAAATGGGGTTTCTCGGTGATGTACATCACCGAGAGACCCCATTTCTTGGACCCATTTTTTCAAATAGACCACTACATTTCCAATTTCACTAAATTGGCAAGCTAGTGGGCCCACTAACTTGCCAATTTGGTGAAGGGAGAGAGATAGAGGGAGTGATTGAGAGAGAGATCCCTGAGAGAGGGAGAGGGGTTAGGAGGGAGAGGGTTGAAAGAGATAGAGGGAGGGAGGGTTATGGGTAGAAGGTTTAGGGTTTAAGGGTAAAGGTTTAAGGTTTAGGGTTTTGGGTAGAGGGGAGAGAGATAGCGGGAGTGAGTGAGAGAGAGAGACCTAAGATAGGGAGAGGCAATAGGAGGGAGAGACTTAAGATAACAAGAAGAAAGAGACAAGAAAAAAAGAAGAAAATATTTTCAATGTAGACCAAAATGCGAGCGCATTATAACGCACTCACGTTTTGGAAATGTTTTCTTTATTTCAAAAAATGCACAATTTTTGAACTTAAAATGCATGCATTTTTTGAAATTTAAACCATAATGTAAGCACATTATAATGCGCTTGCATTTTAACACACCCATTTTAGGCTCAATAATGATCAAGCCTAGGCTCGGTCATTACCAAGCCATAATGCAAATGCGTTTTACTATAACGCATTCGCATTTTCGCTATTTCGGGATGAAAAAGTAAGTTGTACACGAAATTGCTACCCATTTCCATGCACCTGCCCGTACTTTAAAAGTTAAGGTTAGTACTTGACTAGAAAGGGAATCATCTATTGTAACTTGAATTTGAGTTTTATAGTTATTATATCTTTCACACTTAAGGAAATCTCTGAGTCGTTATGGTTTCCTAGGCGAAGTCATGGCTAAACAACATAAATTAATGAAAGTCTTGCTTCAGCGCCACTATAATGCTCAAGCCCATGTGATTTTCATTGCTTACAAGCCAAAGTGTTGTCTCTTTCTTCTTGTTATCTTTTAGGGAAACTATATACATGAAATAAACATTTAAGTATAAGTTGACATTTACATATGGACGTTTAATTTCTTATACTTTAAGTTATATTTTATGTATATAGGAAGGATGTTTGAGAGTGGTTTCAGATCTCTAGGAGTTACAATGCAAATTCTAGTTTTTGGAAGATCTCAAAAATTTTAGACTTGGTCAAATTTCAATAATCAGCATGTCAAATTTTAATAATCATCAAGTTGTATCATCTTTCTGTCTCTGTCTCACACATTTTTTATCCCTTATTCTCTAGACCTCTCTCACACACTCTCCCCTTCCCTCTATACTTCTATCTATCTAGCCTCTCTCTCCCCCTCCATCCCTCCCTCCTTTCCTCCTTCCCTCCTTCCCTTTTTTCCTCTAATTCTTCTCTATCTCCCCCTCTCTCTTCCTTCCTCCCACCCACCTTCCCTCTCTACTTCAATCTATCTAACCTATCTCTCTCTACCTCTCTCTCTCCCTCCCTCCTCTCTCTCTTCCTTCATCCCAACCACCTTCCCTCTTTACTTATCTCTATCTAACCTATCCCTCTTTGCCTATCTCTCACCCTCCCTCCTCTCTCTCTCAATCTCTCTACCTTCCTCCTTCCCTCCTCTCTCTCTCATTCTCTTTATCACACATCTCTCCCTCTATCCCTCCCTCCTCCCCTCTCTACTTCTATCTCTATCCCTCCATCCTCCCCCCTCTCTATCTCTCCTTCCCTATATACTTATCTCTACTTCTCTCCATCTCTACCTCTCTCTCCCTCATTCCCTCTCACTCTCACTCTCCTTCTCCCTCTCTCCTCTCTCTTAATCTCCCAACATACTTATCTCAACATTTCTTTTTTTCTTGTCTCTTTCTTCTTGTTATCTTTTAGGGAAACTATATACATGAAATAAACATTTAAGTATAAGTTGACATTTACATATGGACATTTAATTTATTATACTTTAAGTTATATTTTATGTATATAGGAAGGATGTTTGAGAGTGGTTTCAAATCTCTAGCAGTTACAATGCAAATTCTAGTTTTTTTGAAGATCTCAAAAATTTCAGACTTAGTCAAATTTCAATAATTAGCATGTCAAATTTTAATAATCAACAAGTTGTATCATCTTTCTCTCTCTATCTCACACATTTTTTATCCCTTATTCTCTAGACCTCTCTCACACACTCTCCCCTTCCCTCTATACTTCTATCTATCTAGCCTCTCTCTCCCCCTCCATCCCTCCCTCCTTTACTCCTTCCCTCCTTCCCTTTTTTCCTCTAATTTTCTCTATCTCCCCCTCTCTTTCTTCCTTCCTCCCACCCACCTTACCTCTCTACTTCAATCTATCTAACCTATATCTCTCTCCCTCTCTCTCTCCATCTCCTCTCTCTCTTCCTTCATCCCAACCACCTTCCCTCTTTACTTATCTCTATCTAACATATCCCTCTTTGCCTATCTCTCACCCTCCCTCCTCTCTCTTTCAATCTCTCTACCTTCCTCCTTCCCTCATCTCTCTCTCATTCTCTTTATCAAACATCTCTCCCTCTATCCCTCCCTCCTCCCCTCTCTACTTCTATCTATGTCCCTCCATCCTCCCCCCTCTCTATCTCTCCTTCCCTATATACTTATCTCTACTTCTCTCCATCTCTACCTCTCTCTCCCTCATTCCCTCTCATGTAAGCAATGAAACTCATGTGGGCTTGAGCATTATAGTGGCGCTGAAGCAAGACTTTCATTAATTTATGTTGTTCAACCATGACTTCGCCTAGGAAACCATAACGACTCAGAGATTTCCTTAAGTGTGAAAGATATAATAACTATAAAACTCAAATTCAAGATACAATAGATGATTCCCTTTCTAGTCAAGTACTAACCTTAACTTTTAAAGTACGGGCAGGTGCATGGAAATGGGTAGCAATTTCGTGTACAACTTACTTTTTCATCCCGAAATAGCGAAAACGCGAATGCTTTATAGTAAAACGCGTTTGCGTTATGGCTTGGTAATGACCGAGCCTAGGCTCGATCATTACTGAGCCTAAAATGGGTGTGTTAAAATGCGAGCGTGTTATAACGTGCTCACATTATGGTTTAAATTTCAAAAAATGCGTGCATTTTGAGTTCAAAAATTGTGCATTTTTTGAAATAAAGAAAACATTTCCAAAACGTGAGTGCGTTTTAACGCACTCACATTTTGGTCTACATTGAAAATATTTTCTTCTTTTTTTCTTGTCTCTTTCTTCTTGTTATCTTTTAGGGAAACTATATACATGAAATAAACATTTAAGTATAAGTTGACATTTACATATGGACGTTTAATTTCTTATACTTTAAGTTATATTTTATGTATATAGGAAGGATGTTTGAGAGTGGTTTCAGATCTCTAGGAGTTACAATGCAAATTCTAGTTTTTGGAAGATCTCAAAAATTTTAGACTTGGTCAAATTTCAATAATCAGCATGTCAAATTTTAATAATCATCAAGTTGTATCATCTTTCTGTCTCTGTCTCACACATTTTTTATCCCTTATTCTCTAGACCTCTCTCACACACTCTCCCCTTCCCTCTATACTTCTATCTATCTAGCCTCTCTCTCCCCCTCCATCCCTCCCTCCTTTCCTCCTTCCCTCCTTCCCTTTTTTCCTCTAATTTTCTCTATCTCCCCCTCTCTTTCTTCCTTCCTCCCACCCACCTTACCTCTCTACTTCAATCTATCTAACCTATATCTCTCTCCCTCTCTCTCTCCATCCCTCCTCTCTCTCTTCCTTCATCCCAACCACCTTCCCTCTTTACTTATCTCTATCTAACATATCCCTCTTTGCCTATCTCTCACCCTCCCTCCTCTCTCTCTCAATCTCTCTACCTTCCTCCTTCCCTCCTCTCTCTCTCATTCTCTTTATCAAACATCTCTCCCTCTATCCCTCCCTCCTCCCCTCTCTACTTCTATCTTTGTCCCTCCATCCTCCCCCCTCTCTATCTCTCCTTCCCTATATACTTATCTCTACTTCTCTCCATCTCTACCTCTCTCTCCCTCATTCCCTCTCACTCTCACTCTCCTTCTCCCTCTCTCCTCTCTCTTAATCTTGATACAATTTAGGATTCCTCTTTCTTTTTAGGTATTTTTCTTAGCTAAAGGAGTAAGTTAGAATTAATTTAGGATTCCAGGTTTTGAAACAGGTCTTATCTTAAAAAATGTTCAAGAACATTCCTCACATGGAGTTGCTAGATGTTGTGACCTTTTTACAATGGGGACCCTAGTAGTTTTCCTTCTAGGCTTTGCCTTTGCATTTTGGTCTTTTGGTTGGGTACTTAGAATTTGAATTTTTGAAGGGTCACCCGAGTTAAGGAATGATTTTGAGCCTAAATCAGTGCACGGTCATCATCAAAGTGTTTAGGAGGCCTTGTGGACAAAGATTGACTGTCATTTCGGTCAATTCAGACACCTCCTAAATTTTAGGGTTTTCACCCCGGCCCCCTATTTTTTAGGGACTTTTTTTTGGCATTTTTAGCCCATTCTAGACTTCCTATTTTTTAGGGGATATTTTTAGAAAGTTTCTATTTTTGGAAAGTGTGCAGGTTGTGCCTTCGTTGGGATCAACTTCATAAATCTCCAAAATGGAAAACATTGAAAAATCTAAAAAAAAAAAACATTTGCTAAATTTTCCCAAGCATGAGGAAGTTGGATAGCATAGATATATGACAAGTTTTCCAAAGGAATAAAATCATGGCATAAGGCTAATGTAAGTTCGCCCATGGAAATGGCAAAGGAATCTAGCAAGTCTGCCCAGCCAAAATAAAAAATGGCTCAAGGCATAGCCAAGTCCGCCATGAAGAGATGGCTTGGGTATGGGGCAAGTCCGCCCAACACTTAGAGAAAATGGCTTGGACATAAGAAAAGTCTACCCAAGGAATATGAGGATGGCTTGGACACAATGCAAGTCCACCATATGCAAGGTGGCATGAGACTAGGCCAAGTTCACCCAACACTTAGAGAAAATGGCTTCGACTAGGCAAAGTCTGCCCAAAGAACAAGTTAGATGGCATGATGAGTGGCTAAGTCCACCCCAAGAGAAAATGGCATAGCATGTTGGCAAGTCCACCAAGTTGGCTCAACCTAAGGGAAAGTCCGCCAGGAAGAGATGGCATGAGCCATGATGAAGTCCGCTCCAAGAAGATGGGAGATGGAAAAAAACACAAGGTAAGTCCGCCTAGGCCTAGAATGGCATGCAAAACACTTGACAAAATTCGCCACATTTGGATGAGTGAAGAAATTTAAAATTTTACCTAAGTCTAGACATTGGAAAAATTTATAAAAAAAAATTGGCATGTCTAGACAATGAGGAAATTCACTAGAAATGAAAAATTATGGAAAAATCATGGCAAGGTTGACAAAGAAGAAAAAATTGCCTTAGGCAAAGGCACGGAGTAGTTTAGAAAAATAAAATTTAAATTTTCCTTTGGATAAAAAAATAATTAAAATACCATCATTTAATTATTTTTAATGAACGGGATGAAAATGACACATAAAATATTATTTTTAATATTTTATTTTCCAAAGCCATTAAATGAGAAAATTCAAATTTTCTCTAGGAAAATTTTGAAAAAAGAGAAAGAAAAGAAAAGACTTCACTGAGTTGGTGACGAATTTAGAAACTTTATTTACAAGCTGGTGCTAAAGATTGAAATTACTATTCGAAAGAGAAGTGCAAGCCAAGTTTAAACTAAATTAATTGGAAACAAGTAAAATTTGTTAAATAGGTTGATTTTTCAACCTTAAATTGGTTTTGCATTTCATTTCTCAATAATTCTTTCAAAAACGAAGTTGTGAAGAGAAGTTTTGTCTAAGGCAAGAAGGTGATTTTTCTTTCAAAGTAAAGGCTAAAAAGGGTGAATTTATTCAGCAGCATACAATTTTTATTGCCAGGCAGATTTACTTCCTCTATTCCGACAAAGAATTCTCTTTTTGATTTGATAAAATTCTTCCATTTTCAGCAATGGTCATTTTCAAGATTTAATTTATCAAGCTGGCTGAAATATGTTTGTTTTGAAATAATGGCATAAATAAATTCTAAATTTTAATATTTTATTTTGCAAATTTATGCTGGACAAAGGAGAATCTTCGAAGAAAATGAAATTCACCAGTAAAGGTTTGCAGTCAGAGTCTAAGATCATCTCCAAATGGAAAAATATTGCGGATACCAACCTTGGCCATGTTGACTTTGACGAATTCAGGAAAAGGTTGTACAGAAGTGATGAACTCTTGCCTATGCCAATTGCACAAAAAATGATGCGGAACGACATAGTTTAGACTGCAGGATTTCTGCTAGCAATCGAATGTCCAGAACTAATTGTGGAATGTGCATTGCATTACAATGCTAAGGAAAGGAAAATTGAAGCGCCTGATGGTAGAGTGTTGGCATATCTAGGTGAGCTAGCTATACAAGAAGTATTTGGAATTCCAGCTTACCATAGAACATATTACCAGTCAAAGGACGATGCAAAAAAATTGTATGAAGACAAACAATTCCTTTGTGCAACAAATATGAACAAGAACTAGTTGGTAAATCCTAGACCTTCAAACAAAAGGGTGCCTAAGAAGTTGCTCAGGCCTGATTTTAAAGAGGATTACAAAGATATGGTCTTGCTACTGAATAGAATAGTGGGTAATCCTCAGGGTGCACCTTTTGAAACTTGGATGTATTACTTCATTGATGAAGTGACTTACGAATAAAAAATGGTTAACTGGTCAACGATGATTGGTGATAGTATTCACGAGCAGTTAGTCAACATGGAGAATACCAAAGCCTTTCATATGAGTTCCTATAGTATATACTTGCTTGCTCGAACCTACCAATATGTCGGTCTAATCTCCAAGGGTGTAGTCGGCAATGGCGAAAGAGAGTTCAAGGTTTATAACTGCTATCCTTAATTGCAGTTGAGTGAGAAGTCACACTTTTGACGGGTGCATGATGCTTTTCTCATGTATATCACCTGGATACTTCAAGGTGGAACGCATCAAAGGCTCACTTGTGAGGCGAAAAGTTTAGTTAGAAAATTTTGATCCTGGTTTATCCAGTTTCCTAGATTCACCTACATCTGAATCCAAGGATTCAAAAACTCTCCTTATAAGTTGCCAATTTACCCTACTCAGAAAATGATTTTGTTGGAGGTCCTAAGGCAGTTGGAAACATTTCAAAACATCCAAAGGCCAAAACAGAAAGCAACCATCACGTTTCCTCTCTTTATTGGGAACATGGTTGAATCTTGTTCGTTAGCACAGGCAACAGAAAGTGCCCAAGTGAAAATACAATGGTAGCCATTCACTTCATACAAATCCAGAAGTGACTTTGATCAACTTAATCACATTGGAGCTGTGGACAGAAGGAAACACAGGCACAAAATCAACCTTGAGGACTTTTGGGCGAATGTTACTGATGAATTTGAAGTGAGGAAGAGATTTTGGTCAAGATTGCCTTTGGATATGGTCCAGACAACAAAACTCTTCCGTGTGCTTGATCGACTGGATGATGATGAAGTGTACATGCAACCAGGCTTTGATGAAAGACCGACTCTTCCTCCTATTAAATGGTCTAAGCCAGAACTTGGTGACTTGACAATTCTTATGAGGCCTATGGTTAAGCACTCACAATGGTGGGTAGACTAGCAAGTATAAATTTTGCAGCAACGGAATATGCCATTCACATATGACTTGATGGGCGAAGCTGAGTCCTATTCTTCCAATTTCGGTGCTTCTGAAGGAGATGAGCTAGTTGAGGCTACCAACCAGAAAAAGAGAAAGGGTAAGGAAAAGGCGGTAGGTGTGGAACCAGTCCAGAAGGTGCAAAAGTCCAAACCCCTTCATTTAGCCACATCTAGGAATGTGGAGCATATATTGATCATGGAAGAAGAATCATGGGGATAAGTTAGAATTCCCTTGCCAGTTCTAGAAAGAGACATGGAGCCGATGCAACTAGAGGATGATTATCATCACTCCCCAATAGGCACAAAAAATTTGTGAGTCAGATAAGGATGTGGATGTCATGGGAGGTGACTTCCAAGAGGGAATGATTTCATCCCTCAAAGGAATCCATGAGGATCCATCAGTGCAGGAAGTCCAAGACATCCAAGACATTCCTGATTATGAGGATGATGGATTTGAATAGCCAACAATCCCAGATTGGCTAAAGGAAAGGCTTAAATTCAAGGTACTCGTTGACATACTAGAAGAAGATGATATCGTAGATTTCTTGGCAAGGCTCAAACAAGCTAATACAAAGAAACTGACTAAGAAATTCTCTACCATACAAAGAGATGAAACTGGTAATCATACAGTGCAAATTGCAGTATCGATAGTTGAGAAGCCACAGGATGAAATTACTCCAAGTGAGTATACCATTACAGTTATTGATATTGGTCCAACAATGAAAGAACAGGAAGTGGAAGACCTGGATAACTCCATTTCTACCATTAAATCCAGGTTAGAAAAGGAGACCTTGAAGAAAAAAGAATATAAAATGGAGGTTGAGTGCCTAAAAGAATATATTCGGGATTTGACAAGGCCACTCAATCAAGGTGACCAATCAACCCCTCTACTTCCAAATTCATCACAAGAACCGGTAGGAAATTTTGAAAAGGAATTGACTACCGCCAAAGAAACTAAAGAATGGATGGTAGGGAAAGAGGGTGAAGTCATGGCATTCGTAGAAAAGTTGGCATATGCTCATGGGAAAACTTCTTCTTTACTCACATGAGTCGCAAACTTGGCAGAAGCATGCGATGAACTCAAGGACATCCAAAATAGAATCATTCCATGTCTTCGAGACATAAGGGGAATTCCTAAGAAAAGGCTAATCGACAAGGAGATCATTGCAGCTGGAGCAGCATATGACTTTGGCAACTAGTATTGTGCACTAGTTTCATGTGGGGAGGTCTTGGAAAAGGTTAAGGAAAAAAGTGCTAAAATCGATGAGCAGGTGAAAGGAATTCAAAGTAATATTTTCCACATGGCAGCAGACATGTTGGACAAAGACATTGTCCTAGAGAATGACTTGCAGCTAGGCAATATGCAAAAAGAAGTTCAAAATATTTTCTCCACCATGCCAATCTTGAAAGAAAATTTGACCAAGGCATTTGACCTCTTGACCATCTGAAATACATTCCTACAACAAGAATCAGAGTGGATGATTGCCTTTTCCAAATGTGCAGATAGTTTAGACCTACTGGAGTACAAAGTCAACACATTGTCGGACATCACCATCGAGGAGGTTGGTGCCATCGTGTCCAGATTCATCAGACGGGACAATGTGGAAGCAGATAAGGATGCAATTCTTAGTGGATGACTCATATGTTTGTTAACTAATTGATATTTTGGCAACCCTAATTAGGGTTATCTTGTTTTAAATCTAGGCCATTGATCTTGATTTAATCTTGCCCGTTCATTGTATTCAAGAACTCTATAAGTACCCCTCCTCTTTCATTTGAAAGGACAATTAGAAAATTAGAGGAGGAGAAGGAATTATAAATCAGATTAGAGATTAGAGATTAAAAGATAGAATTGTAGAGCATAGAAATAAGAGAGAGTTTTATGGAATTGTTGCTAAAACTATTAGGATGATAAAGTTCATAAATGCATGAGATGATTTGAAACCTTTCATTGTCAAATGGTTGCATGGTTGCGTATTTTCTCTTTCTTGTAGAATTGTTTTAGATTAGATATTTATTTGAATATTAGTGGAATGATAGATTGATGGTAAAGATTGGTGAAACTTAGCTAATACTTTCTTCAAATGGATGCTTTTCATTCGATGCGTAAAGTTAGACTGAGTTTTTAATGTGGATGCTTTAAAGTTTACTTCAAATAATGTTGTTCTATTGATGGCATTGTTTGTAGTAGAAAATATTAATCACAGATCCCAGAAGATTGCACCTTCTTTTGTGTAGTTGTTATTTTACGTGGCAAAACAAAGCATGGTTTTATTTAGTTTCATTCAATCCTTGCAGTCTCTTAGTTTCATAGGAATAGTATAGGATTTCTTAACCCCCACTCCTTTTTTTATTTTTATCCAAAACCAGAAAAGTCCCAAAAATACAACACTGCATTCAAGTCTTTGCTTTCAAGTAACTTACTAAAGTAAATCCCCTTGGGTTACGAACAAATCACAAACGACCACAGAGCTTATCCGCACCCCAATTTTTGAAACATTAGAATTATCGTGTGACCTTTCTTGCAATCTTAGCACAAGAGGTAATTTTTCAAGAGAGGATAGATAATCTATGGATACTTTATTCTAGAGTATTTGGTGTGTCACAAAATATGCATCAACACTACCTTCATTCACTATCATAGATAAATTGATCATTGCTACTTATGGTCTCTTCTTTTGAAACCCCCTTGTGACTTCATCTTTTATTCCTATCTTCTTTTGACTCATAGTCCTTGACATCTGCTCTTTACACTCATTATGAGTATCTAGTTTTGGTTGCCTTGTCCTTCATACTAATGACTGTGAGCTCTCATTAGCTTTTGAAGACTGCCCTTTACATCATGTTTGGTTACTCCAAACTTCAAACTATTTACCACTGATTTGGCAGTCCCACTATCATTCTTTTTCTTTTCATAAGGATTATACTTAATCATTTGGTACTGAGTGCCATGCCTTAGGTCTTAATAAACTCCTCCATAGCCTCTGTTATTTATGGCTGCATTTTTATAATTACGCCTCTTTCCACTATCATGTTTGATCATGGCTATAACCTATTGTTATTCCTATGAAAGGATCGCTGCCCCTTATCACTGTCTTCCTATTGCCATTGTTAGTAACCTTTTGATCTCATAGTGGTTGTCCATGATTTATATATTATGAACTTGAATGTGTTCTAAGGTTCTTATGAAAAACTGCACCTTCTTCATCACATGGTGACTGCTTTATTAACTGTCCTCTCAATATCTTCCCATCATTACATTCAAAAATCACTTTTATGTCCAACCTTAAGTCACTTCCCCTCTAAATGCCTCAACTTGGTTGTCCTTTCACCTCTTTTGCATAGTCCACCCTTGACCCTCCTTGTCCTTTTAACATTGTGTGATGATTGTCCTTGATTTCTATTAAAGGATTGTCCCATCTCTTATAGTATCAAGACACTGTCATGGTCATATACTTCTAATTGTCTTTTATTTATGAACTTCCACATTATAGGTCTACCCCTATAATAGAGCATTTTGTAGATCGCTACTCCTATATGCTCTTACATGCGTTAAAAACTACACTTGTCCTTCCTAACTTAGGTCTAAAACTTGATTTTAGACTCTTTTTAATCAGAGTCATAAGTATTACTATCTTTTACATACTTAAAGGACTACCTTTAACATCATGCATATAGAAGCCTTTTGACTGTCCTCATGCATAGAATCTATGCTTTGAAGTTTAAACTTTTATCTTGCGTAGTTTCAAGGTCATGAATCACTGCTTAAGACCTTCTAAAGGTCTGTTTACTTGTTTCTTCTATTTACTACCATTAATATCTCACCCTCTCTAGTTACATGGTTGTGTAATCTCTTTTTATCATTATCACTTTTACACAGGACTATAATAGGTTTATACCTCTACACTATATATTGGTGACTATCTCTTAGATTAGTATATTGCCTTGTGTCTCTTGAAAATCTACCTTTCTCAACAGTGTTATGCCAAACTGTCCTCTCTCTGGCTTGGAAAACTATCATATCATGATGGTCCTTCCCATGTTAATCATGCATTATTCATTTACAATGACTATAACTAGCCATTATACCTGTTTTGACTGTCATTTAGCTTTTTTTTACCTAATAGACTTGTGACTGTCCCTTCCAGGCTTGTTTCCCATTTAATTGTCAATGTTCTTCTTATGTATTGACATCATGACCTATTGTCTTATAGCGTACTTTTCCTTCTCTACATTATAATGACATATTATCATTCTCCTTTCATACATTCTGCCATCCCCCTTGCTTGGTTTTAGGCTTTGTGTCACTATAACTTTTGTCCTCGATGCTTGCAATGTTGGCTCAGCTTCCCTCATGACTATATGATCACTGCCTTGGGATTATCATGGAAGGTACCATGTATTAGATCTCTCACAATTTCTCCCTCTCTCTTGGCCCGTGCATTTCCAAAATGACATAAACCTATGCGTATAATTGTGTAGCCCTTCAGATATTATCACATTGACCTTACTATAGGCTTGAAAATGTTACTTCTTCTATACATACAATGGATTGCTCTTGATATCATATTTAAGACCTCATGTCTACAACAAACATCCTCACAGTCCTCTTGGTTAAGCTTAGGGATATGATGATTAGTAATTTCTTTATCCAATAGGCTCAAAAAAATGCCTTTACACTATCTTTTGATTATGAATATGATGCTGTAACTTTGTCACTATCACTTGGATTTTCCTCCTTTTTCCCTATTATTTATAGAAAATATTCTTCCATACAGCTGGATAAGAAGGCTATACCACTCTCTTATATCCATGTTACTAAAACTCGGATCTTGGTTTGTCCCTAAACCGAAAGAGCAAACACATACATATATTGTTGCAATAGCCTCCTCAAGATATTTTTTTGATGGTAAGGTTTGCACATTAAGCATAGGTTTATGGAAGCTTCTACCAACTAATTTTCATTCATGGTGTTTTTCACATCTTTTAACATTGTCTCTTTTAACAAAATCTATGACTGTCTTTTCATTCTCCCAGTCAACCATTAAATCTTCTCAATCTTGGCATAAATAGGCATCCTTCATAATGATTGTCCTCCATACATAATCATGAAAAACCTTATTAACCTCTAACTCATCCTCCTTGATTTTGTATCTCTTTGGGAGAAACTAAAAATTTTCAGTTAATAGAATGCATTCATGCACACTTCTAGGAGAGACAAGGTTGAGAGTAACTAAAAATCTAATTCTTCAACAAACTGTGGTGTTTCTATAGGAATACCTGGTAGAAAAATTTCAATGTGCCCCAATCTCCTTGATCTCTGCAACATGGTGAAACTCTCAGCAACGTGGGTTCTTCTTTGAAGTGTTAGCTACTAATCTCATGCCAGATATGTTAAATGGCTCCTTAAAATTTCTACAACTTCCTTCCCTTCAAAACTTTGCAACGTGCCACTTTGCTTTCCTGAAACTTCTACAACATGGACTCAACATGCCATATTTTCTAGCTAATCTCTATAACGTTCCTTAAAAGGGAAGCAACATAGCATCCATTCCTTGAATGATACCAATACTTCCTCAATGCCTTTAATGAAAACCCTAAAAAATTTAGGCTTTTCTGACCATTTTCAACTCTAGAAGTTCCCTCTCTGTTACATGTATAAATCTATTTCCAAAATATTAATTTTTTCCCTTTTGATAAAATAAAGTCTTTTGTAATATGACATTTGGAAATATTAACAAATACTAAGACCTTTCTAAAAGGTAAAACATGACCTAAATCCCCCTAAAACAAATCGAGGATACTTAATACATTTTACCTTTTCACAACATTTTACACCTATTTATTTCCAATAGGGTATTTGGTGTAGCTATTTAGACTATTTGTCAGGAAAGATTAAGACTTTTGGCAACCTCTACAAAAATGTTTGCCTTCTAAGCATCTAAGACCAGTTGCTTTATATATTCCATTGGGCATAGGAGTCACAAAAGAACTTGAAATAATACTAAAACTAGACCTTATACTCTGTTGTAGCACTTTAAAAACAATGCTTGACACCTTCAAACTCACCCAAACTACCTAAGAAACTCAAAACATGACTGCAAAAAATTGATCAAATGTGCAACAACACTTGGAAGAATGAAAAGACACCTAGAACCTATGTGCAATAGTACTTATTGACTCAAAAAATAACCTACCCTAACCTATACTAACCAATAGTTGTGGTATTCAAACAAATCTATTAACTAGTTTTGCAAAATAACTTCCTTTTCTGACCAGCATAGGATGCTTTACATGATCATAAACTGTTGAGAGGATATGAAACACAAATAGATATTTAATAAATTGTTGCAATGTTTCATGAATGATGTAAACAAACTCACCTATCCTTTCATGTTTATCATATATACCGCTATCTTGAACTGGATAAGAGAGTTGAAAGCATCCTTCCTCAACTACAACTTTATGCTTGGGTGCAAGCATGAATTGTGATTCTTTGTTGGTCTCCATCCTTGCTATATGTATGATAGGAAATCCTCTTGAATGAACAAACTTCAAACTCGCATTTTTGTCTTCTCCTTTTTGGATTGCTTCCTTAATTCCATGCACCTTGGAATGATTTGGTTCATGTTGTTAAAATGGAAACATGGTTGCTTTCTCCTCTATTTTGTGTTGCTCATAATTTTTTTTATTCAAGAAATGCTATCTTGGCATCCATTTTTGAACTAAAGTTTTCAATGATGCTAGAGAAAATTCCATCAATTTCTAGCTTATTCTCTCCATGTATGTCAATATTCACACTCTTCAAAATAATGTTATCCTCAATTTTCTCTTGGTATACCAACACCTTATCAAGATTATTTGTATCTTCTAGTTGTCTTGAAGTTGATGTTGATGTTATTATGAGCATGACTTCTTCATCTTGTTCAATAAAAGAAGGCAGCTCATCAAGCCAAAATGTAGATCATTTTCCTTCACCACCTCCTTCTTTCTTATTATCATGTTGTCCCAGCTGATCTGTTCACATAGGCATTATCACATTCTCCTCATCTTCAACAAAAAATGGGAGTTCATAAAACAATTCAATCAAAGCTTCATGCTCAACACTTCTTACTTGTAAACTCCTCTTTCCCACTAGACCAACTATTTTGATAAACAATAGGTCCCCCTTTGTGAAGACAATTGGTGCTAAGACAAGGAGGTTGATCATAAAGGTCTTGTTGAGTTTCTTGAGGATGTGTAAGTTTTGGAGAAGGTTGCTCTTGCTTATGTTCCATCTCTTGCATAGGATGTAGATCCCTAAAACTTGAAATTTTAAGCTCAAAATATTGACTTGAAGACTTAGGAGACATACCTTGGCTCTTATTTGGTGTATCAACATCAAATAATGCTAGCCAAGTGGCCATCAATGTCAAGCATAACCCACACAACATGATGGTTTAGCTTTTATCCCAAAGATATAATGGAAGAATATAAATGTGGGAAAATTAAAATGCATGAGTTATCATGGCCATTCTTATGAAAGGTGGTGAATTCCATAGTATGAGGCTTTATTATCCTTTAAGGATATTTTAAGTTTAGATCAAGAGGCTTCACTTCTCTAGAAGAAAATTATATCAAAAGGGTCAAGATATTTGAATGTGAAATTCTTAGAAAACTTGTGATAAGTGTTTGTATAGTTAGAACATCACATGAACTTATGCCCACATGGGTGTATGCCATGATTTTCCTTTTAACCAACCAATGTGTGGGGAAAATAAAGGCTCTCTAGAAATGGATGTTGGGTCTCAATGCTTGGGAGACTCACAAATATGTTTATTAAGTTTCAAATGGATGCTCCATAAGTGAATACTAGTTATATTGGTCAAATAGGTAAAAAAAATATTAATTCATAAATTGTGATATTGCTTCTCTAAAAGATACCATCAAAGATAATTAGAATATAATGACAAAATCTTAGAGAATTATCCTTTTAAAACATAACTCTAATGAAAATGATCCTAATCTAAACTAATCTGAGAGAGAGAGAGAGAGAGAGAGAGAGAGAGAGAGAGAGAGAGAGAGATGTATATATTACAAACTTCAAAGGAACAAAAGTAAAATTATTTCACTAGACAAAGTTCATATAAACTGAAACATAACTATCCTAATAAATTTAATTAAAAAATATTATTGGGGAGAAAAAATAATAAGAGAAAATTTGGAACTCTCTATCTTGACAACAATGAAAAAGAACTTGCAATAGGGAGGCAAAGTAAAAATATGTTTTTTGATATGAATTCACCATGACAATTATATTCTCACCATAGTTAAAATGTTTTTTTCATAAATATAGAAACTAAGGAACTCTTTGTAATGAAAAATCACTCCCTTATTTTATAGGTACACATTTATCCTTTGACTTCCATAAAAGGATCCATAGCATCCTAACATGCTAAATAACCTATATAAAAGCATTTGAATTTTTAAAAATGACGATCATTGATATACCCATGAAGATAGGTCATAAATGACTCTTCTGACTAGAAATGATCATACAAATAATCAACTCATCATAGAACAATGACCCATTTTAGGGATCAAACCTCCCCAAATAGGGATTATATTAGTCCCCAAAAGTTCAATGAATCATTAAATAAGGAAATTTCTTCACCAAATCCTCTTTTGGATACCAATTTCCTTTCTTGGAGGTTGACCTTTTGAACCAATCAACAAGGTTCATGAACCCCTCTTTGAGTCCATCTCTCCTTTCTTTGAAGAACCAACTCACTTTACAGTTCCTCTTACACATTTAGAGAAATATCCTCAACTACAAGCAAGAAGACTTCCTCTTATAACATGGAAGCCTTAAAAAGATAAAGATTCTCAATATTCAACAACAAATATATTTTCATGTGAGGTGATAAATCAAGATTAAAAACCTTCTCTCCTACATGTTCTTGAATGGGAAATGATCCATGAAATATAACAAAGTATTTACATTTCTAGCTTGACCTCAAAGTATTTCCTTTCTTAATCTCAACCATAGTTTATCTCCCACCTTAAACTTGTGTTGAACACAATGCTGGTCATGACATTTCTTGAACTTGTCTTAACTCTCAATTTTTCTTGTAGATGAAGATTTAATTGTTAGGTTCTCTTAATGATTTTTTTATCCTATTGAACCTCTAATTCAATATTTTCTCCACCTTGATGTGATTGTTTCGAAACAATATCTAAATACAAAGAGGTAGGTAGTGAAATAAAATCTTGAATGGATAGTCCATATATACTCACTCTCCTAGCTTGTTTTTTAGACATTAATGTATTCATGTTGTTTCATGCTTTTGAGCTCTCTTAATTCTATTTTACCTTTTGTAACATTTTCATTTCTCTCATTAGATTCTAACTCTATAATGTTATTTTGATCTTAGACCATTTATGTTTTTATAGTTTCTATTTCTTTCACTAGATTTTGGGTTATCATCTATTTTGCAGATTCTAAAAAGACCATTTAGACTTGTGATTTGTAGGTTACAATGGATAGGTTAAGTAAAATTCTCATGTTTGAATAAAAACTTATTGTGATACAATAGAAATGTCTAGTTATAGATCCAAGTTAATGGGTTTCCCAAGGTTGCAACAAGGATGCAAAAAACATCACAAACTTATTGGTTAAATTTCAATATTCATTCAATTTATATGATGTGTAACATCAAGATCTGGGTATTGGGTAAGTGCACCAATTTGTGACACAATTTTGATGCCAAATTGCAAAAAAAACCCGTAATAGGCCATATTGTGCTCGCCAAATTTGAAAAGTGCAACATTTGGCACTCTCCAAATGGCTTTACCATTTGGCGAGCACCAAATGGCTTGAATTTTGCAATCGGTGAACAAGTGTGAGTTCTCTTTCTTTTTGGAATGAATTTTGGAATGCATTTTTCTAAACTCTTTTATTTTCGCTTTCTCTTCAAAGGAAACTATATACATGAAATAAAAATTTACATATGGACATTTACTTTCTTATACTTTAAGTTATATTACATGTATATAGGCAGGATGTTTGAGAGTGGTTTCAGATCTCTAGGAATTATAATGCAAATTCTAGTTTTTGGAAGATCTTAAAAATTTCAGACTTAGTCAAATTTCAGTAATCAGCAATTCAAATTTCAGTAATCAGGACGTCAAATTTTAGTAGTCAGAAAATTGTATTAACTTTCTCTCTCCTTCTCTCTACTCTCCATCTCTCCACTCCCTCTCTCTCTCTCTCCCTTGCTCTCTCTCTCTCTCCCCTCTCTCTCTCTCTCACACCCCCTATCTCCTCCCTACATCTGCCTCCCCCCTCCCCTCTCTCTCTCTCTTTACCTACCTCTCCCTCCATCATTTTGTATCTCACTTATGTCTCCCTCCCTACCTCTTTCCCTCTCTACTCTCTATCTCTCCTCTCCCTCCCTCTACCTATATCTCTCTCTCACTCTTTATCCCTCTCTTCCCCCACTTTCTCTCTAACTCTCTCCTCTTTATCTCATAATTCTCTCTCCCTCCCTCTCACTCTCCCCTCTCTATCTCACCACTCTCTCTATCTCTCTCTCTCACACACACAAACCTCTATCTCCCTCGCTAACACTCCCTCCCTCCATCCTTCCCTCTCTACTTCTCCCTATCTCTCCTCTCCCTCCCTCTCTCGACCTCACCCTCCCTCCACTTCTTTTTGTCTCTCCTCCCAATCTCTCTCACTATTGTCCCTCCCTCCCTCCCCCTCTTTCTCTCTCAATCGATCTTTTTCTCTATCTCACCATTCTCTCTCTCTCACTCACACACACACCTTTATCTCCCTACCTATCCCTCCCCTTTGTACACTTTATCTCTCCTCTCACTTTCCCTCTCTATACATACCTCTCCCTCCATCACTCTCTCTCTCCATCCCTCTCTATCTCACTTATGCCTCCTTCCCTACCTATTTCCCTCTCTACTCTCTATCTCTCCTCTCCCTTCCTCTACCTACCTCTCTCTCTGTCTTTCCATCCCTCTCTTTCTCTCTCACACTCTCTCCTCTCTATCTCACCATTATCTCTAGCTCTTCCTATCACCCCCTCCTCTCTAAATCACCATTCCCTCTCTCCCAGTTTCCCTCCTTCCCTCTCACTCCCTCCTCTCTAAATCACCATTCTCTCTCTATCCCACTTCCCCTCATTCCCTCTCTATGTCTCACTTATCCCTTTCTACCTCTCCCTCCCTCCAACCTCTCTCTCTCTCTCTTTATCTCTATTTCTCATTCTCTCCTTACCTCTCTACTCTCTATCTCACCACTCTCTCCATCTCACTCTCCCTCCTTCCCTCTCTCACTCCTATCCATCCCTCTCTCCATCCCTCTCTACCTACCTCTCACTCCACTACCTACCACTCTCTCCTTCCCTCTCTACTCTATATCCCTCCCCCCTTCCCTCTCTAATCTATTTCTCTCTCTCCCCCTTCCTCTGTCCCCTCATTTTCTCTCCTCTAACTCTCTCTCCCTCACACACAATCACCTCTATCTCCTCCTTTCCTCTCACACCATCCCTCCACTCTCCACTTCTCTCTATCTATAATCTCTCTGTACATCTCCTTCCCTCTATATTTATCTTTATCTCCCCTCTTTCTCTCTTTACCCACTTCTCCCTCCATCACTCTATATCTCAATCGTGTCTCCTCTCTCTCTCTCACACTCTCACATACACACACACACACACACACACACACACACCTCTATATACTCCATACTTGTCCCTCCCTCCCCTCTCCAATTCTCTTTATCTCTCCTCTCTCTACATCTCCTACCCTCTCTACCTATATTTATCTCCCCTATCCCTTTTTTTACCTACCTCTCCCTTCATCACTTTGTATCTCACCTATGTTCCCCTACCTACCTAGGGTTGAGTTATTAAGGGTCAAGGGTTGATAATTGAGGGTTGAGGGTTGAGGGTTGAGGGTAGACGGTATAGGGTAGAGGGTAGAGGGTAGAGGGTAGAGGGTAGAGGGTTTAAGGGTCGAGGGATTAAGGGTTGAGGATTGAGGGATTAGGGTATAGAGTTTACTTGGGTTTAAGGGTTGAGGGTATAGGGTTGATGGTTGATGGTAGAGGGTATTGGGTTTAGGGTAGAGGGTATTGGGGTGAGGGTTGAGTGTTTAAGGGTTTAAGGGTTGAGGGATTAGGGTAGAGAGGGAGGCAAGGATGGAGGGAGAGATGGAGGGAGAAGTGAGATAGAGAGGATAGAATAGTAGAAAGAGATAGAGATATATGATGGTTGAGGATCTAATGTATAGGATAGAGGGTTGATAATTGAGGGTATAGGATTGATGGTAGAGGGTAGAGGGTAGAGGGTAGAGGGTAGAGGGTTGAGGGTAGAGGGTAGAAGGCTTGAGGGTTTATGGTTGAGGGTAGAGGGTTTAGGGTATAGGTTTAAGGGTATATGGTTGAAGGATTAGCATTGAGGGTCTAATGTATAAGGTAGAGGGTATAAGGGTTCAGGGTTTAGGGTTTAAGGGTTGAGGATTAAGGGATTAAGGGTTCAGGGTTGAGGATTGAGGGTTAAGCCTTTAATGGTTTAGGGTTTAAGGGTTGAGGTTCAAGAGTTTAAGGATGAGGTAGATGGTTGAGGGTATAGGGTTGATGGATTAGGGTTCAAGGTCCAACATATAGGGTACAAGGTATAGGGGTTGAGGTTTTAGGGTTAAGGGTTTAGGATTGAAGGTAGAGGGTTGAGGGATGAGGGTTTAAGGGTTAAGGGTTTAGGGATTAGGGTAGAGAGTTTAATTGGGTTTAAGGGTTTAAGGGTTGAGGGTAGAGGGCAGAGGGTTTAGAGGTTTAGGATTTAAGGTTTGAGGGTTGAAGGTTTAGGGTATGGGGTTGAGTGTTCAAGTTTTTAAGGGTTGAGGGATTAGGGAAGAGAAGGTGGGATGGAGGGAGGGAGAGATGGAGGGAGAGTCTTGAGAGAGAGAGGGATGAAGTAGGAGAGAGATAGAAGTTAGATGGTTAAGGGTAGAGGGTAGAGGGTTTAAGGGTTAAGGGTAGAGGGATAAGGGTAGAGGGGAGAGACATAGAAGGAGTGAGTGAGAGAGAGAGACTTGAGAAATGGAGAGGGGGTAGGAGGGAGAGACTTGAGAGAG